>MU826828.1:3253677-3898677 GCA_029204205.1 Desmophyllum pertusum | reverse complement strand
AAAATCCTGTATCAAGAACAGGAACATGAACGACGACTCAAGAATTTCTCAAAGTACGATCAACATTGTACATTTACAGTTTTGACATCTGAGAACACGGCTTCAATTCGATTTCGATATGCTTCACAGACCTTCACAGTAAAAAATATATTCGCGGCTTGTTCACGGCGTTGAAAAAAGGAAATATGTTTTCAAATGTTTCCTTAATAAGAAAAGGAAATGTTCTTTGCATGAAATAATAATAATTGATGCAAATCTGTTGTCGGAAATCCAGGGACATATTCTAAGCGGTGTCACGCAAGTTACTCGTCCACTGGGCAGTCGTTCGTCGAGAAAAGAAGACCGTCAACAGTATAAAAAAGGGAAGATGTCGGGAGACCAGCGAGCTCCAGTCGATCTCTAAAGCCTGGTTATTACCCTCACACCCTAACAAAATTAATCCCCATCACAGATTCGCGAGGACCTATGCGAGTCACGTATTTACTAGTTACAGATGTGTCGGGAGACGAGCGAACTCCAATCGAAACCAAAATCCGGTGGCATAGCAAAAACACGGCGTTCGTCCGGCGATTCTCAGAAACCTTGCAGCGATTCTTGGAAACCTTGCAGATCAAATCGCAGGCGTGCCCGTTACTAGGCAACAAAAGCTTCGCGAGGACCTGCGAGTCACCTATTACTAGTAATTCTGTCCCCCCAAAGAGCTCACGCGAGAGCAATTCTCGTGTGGCCTTTACGATCATATTTATTTGTTTGTTTGTGGAAATCGTGGTTGACAGTAATGACGTCACACGGCGCGCTCGTGGCCCTAATGGCTTAAGGCGCTAACTTTAAATCTGATCTTCGGGATTGAGGGCGAAAGTTCAAATCCTACATGGTCCTTCTTCTTTTTTTTTTTTTTTTTCGGTTCGAATCCAGGCCGTTCTTTTTTTTAACCCCCTTAATAACATTGACTTCGACGTAATCTTAGTACATGTAAATGTAGAAACAGGAACGGCTGCTGAAGAATAACAATTTTTACTCCAAGTTTGTTTATCGAACGAATTTATATACGGGTCATTTGTGAAAAAAAAACCCGGCTTTATTAAATCTGTTATCAACAACAGGAAAAGGAAAGACGACTCAGGAATTTCTCAAAGTACGATCAACATATGGTTTAGTTTTCATTGTAGACGTGAAGACTTGTGTCTGAAAATAATTCGCCGATCTGATATTGCGAAGAAGATCATTCGGACGGAAAAGTGGGGAAAACAGTACAAGAGCGCTACAATTTATTACAGATATCGGGAGACGAGCGAACTCCAATCGAAACCAAAACCCGGTGGCATAGCAAAAACACGGCGTTCGTCGGCGATTCTCAGAAACCTTGCAGCGATTCTTGGAAAACCTTGCAGATCAAATCGCAGCGTGCCCGTTACTAGGCAACAAAAGCTTCGCGAGGACCTGCGAGTCACGTATTACTATAGTCCAAGCATTTTAGCGAATAAAAAGGGTCAACCTATCACTAATTGCAACAGAAGGTATCTTAACAGTTTTATAACCAAAAATATGTCCTCTACAACATATCAAAAGTCTAGAAAAATCTAAGAAAAAAAAAAAGATGCCAAAAATCTATTATTTATATGGATACCCTGATACAGAACATGAAAACGAGGCTAAAGGAACAATTATCATTTACATGCCGTTTACACGAATCAGAACGTTAGAAAAAACCATGTCATTGTCTTTATTGTTTGAAGAAATGTTGTCTTAACATTTGAGACTGTTTAAAAAAGAACCGCTGACCAGTAATCACCACAGGCTCAATTTAAAAAGTTATGCAATTTTCAATAATGGCCACCTCCACGGGAATTTGCTGTGTACAGGTCAGTCATTTTCTTACTTGATTTGACTTACTTCAGCTTACGGGCATCTCCACACTGGTATCTGAATATGCACAGTTATTATTCAAAAAATTGTTACACTGTCCAAATATGGTCATGATGCACTCAATATCTGTCGGCCGTACTCAACAGATATCCTGCGATATACCTAATTTTGTATGCGCGCGGTAAAATGTTCAAGTCAGTTCTTGAAATAACAGTGGAAGAGTATTTTTTCAGATGTGTTTATCAATAATTGTTCAATCTTGCGGAATATTGCCTCATTTTAGCCAACTCGGCCTACGGCCTCGTCGGCTACGTATCAGGCGATATTCCGTACGATTTCGCAGGATAATTGTTAAATGTAATGCGTCAGTCAGTGCCCATTCAAACCCGGAGGCAATCTCCGGATATTAAGCATTTTTAAGTGGCCAATTCTCCACGGAGGAGACAAGCAAGCCGTTCGAATTCCCCACGATCAGACCAAAAAAGGCTCATAATGCTCATGTTTAAAATCAATACAAAGAATCAAGACACATAGCCTGAACAGATATTAAACTCATCACCAATAGATGAGCTTGGGGAAGTTGCCTTGGTAGAGCCACACCTGAATCGGCCAAAGCGTGGAGGTATCCATGGCAACCCTGCGAGCAGCAACCACCCAATCATCAGTCCAACAAAAGGTGCTTGGAAGGGTGCGGGGGCCCCGCGAACATGGTGGACGTGGGACCTCAGAAACCTACCCAAACAATCCCAAGCACCCTCCCCAATGCCTTACCGATTAAAAGTACGTAAAAAGACAAAATAAATCACCTACACAACTATCCACTGTAACGCGTCCAACACGATCAGACAATGCGAGAGCCAATGGCAATATCAGCCAACCTAACCGCGAAGCAGCAAAAAACCAGCCTGCCTAACCGATAGGCAAAGCTGCACGCTCAAAGGTAATGGAGTCCACTACGTCAAGTGGCATAAGAGGCTAACCAACGCCTCTGAAGGCGGGCGAATGTACAGCTGGTAAGTATTACTAGACCAGCGGCCCAACGCTTGAATGAGGTGGTCCGGAACCCCATTGCGTGCAGCTACCGTGGCCGCGCCGATACGAAAACTGTGGCTGGAGATGTTGCCTGGAACTCCAGCCGCAGCCATAATCTGCCTAATCCAATGAGAGAGCCTACCCAAGGCCTTCCTGATGTGAGAATATACAGCTGGTATGCATTGCTGGACATGGCCGGAGAATCCGAAAGTCAGCCATAACAAAGTGATTGCCAAATGTATGTTACACAAGCGGTGCTAAAATCTAGCCAAGGCCAACGCCAGAGTTCAATATAGGACCTGGACCTGAAAGCTGTCACAACCGATTGCAACTAAGCGAGTACGAGGTGTATGTTGTTTGAGCAGGTGCGAAAGCCTAGCAAAATCCATTGCCACTGATGTACCAGTCCACATGCTAGAGGCCACCTCAAGCACCACGCTAGCATGATCCTCCCACGACCAGTGGCCAGAGCCCCTAGGGGCCAATTATTGAGCAAATAGGGGCCAATTCGATTGAGCCAAATAATAAAGGCATGTAAATTTCAGGCACAACCAATGGCCAGGTAAAAGACTGTCGGTAGTTAGCAACGAGGGCTGCTGCGAGAGCCCGCAAGATGGCTGGAAGCATTCCGTAACAAGGGCTGCTGCGTGAACCCACAAAAAAACCTGCCATAGCCAATAGCCAGGTTACCAAACATGAGCAGTTCGTCAGGGGGTAACGAGGGCTGCTGCGTGAGCCTGCAAGAACCTGCCATAGCTAATGGCCAGGGTTACCGACCGTGAGCATTTCGTAACGAGGGCTGCTGCAAGAGCCCACAAGAACCTGCCACAGCCAATGGCCAGGTTACTGACCGTGAGCATTTCTTATTTTGTAAAATTAGAAATTAAGTACTAGTCAAGCAGATTATAATTTATAATTCACCTATAGCTGTATTTCCCAGTTGAATGTGAGGTTGCGAGGATGTCTGGATAATTTATCTCTTTTGTTTGAGTGACATTGGTGAATTTGTGATCAAAGAAATACATGTAAGAGTAGGTTGTTGTACGTAGCCTCGTTTTCATGCTGTACCTATAGAGCTACATTGTATAAAGTAAGAATTTAAGTCACTTCCCCTTCGTAGATTTTTCTAGACTTTTGATATGTTGATTGGTGCACTTTTCTGAGATGGATAGCGAAGAAATAAATTATGTTGCAATTTGTGATGGGTCCCATCAATACATTGACTGGACTACTAGTAAATATTGTCTTTCCGACAGTTATGCAAAGTGACTTTTCAACGAAAATATAGCCTTGTTAAATTTTATACGCGCAGTCAACCGTGAGCCCACTTCAATCATATTTGTTTTCCGATGAAACTGACACATTCACTTGATGGTTTATTCAAGACTCAGACATTGTGTCATTATAAATATCTCAGCATTAGCATTTTTCGCAAGAGTTGCATTTAATCAATTATATTTTTATTACATCATGCATGTTGCCAAAGAGAGCATACGTAGTACCCCTAACCATGTTAATTGTGGAAACCTCAAAGGAGACCGTGTTTATCACACAAATTAAAATACGTTACTATCACGCAAAGCAAAACTGTCCTAAAAATCTCAATTCTGTATTATTTGCTTTTCACGGTCACATTTTGCTCGCCTGAGTAAATTTCACGCATTGAATAACAACATCCAAAAATCTGCTCGTTTCTAGGTAGCTTTGCTTCATTTTTACAAAGTCAACAAAACGTAGCAGAAATTTCCAGTCGCTGTCGTTGCATTTATTAGAGAGAATTTAGGTTCAACAGTTCAACGAAATATCTTATATTCGTTTCAGATTATTTCAGTGTGTATTTCGTTTCGTCATTTTGTATTTTTGAATAATAAAATACCCTGACAGAATTGATGATATTGAAATAGATTATTTCTGAAGAATTAGAATGAAATATACCAAATTTATTTAAGTACTTGCACTGTCCTTATGTTTTACTTGGTTTAAAATGATCACTGTAATTTATACGAAATGTTTGTTTCATTTTCGAATTCCAAATTACGATTTTCATTCGGCATTTCAAGCCGAGTTCTACCGAATCGAGCCTCGACTTGGTAGAAATTCGAAGCTTGCAGTGAATTATTAGATTTGTTCGAGACCATTAAAGGTGTCTTTATATATTTCTTTGTTGTCATAAGCACACAATTTTTGTAATTATAAAATGATTTCTCGCGTACTGTGCGTACATACCTTGAAATTCTTTTGCCGGCGACTCGTCATTAACAGATCTCTGCTTCGGCGAGGAAGAAAGAGCGAAAGCGACCAATGACGTGATATAGATTTATGAACCACATTTAAAAAAACGGTGGCCTTTTAAGTACACTTGGACAGCAACAGCAGATAAATAATTAAACCAGAGACACATTCGGAAACTAAATAAACACGAACTAAAAGTCAGTCAGTTGAGACGATCACGTGATTTGAATCGAGAGTACAATCGACTCGTCAGTTAACCAATCAGAATCTGTGCTGTGATTAAAACCTCGTGGTTAAGCAATAAAATATAAACAGCTTTATTTTGTGCACCGGGCAATGAAGGAGACAGGGCCTGGAGCCGAGAACCATGCAACCTCGTTCCCAGGGTCTCTCTTCTTCCCCCCAACCAGGGTCTCTTTTCAATCGCGTTTGGCAACTTGCAAAGCGATCAATTTCTTTTTGGTCAGCGGTGTTTTCTTAAGGCTTCTTTTCGCGCGCAAAATTCCTTAAAACATTAATTAACGTTCCTATAAACTATTTCGAGATTATTCCAACACGTTCAATTTGTCCAATGTGGCCGAACTTTCCAGGAGCTGAATTCGTGAGTTCAAGTCCAGGACAGAAAAAGGAAAATTAACCTTCGCGTGTTGACGTTCTCCATAATACCGTGAATTTCGGGACATTTTATTTTTTTGTTTTGCATACGAAGGCAAAGAAATATAAATGCAAAACGCACGTTGCGTTTTGTTTTGCATGGGACGGCAAAAAAAATATGCAAAACACACGTGCAGAATATTGTAATTACTAATTAAACCTATTGTTTTGTGACGTTCTTGTTGTCGTCGCGGTCGTGGTTGCGTCTTAAAAAACGAAAAACTTGAGGAAGAAGTTTATCTGGTTTAAAGGATCACAAAGTGAAAAAATACAATAATCATTCATACATCAGTACGCACTTCCATCGCCTCATCGGCCGCCATGTTTTTCTTTTACAGCTTTCCTTCTGGCTTTACACAACTTCTACGCACGTGCAGATTATGAATCCGCTGGCTAAAGTTGTGATGATTGCTTTGCAAGTTGTGAGAGCCATAGTAGCTATCCCCGTCCCCCCTGCTCCAGAACTGGTATTGAGTGGACCTATTGAGTGGATTTTACCAGTTTTCAAACATTAAAAATGGAAGGGGCTGTTGACACGCGTTTGTTATGATCATAATTTGGAGTTCGTAAAAGTGTTATGCAACAAAAATTGACGAGGCTTGCAGGTGTGTTTTTTACCAAGATCAGAAATACAAGTTACTCAACACGATTTATTACACTTTTATTATATAGACACGAGTGTTTTACTGGAAAATAGACCACTCGTAAAATTCATACGAAACTACATCCGGGACCCGAGTGGCGTATTTTCCATATCCTCACTAGTGAGGATATCGATGACGTCATTTCCCGCTTTTTGCATGGCTTTTTGTAAAAAAATGGCGAGCGATAGATTCGTGAAATTCACTGAAGCCGACATGAAATCGTTCACTGAGGAGTAGGAAAATGTTTAACACGAAGAAGAAAACTTCATATGCCGGACTTAAAATTATTCAAGGAGTTCCTTGCAAGTGAAGTCGAAAGGAGAGAAATTCGGAAAGTCCAGCCACCGAGCTGCAAGAGTTCGCGATAAAGTTTGTGCTTTTTGTCTTTTGTCTATATAATAAAAAGAAAATTACACGGTGGCTTGAAGATATGAATTTTATTTTCTCGTGGTAAAAACAATATTTTACTCTCACTCGCTGCGCTCGTTCGTAAAATATTGTTTTTACCACTCGAAAATAAAATTCATATCTTCGCGCCGCCGTGTAATATCCTCTATATATTAAATACAAAATTTTCCACGTAAGCGAGATGATTAATTTACTCTCCAAATATGAAATGAGAGCACATACACATCTTTCATAATATCTACAATTTGTGAATGTTGAAAAATTCACTTTGTTACACACCGTATATAGTATATAAATGTTCACATGGCGAAAAACTTTCCACCATGGTGCTGAATACAAATTTGAGTTATTTCATTCCTGGCTTCGGAATAAGAATCCGCATTGTTCAGAAGTAATGTCAGCGGTTCGCTTAAGCCAAGATGTAATGTCTGTTCTTTTCTCACCAGAATCGTTGGTACTAGTGCATGTGCTATTTTATTTGCAAGTTGCCCTGCTTTCATAGCGTGCACTTTCTCAGTAACAACATCATTGTTCAGCAAGAATTCAAGGACCATGCTGAAATAATCTTTATCCAGCTTTTCGCGTTCTAGCTCTTTCATTAATTGATCAAGCTTGGCATTTGTTTCATTTAAGCTGCGATAAGCCAGGTCCAATTCAAACTGAGACAACTTTTTCTGTTGCCCTCAAGTTTTCTACTTGCTCTTGAGTTCAGCCAACCGTTTATCATTGTTTGATTACTTTAAACAGTTCCGTGTTCATCATAGCTAGCTGATTCACAAGTTCATTCAACTCTTTATCCTTCTCTGAGATGACTCTTGCGTTTTCAGTCATAAATGTGTCGAGCTGAACCTCAAGTTGGTCAACAACAGTCGAAGTTTCGTCCTTCACACTTTTAAAGTCCTCTTCCAAAGCGTCGACTTGGACTTTTAACAGCTCTTCTCGATGATTACACAAAACCAGGGATCCATTCAAGAGTTCAACTTCCTCGCGTAAATGTTCGTAATCGCATCGCTTGTTTAATTCCTTCACCATCTCCTTTAGCTCTTCAACTCGAGCGTTCAACTGTTCATTGCTTGCCTGGCTATCCTTGAAGCGGCTCTCCAAATAATCAACATCAACCAAACAGCTCCTGTTTCTTCATCAGACCGTTGTCCAGACTCTCTTCCGCTTCTTCTAAATTTCGCTCCTTCCTCTTCAAATCACGTTATTAATTTCTCAGTTCTCTTTCGTTGTAATGCTCCTTTGCTTTTAGACGCTTTAAGTCATTCTCTTCGTATCCAGCTCAGTCTGAAGAGTGTCGTTCTTCTTCTCCAAAGCTTTCAATTCATTCTTCATGACACTGATCTGAACCAAGAGCTGCACATTTTCTTCGTTAGTCAGTTTCTCAATAACGTCCTCCAAAGCTTTGTTCTTCTCGTCTCCGTCCTCGACCCACAGTTGGAGTTCCTCTATCATTTTAGATTGTTCTTTTTCAAGCTGTTCAAGTTCCATCTTATGGCTCATTTCACGACTGGTCGAGACTCCATTCATGACACTGATCTGGACCAAGAGCTTCGCATTTTCTTCGTTGGTTTTTTCAATAATCTCCGCCAAAGTTTTGTTCTTCTCATCTCCGTCCTCAACCCACAGTTGGAGTTCCTCTATGATTTTGGATTGTTCTTCAGTTTTCAAGCTGTTCGAGTTCCATCTTATGGTTAACAAGCATGGTCTTGACGTCGCTTTTTGAGGCCAGCTCACAATTTTGCAGTGAGATGTTTGTTTCTCCAAAGCGTCGACTTGGCTTCTTAACAGCTCTTCACGATGATGACACAAAGCCAGGGATCCCTTCAACAGCTCCACTTCCTCGCGTAAATGTCCATAATCGCGTCTTGTATTTTCCAAAACATCTCCAGAGAGAGATACCTCCTTTGCACCGATCACTTTACAAGAATTGTCGTCAGTATGAATATCTTCTCGGTTTATCTTGCACGTGGAGCTCAAATCCACGGACGGAGCAGATTGATCTTGCACTATCGTGTTTTCATATCGTGATTCGTTGTCATCCTTGGAGACCTGTTTGAAAGAATAAGATATTTGAATGGTTTGGTAGGAGATCTTATCATTAACTAACTGCATGTCCCCTTTCGTGTCATGCGGCACATAGGTGCAGCCTAGTATCCAGGCGTTACCTTCCCGCTGACTCGATTTGGGATTTGGCGCGAAATTTCATGACGTCACCGAATGACACTGCCGGCACGCAAACCGTTTCCCAGGTCCTTACGTGGAATTCGCGCTCGCTCGAGAGAGAAAGAGAACGACTAGGGACTAGGCTGGGCCGCAGGGTGGGATGCTGGTCTATCACAGGTAACACTCCCAGAATTTTTGTCAGGTTATACACTGACAATTCGTCGGTGCCTGCCCATGCATGTATAATCTTGGGTGGATAGAGGCACTGTGAGAGTAAAGTGTCTTGTTCAAGAACATAACACAATGACACGGCTTAGAGTTTCCTATAAATTGCTATTCTGGAAGGATTGTAAGTATTCAGACTAAGGGTGTGTTTATATTTACCTGTTTCGTCTTTAATGGCGTGACTTGTGTTGGTATTCCCCGCGTCACTGATGGTGTTGATTGCGTGACAGGCGTAGGATTGGTACGTTTAGCTGCAGTTGGATGATTGACAGTAGTTTTAATATTTGCTGCTTGTTTTCCTCGGGTATCTCGTAGGCTTATACCTGTTAATATCAATTAATTAATTAATTAATTAACCGCATTAATCATTCAACTACCAGCTCGAATCCGCGAGAAGAATGGGTACCAGGTACTTGTCTCCATTCCTCTTTGCCGCGTTTTACCACGCTCGCACTTTTAGATCAGTCTTGTTTTATATATTTCATAACCGATTTGCTCTAAACTCTCATAAAAATGCTTGCCTCATTCATAATGAAAGGTGACTTACAACCAAACATATCAACAACAGTCAGGAGGCGAGCCCATGCAACAGTTCGGTAAAATTCCTTGTAAATATTTTTTAATTTGTAATCCATTGTTGTAAGCTTAAATCCATTATAGCCGATTATTGTAAATACTTAAGATTAAATATTTTATTTTACTTTTAAGTACACGAATCAGCTCCGCTGTAATTTTAAACCATCGTGTATAAATAAATGCTAAAAAAAAAAAAAAAAAACAAAGAAAAACAAAAAACCTCGATCACAACCGGCTGTAAAATCATTGTTTACATTACAAATGAGCTTTTCATAAGCTTATATTTTTAATCGTCAATAAGGAAAATGTTTAATATCATAAATATGTAGACAATACCTGAGTCTGTTCCCAGAGGTTTCTTTCCAGTTGCAGCTCTCACATTCTTGGATAGTTTATCCTTGTAAGTCTTGGTTCGACCTGACACGATCGGGATCCGTGATGGCCGCTTGTTTTGAAGCTTGTTCACGGAATCCCTCAGCAAGCTCTGGTTTTTATCGGCTTGGTCCTTTGATGAGGAACTTTTTCCGCTGTCGTTGTTCAAACGAGTTGTTCTGCGGACTGGTATTTTGGAAAGGCGTTTCTTGTCTCCTTCACTCTTGCGGCTAACTTCGAGCCACGACGCCATTGTTGTTGTTTTTTCTGCAGTTTTTCACGTCGGACTGAAACGATAACTTTCTCTAAACTATCACTGAGTTTTGTTTCTTGGTTTGTTCTGTTTAAAAATTTTTCTCTTACTTTTGAGTGTGAAAAATCTTACAATTCTCTTGCTCTCAATATCAATACTGAACCGGCACCGATAGCTGAAGCGAATGGTTTATTTTTTTCAACAAATCCATGGAAACCATCTTCGATCTTTTCGTCATAAACAGCGCTCGCATATGTCATACTTGTTCTATTGCACGCGCGCAGCAATCCAGCGCTTGATTGCCGCACAAATTCTGTAAAAAAAGCTTTTACTTCGTTTTTATAGCTTCTTGAATTCAGCTTCTCTTAAAAACCGGTTTATTTTTACCATCTTTAACTGACGAACACGCAGAAAGAACGTTTTCGGTTAGGTTTTTGGAGAGAAGAGACCGTCTACCTGTACGAAGTCTAGTTCACTTGGAATTTGAACGATTTTAAAATAATCCTTCACATCGGGAAAACGATTGTCGGCAAGAGAAAACCTTTGAAGCCCGCCTTCCCAAGAGTCTTTCAAGTGGTATCTGAAAAGATAGAAATATTCATCTCGAATTCATCCATTTAAAAAGCAACTGGACGTGCACGTATTGCTTATAAGCTTAAAGCTTTTATATATCGTTGCTTACATCAAGAATAATAAAAAGCTGACTGTCCTACACTGAGCCTGGTACAACTGATTCAGCGGAAAAATTAATAACAATTTTACAAACTTAAGCTTACCTCTGACTTGTGAAAGGTATTGTTGCTGCAGTGCTGTGTTGAACATGGCATGTAGCTTGAACGAACTTGTAGAATCAGTTCAGCTCTCATATTGAAGTCATGATTCATGGAAAGCATGATATAAAGCAAACTCTACGATCTTGGCTGTAAACGCCGTAACCACTGAAAAGAAGCGAAGGCGGTTCTGACGTTCTGAAAGTTCTTTAATATTTCTTTAGTCGACCAGCAAGTCGGCGCAGTCAAGTTTTTAAGCCATCAGAAACAACTTTGACTGGAAAACTCCCACTGTTACCTCGGCCTAAAAGCTCCTTTGAAAGCTAATATAATAGGCGAGTTTCACTCATTTGTAGATTTAAATGTCAATAAGTTCGGTCCTTAATTTCACATTTGTTTAGACCTTATTTTAACAAACTTTTTTGTAATTTCGTCACAACGTTGGCATGTGTCTTTCCAGGATTTCCTAAAACTCTTGAAAAACAACTCAGTGCAGGACTGCAGGTAACGCGAAAGGAGCCAATCAGGATTCAGGAGCGAGTAGTTTTGCTGTCAATCAGGATGCTTGGACGGGCTTTTTTACGAAAGTTTGCGACGAGTGGATGCGGACCTCACATCGCGCACTTACACCAAATGAACGACTCCTGTAATGCCAAAACATTGAATCGAAAAACTAAGTATTTGAGATAGTAAAATCAAGCCTGGATCCATGGCACAGATGGAAGTAATGGCACAGATGGAAGTAATGGCACAGTTAAAAATACAACCTCGTTCCCAGGGTCTCTCTTCTCCGCCTCCCAAAAGCGTTCAATCGCTTTTGGCGGGCAGAAGAGAGACCCTGGGAACGAGGTTGACTGTGGGTTTGTTGTCAGTGTGTTGTTGATTGTCATTGCGCGACTTTGCGGGCTATGTTAGATTCACCAGCCTGAGAAAATGATACACACAGCCCGTCATAGGTTTAGCTACAAAAATCCGGATTTTTTTTGAGATTTTTAGAAGCTGAAAATATTTTTTAGAAAGTCTGGAGATTTTTAGGCGAGTTTAGCAAGTTTAAAAGATTTTTAGAATTTTTAGAGCCAAAAAAATCTGTAAAATGCGTAAAAAGAATATTTAGAGATAATAATAATAATGCTTTTATAGGCGCATTGAAGAAACTCAATGCGCTTATAAAGCTATATAAAGAGTGAAGAGGCACGAGGCTTCAGTGTTCATGGCTTCATGGCCCCGGTTTCACCATTCAACTATCCCAGAATTCTGTTGTAGTTACGAATTTTTTGATAGTTTTCAGAAATTTTATTATTTTTCGGAAAAATTTTGATATTTTTCAGAACATTTTTGATATTTTCGGAACATTATTTTTTGGGATTTTTCGTTAAAAGTTTGAGATTTTTAGGAAAATTGTTGAGATTTTTAGAACTTTTTTGAGATTTTTAGAACTTTTTTTGAGATTATCCAGATAGATTTTTAGGCGATTTTTCGGGATTTTTGTAGCTAAGCCTAGCCCGTCAATTCAACAGAACTGAAAACATCTACCCAACTGTTAACATCATCAGGAAAACTGTATTTTTCTTTCCGTTCTTTATTTTTTCAGTTTCCACATCGGCGGCGCCAAATTACCTCCTGTGAAAATTTAACTGATGCTCTTTCCTAACATTGCGCGCGCGAATTTAAATGCATTAAAAATGTCGTTTCTGCATAAAATACAATAAAAAGACAACTAGGTCGATTTCAGACTTCATATAAAATTAGTCTAAATGTGAATTTCCTAGCTAAATTTGATTTTGCGCGGAATCGCACCATTTACACGCTACGATTTGTCGGCCCGATAATACGGCGATTAGTCGGCACACTCTTCAGCGCGGATAAAATGAATTTGTAAGTACAGTCAACTCTCCCCCCCCCCCCCCCCCCCCCGGCGAAAGCTATCAGTGGAGGATTGACACTGAGACTCCCGCGATTGCGGACTCTCGCTATTACGGACTCCAAACTACGTCCCGAGGGTGTCCGCTGTAACGAGAGTTGACTGTATTTGACAATGCTTCTTTTGTTTGCTCGTCACGTTTGTTGGTGAAGAAAAATTGCGCGACGAACCAAAGGAAGATCGTATGGGGCTACTGTATATTTATACAATAAGATCGTGATAAAATATTCATTAATTCTCTTTGCCAGTTCTTCCTAATAATTATAAATAAACTATCTAAATTTATTGAACTTGTTTCACATTGTCTCCCGGCAATGAATGATTGCAGCAATTGAAGTTGTCCTTTACTTTGATATTCCACACAAGAAAGGGTTAGAAAGCAGTCCCGCTTCCGAAAGGGACTGGACCCGCCGCTCTACCAAAGAGGCACGTTCACGTGACAGCTTCCAACGAGTGTTCGTGCCGTCCTCTGATTGGACACAAGGATTGGAAACCCTACAAGTGCGAGCACACTCACTTCTACCCTCGAGATATGGTACCCAGTCCTCCATAGAGGTTCCCGGTAGTATCTTCAACATCTTGAAATTATGTTTCAAGACTGTTTTCATCTGTATTTTGCGAGAGATGGTCACCGCCTACAGTCGTGATGCTACCAGTACACGGAAAGCGCTGTCGGCCGCTTTTGGCCTCTATTCTGGCAAAACAACTCTTGGATACGACTTCCCACATGATCATAGAGCACTTAGGCTGGGGAAAGGGATTTGCGTCTACCGCGTCATTTTCTTGTTCCTCCAATGGAGGGGTCGGACTCCTGAGTTTTCTTCCAGATGTTGTCCTTCTGTAAGTCTTCCTTCTATCCGGCTCACTTGTTTTCCGATTGGTGATCTCCGGCGGGGGTTCTCGCACACGCTCCGCCGATAAGACGCACACACGTCCCAGCCCCTCCGGTCTTAGCCCCTTCCCGGTACTTATGACGTAACTCTGCTCTGTCCCGCACGGACCTGGGCTGCAGATCAGTGTGAGGCTGCGCGTTTCATTGAAAGGATGAAACCACGTGAGCAGATGCCCTGTTTCGGAATCAAAGATCAAAATGTGGCCACTCGCGATCCCCACCCAAAGCGAGTCGTGCGTGGGCTCCACGCAGGTGATACACGCAGCGGCGTCATCACTATCTTTGCGTGGTTCTTCAGCGGATTCCGCGCCGAGGCTCTTCGTAACAGCTGCGCAGTCGATGCTGAAGTGATTTCGTCTGGTTTCCACGTTCCATTTGCTGAGAACAGACCTGCATACGGACAGAACACTTTGCTGGTCAAGAGAAACCTTCAGGAGCGAGATCTGGGTCTGAGGGTTGTTTTCCATTCCACCCGGGCCACCGTACCACATGGCATCAACGTCGAACGCTTCCATTTCGCCCGGTTTGGTCAAATATCGGAAAATATACCGACTGGTGGATACCCAGAGCTTATCCTGCACGACTGTCAGCGAGAGAATTCGGTGGCGTCCCACTGTGAAGCTGTAGAAAGCTCGCTTTTTGTCACTTTTCTTCATTTCCGTTTTCAGAATGCAGCGCACTTGCCGTCGTTCAGTCCAACAAATATGTACTCGTCATTCGACGTCACGCAGCTGACCTGTTCGTCGAAAGCCATGGATGTCACGCACTTGTAACGCAAGTCACTTGAGGTAGAGTACACGCTGACCAGGTCCAGCTCTCCGCGAAGAGCGATCAACACGTAAGGCGCCATAAAATGCATGCACTGGATCTGAAAGGAGAAGGACTGCTCTTGATAGGTATCAATGGAGAACGAGAACTTCATATCGAGCGTGCGAGCATCGTAGAGAAAAATTCGGTTGCCTGTGTGGGCATCGCACGCTAGCCACAGATCGTGGGAATCTGGCACGAGACAGGCGTGCCGCACGGACTGCTGTGAAGGTACGGGCTGCTTAGCGAGCAAACACTGGAACGCCGGGTGACCCACTTGCTGGGCTATCTCAGCGGTCGTCGGTCTCTTGGTCGGTTTAGCCGACCAGCACCGAAGCATGAGCTCGGTAAGAGTCGGAAGACCGAACGTCGATACCGGAACGTGCTGCCACTGTGGACGCTCACCGGCGATCACAGCTGCGTTGATTTTCGGACCGGAGTCGTATTCCTCGAACGGAACTGACCGAGTAATGATCTGATACAGAAGGATCGCGTACGAATACACATCCACTTGTGATGTATACTCCTCCTTGTTCGCGCATTCCAGCATCTCTGGCGCGTGGTTGCTTATTGACCCGGCGCACGAGATGAGACCGGTCGACGTCGCAAAGTTCGCGGTACCGAAGTCAATAATTTTGACGTGAAGATCAGCGTGCTCTTCCAATGACCAAACAAGGACATTTTCGGGTTTCAAGTCTCGGTAGATGACGCCCAAATCGTGCAGGAATCTCAACGCATCCGCGACTTGATACGCGATGCGAAACAGCACAATGCGATCAACTGACTTTGGATCGATCAGGATCTCAGTGAGAGCTCCGCGCTCCGCCAGTTCCAGTACAAGACACAGGGGACGGAGAGAGACGCCAATGATGTTGACGAGGAACGGATGCTGTCGTACGCGGCGTAGCACGTTCAGCTCTTTGCGCGCTTCGCGGTAATGCCTCAATGGTTCGGATTCGTCGCTTTGAATGTAAAATTTGATGGCGACAGCTTGTCCTCGACATTCCCCGCGAACAACCTGAGAGATAAGACGATATAACATCAGTAAACAGTTCACAATAGCACGGCCGCAGCCTCCTTAGCTTGCGAACACAGACCGAGAGATTTCTGCCTGTTGTTTCATACCACGTGGTTTCGGCGGCGTGAACTAAACAACAGGCAGATATCCCTCTGTATTCGCGGGCGATAGCCTCCTATAAGCACGTCACGTTGATCTTCTGGTTCACATACATTTAACCGTACATCTTTAGATGGTGGATCTGACCCCAAATACGAGAAGTTGTAGGCAACGTTCGTCACCAGGGTTTTTGAGCCCTTTCCGATGTCTAGGGACGGACGAGGCTGGGTTCCAGAGAAATAGCTGAACTTCAGCCAATGCTCCTTCAGTTCCATATTACAAAGATACAACTATATAATGCGTAATCTGATTGGTTCTCCAGTTGGTTTGAATGAGGCTATGAAGCGACTAGGAGTATTGCTACTCCCCCTGGATAGGATGCAAAGTCCATCACAGGTTACCTTTCAGCATTTTGTCAGGTTGCCCTAATAATCCACCGGTACCCATTCACACTCCTGGGCGAAGGGAGGCATTGTGAGAGGAAAGTGTGGGACTGGAACCTAGTCGGCGAGGTTACCAAGTCGGCTTGGTTGCCCAGGTAGAAAGAAACGTGTTCTTCCGAAGCAGTTCGTTTATCGTTTTTTAAGCTTTCGTCTTTCGTTTGTTACACTGGTGGCAGCGATATGGGATCGCACCGGGTTGTTTTGCCAGATGTGAAATTTTCTGGGCAAGAAGATGTGCGCGAGTTTCTGCGTGACTTCGGAATATTTGTGGCCGTTAACGAGTGGACGGATGAAAAAGCAGGCCTTTCGTCTTTCGTTTGTTACAAAAGCGTCTTGCCCAAGAACACAACACCGGGCAAGGACCCAGACCAGCGCTCGAACCCAGACCACTCGATCCGGAGTCCAACGCGGTAATCAGGCAGGAGCCCATTACGCGAATTTTATAAGCACGAAGACGCATGTACCTTTCCAAAACCACCTCTGCCCAGTCTGTGTGATTCAGTGTCCTCGTACGTGATCTCGTTATGCGACAATATCAAATCAGCGTCTACGTCATGGAACATGATGTCAGGTGCCACCTGGTGCAGATTGACCTGCAGCTGAGGATGATGAGGGCAAGGAATCTTATCTGACGAGGAACTCTGAAGCTGGCATTCAGCAAACGTGAACTTGTATGGTTCAAGACCCAGGCGCTCGCACACGACACAAGGGATGAGCTGCCTGACTTTGGGTTGCCGGCCGTCTGTGGACGAGAGCTCTTGATACCATTCGCGAATCAGCGTGTCGATGTGGTCCACCACGTAGCTCAGCACCCGCCGGCCTTGCGGACAGGGGCTCACCTCTGTAACGACCAACTGTCGATCAGACGCGGGGTCAGGGACGCAGCGCAGCAGCAAGAACAAGCGAGGATGACGAAGGCACACTCCTGACTTCCAGCAATGAAGGAAGCCGTGGTCGATCAGCGTCGCTAGGTCGGTTGGTAACTGAGGCAGGCTGTCGATGGGGAAGTCTTCTATGAATGGACAGTAAGGAAGATGCAGTGTGCCAGTCCGTGGTCTGCTTCTGCGGTTATCCGCGGTGGCACTTCTACCAGGAGCTGGTGTCATCTGAGGAGTATCATTATCAGAAGGAGCGGCCTCTAGCGATTCTACTGAAATATCCGGGGGAGGCGCGGGAGCTGAAAGCTTGTGCCTGGAGAATCGTACGACGCAAACTCGGCAGTGGAGACATCTTCACTCGCTTCATTTCCATCACCACTGACTGTGTCCAATACATGGCTGGCACCTGAGAAGAAATGAAACAAAAAAGCGGCGGTTCCTTCTGTGTATACTGGAGCATAAGTGACGTAACACAAAGAAGGTTAAAACTAGAAACAATGAACAACAGTAAATAAGGGAGGCGGCGTGGCCGAGTGGTTTAGGGCGCTGGATTTGAAATCTGGAGGTCCCTGGTTCAAATCCTGCCACCCTGCCACTAGCTGGATTTGCTCTCGGTAGTTCCGAGTTCAACTCCTCGGCCACGCTTTGTAAATAGCCAACTGGACAGCCTCCCACCAGTTGGGATTCTTAACAACTTTATGTTCTATTTACAAGATTTGTTTGTTCATTTACACAATTAGTACAGCAGTGCTAAATCCTCTGACACTTAAATGAAGTTGTTTATTTTTTAAATAACACCCCGTAATACACAGAATGGCCCCCAAGAATGCAAAGGCAATTCAAGTTCAACATCAAAATTATCGAAAGTATTTGTTCTCGATTTATGGGTGTACTGACGAGTGAAAGGCTCGTGCAATTTGGAGAACTATCCCTCTCGACCATAAATCGCGAAATACATGCACAACTGCATTACAGTGTGCGTCAACCTCTGATCAACGCCGTTGGTTATGCAATATTGCAACGCGTGTTTGGCCCTGGGTGTCAGACGGTATTTTCTTTACTGCAAAGAGGTTTGCAAGTAGTTCCTTGCAGTAAAGTAAACAAACCCTCTGGCAGACGGGGCAATATTACTCAGTCACGTGCGAGTAACATAACCTCCTCCAATCTAAGTTCACATTCTCGTTACCTGCTAATTCCTCGTCACCATGGTTAGTCTGTATCTCCGTGGAGGTGTCCCCTTCTTCACCGAGGCTGGATTCTCGGCTTGAACCCGTGTGATACGACTCGCCACTGGACTCTTTATCCGAAAACATGCTGTTAGACATGGAGGAGCTAGCCGTGTGATCTGATACCAACTCCCAATTGTCGCCATTTTCCTCTGAAACAGATCGGTGAAAACTGTTTGCCTCTTCCGAGCACGCTTCTGTCAAGGGTTGGAACTGATAAGGGCCCTCAGCGCCAGGGGCCTCGTGAGGGGGACGTATTTCAGGATCTTCACTGGGATCTACTGATGAAGGATCCTTGTAGTGCCCATCGGTTTGTTCACGTGGGAATGGATCTGGGGTACATGATCTGGATGTGACGGAGTGATACGGCATGCTATCGCTATCATCACTGTTGCAAATTTGAGATGGGCTGACGTCAAGACCAACCTCGTTCCCAGTGTCTCTCTTCCCGGGTCCTGGGAACGAGGTTGCGTCAAGATGAGCGTCGAGCTTTTGAGAGCAAGATTCTAAACACGTCTCCTTGCAGGCTGACAAGGAATAATCAATTATCTGTAAATCACCAGCATCCTTAATGTCTTCACCGGCTTCGTTATTGGCGAGTCCTTCTCGTCGAGGTGAATCTACGAAGTCGTCGTGTTTTCCTGTGGAACCCGCAAGTGGCTCATTTTCAGGTACTAAGGGACCTTGTGCAGCATCGGGGCTAATATGCGACTGATCAAAATTCACTGTTACACAGGAGCCCTCCTCTGAGCTTGTACGCGATGCGCCAAAATGCGCTCTTCCATCCACGTCCCTTTCTGGGCAATCCTGTCGCATGTTTGGCATAGCAGACTCGCTTTTGGGAGTTCCACTGTCGAGATCACCGACTTTGTCATCGCCCCGTCGTACTCCTGGGTCAGTACTGTGTTTAAATATTTCTTCGTTTCTCCAGGAGCTAACATCTCTGGAACGAACAGAGCGGGGAAATGTCGCATTGAGCGCACCGCGGCCTGTCCTCGCTCGAGCTGCTTCGACGTCGTCGTCGGAGCTATACTCGAATCCCGAATCACTCCGAGAGCTTCCGCCCTCGAGATCGGAATAACCGAAAAACCTGCCGTTGATGTAAGTCCCTTGACGGTGACTGCTGAAAAATCGAACTAGGCCTCGGAAATCACCGGGTGAAGCCTGCAGATTCTCGAATGAGCCCCCGATGGAGGCCTCAATGGAGGTTAGCGCTTCATTGTCGCTCTCAGCTGAGGCAGAACTCTCCAGTACGAGCGGACAACGACAGCAGAATGGATCAAGCTGAAACGGGCTCGTGTATTCCTGTCGATTGAAATGTTCTCCGTCCGACAGCATGTCCTTCATGTAAAACAACAAGCGTGAAATGAGGCGACTCCAGAATCCATGCGGAATGCAGGGGAAGGAATGGAACCGCTTGAGCGTGATGAACGGGAGGTCATCGTTCGTCGCTTCTTCCGGTTGCTTAACAGGCAGCTTGGAAGGAATCAGGACGCGGTTTTTGTCTAAGGAACAAGCGATCTGAAAGCGATTCAAAAGGCGGATGAACTGTGGAGAGTTCTGGTGCGCAAAGAGTTCCCCCTTAAAAATCTGCGGCAGATTGTCGAGATTCAAGATGCCATGGTTAATGTACGGGTTCACTTCTTGTAGCGTCACGATCTGTGCCATCAACTCGCAAAGCCATTGTGGATCGATGAAGTAGAGATCTTGAAGATCTTGATTTGGGTCGTCATAGTGCATCAAAATACCTACATGAAGATCAAAGCAATTATTAACAACCTTTGTACGTCGACATACCTTTACTTCTATGCAAATGACCTTTGAGATCGTCACGGCTTATTTCTGTTAAAAAGGCTTTCCAGTGGGCATATTTTCGGGGTGGGGGTAGTAATAATAATAATAATAATAATAATAATGGTTTATTTGCAGTATTTCCACCAGGTGGGTAGTTATTACCAGGGGAATTTTGCCTTTCAAAATGTTTGGGATTATTCAGTCAACTCTTGCCTTGCGGACACCCCGTTATTACGGACACCCCGTTATTAACGGACACCCGCTATTACGGACAAAATCCAGCCCTCCCCCAGGCGGAAACATAGAGGTTTGTCTGAAAATGACTCCCGCTATTGCGGACTCTCGCTATTACGGACTCCAAACTACGTCCCGGGAGTGTGCGCTATAACGAGAGTAGACTGTATTTGGCAGGGATTTTGCGTCAGGTAACTGACTTTCTAAACATAACGATATGAACGCAAAACAAGTTCTACAGTCGTCAAATGAACATCACATGCAAGTCTCTGAGGACACTGTAATGACATAGAATACAAAACCGGCTCTATAATAAGGGGGTTATAAGGCTGATATGAATATACCGTAATGTTCCGATAGTAAACGACCCCTCGAAAGTAGCGGCCCCCTGAAAGTATCGTCAAAACTTTGTGGCTGCTAATAAATCCCGAAAGTAGTGAGGCCCGGAAAGTAACGACACCCCTCCCCCACCCCCCCCCCCCCCCCCCCAGTCTGTTTCTCTCGCGAAATCACAAAAGGAGCACGGACCGGAAGGGATTGGGGCGAGACGATTGTGCGGCTGGGCGAGAAGGGGTTACAACGCTTGTCGGACTAAAGCACGCTGGACGACCTTTTTAACCAATCAGAGAGCTGACGCTCACCTCTCTCGTGCATAAAGTGGGTAACCTCCCTCAAGTCATTCGTGTCTTCAATATCCAGTGTATCATTCTTGATGGTGTCCAGGACAAGCGCCTCGTACTCAGACTTGTGCATGATGGGCATTCGTCCGAAATTCCGCAGCTCCTGTCGCTTGGCCTGAATGACATTTGCCACTAACAGAAAACTGTGCGGGATCTTTTCACCCATTACTGATACTTGCCCAAGACCGCTCTTCTGAAGACTCCTTGCAACATCGTAAATGGTGACACGGAGGTCATCAATTCCTTTATTTCAGATACGAAAGAAAACCAGAAAGTTAGTTTTACTCTTCTTTACGATGTAATTAAGGCGGGACTTAACCTGAATGTCATTTTTCCGCCACTTAACATGGGTTAAATGGAAATATTTCGTTCACGTTTCAAGCAATCCAAAAACTCTATGCTCATCCCACGAATCTATGTTATGGGGTGTTTTTGTAAATTTTTGGGTGATTTTTGGGTATGTTTGGGAGGAAATAGTTTTTCTCAAAGTAGTTGTAAAATTTAGGGAAATGAGAAATATTGAAGATTTAATGAAAGTTTTAAAATTATAATTTAAAGTTAAAAATTAGTAGATTGACACCAACAGAAAGTTAATAACCACGCAAGAGCACCCGCGTGGGTATCAACTGTCTGTTGGTGTTCCAAAATAATTTTATTTCTTCTATCCCTTCTTTAAACCTCTTAAAATTTCATTGAAATTTAGGTTAAGTCCCACCTTAAGGAGAGGAAGGGCGGGGTGAGGCTCGATTACCAGCCGCTATTCGGTAAAATGAACCCAACGAAAACCGGACTCGAAAGAGCGGCAGAAATCGAACCTTGGCAGGGTGGGATAGAACAAAGTAAATTTAGCCAATCTGGAAAAGGGTACACTAGTTAGAGCCACGCCCTGCATAGGGTCAGAAAACAGCTTGCGTGACTTTAGTCAGGAAAATATTGACGGTTCAGAGACACCCAATTTCCAACCCTCACTGTACTGGGGTCTCGGGGAACAATAATATTATTCAACAATGCTGAGGAATGTCACGCAATGCTTCTCCCAAAGAGCGTTGCGTGACGATCCAAATAACGGCTGCGAAGTAGACTAGACTATCATGACTATCATCCGAGGGCTATAAAATGAAATATTGCAGAGGACGTAGACATACCTTCCCTGTTATCTGGCGCGCAACTAACTTCCTTGATATGCTTGACATTGATTCGATTGTACTTCGGTAACGCAACCAGCTCCTTCACTAAGTCGCGCATGCGCTCCTGGAATCCAGGTTCTTCGTTTTTGCGCACCTTGTCCAGATGCGTTCCCACTATAATGAGAGTGGTGTTGGAAGCGCTGGCAGATATGGTGTCCATCCAACTCTTCAGCATCTCAATTCCGCTTTCACCTGCGAATGAAAATGCACTGAATCAGGAAGCAGTTTTCTAATGCAGTCGGGGGAAGTACATGTAGGTGTTTCATCTCATTTACAAACACCGAGAAGAGAGTTGAAAATACGACGCGTAGTCGAGTATTTTTGACGAAATTTGAGATGTTTAGAAAGCTGAACAACACTGTCTTGAGTGTTTGATATACAGTTGAACCTCTCTACCACGGCCACCTTGGGGCCGAAATAACTGGCCGTTGTAGAGAGGTGGCCGTTGTAGGGAGGTTTCAATTAGAGTAAAGTGTATGTATCGGTGTACGGTTGGACGAAAAATCCTGGCCGTTGTAGAGAGGTGGCCGTTAGTGGAGGTTCCACTGTATCTTCTCAATCGAAGCAAAAACTATGGAGTAAACGGCGAAATAAAATCGTAAAAATCTATGTTAAGGTGTTTCGATACAGTTTTTCAGGAACCATACCTAATGTTTTCAATCAGCTTTTTATCAGACTTTCCTCCGTCGGATCGAGGTGAAATTTACACCACTTATTAGTCTTGGATTGAAGTTTGCTATGATGTACTTTTCAGTGAAATCGATATTGCCATGGCAACGATAAACGGAAAACCTTGAAATCAGTTTAACTTAAATTTTGCGCGATCCAGATTTCACCTGGAAAAGCAAATACCAACATCTTAAACTATGGTGTATGGCTAACAAAATATACGAGAATGACTGAGGAAAGTCTGATAAAAAGCTGATTGAAAACATTAGGTATGGCTACCGAAAAACTGTATCGAAACACCTTAAGACGAAATCCATTAGAAAATCGAGTAATATTTCTGGCCAGTGGACAAAAATCCTGTACTACGACACCATAAGCTTTCACGCTTAAACTAGACATTCATGAGCCATACCTTAACGGTATTCACCAAATAATATAACTTCCGCCTTGAGTTTCCTCCCGTGAATTGGTTGAGTCATGAGAGGTGGCAGCCATATTTAACAAAAACATGGCTGCCACCTCTCATGACTCAACCCATTCACGGGAGGAAACTCAAGGCGAAAAGCAATTTAAGGATTGTGGAGTTATATTATTTGGTGAATACCGTTAAGGTATGTCTCATGAATGTCTAGTTTAAGCGTGAAAGCTTATGGCGTCGCAGTACAGGATTTTTGTCCACTGGCCAGAAATATTACTCGATTTTCTAATGGATTTCGTCTTAACCTCTGACATGGTTATGATTTCCTTTGTTTTAACTTGATGGATTATTAATGAGTTTGAGAAGAGCGGTAGATCAACTTTACCTTCCTCCAGATTCCATACCAGTACATAGAGCGCCAAAGTGGACAGAAAACATTGATGCGTAGTGTAGAAGTCTTCCTGGCCACCAAAATCCCAAATCTTGAAGATGAATTCCTGGTGGATTGTGAATAGACCAAAGTCTTTTCGATTGTAACGGAATTCATCCATGGCAATTCCTACAAAAAATTCCACAACAGTTCATTTTAGAATTAAAGGGACACTGTCCCGGCGTATTTGCTCAAAACTGTTATAAATGCATGAAATGGTCCCTAAATCTATGAAATAACAACTTAATAACCTCTAACTAAATGATAAAAAGCAATTTCTTCAAGAAATTCCATACTGCAACAAAAGTTTTGCAAAATTTCAAAGATTTCCGAGCCAAACTTGAAACTTTGAAAAACTGACATCCTGACAGTTTTTCAAAAATCCATATTGAATCCATTTCCATCCTCGCTGTCGTTTGTCATCCTCGCTTCCTAATGGGTTCCTGTCATTTGTCGAGTGCTATTCTACAGAATCAAACCATTATTGTTCAACTTCCTATGATCTAGATATGTTTCTGAGCTTCCCAAAATCATGCTAAAATCAGGACAGTGTCCCTTTAAGCAATGGTTAGCGCGTTGGTCCCCGGATTGAGCGGTCCAGGTTCGAGCCCTGGTGAGGTCGGGGTCATTGTGTCGTGTTCTTGTGCAAGACAGGAGTACTTGCAGTGGCAGATCCAGGGGGAGGGTCGGGGAGGTCCGGACCCCCCTATCAGACCTTAGGGATATTTTGCTTTCTCTATTATCCATAGCAAAACCATCTCCAGGATCCACCAAAATGCACTTTTCAGAGCCTGAAATCTCAATTTTTTCTGGGGGAGGCCCCCATGCCAAACACCCCCTCCATGCCTTTACTACTGACGTCTACTTCCAAAAATTCTCCTTCAATCTACTTCACATTTTCGGGAAAATCCTGGGACCCCTCCCCTATCAAAAAATCCTGGATCCGCCCCTGACATGGGTACCGGTGCATTATCAGGGCAGCTGCTATCAGTCGATTTATGATCTGATCCACCCACCTTACCCATGAGATGAAAGAACAATGTGACTAGCATCCCATCCAAGGGAAGTAAACATACTCTTAGTCGCTTCATGCTATGGAAACCGGAGTTACAGAGTGAGTGCTTATTGGAAGGAGGGCATTAAAGGGACACTGTCCCGACGTATTTGCTCAAAACTGCTTATAAATGCATGAAATGGTCCTACATCTATGAAATAAGGACTTAATAAACTATAACTAAGTGATACAAAGCAATTTCTTCAAGAAATTCCATCTTGCAACACAATTTTTGCAAAATTTTAAGATTTCCGGCCAAACTTGAAACTTTGAAAAACTGACATCCTGTTGTTTTTTCAAAAATCCATATTGCAATCCATTTCCATCCTCACTGTCGTTAGTCATCCTTACTTCCTAATGGGTTCCTGTCATTTCTCGAGTGTTATTCTACAGAATCAAACCATTATTGTTCAACTTCCTATGATCTAGATATGTTTCTGCGCTTCCCAAAATCATGCTAAAATGAGGACAGTGTCCCTTTAAATTGAATTATTATCATACTTGGAAAGGACTTGGCAGTGTCTCATCTGGGCCTGCTTTGATTACGGCAAGGAGATGACTGACACTTTAGACTGTACTTGCAAAGCAAATGTAAAAGATTTGGAGAAAGGAAATATTTCTCACCGTTTGTTGAGCTGTTAATATTGTAGGTGTAGTCTCTCATCAGCCGATGCTTCAGTGTAGTCTTTCCTTGCGCAGCCTTGCCAACCAACATCAGCTTCATCGTGTAGTATCCCTCAGATCTGCGCAGTATGTTTCGAAGATAAGTGATGGTTTTGATACCGTTTTTCTTTATTTCCTCTGGAGGATCTGTCAACTTTAAGCATCAAATGAAAGAAAAACATTACCATACTTGTGCAAATTATTAAATAATGCTTCGTCTAAAAGCTAAATCCAAAAGGTGATGTTACATTACAATTTTTAACCACGATTATTAACGCAACACTGTTTACATTAAAAGTCAACATTGTGTAACATGGCACGCTGGAACGAATTTTTAAGGCAACACTTTGCAGGTTTTTGAAAGCAATTTCAACAACCTGCAACATCGTTGCCCAAATTTTTTAATGTTGCGTTAAAACTTGACGTCTCCTGTAACAAAACCTCTGGTGAGATTTTTTCTCTTTTGTATGAGATCAGGGGAAGTTTCCTGAATATTTATCTTAGTGACGGCTGATTCTGGATGGGACGCCATTTCTCCTTGTAATGAAGGGTGATGGGGGAGGGGGGGGGGGGGGGGGCACTCCCTTATTTGGCCTAATCAGGGACATGCCTCTGAACATAGTACCGGTATGTTTTTTAGCGTCTCTCATCTTAAACAAGGTATACATTTTCTGGAAATGTTGAACAGCAGTGTGCAGTTATTGTCCAGGCCTGAAAGAGTAAAATTACTTTTGACAAGGTATTCAGTGTGTGATTCATATGTAACAGAAATGAAACAACATGATTTTTTTCAAATTCTAGTATTGAAAACAGCATGTGATACCTGGATTGTCCTCTTAAACAGGGTTACTAAATTAAATAAGGCAAATTGTTTTAAACAGGGTAGCAAATGAACAGATTTTTGTCAGGGTCAGGCTTTGAAGACCTCAGCGGCACCATGCACCCCACCCCCCAAGCTTCAGTTAAGTGCCCCCCTGCCCCCTCCCCCTGAGGGCACTATCACACAACAAAGGGCAATAACCTTTTTCTGGTTGTATTTACTGTATAATTCCATGTTTAATAAGCTGTTCTCACCTGATCCAAATTCTCCAATTTAAGCATTTCAATGTTGGTAAGCTTTCCCATCTGTGGTGGTAGCTGCGTCAATCTGGGGTTACCTGACAGGTCCAGTGATTGCAGGGTTGTTATCTCGCAGATGCACAGAGGCACCTCATACAAATTATTCCTTGCTATGTACAGAATTGATAACTGGGACTTTGCCATGCTCTTAGGTAATGTCTCCAAGGAGTTATCGCTCAAATTAAGCGTCTTCAGTGACGGACTCCACTTGCATTTCTTGGGAAGTTCAACGAGTCTGTTCTCGGACAGTCTAAGATCCCGCAAACTCGACATCTGGAGCAAACTGGCAGGGATAGATCTCAGCTGATTTCTTCTCAAGTCTAAACAATAGAGTTTGTTCAAGATGTTTATGTTACTTGGAACACTTGTAAGCAGATTTGACGCTAAGTAGAGTTTTTCCACCCAAGTGACATTTTCTAGCCACAAAGGATCAATCTCACCCAGCGCAAGCTTCGGCCAGTCGATTCGTTTTTGCGCTTGATTGCAGTTTGTACTGAAGAGGATAATTCCCACGGCAGCCTTCTTCCTCTGTTGAAGAACTAGTCCAATAGGTACAGCAGTGTGAAACGAGTCTTTGTCAGAGATGCATAACCTGCAAATACAACAGAAGTGGACAGGATAGAGAAGCAACAATAAAGCTGATATCATTGTTACATTTCCCATACAGAAATTCACCCCAGAAGGAGGACTTCAATATAAAAGTGACGAGGTGATTGTTGGAAATTTTGAAAAGAACCCCCAAAAAGGTACCAGAATGATCTTGTTTTGTGGGTGTGGCTCAAATAAGTGGGGAGGTACAGGGGGAACCCAGGATAAAGGGAGCGAGAAGTCTACAGGAGGTGGAAGAAGAGAGGACGGGAAGTGGGATTCCCAAGGTGGCGGGAACCGGAGAAGTGGGAATTTTTTTGCAATGTTGCGTAATATTTTGCAATAGAAAAAGCATAAAGAAGACGGAACCAGGAGTACAAGATACAGGAACCTGGAAGCGCAGACCCCCTGTCTCCCCCCCCCCCCCCCCCACCACAATTAGGTACCAAATTTAAACAAAACATTTTATCAATAAGAATAATAATAAGGGTCAATTGGAAAAGAAGGGTCAAGTGGAAAACTATGCTAAGTGAGCAAACGCGCTTGGAGCAAACGCGCTTTGCTCACTTAGCATAGTTTTCGACTTGACCCTGAAAATATCAAATAAATAAATTTTATTTATTTGATATTTTCACAATTTGTAATAATAATTGTTGTTTTTTTCACTTTTGAGCTTTGGCACTAAGAGTGTTAACCCTTTTATAAGTTTCAGCCTATACAATACCTTATTCTAGCCAAAGTATCAGAGGCTGGTACCGCATCATGTGGTAATTCTGAAAGAGCTTCCTGCTCCTCCTCTCTGTTCATCTCGACACTCATCAGATATTTTAAAAGCTTCTTTTTGTCGTGTTTTGCTGCATAGCAGGTCAACAACATCGCAGCTGCCTCACAGAAATTGAACTTTAGCGCTTCACTGACGCAATCTTTGAGTTGTAAAGAATGTCTTCCACCCGTGATGATTAAAGAACAGATTGCATCCATGTGGCCTCCTCGTGACGCCTCCAACAGAGCCTCCCTAAAGCACGATGGAACTAGATCTTGTATTCTAATAGATGTCAGCAGCTCTCTCAAGTTTGGACTGTTTTCCCTGGCTGCTTTCTTGACCTCTGCGAGAAAAACAAAATTAATGGATAATTTTAGGACAGAATTTCACAAACTCTGAAGGCTGCAGAAAAGCACACTCCAAAACCCAGAACCTCATTTGCTGGACTTTTCAATAAACCAGACATTTCTCCAGGGTCCTGAATTTCAGTTATCCATGCAGACTCTTTATTATTCAGACTATTAATTTTTTGCAAGTCCCAGAGAATCTAGAGAATCAAGATTTTAAGTATTTTTCTTTTTCATTACCTAATGTAATATTATATAACAGGGTTTTATGTAACAATCAAGTCTTCATTAGTTCATCTGGGTTCAAATGATTTACTACTAATTAAATCAAATCTTCTTTTATTATTCCTAAATCAGAAATTCTACACTATTCAACCTAGCATAACTGCATGACTTAGTGTCCAGTAAGTGAAATTCAATTCTATTTCGTATATCCTTGGACTGGCAGTTTTCTTCCAGGGGCGGATCCATAATTTTTGTATGAGGGGGGGGGGGGGGAGGGGGGGGGGGGGGGGGTCAGGCAGTTAGGAAATATTTTTATTGCTACTTTATTTAAACTAAAAACAGCAACAATTTTTACACTTGCCCAGTATGCTTCTCTTCATTTTATACAAATGGATTTTAATTTTGTATTTTTTTGGCATGAATCCGCCCCTGTTTTCGGAACCCTCATGCCAAAAACAGTCAACGTTGGACACCCCAGGGCATCAAAGGGTACTTTTAAGCCAGGAAAACTGTAATTAAAACAAATTGAAAGCAGCCAATACAATTCTGACCTTCACTCTTAAGGACGCGTGCTGACTTCTTGCACTTATGAATCATGGCAGTCTCGTAAGGGGTTTTGCCAAACTCATCTTTACTAGTGATATCTGCATTATGCTTCAAAAGTTCTCCTACACAATCCAAATTATCCATTGACGCTGCAATGTGAAGTGGCGTGTAGAAGCCATTGGCTTTGGCATTTGCGTTGGCACCATAAAGAAGCAAGAGTCTCACAACGCTAGTTTGTCCTTGATTGGTTGCTTCGTGAAGAGGTGTGTAACCTAGGAAACCGACACGCTCTTCCAACTTGTTGACGTCTGAAACCCCTTGGAGGTATGCCGGATTGCGCTCACATTGCCATGACGACATAAGCTGTGCAGATAACCAGTTGTCGAAGATGGACTTGATGCCATCTTGATGCTTTGTAATAAAATAACAATACTAATATTATTTCCAAAATTGCGAAAGAGCAATAAGCATGTAAATATTTTAAGAAAGACAACGACACTCTTAAATTTTGAAAACATGTTTCGGATGTACAACATCCATCGTCAGTCAGCACACAATATATATATAAGCTTATGAAGTGTAGAAAAAAATGTGAATACAATGTAATAACAGCGTGAAAAAGAATAATACAACAAACAAATAATAACTACATGTATAGTGAAGGAAAACAATTAAACTACAAGGTCAAGGTTAAATTAACATGCTTAATTTGCTTATAATAAGCGAAGGTTGTTCCCACCCTACAGTATGTGAATGGCTTCCTTGATCTTTAGTTGGAAAGGTGTAGAAGCCGAGTCAAGTATTGAAAAGCATTCTTCAGAACAATATTATTAATTTACTAATATTATTAATTTAAATGTAAATAATTAACCGTTCATTAATTTCAAACAATGTTAACCTTCAGAGAGGTTAACTCTGATATGCCTTGCAGGAGAAACAGAACAAATGTTGGTGGCAAAATCAAATGCCCCGAGCAGGAATCAAACCCACGACACTCTCATATGGGTTCGATTCCCGCTCTGGGCATCTGATTTTTCCAACATTTGTTCCGCCAAAATTACATTATGCAAATTTCAGGTAACCTGTCAAATTCTCCGCAGATACTTAACAATTATTGGATGAGGTTTTTGTGATATCCATAATAATCAAGGTCGAGGTAAGAGTTATCAGCCGAAGCCGAAGGCTGAAAACTCTTACCGAGATCTTGATTATTCTGGATAATCACAAAAACCAAATCTAATAATAATATTATAATAAATTGCTTTACTATACATTCAACGAAAAAGAATAACGCTTCTGCCACGTACGGATGTTACTTAGTGGCAAGCAACGTAAAGCGCACAAACCTGACATGATTACCCTTAGAAATCATGCACCTCTTAGGCACTATATAAACAGCTATTAAAAGAACAAATGGTTCAGCTATATATTAAATGTACTGATCAGAAATAAATTAATTTAATAGTCGTGCACAATGATATAATATAACATCAACAAACTAAAAAAAGATTTAGGATTCAGGGTTTTAGATATTGAATAGATGATCTGAGACAAAGCTGTGCCAGTCGTCAAATATGTTTATTTAGCTATTAAAAAATAATTGAATTCAGTCTCCTTGCATAGATAATTAACTTCCGGTAAACAGTACCTTTTGTGAGTTGTAGTTCTTGGCGAATGCAGACCAATCTCATTTATCGGTAATGTCGCCTTTTCGACTGGAGCAGAAACTTGATACGGCAAAATATCCCATCCTGAGAACGAATGAACTTGGTTTAGTGTAACAACGTAGAATGAACGATATGCAAAGTTGTTAATCGACAACACAATCAGTGATGGGGAAATTTAAGAAAGAAGTACTTGAAGTCAAGCGAGAAAGGCTTATGCACATGTAAGATTTCCTCTTACCTGGTAAAGAAAGAAAGAAGCACGCAAATGTCAGTCAAAATGGCGGATTGGAGGAGAAAAACATCGAACGTACGCACAAAGGTCACACATTCCACACTTCTGCACCCAAATCACACTGATCACATGACTCGAACATGCCGGAAGTGTCGCCGGAAGTCTTTGCGATCAACCAGGGGTGCCCAGGGGATATATTTGAAATATTTTTTATTGTAAAAAAGGTATTTTATTGGTTTGATCAAGAAAAACATGTATACCACTATCACGGGCATTTTGCTGCTTTTTTGGTCAAAACGGTGATAAAATTAGGCTAACTACCTTGCTCATGCACGAAATCAACCCGGGGAACGAGGCTGGCAGAGTCGTTGGCAGTCGGTTGGCACGGTTTTTAGCGATTTTTTCAAGACACAAGGAGAGAACTTGAAAAGTCTGCCCGCCGACTAAGCTTTTTCAAGTTGAGATCAAAAGCTCATGTATGGGGAAAACTGGACCATTATTATTGTTTAGATTTTCATTGATGTACTATTAAATGAATGTATTTTGGCTTTTGACTTTTCGAACTGACGCTCATGGTAGTGCCCCTTTAAACTTACCTGAATATTGCAAGAAATACCCTGACAAGCTTTGTACTCCTCCTCCAGAATGGTTGTTGTAAGTTTCACCTCGATAAGGCCAAACTCCTTGAGAATGTCCTTCGTCACAAGGAACTTTTGTGCCATTTCATTCAAGTGACCTGTGCAGTAGTCGCTCCACAGTCCTTCCACTATCTCCAGAGAACTACATTCCACTGTGATTATCAAGCTCCCTGTCTGTGCATCCACAAACAGCACTTTGCGCACATCTCTCAGATACTGTAAATAACCATTTAACTCCTCTGGTTTAGATGGATCGACTGTCTGGAAGTACTTGAACGCAATGAAATTCAAAACACCTTGAGCTGACGGAATGCTGGCTCCAGTTCCGACATTTTCTCCCCAAATACTCCTGACGCCGATGTTTGTACTACTGTTGCGCTCTGGACCTCTCCTGCTTGGGCTTCCTGTGAAGCAGAAAATCTTCCTTGTAGACCTTGGGGTTCCTGTGCTACAACCATAGAACATCCTTCTCGTACACCAGGTTCTGAGATGGCCTCACAATTGATCCGCAGTTTAAGGCGAGCTGTTGGAAAACAAAACCTCGCTAATTAACCCCTCATTTTGTGCAGTGTTGTTGTGTTCCTAAACACTTCAAAATACATTCGAAGCTCTCGTTGCGACCACTCTCGTAAGCGACCAAGCTCTAGTTACGACCACCATTGTCACGAAACCCCGTTTGAATTGACACTCAAACTCTGTAATTTAAAAAAGCTCGCATAAGCGAACACTCCCGGCATCCGTAAGCGACTGCGACCACTTTTGGGAATTACCAACTGGTCGTTTCTTTCGTTTTTAAGCTCTCGTAAGCGACCACTTGTTGTGCAACACATTTATGAGACATCGTATTGTTTGAATCATCTGAATAAGAGAAGTTTTCAATCTCTGTCGATTCGATGTCGATCGTGTGATCGTTCGTTCATTTCGTATTGTTTCAGCGCTTGGTCACTTACGGTGACCAGCTCTAGTTACGACCAATTTTTCGAATTCCCGAGGTGGTCGCTTACGAGAGCTTCTACTGTACCTTGCATTTCATGAACGTAAACTCCTCACATAGCGTACTTTATGACAGCCATTTCTTTGAACCAGCTAATTCAATATATTTTCCTTGTTGTGGAAAATATTTTATTTGTTATCTCTTATTTTAGTGGAACATCTGTAAACTAGCTGTTTATAGCTAAGCATGTATCCACGTTAAATAAAGTATTGTTGTTGTTGTTGTTGTTTTTGTATTGTTGTGGGATGAATAACTTAGCCTGCGTAGAGGCGGTAACTGATATCGCGCGAGAAGACCGGGCGAGTGCGAGGGAGGAGACGCGCTTGACGAGAAAAAGGGATCGAGAGCTCTTCTTTTTTTCTCGTCTCGCGCGTTTCATCCTCGCACGCGGTCTTCTTCCGCGCGCCCTGCACGCGCCCCTCCTCGCGCCCCTCCTCCGGAAATGGCTGCGCGCCAATCAGGAATAGCTGCAAAAAGTGAAAAAGTCTACCAAAAAAACAAACATTTTTAGCTGACCTCCTGCTTGAGAGCCACCAGCTGCGGAGCTAAGCCTGTCTATGGATTGATGTACCACTCCCAGCTGATGTTTTATGTCTTGGGCCTCCTCTCGAACCGCTGCCTCTACTACATCTGTAGCTCCGCTTAGCCCTTCCTGGACATCTTTTAAACTTGTCTCCAAACGTTCCATCCCTTCCTTAGCTGAGGTTTTCAGTTCTTCTCCAAGCTTCTCTTTGATGTCCCGGGCTTCATCTCGAAATACTGTCTCTAAGCACTTGACGTTCTCTGTAATTACCCCTGCTTTTTCTTCAAGTCCCTCCTGGACATCTTTTAAACTCGTCTCCAAACGTTCCATCCCTTCCTTAGCTGAGGTTTTCAGTTTTTCTTCTCCAAGCTTCTCTTTGATGTCCCGGGCTTCATCTCGAAATACTGTTTCTAAGCATTTGACTTTCTCTGTAATTACCCCAGCGTTTTCTTCAAGCCCTTCCTGGACATCTTTTAAACTTGTCTGTAAACGTTCCATTCCTTCCTGGACTCCTTCGGTTGTGGTTTTCAGTTCTTCTCCAAGCTTCACTTTGATGTCCCGGGCTTCATCTCGAAATACTGTCTCTAAGCACTTGACGTTCTCTGTAATTACCCTGCTTTTTCTTCAAGCCCTTCCTGGACATTTTTTAAACTCGTCTCCAAATGTTGTATCCCCTCCTGGGTTGAGGTTTTCAATTCCTCAATGGATTTCTTCACTTCTGTGTCGTTTTTATACCACATCAGCAGTTCCTGTACATTTCTGTCATCTTCTGCTGTGAGGGGATCCCTTAAAAAGTTATCAATGGCCTCCTGCCATTCCTTTTTCTTCGCGGGGCTGATTTGTCCAGCAATTCTGACAAGAGCTTCGCTGACTTCTTGCCAAAGCGATAGAAACTCGTCATCTGTTATCTCCATGTTTTGGCTCACGTGACCGTAGACCGAGTTGCGGTAATATTTAATTCTTGCTAAATCTGCAGCTAAACTGTGGTCTGTACTTGTTGGAAGAACATCCCACCCCAACACAGGAGGGGTGAGGTTGCACATTGTCCTCAACAACTTGAAGAGCAGAGTAACATCAAAATCTGTTGACTTGCCCCACACCCCTGGGGAAGGGTAAAGACAGTCCCATTGTGGCTTAGAAAGCCTTGCAGACTTGAGTTGGTTCGCTGTAACAGGATTTGTCAATGTTTTGGGCAGACAACTTGGTGGATGTATGAGGTCAAATATTTCCCTCAATAGCATAGCACCTCCACTGATTAAAAGTCGTGTAGCACGGTGGAAATTTGCCTTTCCAGTTGTTGATCGGAATACTTCGTCTGGGTCTGAGGCAGCAGCCATTTTAATAAATAAACAGACGGATCACCAGAAAATACAAATATAATACTTGTCTTGACTTCTAGTTTCACCTCATACTCAGTTAGATTTCAAAATGATTGCACTTAGTATGAATGTGGTTCCGGGCATCATCAGAGGTCTACAAATAAAGAATGGTGTTAATATCTGACCGATATGTTTGCATGGTTAGAGTGGACTATTTTATTTTTGAGGAGGGAGGGGCCGGTTGGGCAATTACAGTCGAAACTTTCATTGCGACCACCCTCGTAAGCGACCAGTTCTAGTTACGACCACCATTGTGAAACCCCGTTTGAATTGTCACTCAAACTCTGTAATCAAAAGCTGTCATAAGCGACTGCTCTCGGCATCCGTAAGCGACCGCGACCACTTTTGGGAATTACCAACTGGTCTTTTCCTTTGTTTTTAAGCTCTCGTAAGCGACCACTTGTTGTGCTACAAATTTATGAGACATTGTACATATTACTTGTAATCATCTGAATAAGAGAAGTTTTCAATCTCTGTGGATGCGTAATGTATAGGAATCGCACAGGGCAATGCACATTGCGCCAAAGGAAAAAAATCGAACAAGTCAGTGAAAATTATTGCACAGCCTAAAAAATTATTGCTCAGAAAAAATTGCCCCCCTCCCATCCCCCTCAAAAATAAAACGGACCAAATTGTGATTAGAGAGAAGCGATTTAAACAAGTGCCGACGACCTTTGATTTATAAAATGTGCTACTATACAATTATTGTATCTGGGGGGGGGGGGGTTACTCCCTTATATGGCCTATACGGGGACATGCCGCTGGACAGGGTATGGTTTTTGGCCTCTCTGCCCTGAACAGGGTATATAAATTTATGCGAATCTGTCCTAAACAGGTCCGAACCTGTCTTAAACAGGGTATGGTTGCACGATTGTCGTCGTAGAAATATGGTTTATACAGTATTTAGAGATCGGACGTTTGCCGCGTATCAGTCAAACGTGATTCGCTAATTTGCAACCTAAACAGGGTCCTAAATTAGGGGATGTTGTCCTACACAGGCAGACTAGGCCCGTAGACAGGATTTTGAATGGGGGGGGGGGGGGGGTGCGTTAGAGTGGCAAAGTCGGGATTCCCCCGGGTAAGTTTGAAAGATTAGGTTGTCTGATACTGTATTTCATGCATTTGAAGGCAGTATGATAGTCATTATGATATGAAACCAGGCAGCCAAAAGCGAACGTAAAAACATGAATATTTCTGGAACTGTTCAGTTAAAGAAAATACATACAAATACATATTGCGGACCTTCAATTAAAGACATTTTAAGCCAAAGGAGTGAATATTTGGATGAAGAAAATGACTCGCTTGATGTTGTCTTTGTCGATGAAGACGATATGTAAACACGTTCAAAAGCTGCGATTGTTTTGATACATACTTAATTTTCAAACTACACCTGTCCAGTTATCGAATTAGAGCACAAGCACTACTATTTCACTACTATTTCACTTTCTTTTGAACCGTCGGTCCACTAAAGGTGGACCTCCACATCCCGTGGGGTGGGGGGTGTGGACGCACCCATCGCATCCCGCTCCCTACGGGCCTGATGTCAGGGTAGGTATTTTAGGTATTTTAATTTTATTTTTGTCCTAAACAGGGTCAGGTTTTCAAACCCTCAGCGGCACCCCTATACCCAAACATGGTCAAGTACCCCCCCCCCCCCCCCCCCCCCCCCCGCTGGGGATTGTATGTAGCCCGATGTAGGGATGATTTGTTGGTTTGAAAATAAAACAGTTTTATAACGCGTCACTCGATGTCACGCTGTCGAGACGTTGACAGTAATGATGTCCTTTCATAATACATACTAAGACTGCAGGAACCATCAAGTACAACTGCACACACTAGTTGCATGAACTAATGATTGTGCTGGAGATTTCAAATGCGCATGCTGCCCCAACACATCACATTTCGCAATAGTGTTTAAACGAAAATGTATATCAAAGTTTCTCACCTTCAGATGTCTGCTTTCTGCAGTTTTCCCATTATCCCCGAGAATAAAGGCGAAAAGCAGCTAGTCTGAAGTCAGCCGCCTCCTCGCCGCGAAAAGCGGAAGTCGCTATTGGGGCAATTTATTGGGGCTCGTCCATTCTCGACCCCAGACCTTCGCTTCGGTCATGCGCAAAAGAGAAGGGCTCTGGGGTCGAGATTGGGGCTCGTCACGCAATCTTTTCTGGAGGAGTGAAGATTGTGTGACAAAGACAAAAGCGTCTGCGAAGGGGTTACCCTGCGAAGGAGGCTAAAAAGTTCACGGAAATGAGAAAATAGAACATGGGTGAGGAAGGTGGGGCAATCAAAAACCCTGTAATTCCCACATGACAACGAATTTCTTAGAAATATCGCGTGCCTGTCACATGCCTACTCAGAATTGCAGACGGTCCGCTGATTTGTCAGTTTCAACCGGAAGTAGCTTTCCGGAAAAAATTGATACAAAGAGTATATCAAGGGGAACATCATTGGTATACGTTGTTTCAGAACAGGGAAACTAAGCAGCCATGGATATTCAAGCTTTCGCCTTGCTGGTGTTCTTGTTCACAGTTGGAATTCGTGCTCAATTCCAACCCGCTCAGCCTTGCGATCGTGAAAAGTGTCTTCCGCCTGACTGTCGATGCAGCGACGATCGCAAACCGCCGGGAGGTTTGGCCACCCGGAAGAACTCCGCAAATTATCATGGTCACTTTCGCGACGATCTCCAGAAACAATACTTAGACCTGTACAACGAGCTGTTGGAGGAAGTGCATAATCCCAACAACTGCCCTGCCGTGGGAACCTTGTTTATTTCTCACAATTACACCAGTTACTTCTTGGTGGAAACTGCGTATTCCAAAGGGTTTGAGACAGCGGACCACACAGTCACGCACCAGGAGCCAACCACGTACTGGCAAGACGCCGATTACACTGTTTGGAAGGACGAAATCTTTGGACAAAAAGAGATTTTGCATCGGTGAGTTGTTTTTCTCCATATATATTCTCGTGTAGCAGTCGTTCTTTTGGCTCGTCACGCAACACTGGTTTCTCGGAATACACTGTACGTTGCGTGACGTTTCCTCCGAAAAATAATGTTGAGTAATGTTTCCAATTCTGGAGACGAGTATTACGTTATACTTTGCCTGAAGCGAGTGTTCATTGCTTGATGATTCCTCCTATGAAAATGTTGCGTAATTTTTCTTCGAAACGAGTGTACACATGATGCGGACCTATTGACGATCGAGGTAATTTTAAAGCTAGACCGGAAGTGATGGCCGATTCACAATAATATTAGTTCGGCTCTCTGGACCATCCTTCATGCAAGGCTTTCGGACGCGTAATTTTTACGCTGAAAGACAAAGTGTCCCTCTCACTCCCTGTAAGAGCGAACGACTGTACTCGGACCGTCTGAGAATCAGGCTACTGTACCAGAAGCTTCCAAGTCAAAACGCGGAGGAGTTTAATTTCAAATCGGAAAATATGTTTTAAAAATGCAGAGTAACATTTGCCTGAATAAGTAGAATGTCATGAGAGGATTTACCGTTTTTCAATAATTTTTATGTTTATCCGTGTTCAGTGTTAAAACCCTTTTAAAAAGCCGACAGTAGTTATTCTGAAAAAGACAACTTATTATATAATCGGACGGTGTAAACGCAGGTTGCAGGTTGCAGGTTACAGGTTGCAGGTTGCAGGTTGCAGGTTGCAGGTTGAAAAAAAATATAAAACATTAAAATTAAAAAAAATTAAAAAATAATATTAAAAATTAAAATAATTAATAAAAATTTAAAAATAATAATAATAATAAAATAAAATAAAAAATGAATACAAAATGTTCCTTTTTGTGTAAAAAAAAGAAGAAGAAAAAAGATTATCTTGGAAGATTTAGAACTGGACTGGACTCTTAGTATGAGAATTTGAGGAACAATTTCAGATGTTCTCGTTTCGGATCTTGTGCGGAAATCTTCGGGTCAACTTCGGAAATCTTCGGGCCATCTTCGGAAATCTTCGGACATCTTCGGAAGTCTTCTGGTCAACTTTGGAATTCCGCAAATTCTCATATTAAGAATCCATTCCAGTTCTAAATCTTCCAAGATAATCTTTTTTCTTCTTCTTTTATTTACACAAAAAGGAACATTTTTTATTCATTTTTTATTTAATTTTTATTATTATTATTATTTTTAAATTTTTATTAATTATTTAAATTTTTAAAATTAACGCTCCACTTAATTAATGTCGCGGAAATTAACGCTCACAAAAATTAACGCGACTTAAAACGCGATTTTTAAAATTCGCGTTAATTTCATGGAGCGCTAATTTCCTATAATAAGGTAGGTTGCGCTATCTTCAAAGGACCTTATCTTCCGTTGTAATTGCTTTTCACATCTTTATGTTAGCACACTTATTGTACTCTGTTAACAATGAGACTCGTGCGTACAATCATATACAAGGAAGTAACTTGTAAAGCTTTCTTTGATTACATCCTTGAGTATATAGTCAAGAATAAACTGCTGTTGGAACCAAGTTCTGTCTCCTCCTTGACGTCCGTAGAAGTTTCAGTGAAGTAGATTCCCAGGTACCGAGAAATAGTGACGGTTTCTATTCCCGCAGGCCAAGTGGTGCTCTATTTGAGTTTTTCCCCCCAAGTTCAATTCGTTTCAGCTAAAGTTCCAAATCGCCGTACACCCGAAAACCTCCCGTCACAAGAAGAAATAATCGACCTTTAACATAAAATCGTTTTCAATGTGTAGTTCAATCTCGTCCCGCGAGCCCGCGAGATCTTGGTGCTGACCAAACGAATCGCGGGCTCTGGGGACGAGATTGTGTGTAGTTTCTTCAGCCTAGTACCCAGGCGTTCCCTTCCCGCTTACTCGATTTGGGATTTGGCGCGAAATTTCATGACGTCACCGAAAGACACTGGCCGGCACGCAAACCGTTCCCAGGTCCTTACGTGGACTTCGCGCTCGCTCGAGAGAGAAAGAGAACGACTAGGGACTAGGCTGTAGTTTCTTGTGAGCAGAGTGTGAAATCTTGACATTGAAATCAGATCAGACGAAGAAATCTTATATAATAAATATTCTGAATATTATTTCGTAGATTTGGGAATATACCCTATGGAAAAATTACTGGATTTCGAGCACCATTCCTGATGTTCACCGAGAACATGTTTAAAGCGTTGCACATGGGTAACTTCACTTACGACCTGTCCTGGCCTGCTCAAATCAAGTTTGACGGGCATGGTCCATGTACCCCTACACGTTGGACTACATGTCGACTCAGACCTGTCCCACCATTGTACAAACCGTGCCCGAAAATGTCCTACCCAGGACTCTGGGAGATTCCTAACGTCAATCTCATGAACAAGGATCACTCAACTTGTGGATCGATGATGGATGCGTGTGATCCCCTTGGGAACGCGACAGCCTGGTACGAGATCTTGGTTAGAAACTTCCATTATCACTACGACACAAACAGGGCCCCCTTCGGAATGCACATGCACCCCTCGTTTTTCTCCTGGGGCCCTGCTGGCGATCACATGAACGCTGCCAAGAAATTTCTCAAATATGCGCAGGATTTGGGCGACGTTTGGATCTTGACAGCCTCTCAGGTCATCGCCTGGATGAAGGATCCTCAAGATGTTGACCAGGCTAAGAGCTTCCCGCCTTGGCAGTGTCCCGCGCGTCCTGAGCCACGTTGCAGTTCGTCGACAGTCAACAAATGTCATTACACCGAGCCTAAAGATTTCTACATGGATACCTGCACCAAGCCGTGTCCGCCGCATTTTCCATCACCTACTGACCCAGATGGAAAGTAGAAGCGTGAAATCCTCAGAGACAGACAGATCGATAGTTAGTCATGTTGCCTGCGAGCAAGCTCATGTTTGGGGCCCACACGCGAGCAGTGAAAGCCGCGAGAACCGATCGACGAGCTGGCGAGAAAGTGGCATATCTTTTCTCGCATCCATCCGGTCTCCTCGCCGGCGTTCCCGCTGCTATTTCTCCTCTCGGGTGTGGGCCTGCTCGCAGAGTCGCAGGCCACTAGTTTTGATGATTATTAGTAAGCTGAATAAATTTGTGTAATGACAACTTTCAGGTCAGTCTGCTTTATCATTTTTGTTACGAAAATAGGCCGACTTATAGTGACTTATAAAGCAATCAATGAGCTGTAATGTAAAGCGTGACAGAATAATTCACAATCCAAACTATTAAAAATCAAGATGGTGCAAACGTAAAAAATGGCGGATATGATTTTTAACTGGTTTCAAAGGTCTAAATTTAAAAATACTGAGATATCTGTTCGGTAGAAGAGAGTTGATCAATCAATAATTATAAATTAAGATACCAAGTAACTTATTGTCTGTCATGAGTTAACAGTTCATCTATCCCACGCATGATTTAAGGTAAGAAAATTTCTCCTGCTCCACGGCATACTATAACCCGCTCACAAGTCACAACTCAATACCAGCCTTCGCTCCGCAAGGGACATAGTCACGGAGTGTTACAGAGTCAGTACGTAGCTGGCGACAAAACTGTGACCTCACCACTTTGTGAAGAAAAGTTATAGCCACATGTACACGTTATGGACCTATTTCTAAAATAATCATTGTTTGCAGGCTAGCGCTTCCGTTGTTATTGGAATTTTATGGTATATTTTGATATTTTTGCAAAAAGAAGAAGAAAACCGCAAAATAAAGTTTACTGTGATAGAAAACCACCACTAAACTAACCGTAAGTTCGACATTTTTGGGGCCCGTCTCGCCCCCCCCCCCCCCCCTCCCCCCACCCCCGTCAGATCAGATGAATTTCACATGACAGAAATTTCCCAGATCACCACGCGAGCGGATAAGCATAACAAACGTCAAAAGCCTGGTCAAAGGACTTCTACCTGGTCAAAAGCGTTCGTCAAGGCCGGCATGGCGTCGAACATGTTCAAAATGATTCCGTTCGTTTTGATATTTTTGTGCATTTCGCTCATGGGACTGATCCTCAGCCAGAGCAGATTCATATCTCAGCGACAGGTAAGGAAGAAAAAGCTTAGCTGGGTAACTGTAGTGACGCAAGTGATATAAGCTTACAAAGCTTTACGGTGCGTTTGTAGGAGTTGTTGATAATTCAACTTTCGTTATTGAGGATATATAAGCTTATACATGGTTGAAAAAGTGCTTGAACGTTAGAACGATTCCTAAATTTAAGATTTATATATTTGCCAATTGGATCGAAGATATAGCGGTGGTTCAGTGAAGTGCGTGAGAGCATTTGTTTGTTTAATATCGCATGAAGCTGGGTCGATCGATATTGCCCACCCAGCCATGAGATACTTAATTGACATTGTGTTTGGATTGGTTTTCCAATATTTAGAGTTAAAAAATAGTTGGTTTTAACCGAAAGTAGTGGGGTTTGGCAACGGTTTCGTTGTACTTTATACGTTAAATGAACTTTCATACGATTTGAGCTGTACGATTTGAAAGAGTCTATATTTATAAATTTAGTACCATCATTCAACAGTCTCATTTAATACCGGACATCGATTACAACTTAGTTTGTCCAAGTCTGTTTTAGAATGGTATCCTTTAGGGGTCAAATACAACCTTGTTCCCGGGGTCTCTCTTCCCCTGCCCCCAAGAGCGAGAAAGAGGCGGGAAGAAGAGAGACCCTGAGAACGAGGTTGGGTGTCGGTATGTAACATTTAATGATGTCAATGACCGGGGGGGGGGGGGGAGGGGGTACTCCCTATAATGGACTATACGGGTAGGCTCCGCCCGAAAGGGTCCTTTTTTAGGCTCGAGGTATGTGAAAGGGTAGGGATTTCACGAGTTGAAGTATATAAAAGGGTAGGGATTTCACGAGTTGAAGTATATGAAAGGGTAGGGATTTCACGAGTAAATGATATTATTGTTTGGTTAACATCTGGTAATGCTTGATGATTTCTGGTGATATATATTGTTCATTAAGTTCATTACAAGGGTATAGAAAAGTGATGCAGTGCTTCTACTGTAGGTATGTGAAAGGGGTACTATTTTCATAATTTATATGGAAGGTATATGAAAGGGGTACCATTTTCTATGGAAGGTATATGAAAGGGGTACCTTTTCTGTGAAAAATGGTATATGAAAGGGTAAGGGGTTGGACCTCTGGGCGGAGTCTCCCCGTATAAAACATTTTTGAGTACCCCTCCCCCCCCCCGGGTCAATGATTCCATGGGAACAAATCCTATGAAGGAATTATTGAAAACAGTACAAATCTTGGTACATTGTACGTTATGCACGGATGCATTATCCAAATGGAAACTGGTTATAAATAGGGTAATACTAGTATGAGTATCTAATTAGCAAGATTCTTCACTTTGAAAGTGACACCCAGCTCGATCCCACTCGGAAGTGTTCCTGACCAGAAGACAGTAAAAATGACATGTGAATATACACTCTCACTCTCTCTAAATATTAAAAAAATTAAATGCATTTTGAGGTGCTCTGTACATCAGTTTTGATTGTTTTATACCCGGGGGGGGGGGGGGGGGGAGGGGGTACTCCCTTATGTGGCCTATACGGGGACGTGCCGCTGGACAGGGTATGGTTTTTGGCCTCTCTGCCCTGAACAGGGTATATAATTTCATGCGAGTCTGTCCTAAACAGGGTCTGAACCTGTCCTAAACAGGGTATGGTTACACGATTGTCATCGTAAAAATATGCATGGTTTATACAGTAGTTAGAGATCGGAGACGTTTGCCGCGTATCAGTCAAAACGGGATTCGCTAAATTGCCACCTAAACAGGGTCTTAAAATAGAGGATGTTGTCCTACACAGGGTAAGGTATTTTAGGGGTTTTTATTGCTTTTTTGCCCTAAACAGGGTCAGGTTTTCAAACCCTTAGCGGCACCCCTATACCCAAACATGGGTCAAGTACCCCCCCCCCCCCCGGAGTCTTATACACATGTATGTCCTCCAAATAATTATTGATATTAAGATTTTCAAAAGTGCTAGCAAATATTAATGTAGGTGGTATTTTGCAGGAAGTCATGTGGTGGTGAATATTTCTGTATTAATGTGACCTTGATCAGTCAAATTTTCGAACCCTAAACTGTATTTGTCTCTTTCACAAAGGATGAATTGAGTGCATGGAGACAGACATCTGCTATGGACTGACTCCAAGCACTCCTTATTTTCTTCCAAAACTCAGTACAGTACAAAAACAAAGTCAGCGCAATGTGTTGGGGTTTTATATTTTTTATAACAAGCCTGTCACCTTGTCTTTGCTCACCTGTGGGGCTTGTATTATCCTCTGTCCAATTGTGAAGGAAAGCATACAAAGCAGGGTTCTCCTTCTCAGATAGAGTTGGTGTAGAAAAAATTGAAGCAGGCGGAGAACTCACAACAAAAATTCTTGAGAAACCCAAGGATTGTTATGCAGTGGAAATTAAAGTTGCAGGCGAAAGACATGTTCACAGGTGGTGAAAATCGCCTGTCGCCTGCAGAAAAGGAAAACCCTGACAAAGTAGATACTTAATTTATACAATAACTGAAGATGAGATGCAAATTTTCTGATTAGTCAATTTGCCACTTTAGAAATGAGAAGCTTGCAATCTGGGGTGATCGAGTCGCATCTCGCAGTGGCTTGTGGGGCTGTTACTGGGAATAAAATGGCGGCCAGCTTGACGACGTTTCCCCAGTAATGGTCTCACAAGGAAATTTTGTAAAAGCAATATACCATACACGGTACAATAAAGCACTTCAGATGTCAGAAGAATTAACTCTCAAAAAGTTAAAGTTAATTACTTGCCTTCAGTTTGTTCAATTTACAATCTCTTCTTGTGTTCTTCAAAACATCCCACATGGCTTATTGAACCGATAAAGGATTGAAATAAATATTTAATAATATAGACGTGTTGTCGTACTTGTAGGAGATCCAACAGAGATGATGGTCACATGGGTCACATTAGCAGCTACCAACTACTCTATTGTGGAGTACAATAAAGTTGGTCTTCCCCTGGCATTACGTGCTTCTGGTGCCATTACTAAATTCACTGATGGCGGATCAGCGCATCGAGTGTTGTATATTCACAGGGTGAAACTGACAGGACTGGTTCCTGATCAGAGATATGGTAAGTACATGATGTATGTATAATTATGTATCTGCTAGTGTGTAGCGTTGAAAAAATAAAATACCGTTTAAAAATAGGTTCCCTAACAAGCAAGCAAAGTTGAAAGTTCTTTGCATGAAATTAATTGTGCAAATTCATTGGAAATTCAGGACATTCTAAGCATTGTCATGCAACTCATCCAACTGAAAGTCAGTTGCTCGTCGAAAACAAGATCAGTGAACAGGAAAGGCATACATACAGATGTCGGGAGGCTAGCGAACTCGATCTCTAAAGCCTGGTTATCAGACTCACAGCCAAACAATAATAATAATGATTATTAATCAGAGCTTCGCGAGGACCTGTGCGTCACATATTACTAGTTATTTTATTTATGTATTTGTAATTTGTAACTTGCAGATTACCATTGTGGTGGATATGAAGGCTGGAGTGCTAAGTTTTCATTTAACGCCCTTAAGTCAGGTGTGGATTGGAGCCCTAGGATGGCTTTCTATGGAGATCTGGGAAGTGTGAATGCTAAATCTGTCGCCTATCTGCAGGAGGACGCCCAGGAAGGAAAATATGATGCCATCCTTCATGTTGGTAATTGTGTTTATAAATACAGTCGAACCTACGCTAACGGACACCTCTCGTAGGCAGACACCTCTCATAAATGGATGCTTGGTCATGTTCCCAGCTACATACAAACACTACATTTTTAACCTCCCATAAGCAGGCACCTCTCTTAGGCGGACACTTTTTCTTGTCCCAAGGGTGTCCGCTTATGGGAGGTTTGACTGTATAATGTTTGTTTACAAGTTTGTTTGTTTGTTTGTTTGTGCTCTCAGAGGTCTAGGTGATGTCACAGATTAGACAAAAATTTGTATGAGTCATGAAAATCCTGGAAAGTGTTGGAATTTCAATTTAACACACACAAAACAAATAATAATTATTTATAATAAACAGTTTTCTATCACATTGTTGAAAAACAGTCGAAACTCCTGTAAGCGGACACCCTTGGGAAGCAGAAAAAAGTGTCTGCAACTGGAGCTGGCCGCTTATGGGAATGTGTAAAATTAATACAGAGTTTGTATGAGCTAGAGTTTAAATGGGGTTTTGTCAAGGCGGCCGTAAGTAGAGCTGTCCGCTTAGAGAGCTTCGACTGTACTCTGAAAAACAGCACTCCCAGAATCTAGTCTAGATGTTATAAAGGATAATAAACTTATAAATATTAAATATCATATTGTTAATAATTTGGTAAATATAAATATTTTGGCTTCTATCTTTTTCTTTTCCAGGTGACTTTGCATACAACATGGAAGATGTAAGTGATTATTCTTTCAACACATTAATATTTCTATCATTGAATTTCAACGTTTTTATTATGCCTGAATGTCATAACTCTGTACGTCTCGCAGTCTCAATTTTTTTCGTGAAGCCTTCTCGGAGTGTTGATTCTTGGTCTTGCAATTTAAAAGGTCAAAAAGTCTCGGGCTCGCAGAGAAAAGTGCTAGTCTTGCTGTCTCGCAAAGTCTCAAATTTACCATTTGCCACCCCTTGTAAGCATAAAATTAATTATCAGGATATAATATTTGACGCTGTTCCTATCTTAATTTTATTTTTGCGTTTTGTACCAACAGAACAATGCAATAACTGGAGACGACTTCATGAATCAAATTCAGACAATGGCTGCCTATGTACCTTACATGACTTGTCCAGGGAATCATGAGCGCGCGTAGTAAGTTGCTCGCTTGCGCGTTTACATTTTGCACATAATTTGAGAGCCTGCCCATGCAGTAGCCGTTGATTTTGCCGCATTGAGTCGATTATTGGTCGTTTACTTCACACTGACCCCCTTAATTAGCAGGCATGTAGACTTATACAGTAACTGTATTATACATTATATATATTGTGTAGGTTCAGGTATACTTGGTCAATAACCCACATGTATGATCTTCCTTTACAGCAACTTTTCAAACTACAGAAACAGATTTTCAATGCCAGGAAATACAGAAGGTATATTTTACAGGTAAGAGTACAGTGTACAACAGCTATATATTCAAGGGACTTTTCAAAGTACAAAGCAGTTAGTTTGTAAACTATTTAAGATTAGAAACTGTTACAGCAAGCTGGAGCCGGAAATTCATATTCTTTGGTGTGCACAGATACTGTCCAATCAGAAGCCGACAATAGCTGTCCTCAGCTTCTGATTGGATAGTCTGCATGCATGAAAGAATGTGAAATATTAATTAAAAGTGGTCACATTAACGAAGGGCTATAACACTCAAAACATGTACATCAGCTTTCCAAATTTGCTATGGTGGTTAATTTACCTTTTAACTTCAAGTTGATAATCAACCTAATGAAAGTAGTGTACTGCACTAACCAAAGCACATACAATAAATTGAAAGTTGAAGTACTGCTTCATACAGACACAGAATATGCTATTGGGATTTCAAAATCCAAGTTAAATTTCACAAGGAATTTGACACCCCCATAATTATAATAGAATATGGCAAAAATTACTACATGTTTAGATAATTACAATCATTAACCTGAAGATTAAAAGCCAGGCAATAACTAGGCTACAATATAAACTTCCAACCCTGTAAATTATTATAATTTTGATTTATTTACCTCCCCTCCCTCCCTCCCTGTCTGTCTGTCTGTCTGTCTGTCTGTCTGTCTGTCTGTCTGTCTGTCTGTCTGTCTGTCTGTCTGTCTGTCTGTCTGTCTGTCTGTCTGACTCATTCTTTTTCCATCCCTGGTATAGTTGGAACATTGGACCTGCACATATCATCAGCTATTCAACAGAAGTCTACTTCTGGTTGGAGTTTGGAATTGAACAGATTGTGCAGCAGTATGAGTTTCTGGAAAGAGACCTACGGGTTAGCCATATATGTTATAACAAATTATTATACCTCATTTTCATGTAATCTCTCCAATCCTGAATACCATTGAATTGGTTGCATTAAAGCATGAGCACATGTATGACACAGTCATGTATAAGTCAAGTGGGTATCAAAAAATTAATGTGATAGGCAGTATACCTGCCAACTCTGTCTCATGCCTGCCGGTCGAAAACTTCGATCTCACACCAGCTCACACTTACGGCCCAATTTCTCACGCCTGGCTGAAAAATTTGAGCTATTACAGCCTTAACTGACACACTTTCGACAAATGTAAACTCAAACCAACATATGAGGAAACATAGTCCTATAAATAACGCTATATGTCGTGTTTGAATCCTCCAAACCGTGTCTGACACATTGTAGAACTGGATACAAACTCTTTCTTAACTTTTGGAAATCTTCGAATCACCTCCGGAAATCGTCGGAACATCTTCGGAAATCGACTGAAGACAAAAAACTCACCCATTTGACTCAGGAAAAGTTGGCAGGTATATACTTTATAGGCCATCAAACTTTTATACGGTTGTATGTGAGTTGTTTGGTACTGAAGTTTGACTGAAACTGTGCTTATCAAAAATATTTTAGTGTTCAAACAAATTTAACTCAGGTTTGGAAAACACGTCTGTAAATCAAACTTGTTTCTGACCGACAGTTATGGGTTGATTAATCAACTAAGACAGTGTTCAGTAAGGAGAGGTTGAACTGTACACCATTTAAAATTCATTTATAGGAAGCAGCATTACCTGAAAACCGCAAGTTACGTCCATGGATTATCACGATGGGTCACAAACCAATGTACTGTTCTAATGCTGATGGTGATATGAATGCTGATTATGTGGTATGATTACGGTACAGTCGAACCTCCCGTAAGCGGACACCCTCGGGACCAGAAAAAGTGTCCGCTTAAGAGAGGTGTCCGTTTATGGGAGGTTAAAAATGTAGTGTTTGTATGTAGCTGGGAACATGACCAACTGTCTGCTTACGAGAGGTGTCTGCCTATAAGGGAGCGTCCGTTAGCGGAGGTTCAACTGTATTTTGAAGCCAGGTTTTCCCAATCAACACAAACATAAGCACATGTACATGAAGTCCATGCAAACACTGAGAAATGCAAGCACAACTACAAGGATCAACCACAAGGCCTTGTACCTACTTGTGCTTACATATGGACTCTTCCTGCACATGCGTTATACGTTTTGGTAACTCTTTAGCCGTCCTCTGCAAAACAACAACAATGAAATGTGAAATGGCCGAATTCTGCATATTTTGGAGAGCATGGACCTCAGCGGTGAATATTTCATATTTCTATTTGGAATTGAACACTGTCTTTACTCAGTTGGAGCTAGAGCTAAGACTTACGAAAGAAGAAAGAAACCCACGGTCTCTAGATGTCTTCAAATGTCTACTAAGCTGTAGAGACCTTGGCCTGTTGAATGACATTGGATGTAACTCATGCTTTTTATGTAACAGCTGATTTTAAATTTTCATTATTATTGTTATTACTATTATTTACTTATCTCCTATATATTCTTAAGAACCTTTTAGATGTTTTAATAATTTATCTTTTAGCTTTAGTGATTGTTTAGTGTAGTTTTAATTAGTGTCACCAATTAGTGTGTAAGACGCTAGAACGACTGACACTTTAATAAAGTTTTACATAGGCATTTTACATCTCCGGTGTCATTGCTTATAAGCTCCCTAATGACTCTGTTTTAACCTACATGTATTTTAATTTGTAGGTACGCAAAGGAATCACTTCTAAACATTTGTGGCCTTTGGAAGACTTATTTTACAAATACGGTGAGAAGAAAACTAGATAGAAGATAACTTGATCATTGTGCCTTGATGAATAACTTTCGAAAAATATAATAATAATAAATTATTATTGTTAATAAATTATTATTGTTAGACCTTTTGGTGGTAGGCTTCAATATGGACACTCATATGAATAGTGTCACTTACAGTGCAACCCGATATAAAGAACCCCTTTATAATGAAGTCCCTGGTATAATGAATGATATTATTCAGCCTAACCAAAGTTACAGTATTGAAACAAAATTCCTGTTATAACAAACACAATAATTCAGAAACCCAACCTAAAATCTACCCCGATATAGTGAATAAATGCCATGCACGCACCTGAAGTCGAATGCGAATGTTCAGATCAACAAAGATGGAAATCCTTTAATCCTATTATATTCCATATTTGTAAAAGATTGTAAGTTTTCTGTCAACACTATTAAACCTAATGTTGCGTGGTGCAATGTAACACTGTTTAATTTTAAGGCAAAATAATTATTATTAATTATTAGCCAAATCCAGATATAGCAAAGATTTTAATTGGTCATTTTCCCACAAATTTGCTGTAACAGGGTTTCGTTTATTTTTTATTTATTTTTTAAATTCATAAACACAAACATACAATGATACATACATTTTCAAGATTAGGGATAAAAACATAACAGGATACACTATATTAGAAAAGGAAAACAAATTCACAAGAAAAGAAAAAAACAACGAAAACCTAACGACGTCAACTACATTCTCATTGAAGTCATGAGCACTTTGTCAAACCTAACTTATACAGATTACGTAAAACAAATTTCCATAACTTAAAGCTAGATTGTTAAATTACTAACAAAAAAAACTTGTTAGAGGCTTAATTACACTTTTTAACTTACAAATCCTTCAATACTAAATTTTAAATTCCAATTTACTTATAAATTCCTTCATGCTTCCTCTTTTTTGAGTTTAATTTTTAGTATAGATATAATATTTAGCAAGGGTTTCGTTTATAATGAACCCCTGTTCTAACAAACACATTTTCCCAGTCCCTTGACACTTCACTTGGTTACCTTCATAGCAGGGCATTTATTTGACAGGGGACACTTATTGGAAGAAGGGCATTAAATCTGATCAAATCACTGTGGTACTCTTCTTCAGGTGTTGATCTGATGCTAACAGCTCATGAGCACTCTTATGAACGACTGTGGCCCATATACAACATGCAGGTGAGGTATTTAAATACAGTCAACTCTCTAAAAGCAGACACCTCTCTTAGGCAGACATGTTGGCTAGTCCCGGTCAAATGTCACTTGTTTGTCTATAAAGCCTGGTTCACACTTGCGACATAATGACAACACATTATCAGCGCCAATCCCCTCCCTACCCCATCCCCACTCTCCGTCTTTTTTGCTCTCGCCCCAATTTTCGCGCGGCCAAAATGCAAAAAAAAGCTCTTCGATCGCGGAAAAAGCTCTTCGTTCGTACAGGAACGCTTGCTACGCAGGCTAGGACCCAGACTGCTTGATCCTGAGTCCAACGCGCTAACCATTAGGCCACCGCGTCTCCCACATAGAAAGGCACTGTATAAAGATCTTGTTCCTGAGTTCTGACATCATGAATTTCTAGTGTCAGGCAGCAGGCTACATCGCGTCTTTATAAAGACTAGTAGACACCTCTCACCTCTCCACCTTAGAGAGGTCACTGTAAGATTATTCATTTATTTGTTGCAGGTTTGCAATGGATCATGGGAAGAACCATACACCAACCCTTGCGCCCCAGTTCATATCGTCACTGGGTCAGCGGTATGTTGTCAACAGTTGTATTTTCCGTAAAAAAATATAGGCTTTTGTCTTGATTGAGCAGGGTCTTGTACGAGTACAGATCAAAGAGATACCTAACAAGGCTGGTTTGGGCAAAGCTAAAGCATTTGTTACAACTAATGCGCCAGAAGATGATTTCCTGGGAAGCGTGCAGTAGCTTGCAGTCCCTGGGGTCGACCCCCCCCCCCCGGGGGGGGGGGTACTCCCAAAAAAATTGGGTGGGGGTGTGCCGCTGGGCTATAAAAACCCTTACCCTGTACCAGAGCACAAAACGCTAATTTTGCGACCCTGTTCCAGACTAAATGTTGAAAAAAGATACCCTGTTCCAGAGGATTTTAACAATTTTTTTTCTAACCCAAAAGGCTAAACTACTAAGCAGCACTGCGAACGTGTAGCTGTAAAGCTTCTTTAATACTCCTACGCGTTTCGTTTCGTCTGACTAACGCAGACTTCGTCTACCCTATTCCAGAGCATAAATTACCGATCTTTGTGCCAACTTCTGACGAAGATCTCCGGTACATGTAACTTACCGAATATTCGGGATTATTCTCCAAGGATTCATAAACTAATTGACAGTTTTTTTATACGAAGATCGGCCAAAGATTTCCGACTATTTCCCGAAGATTCCCAAAGATTGTCTTAAGGTCGTTCAAACGTTTTTGATCAAATTCTGAACATTTCCGAAGATTTCCGAGGAATATCCGAAGATGTTTTGATATCCCTAATACATTTCAAGCTCAGGCTCCCGGTTGGTCTCCTAAGCTTGCACACCAGAATGAGACAGAGTACGGACCGTTTCCATGGTCCGTACTGTAAAATGCCAACCGAGAGACAGCCAATCAGAACACTCAATTAATCAGAATTGCCTGCCATATAATAATAAGTCATATTTTTGCAGGGATGTGTATCAAAGCATGACCCATTTCCTAAAGACCAGCCTCCCTGGACGGCTTATCGCACAGTAGATTACGGTTACACACGGATGAACATCCAAAACAAGACTCACATATACATAGAGCAAGTCAATGTGGATCTGGTAAGTGCGTTGGCTATGTTACCATATTTTAAGTCATTTTTGCAAAGTGCAAAATCACCTTCAAATTTGAAGAAAGGCTCAAAATAATAGTTTACTAAGGTAGAAAAACACCAATGAGGTGATAATAAATCAAACAGGAACAAGGATGGTTGAGGATGGAGAAGATTAAGACAGATTGCGAACGGCAAACTTGAAAAAATTGGCCATTTTTTTCAAGATTAGCCATCCGTGACGTAGTTCCTTTAGACTTTCTTTGACCTCATCATGCTCATGAGGAGGAAAGATAGCGTGACGAGCCAAAGACCGTCTGCGTAGAAGGCTTACAAGTGTGGAGAATGGGTGACACAGTCCTTGAATTTTGCTTGCTCCGTTAAAACATACCCAGCCACACAGTCCCGACGTGGACTTAGTGGAGGCAAGCCCTCACAAAACCCCTCTGTGTGTACATTTACATGTTTCAAGGTTGCCACGGGTTCTTAAAAAGTCGGGAAAATAATTTTCAAGGTCAGGAAAAAGTCAGGGAATTAAGTAACTGGTTATGGTGATTGTAAAGTTTTTGTCAAAGTCAGGCAATTTGTTTTAAGGTTGCTGCAGGTTTTGATAATGAGTGTTGTTTATAATGACTGTCTTATTATGGTCAGTGAGAATTGCTTTCTGCGAAAGAAATTAACCCTTTCACTCCCAGAGTCAAACCTTGAGTCAATAAATGTGGTTGTACCTTTTGAGTCCGTGGATGAATCCCTAGTGTGTGACCATTCAAATGAAAGCTATTGAGTAGTACTTTCAAGTGGTGGCGTGCTGTTTGTGTTTGATAATTTTGCAAAATGAAATTCAAGATTGTTTCCTCCGTTTTGAACTTGACACTCTTGGGATTGAAAGGGTTAAAGCACATTTGAAGCATATAAAACTACCACTATTTGATCAGTGTCTGGGAATTTTGGTTTTCTTCACGAGTGGCGCATGGACCACTTTTGTTTCCTGTAATAACGGTCGTCCCCTTTGAGGTACATTTGTGAAAAGGCTCAGATGCAATCCTTGTGGCGAAAGCTTAACTGATTTTGGCGTGCCTTTTTTTTTTTACCAGGGAGGACAAGTAGTCGACAAAATGACGTTGATTAAAGACGTCCATGGACCAGAAGCTTGGATTAGAAAGAACGTGAAGAATTGAAATCAAGACACTATAATAACCCCAGTCACAGATCAACTTAGCAATTAGTTTAGGTGCTTTAGGTTTTCTCTTGATGCGTAATATAATGTCTTGTTGTAGAACTCCCAAAGACAGCTGTGTCACACTTCACCGCGGTCAAACGCTCGAGCATGCGTAAAGGCGTAAGTTCTGGTCGCCCGCGCGCCAACCTGCTCGCGCAAAATTTTGAAGGAAAACTATTGCAACAACCCGAAATCAAAACCTTGATAGTAATTTACGAAGGAAACAAAAGTAAGTAAAGGAAAAGTTTAGACCTTTCAAACACAAGATTCAGTATATTTCCAGCATTCTGTTGATTTGCCATTTTTTTTTGGACGTTTACCAAAACTAATTGTCGTGCCACAATAGTTTATTTTTGTTGACGCTTGACCGCGGTGGAGTGTCACACACAGTTGTTAACTCGTGGACACGGACTTTTGAAGTAATTTACACTTGAAAGAGTGTTTCATCCGATTTCCAACACCGAGTCGAGAAGAGAGTTGAATTTGTATGTTTATAAAAAATATGCACGAAGTTTGATAATTTTCTTTACATTAATATTGTTAATATTTGTGTGTAATCAAATTTAATTTGACTGTAAATTCTCTAAAATGATAAAGAAGAAACAATTTCTTCAAATTCCAAACGTTTTAGACTAAAAAGTCATCATCAAGGTTTGTGATGATGTCTTTTTAGTGAAACATGTTTGGCGGAATGTGTAGAAATGTTGTAAAAATATTTAATTTTTAAAATCAATTTGTCAAGTATTTATTGTCATAATGATAGTTGCACCCGCAACATTTTAGCACCGCAATGTCAGCTGGTTGTGAAGTCAACTGGCGACCTTGTTTGTAATTTTGTACACTTCAATTCAATTAAAAAATGAATAAAACAATTCAAATTGAATCTGGTTTGCTAGCCCGCTTTGTGTTGTGAGATGAAGTTTCTTCCTTTGAACCCTAGCCTGCGAGTACAGCCGACTTCCATCGCGCGCCGCTTGCAGCGTCCTGCGCGTCCCGCGGGAAAGGTCGCTGTAAGCGGCGCGCGATGAAAGTCGGCTATTTGAACCCTGGTCCCAGAGTTTTTTCTTTCTTACACTGGAACGAAAAAGCCGCCGTGGCTAATCGAAACGAGTCGCTTGCCTCCGCGACTCGTTTTCCGCCGCTTCGTGTTCGCGACTCAAATCGATTGTGTAAGAAATCCCGTGGCAATAACAGCCTCAGGACGAGGTTGCACTCGTGCCCAGGGCCAATCGATTCTCTTAGTCGGGCAGGGGCGTGCAAAGACCCGTTGACTAAGAAAAGGTGCAAAAATGAACGGTCAATTGAAAAAAAAAAGAAAACAATCCGCAACATAAAGAAGCAAGACACGCTATTGAATTAAATGATGGAATGATATATTTAATGATGGTACAATCAACCTCGTTCCCAGGGTCTACTCCGCTTTCAAGATGGCGGCTGGGGTACACTGATATACCAGCCGCCATCTTGAAAGCGGAGTAGACCTGGGGAACGAGGTTGGTACATAATCTCGAAGCAATATCTTCACTGTCACGCACTCACGCAACCAACGGTAACTTTTGCTAGAAGGCAAGCAAATGATACAAACTTTGACGTTGGTAATTTGTCAAAGTAGAAAAAGAAACTGCTTAAAAATTTAGTCCATCCTACAACTAGAGTTACGATACATATGGTTAAGCCTTTCGTCGGTAATTCACGATGTTTGGTTGAGGGCCGGAGCCTGTAAAGTAATTTGTAAACATAAAACCGATCGTCAGTTTTCTATTTCTCTTGAGTAATGAGCTGTTATGTAATATCCTGGACAGCCAATCAGAATGCGGGTTATATAGCCATAATCTAAAACTTTTGCCGTTAACATCAGAAGTAAACAACTGCTTTAATATACTAAGTAGAATTTCAAAGACTAATATTGACCGAGATTATTAATTAAGAAAACTTAGAGACGTTTTTCTGTCAGTAACACTTGTAGTGATATTATTGGCTAAACTGTTTTTATCCACGAATTTATCAACCAGAAATAAACTGTTCTGTTGTATGACTCAGTGAAGCAATGAATTTCAACTAATTTTCGTTCAACAAACGAAATTAAAACGAATCGTTTTTATGGTGCGCATCATGGTAGACACAACCTTCCGTTCAGTTCATTGTTTATTCGAGGCGTCAGTCTTTGAGTTTCGTCAAAAAGGTTGGATACTATACTGGAATATCACAATAATTATTATTCGTAGTTTATATCGTACTCAAAAAGCTCATACAATATTAATTATTTTTAGTTTACTCACAATGCCATTGCGTGATCCGAGCGGCAATTTGGTGATAGTGAAACAAACTCGCCAGCAATACTTCACACATGAACACAACGGGCGGCTAATGTCAACTAGCTATGGCATCTCTGAGTTTCCTGGGGACTTTGTTAATAGGCCTAACTGGCTTAGTTGTTCTGCTTAGCTTTTATTATTTCTTTCCAACTTCTTCTTCTTCTTCTTCTTCTTCTTCTTCTTCTTCTTCTTCTTCTTCTTCTTCTTCTTCTTCTTCTTCTTCTTCTTCTTCTTCTTCTTCTTCTTCTTCTTCTTCTTCACAACCCGAGCAAATCGGCCCTTGCTTGCACAGGTAAGAAGAACCTGAATTGATATTTGTTATCTCCAAGTTAAGGTACTTGGGTCTTTTTTTTCTTTGAATCTTTGCGGTCATCGGACAATGGCCGACCAAAATTTGCCAATGTCCGATGAAATCCCAACTGTGGTCGGACATACATGTCAGACATGTAATGTCCGGACAATTTTTGGCCTTCAAACGCTAACGCATTTTATTCTAAACGCAAACTACATGTAGTTTACTCTGCGATGACAACATGTTAAATTAGCAGGTTCGCGTATCAAACTGTAATATGATGTCCGACCTCATTTTTGTTTTGTCCGACCAAAATGGTGACTTAGGGGGTGATTACATGGCGAATTTCAGCCCGGGCTGAAATTCCAGCCCGGTTAGGGGGCTGAGATTTCAGCCCGACTTCCGAAACAAATCCTCTTGAAATGAAGTTAGCGATTACATGGACAAGGTTTCAGCCCGGGCTGAAATTCATCCCGGGCTGATAATTCCAGCCCGGTTTGAGAAACCGGGCTGGAATTTTCAGCCCGGCCAAACGGGCTGAAGAAACCATGTAATCGGAATGGAATTTTCAACCCGGGCTGAAAAGTGAACTTGGGCATGCGCAGTGATTGTGTTTTGGCTAAATTGTAGAATGCCCGGCAACGTATTTGCATGTCATTGAATAAGAATGGTCCTTTTGTTTTTATATACACGTGCAGCCGGTATGTAAATAAGTTGCCGGGTATTGTAAAATCGCTCCTGTGTTTTTAAACAAGATGGAAAAAAGGTTCCAGTGGAACAAGGGAGATAAAATCGAAAATCTTATTCGATGTGTCGCGAATTTCAAATCGAAAATGGAATATAACAACAGCTTCGTTCTTCAAACGTTCAGCCGATATGTAAATAAGTTGCCGGTTATTCAAATCGCCCCTCATTCTCTGATGACTCTTCCCCGCGCAATTTCAAATTTGGCGCCCGGGCTGAAATTTCAGCCCGGGCTGAAACTCGTCATGTAATCGCAACAAAATTCCAGCCCCCTAACCGGGCTGAAATTTCAGCCAGGGCTGAAATTCGCCATGTAATCACCCCTAAGTCGGACACATGTCCTTTCAAGAAAAAAAAAATATATTTGCAGCCCTAAAATGGCTCAAAATGATTCTTTAAATTAACAGAAAGAATCATCCAGAAAATGCACTTCTTTTTTGTGTATCGGTCCCCCTGAGGGAGTACTTGATTAATTATGAACCTATCTCTTTTAGACAGGGATTTGCATTTTTTGCTTGAAATATCCAAAGAAACCAAAATATGAAAACCAAAATGCTTAAATACAAAGAAAAAGGATCTTTCTGTGGTAGGGTTTCAAAGAAATGTTAAAAAATCTTAAGTTATTGAGATATGCATAAAAGTGAACTTTGCAAAGTCAGAACATGGCAGCGTTTGCCTTTCCCTTGAAACACGGTGATTGAAACCCTTCCAAAACAGCCTGTCAAGTTTCCTTCAATGACGTTACATAGCCTCGTAAAAGGAAAACTATTGCAACAACCCGAATAAAAAATCTTGATAGTATTAAATTTGCGAAAGGAAACAAAAGTAAGTAAAAGGAAAAGTTTAGACTTTTCGAAACACAAGGCTCAGTATATTTCCAGCATTCTGTTGATTTACCATTTTTTTTGGACGTTTACCAAAAAAGTTAGACGTGCTTAAATTAAAGCATGGTGTAATGATGAGGTTTGTCGCGTAGTTTATTTTTGTTTGACGTTTGACCGCGGTGGAGTGAGTGTTTCATCCGATCTCCAAACACCGAGAAGAGAGTTGAAAATATGACGCGTAGTAAAGTATTTTTGATGAAATTTGAGTTTGGAAATCGGATGAAACATTGTCTAAAATGTTTTGTATATCTTCTCAATCGAAACAAAACCCAAAGGGTAAATGGGGAAATAAAATTGTAAAAATCTACGCTACACCAGGTATCCAAACCTCGGTTATGAGTTCTTTTGTTATAACTTTGATGAATTATTAATTACTTTAAGAAGTGTAGACGGAACACTGTGAATATCACTCCACCACTTGAATACACTGATTTCTCTGCAATTCTGGTGGCATAGTTTCTTCGGGGGTTATGTTTTGCTTTTTTTACATTTGATAAAATAATAAATAAATGATATTGATTATCATGTAGATACACACAGTTAATGAATTTTTTTGTACAGTCACAATTATACAGGGTGGTTTGTACAGTCTTGTAATGTAGAAAAGTGTGAAAATCTTCTGACCAGTTAGTTCAGATATGTCCAGCAATGAACGCAGCTAAGAAATGCACAAAATTTACGAAATTTTGCTAGACATTTACGAAAATTACGAAAATCCCTAAAATTCGCAAGACCGATCGTTAAATTTGTAAATTTTGCAATTTTCGCAAATTTTGTCAATCCGCAGCGCCGCTCAGGCGATGTATTGTAATTTACATTGCAAAGGGTGAAAAACTTTTGTAAAATTCGTAAAGTGCAGTTACGAAAAATTGTTAAATTTGTAAATTTTGCAATTTCCGCAAAGCCATAACGAAAAATCGTAAATTTGTAATTTTCGCAAGGCCGTAACGAAAAATCGTTAAACTTGTAAAATTGGTATCTGCGTGCATTTCTGGAAAATAAGTGAGTTAGTTTTCAGATCTGAAAAGAGTATGTAAAATGAAAAAATAATTAATGAAGCTGAGATCTGAAAAAATTGTCTGTAATTTTGTCAACGCTGGGAGACTCGGTGATCGAATGGTTAGCGCGACTGAACTCCGGATCGAGCGGTCCTGGTTCGAGTGCTGGCCGCGGGGTCATTGTGTTGTGTCCTTGGGCAAGACACTTTACTCTCACAGTAATCAGTTCTCTCCACCGAGGAGCATAAATGGGTACCGGCAAATTATTACCCCCCCCCCCCCCCCCCACCCCATCCAGGGAGAGGAAATACTCCTAGTCCGCTTTATGCTACGGAAACCGGAGTTAAGCGCCAGCCTGATAAGTCACTTGGTTTGTACGCAGAACTTTTTTTAACCTCCAAACTAAAATTAAATTAAAATCAATTTGTATGTTTAAAAAAATATGCACGAACAATTTTCTTTACATTGTTAATATTTGTGTGTAATCAAATTTAATTCGACTGTAAATTCCATAATGTGTAAAATGATATAGAATAAACAATTTCTACAAATTCCAAACGTTTTCGACTAAAAAGTCATCATCAAGTATTTTAACACTTAGAGTTTGTGTCTTAGGGTTTGTGACAGAGGGGGGGGGGGGGGGGGGTGGGGGGGGGGGGGGGGGGGGGGGGATAGAAAGCCGGCACTTTTCTTTGAGGACATAGCGGTGCCGGGCAACAGACCAACAGTGCGAATCGTGTGTCAATCAAGCCGTTGCTTAGAATGACGTCAACCAAAACTTCATTGTTTTCTAACCCGGGAAAACTTTTTCAAGCTCGCAGCGTAGAGCTGTACGCGTGTAGCCTGTAAACACAGCGTTGGCGGATTTTTGGCCTGATCTTTCACGCCGCCAAGAAACTGATATCTCGGCAGCGTGAAACAACAAGCGAAAAATCCGTCTGAGCTGCATTTACATGCTACAGCGAGAGCCTTTCGGATACGGTCAGTACTACTGGAACGGGAAGCGAAGTCGGATGAAAATGTTTATCGTAATACACGAGGCGAAGCGAAATCAGACAACAACGAAAAAACACGTATTCGTTTTCGAGCGAAAACAACCAAGGAAAAACACCTTTTTGTTATCATGCATACTGATTTTAGGTGTGAATTTCTTGCCTGACAAGCTTTTTTATTGTCAATAAGTTCCCGTGGGACAATCCTCTTAGCAACTAGTCGAGTGCTACTGCGCACACTCGGTTGCCCGGCACCGCTATGTCCGTAATTATGCAAACCATTTATAAGGAGTTTCTATCCCCCCCCCCCCCCCCCTGGTTTGTGATGATGATGTTTTAGTCAAAAACGTTTGGAATGTGTAGAAATGTTATAAAAATATTTAGTTTTTAAAATCAATTTGTCAGCAAGTATTTATTGTCATAATGATAGTTGCACCCGCAATATTTTAGCGCAATGTCAGCTGGTTGTGAAGTCAACTTGCGACCTTGTTTGTAATTTTGTATACTTCAATGAAAGAAATGAATAATTGTATACTTCAATTCAATGAAAGAAATGAATAAAAAAAAAAATTCAAATTGAATCTGGTTTGCTAGCCCGTTTTGTGTTGTGGGATGAAGATTCTTTCAATTGAACCCAAGAATCTGCAGACACGCCATTGAGTGAATGAGTGTGTATCGTAACTTTTAGTTGTAGGATGGACTTGATTTTTAAGGTTTCTTTTTCTGGTGTATCATCCAAGTTGCTTGCTTCCCGACCTTCCCGTCCTTTGGGCCATCTCCGCTTTCACGCCATCTTGAAAACGGAGATGGCCCTGGGGACGAAGTTGCACACCGTTTTTTTGCGTGACGTTGAGAATATTGTTACGAGGCTATGTAACGTCATTAAATATATCATTCGATGTTTTGAGCGAGCCTGTAAAGTAATTTGTAAACATAAAACATCCTCAGTTTTCTATTTCTTTTGAGTAATGAACTGTGATGTAATATCCTGGACAGCCAATCAGAATGCGGGTTATTTCGCCGTAAACAGCTGCTTATACTAAGTAGAATTTCAAAGACTAATATTGACCGAGATTATTAATTAAAGAAAACTTAGAGACGTTTTTCTGTAACACTTGTAGTGATATTATTGGCTAAACTGTTTTTATCCACGCATGTATCAACCTGAAATTAACTGTTCTGTTGTATGACTCAGTGAAGCACGAATTTCAACTAATTTTCGTTCAACAAACGAAATTAAAACGAATCGCTTTTATGGCGTGCATCAGGGTAGACAAAATCTTCAGTTCAGTTGTTTATTCCCGTTTCTTTGGTCAAAAGGTTAATACTTGAATATCACAATACAGCCGAAGGTCACAGCCTGAGCGGACACTCTCGTAAGCGGACAGCTCTACTTACGGCCGCCTTGACAAAACCCTGTTTGAACTCTAGCTCATACAAACTCTGTATTTACACAAGTAAGCGGCCTGCTCCAGTTGCGGACATTTTTTCTGCTTCCCGAGGGTGTGTGCTTACGGGTGCTTCGACTGTAATTATTATTCGGAGTTATCATACCAAAAAAAGCTCAACGTACAATATTAAGGGTTATTAGCTTGCTAGTCGCAATGCCTATTTGGTGATAGATTAGTGAAACAAACTCGCCAGCAATATTTCAACACATGAACATTTGTAAGCGGGCGGCTAATGTCAACTAGCTATGGCATCTCTGAGTTTCCTGGGGACTTTGTTAATAGGCCTAACTGGCTGGTTATTCTGCTTAGCTTTTTTTATTTCTTTCCAACTTCTTCTTCTTCACAACCCGAGCAAATCGGCCTTGCTTGCACAGGTAAGAAGAAACTGAATTGATATTTGTTATCTCCAAAGTTAAACTGAGAGAATTGTTAATCACTATACCCTGTTACTGAAAATAGCGTTTTAGATCACATTTGGAGAGATTAAGTACTACGTTCTACTGCTAACGGAATTCGTCAGCTTTTAAATACCCTACTCCTAGATTATGTATATACGGTTTCTCTGTCAAAGTATTTTAACAAATACTATAAATTACGTTTACACAGCACAAATGCGAAACTGCTCTCCAGTTCTCGTTCACGTACTGAACAGCAGACGGCAAAAATGCGCGGGAAGAACAAAATAAATGTAAAACTTAATCTTGCTAGTTTTCTGCAAACTCGATCAATTCATTCCTTCAATATTGATTTTTTTCGTTCCACGTATCTGTAATTTCGATCGAAATTTGCAGTAACGCGCGCGTTTAAAGTCTAGTTTGCTTAACTTTGATTGGCTCTGTAGACTGGCTGAAACAAACTGACTTATTCTTGTTTTAACATTTTCCTTGTTAACAAAACTCAAATTGAAGGACACTCAGCGTGTTTTAATATCGTAATGATATCAGTCCTCGAGACAGTTATAAGCAAAGTAGTTCATATTTATTGTACGTGCTCTATTGCAACCGTGAATCTGATTGGTTCTTTGATCGGTTACTATTCGTTGATAGACCACAGTCGCGCGCCCGTTGCCCTTGGAAGGGAAATTACTCTCGACTTTTGCCTTGAAAGTCTATTGTTTATTTTTAATGGAATACAGGAATTGAATCACTCAGCTAGAACTAAAGCTTAAGGGGGACTTCACCTAAATTTCAAGGAAATTTTAAGAATAGAAGAAAGAAAATAATTTTTGGAACACCAACAGACAGTTGATACCCACGCGGGTGCTGTTGCGTGGTTATCAACTGTCTGTCAATGTCAATCTACTAATTTTTAACTTCAAATTCTAATTTTAAAACTACATCAAATCTTCAATATTTCTCATTTCCCTAAATTTTACAACTCCTTTGAGAAAAACTATTTCCCGGCTCCCAAATATACCCAAAAATCACCCAAAAATTTACAAAACACTCCATAACATAGATTCATGGGATGAGCATAGAGTTTTTTGGATTGCTTGAAACGTGAACGAGATATTTCCATTTAACCCATGTTAAGTCTCGGAAAAATTTAGGTTAAGTCCCGCCTTAATGACAATATTAACATAAACCTTTATATAGACACATGTTGTTTCCACAGGAGACCCAACCGAAATGATGATCACGTGGGTGACGTTTAAGCCCACAGGAAACCACACTGTTGAGTATAACGTTCATGGTGAGCCACTCAATTTAAGCACTTCAGGCACTGTGACGAAATTCACTGACGGTGGAGGGGAACACAGGGTGTTATTCATACACAAGGCAAAGCTAACTGGATTGACACTGAATCAAGCATATGGTAGGTGAATTAACTCATAGAATAATTGAGAGCGAATAATCTAATTGTTAGTAATGGAGACGCAGTGTCCCATTTAGTGGTCTGCTCTTCTACTTTCCCTACCCTGGGAACGAGGTTGGTGGGAGACGCGGTGTCCTAATTGTTAGCGCGTTGGATGGGGGAGGGGGGGGGGGGGGGGGGGGTTGTTCGGCGGCTTCCCCAGAAAAGGTGAGATTTCAGGCTCTGAAAAGTGTATTTGTGGTGGATCCTGGAGATGGTTTTGTTATGGATAATGGGGAAAGCAAAAAACCCTCAGGTCTGATAGGGGGTTCCGGACCCCCCACCCCCGGACCCTCCCCCTGGATCCGTCACTGGTCGCTTCATGCTATGGAAACAGGAGTTACGCGCTTGGCCTGGCTGGCCATTTATACTCGACCATACTCGCATATTTTATTCTTATAAAATAAAAACAGTTAAGTAGAGCCACCAACTCACAGGGGTGGGGTGCTGTTTGTTTCTAGATTACCGCTGTGGAGGAGACAATCACTGGAGTGACGTGTATACTTTCAACACCCTCAGGAGTGGGGAGAGTTGGAGCCCTCGCATAGCTATGTATGGAGATCTGGGTACTGACGGTCAGTCGCTTCAATACCTGGAAGATGAAGCGAAACAAGGAAACTTTGATGTCATCTTACATGTTGGTTAGCACATCCTCGTTGCTTTCATTTTTTAATGAAATCATCAATAAATTAGCAGCAGTGTTTTATCAGATAAAACTTTAGTCAGTCCGTCATGTATAATCAAATACGATGTCAGTTTATAAATTTGCTTTTTTGAGTCAAAAATTTTTTTTTAATTTTTTTTTACGAGAATTAGTTCATGACTCGACAATTCAGTCAGTGGTCTCCCCGGTTTAAACGTGGATTTTTCTGCTTTTTTGGTCAAAACGGCGCTAAAATTATGACTCAGTACATTCCCTCATACACGAAATGCACCTAGAAAATCCAAGAGGAAGATATCAAGTGAATTGTTGAAGGGAGAGCTAACCGTAATTCGTTTTTAGCGATTTTTCCAAGACACAATGGCAGAGTTTTGAAAAAGTCCGTCCGACTTCTTCAAGTTGAGATCAAAAGCTCCTGCATGGGTAACTCGTGATAGCACTCCTTGTATAGCTTCAGTACACAAGAACTTTTTAACAAAACTGGACCATTATTTTTAGGTTTCCATTGATGTAAATGTCTTTTGGCTTGGATTTTTGTGATGCCCATGAGAGTGCCCCTTTAAGCCCCCTTTTTAAACTTCTACATAAAATTAAGACCCCCTGTGATATGCCTTTCTCGTAAGCGACCAGGCTTGACATCTTGGGTGGTCGTTTACTAGACTGCAAAACAGTCTCTCTTTTTCCCACTCGTAATTTTCACGTTCGTTCCAGATCCTTTTCGGGCCACGTTCAGCCCGACTCTTGCGCTAAAATACGGACTGTTTTGCAGTCTAGTCGTTTACGGGAGATTCGACTGTATACGTTTCCTTGCATTGTGATAATGAATCTGAGTCAAAATCCGACGCCACTAATGCAGTTAGTCTCGACACACCACAGTTCCAATATAGTCTAATTAACTTGATTTTCCTTTTACATTTTAACACAGGAGATTTTGCTTATGACATGCACACGGTAAGAAAAGACCCAATCTTTTTTTTTTGCGCCCGCTCGTGTCAGCTCGAGGACCGTACTTGGTGTTGGCTGATTGAGTTTATTTTTGTTTTGTAGGACAATGCACGGGTTGCTGATAAATTCATGAATCAAATTCAACCAATCGCCGCCCGAGTACCATACATGACGTGCCCAGGAAATCACGACACTGCTTAGTAAGTCACGTGATATATTGTTCTACTTACCGGCTTCAACCGATCTCGTCACCAGGGCCTTCTCTGGAGTTCAAATCCAAGATGGCGGAAACTCCAAGAACTCCGCGAATTCATTGATTCTTATATCATTGATGAAAAACTATTCCGAGCAAACTAGCAATTTATTTCGAACGAAAATTGAACGTGCGACCGTAAAACGCAAATTTTGAAAACTGGAGAATATCACTTGGGAGATATCATCGGATATTCCCTGGCTGCAGCACGTGACGTATTTAGACCAATCGTGCGCGGGAAAATATTTGATGGCTTCATTATAATGGGCGCTATCCATTCAACCGAAAAATCCGGTTGGAATATCCGACATGTTCTTTTGTCGAATGGCTCTCTCGACTCTCTTCCCAGAAATTCCGGAATTTTGCGTCGAATGGACCACACCCCTTATCAAATTTTTGCTTTCTTGCAGCAATTATTCAAACTACAAAAATAGGTTTACCATGCCAGGCAAGAACATGTTTTACAGGTATGACCAAGATTAAAATTATATTTTTAAGCTGGGTAACTTTTTGAACCTGTCGATAATGTTAACCACTTCACGACCAGTTAATTTTATGTTTTTCAGTTGGAACATTGGACCAGCTCACATTATAAGCATTTCCACGGAATTTTACTTCCGCTACACCAAATATGGATCGGAAACAGATTGCAAACCAGTTCAACTGGTTAGAAGCCGATCTTAAGGTGATACTTTGCTATTTTTGGAGGTGGTACACGGGAGGATAAGCGGAGGAGAGGGATCACGTTTCAAGGAAATTTTATGAAATAAAACAAGATACTACGCGCGCTCTGATTGGCTCAAAAACCATTTACCATAACTCAGTATGGAAACATAGAAAATTGCTTCGTGGTTTTATTTCATAAAAATAAAAACAATAGAAAACGTTTTCCCTGTGTTTCCATAGAGTTATTGTAACACTCGTGAAAGTTTGGGAGAAGGAGAAATGCTGTGGAAACACTCGCCTGTGGCTCGTGTTTCCACAGCATTTCTCCTTCTCCCAAACTTCACTCGTCAGTATTACCATTACTCTATGGAAACACGGAAAACGTTTTCTTATTGGTATGTAATCATGCACTCCTGAATACCATATCCGTGGTTTTCGCTCTCTTCGATTTCCTCCAAAGGAAAGCATTTTCACATACATACTATTCGCTACTATTGGCTATTAGTTAGAAACAAAAATATTAAATTAAAACGTGCCAAATAATTTAAATTGTTTCCAAACGTTTAATTATGTATCTATTAAGCTCACTAAGGCGAACTAAATTCAGCGAATTAAGTTCATGAGAAGTTCGACGTTTGTCTTGATTAAGTACGACTGATTTTATTTGGATCGACGTACACGTTTCCGTCTGAAGTTCGAATCATGAAAGTTCGACGTTTGGCCCGGGCTAGACTGCAAAACAGTCGTATTTTTTGCGTTGAGCTTGTGTGAAAACGGAGAGTGGGACTGGGGAGAGACGCTGCGGGCGTGTGAGGCTCGCGAGCAGCGAATTGAGCGGAAACATAACGACTGTTTTGCAGTCTCAGGCCTACTGCAGTTTTAATCCAACCTCGTCCCCAGGGCCATCTCCGCTTTCAAGATAGCGGGTGGGCGCGAAGAAGACCCTGGCGAAGAGCAGGTCACGTGACCACAAAATTAGCCAATCGCGAGCCCGCCGCCATTTTGAAACAATCAAAATCTCCAATAATTTTGGAGACACGTGACCTGCTCTTCGCCAGGGTCTTCTTCGCGCCCACCCGCCATCTTGAAAGCGGAGATGGCCCTGGGGACGAGGTTGGTTTTAATCTGTAACTGAGTGGGAAAAGATGGCCTATGTATTAACTATTCGAAAAAAACCCTTGATGGTCATAAAATTATTGTATGTCCTGCGGTAGAGCCGTTCGCCTACAATGCGAAACCAAATGTGAAACCTAATTTCTCTGCGGCCACAAATAGTGTAGAGTTTGCGTACTCAACTTTTATACTTTAATATCGATACTTCTGCAAGGTATATGGCTTTTGCCAAACATTTTTTTATGTTATTGTTCCTTAAAATTTGATGGCACCTCTATTTTATTTAGTCTCGACAATGCGTTGATTGATATTGTGAGGAGAATCTAAATTTTAATAGCTTTGGGAATTGAAGGGTTAAGTTTAGAAGGGTTTTTATCAAAGTTTTGACCTCTTTTTAAATAACAGGAGGCAACGAAGAAGTGCAGTCGAGCGATACGCCCGTGGATTATCACGATGGGTCACAGACCGATGTACTGTTCAAATGCTGACGGTGATGACTGCACTAAACATGAAAGTGTGGTATGTTAGTTAAGGCTGAATGGTGTACAATGGGCGAGTTTTTAGGGAAACAGCCCCTGATGGGATTTGAAACCCATGACCTCCGCATACCGTTCGGGCGCTCTAACCAACTGCGCTACGGAGAGACTCGTGGTGAGCGTAGGTCATATATTGGGTAGTGATGTTTTTTGTGACATACGTACCGCAAAGCTGCAGTCTCTGTAATGTCGTGCAACACGCGTGAAGCGTGCGATGTAAATGAATCAATGACATGCTGCAAGAGTTAATATGTTCCCGTGGGACAATCCCCTTAGCAACTATTTGAGTGCTATTGCGCACACTCGGTTGCCCGGCACCGCTATGTCCGTACGGCCAAGTCCCCATTTGTAAGGCCAGTTTCTATCCCCCCCCCCCCCCCCCCCTGATATTAAGAAATGAATCCTATCACCAGAAAGATCGCATGGAAATGAGTAAGTTTACCAAGTTTGGTTATGTTGCATTGCATAGTAACCAGGCTGTGAGCTGTCAAAGGGCGCCCAAATTCCATACAAACATCTCTAATTCAGAGATGGCGTCTCCCAAATCCATACAGTCTCTAATTTTTCAGATTTTTGAAAGCCTTCTACATGGTTGAAATCTAACGAAACAACCCCAAACTTAGTACACCGACTAATTTTAATGTGATCTTTCTTGTGATGGGCTCCAATTTTTAATTAAATTAAAATTTAAAAACTCGTCCCCAGCCTCCATTTGAACTTCGGAATGGGCAATTTTAATCTGAGCTGCTGTTTGTTCAAAGGTTCGTACTGGTCTTAATTCCAAATATGGACTGGAGGATCTTCTTTACAAGTATGGTATGAACACTCAACGATACTGACTTTAAAGAAAACACATTTTTGTGAGTCTTTTTTCTGTGGAAAGGTATAAAATACGATTAATTACCGTATTATTAATTCTCAGGTGTTGATCTCATGATATGGGCTCATGAACATTCTTATGAAAGGCTTTACCCTGTTTATAATCGAAAGGTAAGATAAATACTCGAAATATCACACGATTGTAATGACTTCTTGCCTTTAGGGCAATTAAATATAATATATGCAGAGAAAATCGATTTAAACACCAGTACGTACTCCTCTGTTCACTCATAGTTAATAGAGGGAAATGGTTATGAAGCAAGGCAAAGTTCTTTGTTATATCTTTTTGTTCGCTATTTTGGGGGTTGACCGTGCACAAAAGCTGACAAAATACAATAGGTGGTTACGTGTGTTCAAGCAACTAACCAATAGAAACGTTGCGATTACGTAATTCATGCATAGTGCATAGTGTATGAGCGCAAAACAAAAGATGTGCACGGTCATGGACCTTTCAACATAAATCTTGGCCTCTTTGTTGCTCCTTTGAAGTTTGCCGGGCTTCATAACCATTTCCCTCTATTAACTATGGTTCACTGCATGTGTGCCTCACGCTTCCTTCTATTATAACAATTGTTTTTTAATCTATCATTTCTTGTTGCAGCTTTGCGAAGGTCCTTTACACGAATCTTTCATCAATCCCTGCGCCCCAGTCCACATTATCACTGGATCAGCGGTATGGCATTTCAAACTCTGCGCTAAAACCTCGCATCATATTTCACAGTTGGCCATGTCCGAGTTTCCTTTTGACTCTGTTTCAAAACGAGTCCTGGTGCACAACCGTTCATATGAAAGTTCATTGTCGTGCAAATGAAACACATTTTCATTTAATGCTTTTGTACCTGCATGGACTCGTGTTGAAACAGAGGCAAAAGGCAACTCGGAAATGCCCTATTAGTGTTTTAGTAAAGTATTTATTATACTTAGTTAATTATCAACTTAAGAGGTAAAATTATCCGCCGTGCGACCAAAGGAAGTTTGTCTTGATGTACCTTCAGATTCTCACAACAGAAATTAGTAGAAATGTATGGAAATCGAAGAGGAGAATTAATATGTCCAGCTTGGGAATGAAAGGTTAATCGATGCACTCGTTTCAATTTGAGTATAAATGTAATTGCAGGGATGTTCGGAACATCATGATCCATTCCGCTCCAAGTACGGCCCATGGACGGCATTCCGTGCACTGGATTATGGCTACACAAGAATGACCATTCACAACAAGACACATCTTTATTCAGAGCAAGTCAGTGTTGACAAGGTGAGTTTAACAATCTTCTACGGTTTCAGTCAGTATTCTCAATCTCGTTTCCAAAAGATTTCAACTCACTTCTCGGTGTTTTGGAAATGTGATGAAACACGACCTTTCGTGTTTGATATATTACTTGAAGCCTTTGTCTACAAATAATATCGCCACAGCATTTTTCTTTTGATACTTTTTTGTCAACAGGGAGGCGAAGTGATTGATAAGGTGTGGATTGTCAAACATCGCCACGGACCACAGGCTTGGATCAAAACCAATTAAATAACTTAAGCGCAAAAATCTTCTTCGTCGCCATCGTGTTGCATCGTGTTTGGTGTAATTTCTGGTTATGCTTGGTATTTTTTAGGGTTGGGTGAAGTGTGAAGTAGCCTTGCAGGGGATTTTGCTTTGCTTGTGCCCCAGTCTTTAGGCTCTTATGTAAATAATAAATCAATAAATGGGTTAAACAAACAAACAAACAAAAACAAGTACATACGTACGAGTCATAATACGAACGAACGAACAAATTAACATGTACAGGAGCATATCACCCGGAGCCTCTATCTGTATAGTCTCCTACGCAGCCGTTATTTGTGTCGTCACGCAACGCTTCTCCCAGAGAGAAGCGTTGCGTGACGACACAAATAAAGGCTGCGTAGGAGACTACTATCTGTATTGATTAATGACAACAACGTAATTACACCTTCGGCTATTTTTAGAATCGTTCTCCCGCGAAAAGATTTCCGTGTACATCGCGGAAATAGTGATAATTCGTAGTAACGACAGGAACATGGAATAAAACTAGAACGGCGGAATCTCGTCCATTCTTGGTTTTATTTTTAATCTGAAACATGAATGACAACCTCGTCCTCGTGCTCGCAACGGGTGATTTTCGCGGCAAAAGTAATTCTAAAAATAGCTCAAGGTAACTACGCTGTGTCATAGGGCCAATAAGGGAGATGGAGGCTCCAGGGTGATATGCTCGTGATATGTATGAATTAATTAATATACATGCAGTAATTTTATGTATTTTTTATACGGCAAATAATTATATCCATCTGTCAAACTGACGTTGGACACCAAATGAGGTTTATACAATGAATAAATAAATAGATTAAAATTATTTGCAAAAAAAGAACGAGACCAATATTTTCCCAATACGAACCGAACAAGCTAGTTCAATAACATCTATGAATCTTTTGTTTCGGATTGGCTGGCCAAAAAGCGGCGTATTCTGCTCTCATTGGCTAGATTGCGTTCCATGATTTTTTAACCAATCAAAAACGCTTGGCAAATGAAAAACCTGAAGGTAGAAACACTATACGATATTCACAATCCTTGTGGTGTTGTAACTGATAAAATCATTGACAAATCAAAATTAATACAAATATTATATTTTAATAGCAGTATTCTGTCGTTAAATGAATTTTACGCACTCAATTTTACATTGACCTTAGGTTATCCAAGAAATGTATGGATACTATATTTAAACCCTGTTTTAATTATTTCAATTCCTTCATAAATATTGACACATGATGAATAGAAGGGGATAATTCAGTTTTTCTTTCAAACAGGACCCTAGAATTATTAAAGTTTAGTTCGCCCCCCCCCCCCCCCCCCTCTCTGTCATACAACGCTACGGTGTCTACGATGAGCGTAGCGTTGTGCGACAGATAGTTGTGTGACAGAACTAGACCCGAGGTGTTACATTCCCAAAAGTAGCTCTTCAGCATTTGTATCAAAATTTGAGTTATTAGATATATTAAACAAGTCCATAATCTTTCGTATAAATAGAGTGTGATGGAGACAAGCTATATCCAGTTTTGATCATTACTATCTGTTTAATTTCGCATCTAAAAAGAACTTTCTTGGTCACTAAAATTCGGACTTATTCAAAATGAAATTCTCCGAGTCTCGTTTCTTTTCAGTCTTTTCAGAATGTTCATTCGATTGATACAGTATCAACCAGAAACCCAGGTACTTTTTGAAATGATTGAAAACGTCCAGCATTACCCAGAAGCTCATTAATCGAACATATACCACTGATAAACCACTATTACTGTTAGTTCAATAATTAAAATATCTTTGTAAAACCCGGAAAGGCTAAAACATTATTTTAAGTGATCATTTGACTCAGTTTTCATGTAATTTTGACTGTTTTTTCTTTTACGTTTTGAGACTGTTTTTACATCTTTGAAAGGACAAAATATGTTAAAAAACTAAAAATTATTTGTTTTTGCATAAATCTCTGTCACACCTATGGTCACTATCGGACCGATTTTTAACACAGATTACTGGAAGGTTCGGTTGTAGGAGAAACTGCCAACGGTGAACGCGAGTCTAACCTGCATGTTTCTAAAGTGATACTAGGGCACAGTTTTCCAGTTCTTATGTTGGATTCCGATGATTCCTATCTGTTTGGCGCGCTATACGCACACACATGCAACAATGTGATAACTATAAGGTCTATAAGCTGCACTTGCAAGCAAAACAGCTACAAAATAATTGAGGTAGGTATTAATTAAGAAAATACACTATACCAACCCTTATAATTATTATTACTATCTGCGAGACTTATCAAATCACTCTGTCTGCTTCATGGGAAAGAACAGTCTAAGTTGCTCCAAGAAGATCCATGTTAGAATTGTGTAAGGTGACAAACGGATCCAAGCTGGAATAAACCCCTATAAAACAGCAATAACACACAATGTAAAGCGGGTATAATTCTGTACAGTGCCTATCATTGATTAGGAATAGTATACTAATGCAAATGGGGCAATCTAATTGGCTGCGCTACTCGTACTATATCATGCAATAGTTTTCCTTGGAAATAATTTTATGTCCTCGATCAGTCTTCATTCTCGGGCTAATAACAGTAAAATTTCCGCGGGCAACTATCACAGTAGACTTGCCACAAGTCGTCTTCTTTGAGCGAAACCGGGCGACGCGCGACAACGATCGAGGAACGTCGCGAGAGGAAACCAAAACCGACGAAAGGGAAAAATAATATTGGAAAGGGCTTTTAGAAAGTCTACTATCACAGTTGACTCCCGATAACTCGAAGGAATGCGCACATGCAATAATTTAATACGAAAGCAATTCCAATACAAATTGGCGTGCTTTTAATAATCTCTTATCTTTTTATACTTTCGTGTTTTTTAAACTTTGATTCAAATAAACAACTTACAAAACAGTTTTGATAGCACGTGTTTCAAACTGAGGAAAAGTCAGTCAGATAGTTACCTTGTAAAATCCCATGGGACCAAGCCTTGCTGTGTAAAGTATGCAATGTATAACGCTCTGTAAAATAAAATAACCCCGTAAGTTCAAATATTCATACAAGAAGGTACATTACCAAATTACGAAACCCAAAATACACAAAAGTTGTTATAATGTTGTGACGAGTACAGTCGAACCCCGATTAAGCGGCCACCCTCGGGGAAATGGCAAGTGGCTGCTTAATAGGGGTTGCCCGCTTAATAGGGGTTTTATTTACAGTATTATACTGATATTGGGACTTTGATAGCTGGCCGCTTAATCGGGGTTGGCCGCTTAATAGGTGGCCGCTTAATCGGGGTTCGACTGTGTATACGTTCTTAGGCTTCTTCGCAATGTAGTATCAGACTGCTCAAAAGTATACCGTAAAAAGCTAGCTCTTTTATGTACTGGGAGACATAACAGAGCCGGAGGAAAACTTATTTTCAAATCAAAACTCTGTTACCGCACATGAAAACACAGGAGATGCTTACTGTTTATTTATCAAAAACAGCACTTTTCCCAACCTCGTCCCCAGGGCCATCTCCGCTTTCAAGATGGCGGGTGGGCGCGAAGAAGACCCTGGCGAACAGCAGGTCACGTGTCTCCAAAAATATTGGAGATTTTGATTGTTTCAAAATGGCGGAGGGCTCGCGATTGGCTAATTTTGTGGTCACGTGACCTGCTCTTCGCCAGGGTCTTCTTCGCGCCCACCCGCCATTTTGAAAGCGGAGATGGCCCTGGGGACGAAGTTGACTCCGGCTAAAAAGCGGGGGTTAATTAGAGAATGTAGGGCTTATAAGAGAGGATGGGCTTCCTTATTTAAAAAAAAAATTATGAAGGGAAAAATTCTCTTTTATCATGGGTGAGTGATGATTTATCCACCTATTCAAATGAGATGCTTACCATGACTGCAAAACAGTATACAGCTGTTTCGAGAAAGGTTGTCGTAAAAAGCGCACGCGACAATCCCGAAAGGTATTGTGGGTAGTTTTAAGTTCACGGTTCCTTGACTTCAGCATTTTCAGGAAAATTCTGAGAAAATGGCACGAGACGCCATGGACGTATGTTTGCGAGTGCTAAAAAGAAAGCAGCAAAAGTAGGTTCGACAGCTACAGTGTCAGGAACGTACCTTGCTGATCATTTCCCAGATTACCTTTCGGGATTGTCGCGTGTCGCGTGCGCTTTTTTCCGACAACCTTTCTCGAAAACAGCTGTAAATGTAACCAGATTTACACCGTACATGTAGCATTATGTACTGTACCTTGTACTGTCCTGGTTTCGCTTCCATGAGTCTTGTCTTCATTACATCAAACGGTTGTGTCACGCCAGTGGCAATTGTACCCTAAATGCACATTAATAAGATGTGGTAATATTAAGAAATAGAAAATGGCGCCCGTGTTTACGTAGCCTTATGCAAACACGATAGACAGTTTATGTAAACTCGAACTTTCAAATTCTCCCAAACTTTCTCTCGTGTCTGCATCAGGCCATGTAAACAAACAGCGACCCAACCTCGTTCCCAGGGTCTCTCTTCTTCCCGCCAAAAGTATGCTTTTTGGCGGGAAGAAGAGAGACCCTGGGAACGAGGTTGACAGCGACCGTGATACGTCATAAGGATCTATGCAATAATTAGCAGGAGGGGGAGGTTGAGAAATGGGAGGAGGGGGCACAATCCCAATAGAGGGGGGGGGGGGGCCCTTGTAAATGATCAATGAAAAGGAGGGGGGTGATATTAATTTTCATTGTCAAATACTTAGTAGCACTGAAATATTAACAAATACTTGGAAGATGGTAACCGAAATTTCTGTGAGTATCAATGATGAGCCAGGCCCTGGAAAGAACGGCTATCTTGTGTCTGTTTCAAGTTATCCAAAGCACAAGCAAGTTTTTGTGTATTTTGGCCAAATATCTAACAGAATGGAAGAAGGCCTCCCAACAAAAACGTGCCAAGATGTGTGGCAATGCCTTGTTCTCAAAGCTCTACCAGTTGAAGGAAGACCATGTGCGTCACGGGCGGTATTATCTTGAATACTTGAAGTTTTCTTGTTCTCCCAGCCCATGTCAGTTCGCTCGGCAGCCATGCGTTGGTGCATTCAGATGCTGATCCGCGGTTCCTTCGATCAGAAGGCCTCACCGCCGGCCATCCTTCTCGTGCCAAGTGGTTGCAAGTGATAGGGAATAGATTGGTGAGTTCAGTTGCATTTGAATTTCTAAAATCATCATGTGAGCGATCAAACTGAGCATTGTTTAGATCGTCGCTAGTAATTATTGTCTTGTGTGAGCTTCAGGTAAAACTGCTTTCAATCGTTTTCAAATCCAACAAGAGAGGACTTTCCTGTATGACTTAAGGACCTTTTAAAGTATCAAAATTGTAACGTGGATTCCGGCACGAAATGCATCAAGCTTATCAGGCCTTTAGCCGCCACATCAAAGGCTGAATGCGGAGGTGACACTCTAAGTCCTCTAATAAACGCTGTTTGAGCTATACCATGTAGTAATAAATCATGAATGTCGTCGCGAAAATTCTGCGATCAAAAATTACGTGCGCTGTTGTCGATATTTTTTGCAATATATTGATATATTATTTCTATTTACCCGATTAATTTTTCGAGTCTCCCGATTTCTGACGAGTGCCTTTCGATTTCCGGCCAAAATTGATTATCTCCCGAAACAGCGTCTATCAGAGCTGAATGATATAATAAATGTACTCCTCTTATAGTGGAATTTATAAGCCGAGTCTCCGTTATATATTTTATCAACATGCTTGAGTTGCTAACTGAGTGTTCAAATAATATAATATAATTTTTTTTTAATTTAGAATGATCAGAGCGACGGAAATTATTTCAGTTGCAATCTTGAGAGAAGTTTTAAATACATTTTCAACACAAGTCTTTGAATTTTTTATTAGAGAAGCTTAACCATCAGACTGTAGCTCCAGCTAAAAAATATGATACCTTATAATCCTATAATATTTTCTACCGCCAAAACGTAAAAGGCATAAACTTTTTCAGTACGTATGCAAATTCAAAACACGAAAAGACGACGGGTTCGGTGACCTGTCACAGTCACTTCGCTGTATGCTTTTTTAAAAACGCTTAAATTAGTTTTATCTTAACTTTAATACCGCAAAATGAACACAGCTACGCGTTCAGTAACAAAATTTAGTTTATAAGTCACCAGCTGATTAATAATAGTTTTATGCGGTTTTAGCGCAGAAATAATCTCAGAAATTTTACTGATCTGGGACGTTTGCAAACCACTCACACCATAAAAAATATACAATGTGTTGATGCATCTTCAACGTATAATAAAAAAAAAACAGTTCTAGCAAGTACTCTACTGTCTACTTTTATCTTCTTAATGATATTTTTAAGTCAGTTGAAACGCTCGGGCACGTAGTTGGTTAAATTCGCTCTTTGAATTTTTTCTTTCTGTCAGTATTGATTCGGGATTGCAAATAGTAAAGACTTGACAATGGCATACCGGAAGTGAAAATGTACAGTACTAATATTTGTATACAAACACAGACACCGTAAATTTCTGACGGTTTCGCAGTCATTCCAAACGCCAGCTATGCAAGGTATATTCAATCACTGATCTGGCGCTTTTTAAGCGCTTATAAACCTTCCTCTAACTATAAATTCCGGGCAATATAAGCAATTAAAATTCAAGTTTAGTTGGATATACTGCGATAAATTTAAGTAAAGACCTGTCTTTCATTCTGAAATTTTATTTACAATGTTGATGATAAAAGAACGTGAATTACAGTTCTTTCACGGTTTCTTTCAAGCGTTCGACGATTTGACAAAATAGAATACTAAAGTCATGACGTCACAAAAATTAAATTTGCGAAATTATGACGGAAATTTGATCAGCTATTCGGAGGAAGCATGCCAAAAATATGCTCTCCATTGCAATTTTCGGCCGAGATATGGGCACTTCAGGTTTTAATTTCTCCATAAAACCCTTCTAATTTTGCGTCTGTTCGTTCAGTTTACTGAACAGGCGCAAAATTAGAGAGGTTTGTATGGGACGGTACCAAACTTTGAACCTCTACATGTTGTATTTGTATTAACAAGTTGAAATTGGCTGATCATACAGCAGTAATCTTTACCTAATGATGGGATTTTGAGGCTTGATAAAAATAAGTTGAAATTTTTTTTGTGACGTCACATTTTACCACTCTATGAGGCTATAAACAGTCTAATAAATTGTTGGAATAAAGCAACAAACTGCTATTTCAATTTATCTGTAGCATTTTAACTTTTGTAAATTCCGATATCATGGAATTATTATCCAGCGGGCTTATTATTCTGGCTTATTATCGAAGCTGCGAAGTGATGGAATTTTAGGCAATCATCGCATCACTAAAAAATAATGTCTCTTTCATGTTTTGTCCCTCTAGTCAACATTCAAGTATTTGTTTGAATCTAATTAAACTATCGTGGACAAAACTAGTTGAGACAAATGAATATCGTACACTTTTCGCAAATCACTTAACTAACGAGCGGGTAGAAACATTTTTATCCCCCTCTCCCCTGCTCAATATTGTTTCATCGGGCTGCCAATTCATCCTGCTTCGTTTCACATCGTTTTCACAACGCGACAACATTGAAATGGGGGAGGGGAGTTGAACAAATTCCACAGTTTTGTCCACGATTGTAGTCAGGGAAATTTGAGAAAAATGTTGCCATGAAGGAAATTGCGCCACTTTCTGGCGAATCTGTGTTTTTTTAGATAATCTAGATACTTTTTCGTACTTTGTTAGTAACGTTTATGCTATAATTATCTCATTTGCATTACTGATAAAAGTCACTTTCAAGCGGAATCGGTCATTTTCTTTCAGTTGATCCAACTGAATAAGAATTGTATGGAATTTTAGAAGACTGAAAGAGCTAGTGTTATGCAGAGAGAAATTGCTACGCAGAAATGAGCCATGAATATAAGCGTTTTTCAAGGAAACACTGGGGATTTATTTTTATACTGGAATTACATGTATAGGCTCAATAAAAAGGTTTGGGTACTTTCTCTTTTACGCGCTGTCATCATATTTATAAACTGTCAACATTACACAAAAGATCGTTCAAAAATAGTTGCACTTGTCTGAGAAACATGAAAAAATGTCTTGCACCGAACTCAGTGACGCAAACACCTTGTTGTACTAAAGATGAATCAGAGCGGCTTTTCACCAGTTCATGACACAGTTAACTACGGTTAAGTTGGACTTTGATCAAATTCGCACAATGACTTGTGTTTCCTCGGGTTTTCGTTGCAGTTTGCTGTTCTTGGCGTTGTTTGTGACGAGTCAAACTTTAGCTAAGCCCACAGTGAGTTCTGCAGCCACAAAGCATTGTAACAACGTGTACAACAGCTTCTATGCAGGGCCAAACAAGAAGATTGAAACTATCCTTCAAGAAATGAAGAAAACAACTGACCCAAGTGCAAGATGACATCAACATCCTGAAGGGGAAAAATACGTCTGTGAAAGGTAAGATCTGTTTGTGTGTTGAGACATTTATTTCTCCTTTTTGGGGCGAATTTTTAAAAACAGCAGTTGTTGTCTTTGCAAAATTTGATTAAAGTGTATTTGGTTACGAAAACACACTGAAACACGTCATTTGTTTGCTCAACAGCCAAGAAACTGTGCTGAACTATACAAATCTGGTAAAAAAATCAGCGGTGTTTATACAATCGACCCTGATGGTTCAGGTGCCTTTGATGTGTTCTGTGACCAAACAACAGCCCGTGGGGGGTGGACAGTGTTCCAGAAGAGACTGGACGGCTCTGTTGATTTCTACCGCGGCTGGGCCGACTACAAACGTGGCTTCGGTAACCTGAATGGCGAGTTTTGGCTGGGACTGGACAAGGTAAACCGCCTGACGAAAACAAAGAACAGGCTTCGAGTAGATCTGGAAGACACCACCGGCAAAACTGCTTACGCCGAGTACGACATGTTTGCAGTGGCGAGCGAGAGGGCTAAGTACCAGCTGAGCCTTGGGACCTACTCAGGTACATTTTTAAATTGTTTCCCCATCTTGAAAGGAAACTTGATCATTACAAGCGAAATCTACGTAGGTTTTTACTTGTATTATTCTGTTATTACGAGGAGTGTTAAAGGAGCTATGTCACGATATTTTAAGTCATTTTTGCGAAGAAAGCCTTAAAATAATAGTTTACTAAGGTAGAAAAACACCAAAGAGGTGATAATAAACCAAACAGGAACAAGGATGGTTGAGGATGGAGAAGATTAAGACGGATTGTATCCCCTCCCCAAAGAGACCTCCAATACTTCTGCATCTGTTCTCTCACATTGGAAATTAAATACTCATTTTTGTTCCAGGTACTGCTGGCGATTCTCTGTCTTTTCATCGTGGTCGCCCTTTACAACCAAAGATCAGGACAATGACAGCTGAGTGGTAACTGCGCTGTGTTACGCAAAGGAGCCTGGTGGTACGAGAACTGTAATTACTCCAACCTGAACGGTCTGTATCATCATGGACAACACTCATCTTTCGCTGATGGTGTCACCTGGTATCACTGGAAAGGACACTACTACTCCGCTAAGAGAGCTGAGATGAAGATCAGACCAGTGAACTTTTAAGAACTTTCTGTCTTTTTTCTTGTTTGTTTGTTTGTTGACCAAAACAAATGAGAGTTTTGAAAAAGAAATGTCAAAGTGACTGGGTGATTAAAAATAACAGAAAAAAAAAATTATTGTCATTATTTATTGTGCAGGCTGTGATGCTGAAATATAAAGCAAGATGTGGAGCGTTGTCAAACTATCAAACCAACTCAGTGTTTTATCCGGCGTTACGTTAACTAAATTTCTACTAAGCGCAATGTGCAGCCCTCGCGCAAATTTTTAATAACTTTAAATAAAAATAGCATTTGTTTCCCACACGTGCATAGGCCACCTAAACTTTGTACTGTATCTATTTTTAATTCGTTGCTACTTTTTCCGACGGCTTCGTTTTCTCCCTTTCCTTTCTCTTTTCTGTTCTAGTTTAATTTGCCCCGTTGCCCTCCCTTTTTTTTTTTTAGCTCGAAACGTTTTGATAAGGAACACAAAAAAAAACTGATGAACCTGTATGGACGATAGGAGTGGCGAATGGTCTTTAAAAAAAATATGGGTCTCGCAAAATTTTAGTCAAATTTCACGGGTCTCGCAGTCTCGTTTTTGAGCGGTTCTGTACGTCTCGCAATCTCGATTTTTCTGCAAAGCCGAGTCTCCATCTTGGTCTCGCAATCTAAAAACTCAAAACGTCTCGGTCTCGCAGAGAACAAACGCTAGTCTCGCAGTCTCGAAAAGTCTCGAATTTACCATTCGCCAGCCCTGACGATGGGAATTAATAGGTCTTCCACGGCCTCCTACTCAGGCGCTTGCGAGCGCGAAGCGCGAACGACTGGTCACGAGCGCGAAGCCCTACTTCCTTTGCGCACCAATTTTCTTGGAAATAAGAGAGAGGTCTGGGTACAAGGCTGGTCGTCCATCTCATTTCCTCTTCAAGTCCTTCTTTCCAATCACATGCTCAAAACTTTGGTTATCTCTCCCAATCTTTGCATTAAAATCACCCATAATCAAAAGTAGGTCATGTTGAGGCACTTCGTCAGATCCTGCAGCTTGTTGTAAACATCAGTCCTTGTCATCATCCTTGCTCTCATTTGTGTCCTGCGTGATTCTATGCATGGTTGACACTAGCGGCCCACAACACTGGGACATGCAGACAGAACGCAGACCACGTTCTTAAAGAATATGACACGCCTTACTCGTCTTACGATTGCCTCAAGACACGACTGGGGATGAGTGAGGCGACAGGCGGAAATCAAACCCAGCCATTAAGTCAGGTGTTAGTTTGCAAACATACCCAGCCGCATAGTCTCAGCGCGATGACTTAGTGGAGGCAAGCCCCACAAAAATGAAGTTGTTTGCCCCCTCAGAAATCTCGTGATTAATTTGCATTATAAGGTCTTATAATATTATGAAAACATGGCGGCTATTGTGAATAAGGCAAGGCCTATTGGAAACTAACAAGCCTGGATAAAACAAACTGAATTTTGGGAAAAGAAAAACGGGGTTGCACTGAACGTGTTTGCGTCATAATAAGCGAAGTCATAGTTTACATTACTTTTAACATAATATTCTTACCGCTATAAAACTTGCGGTGAAGTGTGTGAACATGTTATCACGGAAATATCTGAAAAGATAATTAAAGAGAACACTTTGTTATAATAATAATGAAAGATAATTAAACATTATTAAAAATCAATAATTATCATTTTTAACAAAAACTAGTCAGAGGTCATGGGTTCAAACCCCGTTGCTTAAATATCGCTTAAATTGCAAACATAACTGTGAGGATCATTTCTTCACTTTACACTCTATCTACAGTTCATAGATAAATCATCAGAATCATTATTTGCAATAATGGTTCCTGGATCCATTGAATTTTGGTAAAAGAGGCATTGGACGGCCCAGAACAATCTGGCATAGAATGATGAGAAAGAAAGAAATTAGGAGCTTGGGTAGATGATTTATGAGTCCGGGGGGTGGGACTCCATATGAAAGTGTGTGTGGGGGGGGGGGGGGGGGGGGGTGATCATCCGAATTTTGAAAATAGCTGCTAAAAGGTAGCAGAAATCTTGTTTTGTGCGTGTGGCTCCAGTTCATAATTTCCCTAAGCGGTACAAATTTATTCTCTGATGAGTATAGTTCCTGTCATATTCTTTCAGGCTTATACTCTAAAAGGTATCAGAATAACTCTAACAGTAGTCATTTAGATTTTAACACCCTACGCGGTACCAAGCCAAGGATTTTAACCCCTAAAATGTATGATGATCACCCCGTCACTTTTATATGGGTCGAGTCATCCTCTGGGGGTTAAGACTAGGTACATGTCAATGAACAAGAGGTGGAGGAACAGTCCTTTGAATGTCACCTAGGTATACATCCGGGGGGGGGGGGGGGGGTGCTTCCAAAAAAAATTGGGTGGTGGTGTGCCGCTGGGCTATAAAAACCCTTACCCTGTACCAGAGCACAAAATGCTAATTTTGCGACCCTGTTCCAGACTATTTTTTTCTAACCTAAAAGGCTAAACTAGTAAGCAACACTAGTTGTAAAGCTTCTACGCATTTCGTTTCCGGTCTGACCAACGTAGACTTTGTCTACCTAATTCGCGCCAACTTCTGGGAAACTGATCCCTGTTCCAGACCAAAATGCTTAAAAAACATACCCTGTCCAGCGGCACGTACCTACAGAGCATATACAACGGAGTACCCCCCCCCCCCCAGGGGGTATACATGTACTGTAGATATCGTAAATGATGATGATGATAATGATGATGATGATAACAACGACAACGATACTTACCCAGATGTAAGTAATAACTGTTTTGTTTGGTCGTAACAAGCTACCTAGAGACAAATGAAACAAATTAAGAATGTGTTTGAGTCCATATAATATGTTCAAGGAATTGTGTGCTATGATTGGTCAGATCAACTTCAGTATAGCTTCAGTTGATAATGCATATCACCTGTACATTATTGTATGTTGAGTGTGTGCAATATTGAGTCAGTTATAATTTGCACATGCCATACATCACAAGTTTTAAATGTTATAAAAGGAATTTAGCAAACTTGCATTGTTGAGTTATACAAGAAGGGTAGCTAGAGAAGTGTGAGAAGTACTCGGTGTTCTCTTCTAGACATTTCTCGACCTTCTCAAGTGTTCATAAATTCTTGCGTTCTTAACTGATATTCCAAGAAACAATTTAACTACATGTTATGTTGCTTAATAAAAATCTCTTACTAACGAAAACACACCTGTAAACCTGGATCAAACAAGAATGAGAGTTGACAAGAGTTCAAACTCTCATCCTGGTTTGGCCAAAAACTCTTCTGAAACTTCCATGCGCTCTTGGCAATAGACCTGTCTCCATATAAACGTGTCTAAATTTTCCAGTTTCAAACTTCCCTTTTCTCGACTCAGGTGGAACCTAAACAACTAAACTTCGTACGATTACCAAACAAGAGGTGGTCTTTCAGGTGCTGGTATTGATTCCGCTCAGTTTAATTTTAATCATTTTGAATTTGCGGCAGCCATTTTGGAGAAAGGTCTATTCTCATCGACTCTCATGCGCCCTCATCATATTTGAACCTGTTCATACTATTCTTGAGAGTCGCCAAGAGTTTTCTCTCGTTTGGTCCTCGTTTGGCTGATGAGAGTTGAAGAAAACTCTCGTGCAACTCTCGTCAGTCCTTCCAACTCTTGGCGGCTCTTGTTCTTGTTTGGCCTCAATAGGGCTTACACTCACCTGGGCCACAGTTATCAGTACAGCTCTAGATGATGTCATTGTGACACCTCTCATCCATGTGGAAATACCCTCTGTCAAACAAAACAAACCACAATTCTGGATCACTATAACACGAAACAAATTTTACACCGGCCATAAAAAAATGTCAATTGCTGGAATTGGGTCAGTGAAGGCTTAAAATAATTCCGGGGGAGGACTCCCATATAAAGTGAGGGGGGTGATCGTCGCAATCCTCAAAAAGTACCAGAATGTCACTTTGTGGGTGGGTTCAAATTCATTTTCACCCCTACGAGGTAGCAATAAGCTACTTTCGATATATTAAAATTCAGCTTGCTATTGAGGCTGAGAGGACAAACAAAGGATAACAATAATTTTTTTTGAACAAGCATGTTTATTCATGTCTTTTGTTTGTGTCCTCTACGCCTCGCCTCGCAAAAGTAGCCGATTCTTAAACAAAAACTAGTTCCTATCCTATTTTTTTCTGGCTTGAATTCCCAAAAAGGTACCAAAATAACTCTCACAGTGGTTATTGTAGATTTAAAACACTCTAATTTTACCCCCTGAAAGGTACGACAATCACCCCCATCACTTTTATATTGGAGTCTCTCTCCCCCAACAGCTGATAGACACCAGGCTCCGTGATGAGAAAACAGAGCAAAGTCGTACTCGGGTCAAACTGGCCCACACTGCCGGAGCTTATCCTGGTTTCCGTAGCATGAAGCCGACTACTTTTACTAGGAGTATTGCTACTTCCCCTGGATGGGATGCTAGTCCATCGCAGGTTACCCCCAGCATTTTGTAGCCAGTACCCATTTAGTGGAGAGAGACACTGTGAGAGTAAAGCGTCTTGCCCAAGAACACAACACAATGACCCCGGCCAGGGCTCGAACCTGGACCTCTTAATCCGGAATCCAACACGCTAACCATTAGGCCAACACATATTCCAATACACGTTACCCCAAATTAGAACACCACAGAAGGGTAAAGATGTTCCAGATCAATAAATGAAAGAGATTTTAAACCTTCAACTCAATATGCGACGTGTGCCAAAAACCCATATTTTAGTGTAAAATACCATAGTCAATTTTAAAACCCTTCTACTTTGTTACACTGCTGGCTGACTCTAAGTAAAGTAAGTAAAATGTAACTCAATTTAATTTTATTAATAAGTTTGATGGTACACATACCTTCTGTCGCTGTTCTGTAAAGACCATCAAACACGTGCTTGTAACTAAAAAGAAGCATGATATTGTGTTAATTAACAAATAATTTGTCATATATGCAGCTGGTCAGCACAGCGGCAAAATGAGTGCGCATGCTCTGCTGTTTTGGCACTATGACGAAAACATCTCTCACAGAATTCATGTTTCACTCATGAGCGCTCGACTTCAAGGGAAAAATTCACTATTGTTGCAAAGATAAGAAGAGTCTCTCTCGGAATTGTCTTTAAGGTAAAAACCTTATATCTGTTTCGTGAAGGCCTTATCCCCGCGAAATGAAAACAAAGCCGGGAATTTTAAATTGCCACCATTTTGATGTCGGGATGTTTCTATGGAAATGACGCGCACTCATTTTGCCGCTGTGCCCAGCTGGCCATAGTGTGCAAATTGGCATTACTCTAAGTCAAGTTTCATTCTGAAATACTAACAGTAGTAAAATGTCATAAAACTGACACTGAAATTAATTACTTCCTAATCACATCAACAACAAAATTCTTGTTTCTGATTGGTTCACTGCATGCCTTTACAAGGTGTCCAATTACAACTCATTTTTAATTGGACATTTACACCACTCACATGTCCATATGCACTGAAATGGGTTCTTTCTTGCTGTTTCTCTACACTATATTAAAACTGATGGAAATATATCTTGACTTTTTTACTAAAAAACAGAATTCCCAACCTTAATTGGTAATTAGACCTCATGTTGTACAATTTGGGGAGTAATAATTCATGCTGCCTACATGTAATCATCCTCGGCGACCCAGGGGCAGTTAGTGGGGGTGAGGGAAAAAATTGGCAAAGTAAAGTAGGAGAGAACAAGAGGAGCTCCTCTTGTTATCTCCTACTTTACTTTTCTTTGCTTATTTTTTCCCCTTACCCCTGGGTCTCTGAGGATGCCTTATAACAATATTTCAAATCAGGATTGTGCTGCAATTAGTGCTCAGCCAATTTTGACATTACTTGCCCGGGATTACCGGTACTCCCGTCTAAATACCAATTTTATTTATGTAAATATATTTGTATAATGTAATTAATATAACTCGACTAATTAGCGATCAGCTAGAGGCCTAATAAGCCTCATCTGTTTCGAGTATAAATAAAGTTTTATGTATGTATGTATCCCAGAATTGCACTCCACTCAATTCAATCACTAAATTTATAATAAAACTATAAAAAATAGAAGAGTTTAACTTATCAACTCAAGATTTTGCAGTGTTGCTCACAAATTTAGATTTACGACTAATTATTTTATAAATAATATAGATATATAATAGTTTTACAGATTGAAATAAAATAGCTTCAGCCTGACATACTTTCTCCTCTTTGCAACATCAAGTATTTTAATGTCATTTTGCATCCTGAGAATGTAAGAAAAAATTAATACTATTACATGTAGTGCTTGTATTATGCAAATTATAAATAATAATTTTATTACAATCAGAAACTTACTGTCAAAATATTTGGATACACTAAAATTTTTTATCTGCATACATTGTATGTCTAACATACAGTTTGCTTCACACAATTTCTATAGTTTGCCCATTATTATAAGCCAGCCTCCAACTAAGAGTGGGTGGTGGTGGTGGGGGCGATGCCTTTGAATGAAGAATGTTTTGTTAAAAAAAACATTACATAATATTAATATCTCTTAATAGTTGGTTTCATGAGATTTGGAAGAATCATTAGTTAACAATAATGTGCGCCATGACTGATAGAGTTCTAACTAAATTAATTTTGCATTCTGCACCCAAAAGGTGTGAAATATAGGAGCTAGGTGTCACCCCTTTATAGGTGAGTTTCTAGTCTACAACTTTAAAAAGCCGTTACCTCACATTGACTATATCTGCAGGATTTCCTACGAATGCACCCAAGAAACCTAGAATAGAGTGAGAGGGTAATGTTTATTCAATAGAAGGTTGTATACAGTTGTGGGCCCCTATTTAAAGCGGCCACCTATTAAGCGGTCCACGTACTGCCGAGGCTTATACCCTGGTTTCCACAGTAAACTGATGAGGAGCATTGCCACTCCCCCTATTTTGTCAGGTTGCTCTTACTAACAGTTTGCTGGTACCATTTTATACTCTTGGGTAGAGAGTAGAGAGAGGCACTGCGAGAGCTAAGTGTTTTAACAATGTGTAAATTAACCGCCGTAGCGAATTTGTAGAAGCTGACGTTTCGAGCGTTAGCCCTTCGTCGGAGCGAAGCGGAGGATTGTGGGTTGTGTGTGTGTGTGTTTATATACTAGAGTATTAGGAGTTCCTTGATTGGAGGAAGCATGGTAACAGAGAATGCATGAATAAATACATGTGTAAGTGTTTCATAGTGTTTCACTTGCCCACCAACGCAGCACCACAGTTTCATTAGAAACTAATCACTTTGTTTTAAGAAATTATGATCCCAGCAAGTACTTGAGCCTGGACTGCTCAAGATGTGCTGCAGTGCTAACCATTAGGCCACCATGCTCCGCTCTTCCATTTACTAATAAAATCAACTTCAAATGACACGTGTTGGCCAACTTAACTTATACTTACCTGACATTGCTCCTACAGCGATTTTCTGGTAAAATGGTAGTGGGGCTAAATGTAAGTGAAAAGAAGAATTTCATCAACTCACTTAATGTACAATAGATATTTAAAAGCAGAGGTCAAAGGAGCTATGTCACGATATTTTAAGTCATTTTTGCGAAGTGCAAAATCACCTTCAAACTGAAGAAAGCCTCAAAATAATAGTTTTACTAAGGTAGAAAAATACCAAAGAGGTAATAATAAACCAAACAGAAACAAGGATGGTTGAGGATGGAGAAGATTAAGATGGATTGCGAATGGCGAACTTGAAAAAATTGGCCAATTTTTTCAAGATGTGCCAACCGTAACGTAGCTCCTTTAATTGTCCATGTCCCCTTCACTTCAAAGCCAGAAGATATTACACCATATCTAATCTTTTCCTAGGAAATGATTTTCTTGGGAAGAAAAATTCTGCCTAGTATGCAAGACACCAACATTGCTACAAGTTGTTAAGATGTGGGTAAAAATTTTCTTCATTGATTTTGGTTGCACGAGTTAAAAAAATAGTACCACGTTATGAGTATTTTTGAAACTGCAGAATAAAAACCAACAGTGAGTGACACAGGCTGAATTTTAACCCTTGTCTGACAGTCAATAATCATCTGGGATTGATAGTAGTTTATCTTCCGATGCAGACATTTAATTAGTTATTCTAAAACTGGGTGAACTACATACATGTACAGTCGAACCCCGATTAAGCGGCCACCCTCGGGGAAATGGCTGCTTAATAGGGGTTGGCCGCTTAATCGGGGTTTTATTTACAATATTATACTGATATTATACTGATATTGGGACTTTGATAATGATAGCTGGCCGCTTAATCGGTGGCCGCTTAATAGGGGTTCGACTGTAATCATTATTGTGCTATACGTCATCATCATGGTTGTTGCAATGAAATTCATCAAGCCCTCTTCTTACCATCTCCTTTCCTCAGTTCAGAGGACACTACTTCATATAATCCATAACGTGTTGTAGAATATGTAAGCTGAAAAAATGTGCGAAGAACAATTTCAATGAGAGAACAACTTTGTGGAATTATTTTAAAACCAATAACAGATCTAATGATAGTTATTTAACAAAATAACAAACCTCATTTCTTATTAACTCTTTCTTGCAAAATGCTTGATCCAGATTATTCCCTGGCCAGTTCTCATAAGGGGTGGCGAATGATAAATTCGAGACTTTGCGAGACGGTGAGACTGGCGTTTTTCTCTGCGAGACCGAGACTTTTTGAATTTTTAGATTGCGAGATTGAGATCGAGACTCTAAAAATGGCTTTGTGAAAAAAAAACGAGACTGCGAGTCCCGTGAAATTTGACTAAATTTTGCGAGACCCGTCTTTTTCTTAAGACCATTCGCCACCCCTCTCATTATGTTGTCTACAGGCCTGTATGTCATTGAATGTCTCACTTGCAGTTGTGTCAACGTTGAGTGAGTACTTTTTGTGTACTTTTTGACCACTTTGGTAGAGAGAAGAGGAATGGCAATAGGGAGGAGGGAGAACATCCAAAAATAGGAAGGAGGAAGGAGAAACGGCAAAAAAAAAAAAAACTAAGAAGGAGGGAGAAAAATTAGTAAAAAAATAGGAAGATGGGATATTTAATAAATTTATTGTTTTATTTTGACCTGGTTAAAATAGGTAATTCTAAGCGACCTTACAGTACATTAATTGGTTAATTATTATTTTTAGTTAGTACAATTTATTAACCCGCATCAATCCAGACTAGGCTCGATTTCTGCCGCTCACTCGAGTCCGGTCTTCGTTCCTCCCCGAGAGTGAGTTCGGGGGGAGGAGCGTGGGCTCATTTTTCCCGAACAGCGGCTGGTAATCGAGCCTACGTCCAGACACACAAGATGTTTTTCTTGGGTTTCTACACACGTTATTTTAATTCTTGCCGGTTCAAGTCAGTTTCTTCCTCCCCTTCCCACCCACCCGCCCATTTTTTTTTTCTTTAGTTCATACCACTGTGCTGGTGGGCGAAGTTTTATTTGCTACTTATACATTTGCTTGTCCGGTTTTGTTTGTATTGTTTCTGTTTTAGCAATAAAACTTCCATACCCAAAGAAAGGATTAGGGTGTCATGGTGTGTTTGTTTACTAGAGCGCCATAATTAACTGTCTGTTAATTCCTGTTACATGTAGGACGGCATGCTTTGCGATCTTAAGTACCTGTCTCACAAGAGAAGCTGATAGTCCATTGTAAAGAGCCAGAATGCCCTGTGTCCGCACAACGTGAATTGCCATGGACGACAACCTCTGTGTTACCTGCTGCTGTGTTTGTAGATGAACCTTGCATGAGACACAACAGGAAAATAAAATTATTCATCAATTCAAAGCAATAAGTAATATTAATAATATTCAGCAAACGTACTCCATATGTGCTGCCCAGTTCTGAAAACCCTACTTGTAAGTGGAGGGGGACAGGGGGGCGGGAGCCCGGGAGAATAGGGGGCGGGAGGGGTACGGGAGGCGGGAGAGGAAAGGGCGGGAAGCGGGAGTTCTAAGAGGGCGGGAAGCGGGAGAGAAATGCAAAACGCTAACTTTCTTTATTTATTACAGTCAAACTGATAAAAGCGTGAAACGCCAAAAATTATGTCTGAATGTTGTGTTGTGACCAATCACATGCGAGATCTTTAATTGACATTAAACCACAGAAACCACAGATCAGACATCATGGCTTTTGCGGGTTTTCCATCAGCCATGGAACAATTTGGTTCTCGTTTCGTTTTTCAAAATACATTCTCTGTCTTATCTTACAGGAATTTGCTAAATAAATTATTGCTATTCTTTCCTATTTGAAAGGCACATGCACTACGCGAGCGAAGAATATAACAGGTTTTTGAGCGATTTTAGAGAGAAAATTTTCCAAGCCGGATCACGCGACGGTTATTATTTCTAGTGTGACACATTTTCAAAAATTTGAAACATCGGCAATTGCTACATCGATGCTACAATATGTTGCAAGGTAAGTTTTCTCAACACGGATCTTTTGTTTTTTGGAGACAGAGTTTTACAGAAAATACATTTTTGACTATAAAAAAGGCCTCTCCGACGCTTCCAAACTGCAGCACCGAATGTTTATTTTGTGAGATGACTAATAACTCGTTACAAATAATTTTATTAATTTTATTTTTCATGGCGTTTTATTGGGATTTTGGCAGAGCAAAGCTATTGTTGATGATATAACAGCAGATAGTTATGGTCCAACATTGCAACGTCCGAAATGATTATTCTCTTCCCGGAATTTCGTGATCTTTCGTGTATCTCCTTGAACCGACCGCAATTAGACTAATTAACGTGGCGGCTTGCGGTTTATTCTTGCGGGTTTCAACTCGCCTCTGATTGGTTGCGGCACAATAACATTCCAGAAAAGATTTTGTGCGTTCATGCTTTTATCAGTTTGACTGTAATGCATTAGAATACTATCAAAAACAAGAACCTGACAATGTCATTTGACTTGCATGTAGCATCCTCCGAGGCTTTAGAGTACTTTAGACAAAATTTTATATCCGAGGAGACGAAAATTTGCGCTTGGGCTAAAAAAACAGGCTTACTTCCGGTGAAATTGTAAACCCTGTCACGGTGGTTACGTAAATTGGGCCTAAGACTGTCAAACAAGACAAACAGGTTAGTCAAAACTCATTAAAGTCAGAGTACAGGCCTATAATAATGTAAATCTTGAGCAAATTATCAAAAAAACGAATGAAAATCATGAAAGGCCTACGAATGGTAGTGCCAGTGCACAGTTTTATGACTAACATGGGTTTTGAAGCCTTCTAATTTACCTGTGGGGGGGAGCAACGCGAAAAGGCGGGAGTCGAGAAACAAAGGTACGGGAGGCGGGAGAGCAGGGTACGGAAGCGGGAGGTTCTGACCCCCCTGTCCCCCCCCACTTGTAATAAAGCCTATTTCAAACCAAATATAACATTTATTATAATATTTTAATATATCCTTTTTCAGAAATGTCCAGTTGTTCAAAGCGGGTATTAGACTACGAGCAGTCCCTCATTTTTTTCTCATGGATAGTAGAGTGGGAGAGCACGCACGAAAATCACGAGGAGACACGACGCACAGCGGTGAGCCTCACTGTTTTATTTTTCTCCTCCAGGTGATTTTCGCACATGCATGCAAGCTCTCGGGACACTCGACTATCCCTGAAAAAAATGGGGACTGCTTGTAGCCTAAACACAGGTACCCCAAGCTCAATTTGTGAGGTGGTTTAGTCTTTTTTTTGGTGTCTCGCTTCGCGCTTATTTATACTGTACACTACAGGCTAGACAATATGTTATCTGTCTCATAAAAAGCCTCAAACAGCCGCTAGAACGGCGGCCAGAAACACCATAGGAACACAAGAAACCACAAAAGACAACATAGGTGAGTTAAAAATACGACTTTATTAGCAATTTCGTACATTTATGATCAACAGGAATATTTCTCATACAAATCCCTATAATTTAGCTGTTATGCAACGGTTACCGTGACGCTCAAACTACAACACTTACACAGCGCTGATCTGAGTAGAGGTCAGATAACATATTGTCTAGCCTGTAGTATACAGTATAAATAAGCGCGAAGCGCGACAGCGAGCGCGAAGCGCGAGACAAAAAAGACTAAAATAGCCTGTAGTATACACTATAAATAAGCGCGAAGCGCGACACCAAAAAAAAAGACTAAACCACTTCACAAATTGAGCTTGGGGTACCTGTGGCCTAAAGTGGGTTATTAACGCTAATCACAATATTTCGATGCCGGCGTTAATTAGCTGTATACTCTCAGCCAATGAGAATTGAGATAAAAAATGTATTTATATCAATGATCATGCACGAGACATTAAATTACGCTTATATGAAGTACGGGTAAAGCGGGAATTTTCACGGACTATAAAACAAAATCAGTTTATTTTACACAATAAGTTAGGTAAATTTTATGAGACTGGGTCAAAATTGTTGGTAATATTAACAGCGAACCTTTCGTGAACGCTATAATTACGCAAGACTACATACCTTGAGGAGATCCAGTGGATGAGTGCATGCAGCGGCCATTGCAGAAGCAATGCCAACCGAGATACCAATCTGTGCCTCTTAACTGTTACTTAACAGCTCCAGATCCTGGTTTAACTCCTTCTTTTACTTCAGCTGACATTTTTAACCTTCCTAAATTGTTGAACTTTGGAAGAACCGGCTCAGTTCGTGACCGTTTCGTGATTTCCCCGCGAACGGACAAAAGTATAAGCACGTGACAAACACGTGACCACGAGTCGCTGACACTTGATGAGTTTTACATAAAGTTATCTATGACATTTCACGTGATATCTGAAGACTGTCAATGAAAGGAAAGTTTTTCAACAAGCACAAGAATTCTGCGCAAGTGAAAATGAGCATAAGCACAAGCACAAGCACAAGGACGAAACATTCACCAGCAAATATTTGATCATTGTTAAAACCAGGTTTTTGTGCATTTGACTGACGGAAAACATCAATCTATTGTTTTTAGCCGCCCCCCCGGGGGGGGGGGGGATACTCGTCGGAGAATGAGAAAAATCTGGGCGTGGCTCAAAAGGCAAACAAAAACAAGAGTTAAAGACTTCAAATCGACTCTCTCGGCGGTAATGAGACCAACAAGACAAACAAATGAAATTTTTATCAAGAAATTTAATCAGTCCCAAGTTTATAAGCATACCAGAGGTCTATAACTAGTTATAGACCTCTGGCCATACTGATTGTCACTTCTACATCGTGAGTTGCCCTACTTGAAAAGCGTGCATCAGGGGTCGGAAATCCTTCGACTTACGCAGTATACGTACCCTGCATTTCACACTGGGCAAACTGAACAAGAGTAGACTTGCTGTTGAGTGGGTATAAAATCCCCGCTGGTACACAGATCATGGATTTTTGACGTAGGCCATGTCTTTAAAAGTGAGCAGTATTTTGAAGATCAATTCTCCTTCAAACCCTGACAGATGGCTGCGGGAAAATAGAAAAACCTTATGATCAGAGAGCAGTAGAAACATAGCCTGCGTGTTTCCGCGTGCAGCAAGTAAATACGAGACGTCTGCACGGAGGTAACCGGATCAGGCCCGTCCTCTAACATTGGGGAGCTCCGCTCTCCTTCGTTTCTCGGCCGCGAAAAGAAAGAAAAGGAAAAGGTTAGCACGCAGGTTAGCACGCAGGCTATAGAAACATTGACGCATTTTGCTTCTTTGCCATTTGGGTTTGAGTTTTTTCTTGAGCTTCTTAAACCCCTTTTAATATAAAAACAGTTTTTAAAATGTAGCAAAACTACAATTCTTTTAGTTTACGTTGTTTTTAGAAAAAAATCTAAAACGACCGTTTTTCTCTATTAATAAATAGATTCGCATAAGCAGCAGCGAGATTGTTTTACGATCTTTACGGCAAACTTAATTTAGTTCTTCTCCGTTTTTAAAACTATTTTATACTAACAGTTCAAGGAACTCAAGAAAATCACGATGTTTTACAGCTTCTGCCCGAAATTGCCTCGCTTCTATGTTTAACTGTATTGTTATGCAAATATTTCAGGTTAAACGTGAAAAGGGCTATTCGTACAAACACTTTTTTTTTTATATATTTTAAAGCTACACTTCCAAACTTGGATCCTAAAATGTTTTAGGTGATCTTTCGGTGAATGTTTATCAAACAAGCACAAAATAACCAATGAACAGATCAGGGTTTGAAGGCCTTAGAGGCACTCCCCTGGTCTTTGCATCTAGCTATCAAAACATGCACACCATTTATTTTTCTATTTCTTAAGTCTCAGTCAGCACCAGGCACACAAATAAAATACCGTATGGAAATAAAATAATACATTAAAAAAAAACCAGTGAGGTCTACGGGAGGCGGGAGAAGGTTGGGTGGGAAATGGGATTCCCAAGGTGGCGGGAAATGGGAGAAATAGGAATTTTTTTTTTCGCAACATTGTATAACTCCGCTACCGTTTTGCAATAAGAAAAAAAGTACAGAGGGGGTACAAGGTATGGGAAGTGGGAAGCTCAGTCCCGCTAACCTGTGACAGCATGTAAAATAATAACTACCGTAAAAGCTCTATTAAGCGTCCGGGGGGCTTATTTAATTTCAAGCCTCAAGAACGGGGGCTTATTAGAGAGGGGGCTTATTTTCAAATAATTGGTTTTCGAGAAAATTGACATTTAATTTTTCAAACTTTACTATTACACCACTAACTAAAGCAGAACAAGAAATGGGTTATGTATGACCATCTTACAAATGCAATGCCATTTGTACTCCAACTCAACGATAGTTTCAATACAGTGACTGCATCACCAGAAAATATTACTGAAAAGTAATTTTCATCAGCCTGACGGGAGGGGGGCTTATTAGAGAGGGAGGTCTTAATAGAGGGGGGGGGGGGGGGGGGGGCTAAATAGAGCTTTTACGGTAATCACACTCATGTCTATCATGTAAAACATCTCCGTGATTCATTCCTGCTAACCTTTCAGATAACTCTTTCAGTGCAATGAAAATGTAAAACTGCTTTTCCCAATTTCATTGAGTTGATTACCCCACAGCCAAAGAGACATAAAGAGAATTCAAAGTGGTTCAATTTAGTCTTCAGTTACTAGCCCTGATTTGTGGGCCAAGCAAGAGAAATCCCCAGGGGGGGGGGGGGGGGGGCCTCCCATATATGTACCAATTCTAAAGCAAAACTAGTTTGTATCCTATTTTTCTCTGGCTTAATACCCTAAAAGGTACCAGAATAACTATAATAGTGGTCATTTTAGATTTTTTACACCATAAGCGGTACCAAACCACAAATTGTAACCCCTAAAAGGTACGACGATCACCCCCGCCATTTTTATATGGGAGACCCTCCTCCCCGGGGAGAATCGGCCTCTGTATGAGATGAACGTTTGTAACCCACAAGTATATATGAGAGTATGTGTTAAAAACAGAGAAAATAATTGCCTTTTAATAAATCCCCACAGGCTACTAGCCAGCTAGAAGGAAATTGGACTGCTGGGAGTACAAAAAATATTCTTTCAAAGACCCTGTCCTACCAGGAGCCCATCACTAGGAGCGAGCAACTCCGACACTACGCCTATGTCACAGCGTTTTACAGACCGGTTTATTTTTAGATTCCTTTTTCCCGGGAAAATGTGTTTCTGGTCCCATGTGTAATATGAAATGAAATAAAAGACAATTTAAAAGATGGCGACCTAATTGCGGCCTTTGTTACGCGGTAACGCCAATTAATGATTACAAAGGAAAAACGTTTGATTGTCTGGCGGGAACACGAATTCGCGGGAAAAGCGAATCTAAAAATAACCTGGTCCTGTAAAAACGCTGTGACACGAATCCAGTCCAGTTGCTCGCTCCTAGTGATGGGCTCCTGCGTCTACTAAATTTGATTATGTTACCACACATAAAATAAACATTTTCTCAACATTTTCTTTATTTCAATAACTGTGGCCATAACATTAATTCAAAATAATTATGCTAAATACAATCATATTTTTTCGTTTGTGTTTATAAATTCATCTTGTTTATATCAAAATTTCCATTTCTTGATGGCATAACTCTTTCTGACATAAGGCATAATTCCAGTAGAACTGAATATAAAAAGCTGTCATTTAATTGCAGCAGCACCTGGCAGCTGACTTACATTGTACAATGGAACCCTGATAGAATGAAGTCCCTGCTATAACAAACAATAATATTCTTCAGTCTGCCGGCCACAGTTACAGTAAAATATATGGAGCCCTGATAGCAAACCCTGTTACACCAAACACATTTTCGGAATTTCCCAGTCTCTTGGTACTTCATTATATCGGGGTTCCACCATAATAAAGCAATCAGATACTCACTTATTACAACACTTGGCCAACTAAAATCATGTACCTACAGTTGACTGCTGCATCCATTTTACGACTTTTACTAACTTTTCGCTTGAGTAGCCCCTTGTAATAAATTTTAAATTTTAACTTTGCTCACTGAAATATATATTAATCAATACAACTTTTAGTTGAATTGCAAAAAAACTTTACAATAATTATTATAGATCATACTGTCTTTTGTTTAATTTATTATTCCATTCTTTCATGTAATACCTCATGGTTACTATTTTTAATTTTAATAGGAGCTACCAAATTTAGTAATAATAATATTATTAATAAAGACTTGCAGTGTCTCAACTGAAACTTCTAAGAGATTTTTAAATTTAGTGAATACTCAAATTAGCAATTTTTCATGCCATCGCTAAATTCACTAAATCTAATAGCCGCCAAAAATAGTATCGTTAAGGTAAACAAGTTGTATAACTTAACGCAAAAATAATATTCTTACAGGCCAATATTCTTACTCAACTGGCCAATCAAAATGCAAGAACTATGAGAGGCGGAGATGTCAAGCTCCACATTCGCGTTCTGACAATAATGACATCTCCGCCTCCCACAGTTCTTGCAATTTGATTGGCTAGTTAAATCGTGGATTAGCCATCAGAAAGTTTTCAAAAAAGATGTCAAAAAGTTGCCAAACTAATTAATCCAAAACGTTGTCAAGTGGCAACAGTAGGGCACTCTTCACTGTAACAGGTCATCAATATCCTTGTTTTGATTGATAAATTATAATACTTTTTTGTGTACTTCACACACTTTTCAAGGACGTGCATGGAATATACATGTGGAAAAAATTTCAGTATAATTATAACTTACTTTAAAGCTTATAGTTGCAACCGTGTGCTTCTCATCTGCAATTAGCCTGCGAGCAAAGCTCAACGTCCAGAAGAGAGCTTCCTCGCAGGCTAATCTCCAATACAACTTCATAAGGGGTTTTGGTTGGGTTTGATCTAAATAGAGGGAAGGCTTATATCTGGGGGGGGGGGGGGGGGGGGGACTTATAAGAGAAATAATAAAAAATGGTTTCAGAATGTGCTGATAAGAAACATGTTGATGCAGCAATATCAAGATACGTTTTCCATTTACTGGTCTTTAAGTCCTTTAAGTCGATCAATACATTGGGATCAAAAACAAATTTCAAGTACTGAGAACCTTAACGCACTGGAACATTAATGGGTGCTTTCCATTCGACCACAATATTCCGGAACGTTAGGAAAACCTCAAAGGTATACACAAATTTCCGAAACTTTTTTCCGAATTTTTTGGTCGAATAGAAAGCACCCAATGACTTCAAAGAAGAAAGAAAGAAAATTTATTACAGTCTAAAGTTCAACAATTACTGAGAGGGCAATTATAGTACTGTAAACAGGGGGGGGGGGGCTAATATCCAGAGGGGCCTATATCCAGGGGGGAGGGGGGCTTATAACCGGAATATATTTTTTATTTTGATTAGCGGGAGATGGACCGGTATAACCGGGGGCTTACAACTGGGATTTAATGGTACAGTGGAATCCCAATTTCTCGAACTTCCAAGGAAACGAAAATTGGTTTGAGAAATCGGGAGTTTGAAATACCGGGGGTAAAATTACAGTGAAAAAACGACTTTTGGGTTCGAGTTATCAGGATGTTTGAGAAATTGAGGGTTCGAGAAATCGGTATTCCACTGTACATCATGTATTTTCTGTGTAACAGATGTTGCCTGATATTTCCATGCAGTGCTGTCTAAATTATACCACTGAAAGGCCAAAGTACTCCACAACAAATACTTGGAATATCTTCAACAGATCCTTGATAACATTATGATCTATAGTCCTGTTGTCGTCACAGAACTTGTGCCAACAATTCGGGAATGGCACTGAAATCAGATGCAGGATTTTGACATCTAAAAACAAAGTGTTAGAAAATGAGTTAGAAATAAATCAACCCTGTTTCACAAGGGCTGAACGGCCAGCTGTTGGGGGAGGCCGAGGGGGAGCTGTTATTTGTTTTCACCGACTTAGGTTACGTACGGTACTTTGTAAATTGATATAGCATGCAGTCAATTAATTGAAATTCAGTAATCTAAATAAATGGAGTAATGGTCTAATTTTTGCGGATCGTTGAAAACCCGTAAAATTTGCGAACATTAGATCGCAAAAATTTTGTGCCACACGTAGGAGTGTCGCTACTCCCCTGGATGTGATGCTGTAGTCCATCGCAGGCAAGACCCCAGCATTTTTGTCATGTTGCCCTGACAATTCATTGGTACCGTACACATTTACTCCTGGGTGGAGAGAGACACTGTGACAGTTAAGGTGGCTTGATCAGGTTTTGGAGTGACAATACATGTACCTTTCAACTTTGAGCAACTGGTGTACCACCATAAATAATCTTACAAAAAATCAATTGTTACAGCTGTAGTCTAGAGAAATATTAAAGTTTCAGATGAGGTACGTTTTATCGAAATGGAGTTACCATAGCAACATAATGATGTCATCCCACATTTTACATTAGACCAAATTACTTGTCATCAAGGCATAAGTTTGGAAAACGCTCTCTGGATCTTTGACCTGACATACTTGTCTTAAGGTCTGCAAAATTTTAAGAATTTCTATGAGATCGTTTTCGAGAAAATTTCAGGTGAAGTTTTAAAGGCGTTAAAATACAACAAAGACAAATCAATTTTGAAATTTTATTGAAAAGTATGTCCAGAAGGCTTGATGAAATAACATTTTGGACTTAAATGAATTGTTTACCATCTAATTATATACCTTGAGTAAAATTCTCAGGGAAATCGTTCCATTTGATTTTTAGAAACATTGGCTTGAATATGAACTGGTTTGGAGTGTTATTTCACTTCTTATCAAAAATTGGCCCTAAACGTATTAAAATGGTCATAAATTAAAAAGCGATAGATTAATTTTTTTCTAACTTAGCCTTCTAGGAGATTAATCAATATCCAATGCAATGTCCTAGTTTCAAATTCATTGAAACATTCTAAGGCTGTCAATAATTTTAGCCTCGACACAGGTCAATATAATTGTGCTGATTTTCACGCTCGTGCCTTGTTGCTCTCATTATGCATCTCCATTGTCCCGAATCGCCATGCAGTTGTAAATTTCAGTACATCATGAATTCATATAAAGCAATAAAGTGCTCTCATAGAAATTCTTAAAATTTTGCAGACCTGAAGACAAGTATGTCAGGTCAAAGATCCAGAGGGCGTTTTCCAAACTTATGCCTTGATGACAAGTAATTCAGTCTAATGTAAAATGGGGGATGACATCATTACGTTGCTATGGTAACTCCGATTTCAATAAAAACATACCTAATCTGAAACTTTAATCTTTCACTAGTACAGCTGTAATGATTGATTTTCTGTAAGATTATTTATGGTGGTACACCAGTTGCAGTCAAAGTTGAAAGGTATCGTCACTCCAAAACCGATCGAGCCACCTTAAGTACATGTATCTTGCCAAGAACACAACAAAATGACACCGGCCAGGGCTCAAACCCAAACCCAGACCACTTGATCCAGAGCCCAACACACTAGTTAACCATTAGACCACAGTGTTTCCCACAGTGACATACAGGTTATATATACTTACTTCTTTGTAAAAATGGTATGTGATCGTCTTCCACTCGGTACATGTAATTTGGTTCCAAACGATCAGGAAGAGGGAAATATGGTTGTCTGTGACTCGTTATCTGATTGCTGCTCATCAAACGCCGCTCTAATCAAAATTAACATATACAATGTAAAAACAACTAGTTATCAAGAATTGAATTAAAGGGGCTAATTGTGTCGGCAATTCTGTTACACACAAACTAGTCTTAAAATAGATTGAAACCAAGTTATTAATAATGGTTTTCAAACCATTAGAAAAACATAAAACAAATACTAGGAAGCCGCAAAGAAGGTTCCCTGCTGGGCCCCTCCCTAGATCCGTCACTGCTGTTGTATGTAATTACTTACATGTACATTTGTATACCTGCCAACTCTCACGCCTCAGGCGTACGCCTGCCGGTCGAAAACTTCGATTTCACGCCAGCTCACGCTTACAGAGCAATTTCTCGCGCCTGGCTGAAAAATGTGAGCTATTATGTGCAGCCTTAACTGACACACTTTTGAAAATTATATGTAAGCTCGACCCAACACGAGGAAACATACATGTAGTCCTATAAATAACGCTATATGTCGTGTTTGAATCCTTCAAACCGTGTCAGAACGCATTGTGGAATTGGATACAAACTCTTCGTTAACGTTTGGAAATCTTCGAATCATCTTCGGAAATCTTTGGATGTCTTTGGCAACGTTCGGAAATCCGTTGGAACATCTTTGGAAATCCAGGTACTCTGAAGACAAAAATCTCACGCATTTGACTCAGGAAAAGTTGCAGGTATACGCATGTCACTTGTGTGAACCAGGATTTAGGGTCTATATTGTGTGTCTACATACCTATGAGCTCCATTCTTTCATATAAATCACTTGTCTCTTTAAAAGAATTATGAAATATTGTAGGAGTTGCACCGATTAGATCCAGCAGCACCAGGGCATTCTGTTTGAAGAGATAAACGCACCGAAAAATCACTACAGCACTGAATATATATAAGAATTCTCTTGACTAATAAACAAATGACAGTGATTAAAAACTACAGCCAAACCCCACTTATTTTGAATTCAACTCAAAACCTGACACAAAATATGCCTGGGCAATGCTTTTCAAATGAAATGAACTAGGCCACATTCAAAACATATACATTGTGTAGCAAATTTTGAGCAAAAAGAAAAACTAAAAATGCACTTATATTTAGGAAGTCATTGATGCCTAGGTCTCATAATATTGATCTACAAACTACAGTTAGATTAAAGTTTTGTCTCAAAAGTCAATACCAACAGCGATGTTGAACTGCCACTCAAAGCTTTTAATACAGTCAAACCTCTATTAAGCGGTCACCGAACATAGAGGTGTTCTTAAATTTTCAATTTAAAATTAAAGGCAAAATTTACCCACACAAGCCTATTAGCCCAAACAATAGCATTCTTACGCTGATTATATATAATATGTTGTGTTTGACGAGCTCTTAAAAGAAACTGGACGTGCTCCGCTTATCGTCGTGTCAAAATATCGCATTGTAATCTAACTATAGCCAGGTGACTGATTAATAGACTGAGGTGAAATACAATAAAATTCACCACTTCAGAAGTTACAGTTTTTGAGCAAGAAAAATACTTACAATGGTGTTTATCATTGTCTCGTTTGAACCATTTGGATGTTTTGTGTTGCTCCACACTTGTGCAAGATGCCGAGAGCCATACAGTGAGTCTGTTTTAGTCCACTCTGCAAATGCTTCCTCTCCATCAAAGAACACCATTTGCAATGTCACATCAGACTGCTATTGATAAACAAAGGAATTAAATAGATCAAATAACAGTGGCACCTGAAAACCCCAAACAATATCTAGATTGTTTATTTCTACGGATCAGATTCATGGTTTACAAAAACCACAAGTTCAAATATGATGGTACTATTAGAGCCTGGCACACACAAGACAACTTAACTGTGTGCATGGTATTGTTGCAAGCAACAGCAAGTGATTTTTCACCACTATAGTTTCGAAGCCACACACTAGGTGATAATAAGGGTGACAAATCACGGCGATCACATATATGTGACTTACATGAGATGATTGTGTTTCTATATATTATTGTTTATAATGTAACATTAGAGTAAAGCAATCTAATGGAAGAAACTTGATGATGCAGAAAACTATACTGTGGACATTCCAAGCAGTACCAGTATTTAGCAAAGTGGCGATGAAAACAGTAACACAAAACAAGGAGAGCATAGGGTCATCTGACAGGAATATATTAAGTTGTGCAGAATAGAAGACAGTAGTATTATAGAAGATGCTCGACGTTCTGTGTGGTGCAAGTTCCACCCCCCCCCCCCCCCCCCCCACGCAAGAAGTTTACACCATAGCACCTTATAGACATAGTGCCAGCAAGCCACTAAAACCATCACAATAGCACACTCTGTACTTTTTACAACTGTAAAATACCTTTAATTTAGAACATGAGCGGCCCAGCCCAATTGAAGGGGTGCATGGAGATCAAGTTCTTGATTCAGTTTTGGAATTTCATTTAATATATGAATGTTGAGTTTGGGCTTATAAGCTGATTGCCATAAATTATACTTTCTTAGAAAATGTTTGAAAAGAGATCAAGGACAGAAAATTGCTGGGAGGTAAATTTACGATGCTGATCGATACACTAGGACTTTATTCCATGCACCCCTTAAATTACGTTTTAAAAGGCTCCTATAAAGTGGGGTATAGGAGGAAAAACATTGGAGAGCAAAGCGAGCCGAGTATGGACTGCGCAGTCCTCGCTCGGTTCGCTTCGCTCGCCACAGTCCGCTCTCGGCTTGCTTCGCTCACTGATTTTTTCACCCTATACCCCACTTAGGAGCCTGCTCACATGCTTGTTTTAACTTTCTGTTTTGTCTTACCTCATCATCAGCCACAGGCGTATTTGCTTGCCGCTGCTCTCGTGCTGCGAATAAAGGCGTGACTATTCTGGCAATTTCAATTAGCATTGCGCAAGGCATTGCTGAATCAGTGGCACCCATAAAAAATATCTTCTTGCCTGTATCAGGGAAATACTTCGAGTCATAATGCGCTGCTAAAATAAGCCTTCTCTTGGCGTTGGGGTTGAGAGTAGCAATGATGTTGGTGAACCGCTTGACTCCTATTGGTGTAGATTCATCAAATTCATCCAAGGTAACTGTCCATTTGAGGTCCTCAAACTGTTTCTTTATAAACTGAAAAAAGGTTAAGAAAAGAAACCTTAGAATCATGTACATTACAGGCTCTGATCTTGAAATAGGCTGTCAATCAAACCGTGATCCTCTAGACAAATTTAAAAGGCTCGTGAAAACAGTCTGCGTAATCGAGAGTCCGACGCTATCAGGCAGAAGGCACAGGGAAGACCCAAAGAAACGTGGCGAAGAATGGTGGAAAAGGAGTGGAATGGATTCGGATGGAGAAGTTGGAGTGAGGCCACACAGTCAGAAAGAAAGAGGACAGAATGGAAGAACTTTGTTGATGCCCTATGCGACACTTGGCACTTACAGGATAGATGATGATGATGAATCAAGAGTCCAGATAATCAAAACTTCCTCAGCTCCTCCCATTATTAATGATAATGGTAATGGTAATGACATTTATATAGCGCATTTTCTATATAGTATATCCAAATGCGCTTTACAATTCAACCCAGGGGTGAGATCGGACGTCAGCTTAAGCCTCCATTCTTGTTAACCTCCCCCCCCCCCCCTTTTTCAGGGATAACAATATTAATAACCCCCCTCCATGCTAAATTTGGCATGCTGGTCCATCACAGGTAACCACCCCCCCCCCCCCCCCCCCCCCCACACACACACACCCCCTCTCCCCACAGCATTTCGCCAGGTTAACACTAGTACTAAACTGCGAGATCTTGTAAATATTACAAGAGGTTATATCGATACATAAATATTAAAAAAGGATTTATCCGTACAAGAAATCAGCTGAATTACATATTGTTTGAATAAATTAAATAACTAATCAATTTTGTTAGTTGCCTAATTCTTATTTTGTGGCCAACCATCACCTAAATTTAATCAAGAAATGGATTTTCTGTCAGTAAATATAACACCCCTGATAATATAAATAAATATAACATCCTTACCAGTTATAATGGAATTTTAAGAAAACCTTTTCAGTTTAACTTGACAGAATTGATTTTATAGAAAAAATTAAATTAATTTAAGACTGAGATCGCAATCAACTTGATTTGGTGACTTTTAATTTATAAATAGAATCTATAAATTGTCAAAACTAATTTCTTAAAAGGTTTGCCCACAAACAGGATTCTTTCTGTCAGAATAAAATTGATGACCGCTATGCAAATGAGAAACAAATTAAGTCTCACCGCAAGTTTCCTTATTCGCACGTTATTTTTGTTTTGTTCCGTTTTTTTAATTTCCTGCTTAGTTTCTCGCGGAAAACAGAAACTTCAATATCAATATATGACATTTTACAACCAAGGAACAAACAAGGAAGTAATAACATAAATGAAGCACTGAAATTTGAAACTTTTTAATTTTCTTTTTCAAGTTATATAATATATATTTAGTAAATTCCAAACTCGATTCAGCTTGGCTCTAAATAATTATTATGATACTTTTGGAATAAAACATACAAAGGTAATTCAACATTTTGTGTTTTCCCAATCATAGAAATTTTAATTTTAAAATCCATTGTTTGGGTTTACAACACAATTTTATTGCTCTTGGGAAGAAATTTACTGACCATTTTGACTGAAAATTTATTTTTACACATAAAGAATTGGGTGAAAAAAATTATTTCAAACATCAGCACTTACATAAAGATTATGCAAGATATTTTTTTCAGCTAATTTCTTAGAAAATGCCCATAACGTTAACGCCAACCAATTTGTCAAGAATTGTTTTTATAATTTGTTAATTCATGCAATATAATAGTGAATAATTTGCCACGGGGGTTTTCTTTTCTTTTCAGAACTATAATTAGCTGGAATTATGAGCTGTCCGTTATTTTTCATAAGATTTTAAATCAATGCAAAAATGTGTTAGAATAAAAAATATTTTTAACTTACTATACATTAAACGCTGTTCCAATATTTTGGCAAACTAACGCGCGCGAAACTGACCACAATAATATAGACCGCGGTTACAAAATGATAGTTTCCAAGCGATATGAAATTGGCTGAGATATGCACTAAATTTAGCGATAGCCTGAATCAACCGTCTCTGTACGTTTCCGCAAAATATTTTGGAAAAGAAAACAAGGAAATCGCTTGTCAATACACTAAATATTGTATTGAAATGTCTCCGATTCAATTCAGGAAGTACGTGAATCGCTACGTACTTGCATGGCTCGCTTTGTTGATTTTATAAAATTCGCGCTTTATTGACTTACGGTAGAGCAGTAACTATAACTCAAGCATCGTGTTTGCGAGAAGAACGAGATAGAACTACACCTTTATCGGTGACCACAAGGGTGATATGCTTTCTGCGGTAACCTTTATATACGGTATTTTCGTGCCCGCGTTTGAACCGTAACAAGATCAGAACTAGCCACATGTAAAGAACACTGACTCTTTGTGTTAAACATATATATGTGACTCCGATTCACAAAGGCAATTACAAGAAGTGGCTAACTTGTTTGCTAAAAGAAGTACGGAAAGTATTGCCGTTATATTTCCCTACCATCTTGACTTTATGATGCCCAGTAGAGCCCGGAACGCGGACCCGATAAACACCTTTCCAAATATGTCATTGTAGAATGAAAGGTAATCTGTCCTCTGCGCTAAGTTAGTAGTTTTGACTCGGGAAGCGATCTAGGCATCGGATGCTCTGTGAGTTTCTGTACAAAGTGAAGAAAGAAAATTACAAAACAAACATATCAGTCATATTGATCGATAAAGGGAAAAACCAAAGTGTGAGTTATAAATGCCACAAGAAGAACCGCGGCGAATCCTCGATCGAAATACCTTGACATTCCTGCCAACACTTCCCCGTGAAATCTTCGCGGAGCATAGTAAAAGAAACGCTATAGTCCACCACATTATCCTCGATGATCAACGACCAAAGTTACTTGATTAATGGATCATAAAACCAGCTGCCCGATCCATTTTATATCTTTGAAGTAATTGCTAGTATAATGTTCTTGTCTCATTTGCGCGCTCGCCGCCTCACTTTCGTGTCGACCTGCTGACAGCCTTATCGTGCGCGGGCGCGTTTTTTGCATAACAAAAATATTTCCATTTTTGCAGGATTTTCTCAGATGGCCCCCAAAAATTATGAAAAATAAGCTTTCAAAACATTGCGGAGGAAAGCTACTACATATTTCTTTAAAGGCTTTTAGCAATTTTGCTATTTTTTTATATTTCGCTTTTTAATTTTTGACACCCCTATTGTCTATATTGGATGGGGATATCAGGCGGAGTGCACGAAAAATTGATAGTATTTTGAGAGGAATACGTAATTTCTTTGTCTAATATTTTGTGTGTGTGCGATGAATAATCCACTTGAACTGAAAGGAATTGAAAAGTTGTTAATCGCGCTCGGCTGTTTGTGTCTAAGTTGTTTATTTGGCTCAATTATCTCGCGCGCGCGTCAAGACCGCAAAGCCACTGTACTGATGTCAACACACACGGCTGAAGCTTGCTGACACAGATGAAGCACTGTCAGGTATCATGCCCGTCCGGTAAATTATACCACCTGTGGTTTTCACTTTCTACTTGGCTCTTCCCGTCAGCTTGTGGTAAAAATGTTGACAGGCATTTTTGGGATATTTTATATATTTATAAATTTGGGACATACACATTTTTTGGTATTGGAAATATAATATATTGGGACATTTTGAAAACTTGAAGGTTTACTTTTGCATATACTCATACTTAGTCTGTTTTAAAAGTGCCGCCGATCAAATATTACTTTCTCCTTGTACGATTTTAGTACACAACAGATGTTGTGTTTCTAGAACTAACCGTCCAAAAAACTATGTTTCCGTTGGTTTGTTTTTACCGAAATATAATGTTTATTCTAAAGACTAGTTTTTTTTAAGTTGTCTTTCTGGAAATTACTTGTTTCGTATTTACAGCCGTTTTTAATACAAAAGTTTAGTGTTTCTGACTAAGATCATACGAGTTGATATTTTCGTAAAACTCAAGCTTATATGATGTATTTCACTGAGCATCCTTACGAGCCAAACATAATTAACTATACTTTTCATTATCTTGATTATAGTATCCTAAAGGTGTCGCATCAAGATAATGAAAGATAAACCAGGTCAAGTTTTTGGAAGCGCTCTCCCTGTAAATAGTAGTTTTGGGTAGTACAACTTGTTTTCCCTTAACTATCTATTTTCCCGTAAAACTATGCCGATTTAAGCAACCTTTTAGACCTTATCAGTGTAGCTGTTTAACCCTTTCACTCCAAGAGTGCTAAGTTCAAAACTGAGGAAACCTGAATCTTGAATTTCATTTTGAAAATTGTCAAAAACAGAATGGTCACACATTAGGGTTTCATCCATGCACAGACTCAAAAAGTACAACCACATCATTTTATTGACTCAGTTTTGACTCTGGGAGTGAAAGGGTTAATTACTTTCGGATCATGCCGTTCAGTTTCTACGTTTGTGTGAGGTGTGAACAGGTCTCTCTATTAATAACAAAAGTTTCTATGTTAAAGTAACTGACTCAATGGAATGAGTTTCTACCCGTAAGCACGTCCCACTAGCTAATGATATTGAAAAAGGTTGGACTAAACTATCGAGAATGTAACCAATCATTTTTGATGAAGAAGCATGACACCTTTGTACTTTTACGCTACGTAACAACTTTCAAATTACATTTCTACTTTCACCTTCTCTATAAATGTCGAACTCTTTCGTCAGAAAGCAAGCTTGTAATTTTTATATTTCTTCCGTAGTTTTATTCTGGCTGAACACTTCGAAATTTATAGTGAAATTTACTGAAACAAACTCAGGCTTTCGGGAAGGTTTCTATGTTAATTTCCTCTCCAAATTTCTTTCTAACCAATCACATTAATAAGCTTACGTTAGCCTACATTTGATATGATTTTGACATAGATTGACAACTACGTTTCAGCTCCATAAAACTGAGAGCTACGTGAGGAAAGTTTCGATGGAGATCTAGAGAAACAGATTCTGCAGATTATAAACTAAGCTGGAGAAGAAGCTAAGTAAAAGTTAACCTCTGACAACCGAATGACTACAGTGAATTACATGTGTTGAAGAAGACAGCTCCCCTAAAAAACCCTTCAACAGTATTTTGAGAGGATTACGTAAATGCTTGTCTATATTTTGCGTGCGTGTGTGATCTGTAATTGACTAAAAATAAGGCCTTCGTGATAAATTCAGCGATATTAGTTACCTATAAGTCGCCATAAAACACTTTCACCAATAACAAAATTATTGCTGAAAAACGTTCAGTTCAACTTCCGTATGATCGGCTACGGTCAACAATAGCGGAAGATTAAAATGGAGACTTCGAGAGTGTACGACTGAGTGGCGATGATATTCAATAAATCAACCCTCTCTCGACCCTCTTGATTTTATCAACTCAGGCTAAGAAATCGAAATTAAGGCCTTGTGTTATCTATAATTCGCCATTAAAGCAGTTTATTTCGAACAAACTATGGCTCGAAAAACAAAACAATTCTAAACCGGAACATGAATCTTGTTTTATATACTGCAGTGGGCGAAAAAAGACTGTCGGTAAGGCTCACGAATATAAATTTATACTGATTTCAAGTTAAATATATTTCCAATAATTCGTTCAGTACAAAACATAAGCTCGGTCTTTGTAAGCAGGGAATTTACTTGTCTTTTGTAACGTTTGTATTTCGCAATTCTGGAATTTATTCCTTTTAAATTCAGACCCGCACTGTTTATATATGAATCATTTTTGGTCGAGAAGCTAATCCTTGTGGTACACAACAGGAAAATATCGTAATTGCCTCAAAACAGCACTGAATTCTAATTGTATTTCGCTGTCACTTTTCTCCGTTTTGCCTTCTTATCAATTTGACCACATTGAATGTAAATCTATCGATCTAAACTCTTTTCCTCCACGCGCGCGGCATGTAATTCCGGAGAATTCCTGACAAAAAAGATGCCGTCCTTAAAAATAAACGATAAATAATCTCTATTCTACCTTAATTTTCTTATTTCTGTGGCCATGACACAACTCTGATAATTTATGCAAGCCAGGAATTGTAATATTTAGTCGCAATATTTTAGAAACAAGCGGGGTATGTTTTTTATGGAATATATTTTTTCCTCCCATTTGTTCGGTGATTGTTTTCTTTTAATTTCACTTCATGGGCTATTATTACTTACGCGCTAATTCTCTAAACGGGAAATTTTTCAATTATTTTCAACAATCTTGTGTTTGTCGTGTGGAAAACAGCAAAGCTTCAGCGATAATCCGACAAGAATGGATTTCAATAACTTCGCTAGCTCTTTCAGCGTTTTATCGACCAACAATCTACTTCCGATAGGGCAAGCTCTATATCTTTCCTGTTCGGCATTTTGTCGGCATCTCTCGAAGACTTAAAAAAAATAATATAATTGTTCTCTTGTCCGATACGCGCGGTTTTATCTTTTAATAAGGGTATTTTTTGTCGCCCCCGCTGTTTCGCATACACTGTAATTTTCCGTTCAACCGCCATGATCACATACAATTACTGACTTATTCAATGAAAGCCTTTTTTTAAACCATGCAAGTGTTAATTAAAACGGACAATTCTACGTTCATCTTACACACCCCCAGAAACTGATTCCTGAAGTGTTATTGTCAACTCGATCAGTTGACAGCTCCGTGAAGGACCTTGATTTTATTATTTACAATATTTGTTGGCCTTGACAAGCGGCAAAAAAAGGCTAAGAGAAAAAAACGTATGCTTGAATGTCAGCTTCGCAGCAGCTGAAACTGACATTTTATCAGTTGTTTTCGGTATATTAAACTATTTTGGGCTGAGAGAATTTGAAGAATCATACTAGATGACCGGACTAACAGGCGCGCGGACTAACAGTAAACCAGGAACTTCAGAAAATGTAAAAAGAAATGGAAAAGTTAGGAAATAATTGTTAAAAAAATATATTCTGCTGATTTCAATTAAGGTAATTGAGAAGAGGTAGGAGATTGTTGCCTTTGGGAAACCCACACGCAAAAAACAATTCATCGCTTAATGATGGAACAAGCTAAGGCAAGTTACATCAGAAAAAGGCGCCGCAAAACGGGCGTAAGTACGAAAGTACGGACGGAAATTTACTAATGGAAAGATTAAATATGACAAAGTAGCTGTTTTATATTATAGTAAGGGCCTGGCTAAACTAGGAAACATTTGCGAGAAAAAATTGTTTCAGCAGCAAATTTTGTGTCTTCGGAAGTAAGAAAATGTTTTTGAATCAAGTCAAAAAAAATTGTTTCACGGGCGAAAATTTTGCTTCCGAAACATATGTTTCTCAGTTTAGCCACAGAGGAAACAATTTTGCTAGTTTAGCCACCAGAGCAGCGAAACATTTCTCGTGCTTCCCGCTAGTTTTATAGCCACCTAGGAAACATTACAGGAAACAATGTATCTGTAAAAATGTTTCCTAGTTTAGTCAAACCCTAAATGCATGCATACAATCACTGCTATTACTGTGCGGCAGGATTTGTTTGGTTCTTCGAATTAAACGGATGGGCAAAACAAATGCGACGAAACTACGTACGTCTTTTGCTTTGCTTCACTAGCATGGAAGATACAACTGAGAAAAAATCTAACACTTTTTTGACCTTGGTAATTATTGTAGACAAATTAAACAAAACAAGGGCTTGTGTATTCCGGCAAAACGTCCTACGCAGAGCAAACAAAAGTCAAATAAATTGCGCTTTATTTGAAAGTGGTTTAAAACGGTCCGCCCTCAGTGCCACTTTGTCTTGATCAGTTGAGGACTATAATAAACAGAAACAAAACATTGTTCATATTGATTGTACCCCCGGGGGGGGGGGGAGGGGGGGCTCCATAAAATTGACGGGGGTGATCGCCGGAAATTTTGAAAAGAACCCTAAAAGGTACCAAAATCTCGTTTTGTGGGTGTGGCTCGAATTCATTTTCACCCCTAAGAGGTATCAATTCTAAGACAAAACTAGTCCCTGCTATATATTTTTTTCAGCTTAATACCCTAAAAGGTACCGGAATAACTCTAACGGCAGTCATTCATCATCATCATCATCAATCTTTATTTACTCACGAATATCCTATCATACAATGTTATGGTCTTCCTAAGAGTCGTGATTAACATTAACTACATTAAACTAAAAGTTTTAACTATAGAACTACTAAATTACATGTAAGAATAAAATGCTTATTTTAGATTTTAGATTAGATTTTAGATTTTAACACTCTAAGCGGTACCAAACCACGAATTTCAACCCTAAAAGGTACGACGATCGCACCCCGTCACTTTTATATGGGAGTCCCCCGGGATTGTACACGAGAATAATACGCATCCCTGGAATAACTTTGAACGAGAAGCACTACAAAAAATGCTCATCATTCGATGATTTGACGATAATCATGAGTCAGGCGGCCATCTTGTTTCTCGTTTCTCGCTTCTCGTTGCTCATTTCTCGTTTCACAGTGTCCACTTCAGAGTTCGCAAGTATCAGAGACGACAAAAAGATAAACAATAAGATAATGAGCACTAAAATTCCACCAACTAACTTCCGCTAATTATTTACTTTTCCCTTCCTGAAGAATTAGTTCATTTTTCTAGAGTTGCGATGAAGCTTTTGCACATTTGATCTTGTTCTGTAATACATGTAACACCAGAAATAAATGGTATCTTCGACTGCCTCGACGACCGTCGCATTACAACATGGCCCCGACGAGACCTTTACTAGTGCCCAGTTTCACGCGGTCAAATTTGCTTTGTTTTGGTTGTTTCTCAGCCAATCACATCACAGGAAACTGATATCCAGAAGTAGGCTAAAGAAAAAAATATATAAAATGTAAAAACGCGCGCGCGACACTTGGCGCAATCCACCGTAAGAAAAAAGATGGCGACTGGTACATTTACTCACAATTCTTAGCGAACGAAAACCTAAAAACGCTCATAAAAAACGCACAGAAAAGTTCTAAAAACTTCAAACCTAGCATACATGATGTTGTTAGTACAGGGACGAATTCGCAAAAATATGGCTTTGAGATGTGCCTATTGGCTGTGTTAGGTTCGCAAGGTGGTAAAATGTATTGCCGCCATCTTTTTCCTACGGTGATTTTGCTTGACCGTGAAATCGTACAGTACAGTGACGTCACTGGGAAGAACGAGTAGCGTTGCCAGTTTGCTAGAAAGAAAGAACAGGTTTTATTGACCTTTGAATATTTATTACTGGGCTCCTACAAAATTAATCAGCAGAATAACTGAAAGAAATAGAGTTTCCAGACAGACTTATTTTTTTAAAACCGCGCGCGCGATTTCCTTTAGACTACGAGCAGTCCACATTTTTCTCAGGGATAGAAGAGTGGGAGAAACGCCGCCACGCGTCGCGTCTCCTCGAGGTGATTTTCGCGCGCGCGCTCGCGTGCTCTCCTACTCGACTATCCCTGAGAAAAATGAGGGACTGCTCGTAGTCTAGGGGCGCATTCCTTTGGGATTATTCTGGATATTCTCATTCTGTTTAGGAACGGAACACACGGAATATCAATTCCCTAAATGGAACGCATATATTCTGAAAACGGAATACTAGTGGCGGAGGTGACCTGAGAACTATTGTATCTGCGCACGCGCGAGTTGCGACCGGCCGGCCGCGTATGATTCCAAGAACGCATATTCTGCCTATTCCGAGTAAACCGTATTCCGTTCATTCTGTTCTGCTCCGATAGCAGAATGAACGGAATAGTATTCCGATGTATTCCGTTCATTCCGAAACGGAGTAGGTCCCAAAAGAACACGAACACCGTCTATTCCGAGTATTCCTATTCCAGAATACAGTCGAACCCCGATTAAGCGGCCACGCACCTATTAAGCAGCCACTCACCATTTCCCCGAGGGTGGCCGCTTAATCGGGGTTCGACTGTAGTCCCAAACGAATGCGCCTTAGGTTTCCTTCAAACTGAGAACGTCCAGAAGCAGCATGAAGCGACTACAGTGTAGGAGTATTGCTACTCCCCATGCCATGGATTAACCTTTTCCAGGCTCTCAGATAGTGGATGATACAAAAAATTGTTTGTTGCTGCGTAGCACTCAATCAGATAGGTATATATAAAACATTGTAAGTTTGGAGTGCTCATAACTGAACTGAGCACTCCAAACTTACAATGTTTTATATATATACCTCTCAGATAGTGGAGACGATGTAAGGAGAATAGCTAGGATAGCTTTCCTCACGAACTGAAACACAGGCACAGGCTACCCGTGGATGGGATGCAAGTCCACAGATTACCCCATATACCCCCCCCCCCCCCCCCCCCTCTCTCAGCATTTTCTCAGATTACCGTTCGTTGTCAGCCAGGTCTCGAACTCGGACCGCTCGATCCAGTATCCAGCATGCTAACTGTTAGGCCACCGCGCCTTCCACAGCAAGCAAGAGAACTGGATCCAAATGGCCGCGTAGCCTGAGTATCAAGGCCTGAGGAAGGCCTGATACTCAGGCTACTGCCGGCGTTCCGTTCCAACCGGGCAAAATGGACTACATCTGGAGGTATACTCTGGAATTTCTGAAAACCTTTTCTTGTAAAATATTTTTTCAGGCGTTTAATTTCCAACATAAATTTATTTTAAGAATGCTTGGGCTCCTGGTAGACTCTTGGGGGGTGATGTAACGATGCAGCTGAAAAATATGTGCCCTCAAAAATTGTTTTGCATTGTTTTTTTAAAAACGATAAAATTAATAAAAGTTATATACAATTAGACGATATTTGTTTCGTTCGCTCACCGACGCGGACCACAGCAGTTTTCCTTAGTAATCGGGAAAAGGGCGCGAGCGAAGCGAGCCGAGAGGAGGCTGAAAACCAGAGCCTGTAGACAAAACATTGATGCCGCCATTCCAGGGCCTTCCCTCCTTTCCCCCCTGACCTTCGTCCTCCAAGAAAGCTTATATACCGTGAAAGCTCTATTTATCCCCCCTCTCTATTAAGCCCCCCCCCTATCTAATAAGCCCCCCTTTGGAAGTCAGATTTTGTAATAAGCCCCCTCTCTATTAAGCCCCCCTCTCTAATAAGCCCCCACTTCTTGAGGCCTGAAATTAAATAAGCCCCCCGGGGGCTTAATAGAGCTTTTACGGTATACACGCGGGTTTATATTTAAAGGCTGCAGCTTGTGTAGGGTCGTGTACTCGTGTATAGTTGCTTTGGGAAAGGTTGTCCTACAGAAGCGGTAAAGCCCAGACCAAACGAGGATGGCAGTTGTTGAGAGTTCAAACTCTCGCTCTCGTTTGACCTGAAACTCTCATACACTCGGTAAGCGACTCTTGTGCACTCTTGTAAAATTTGAACCAGCTCAATTTTTCTTGAGAGTCGTAGAGAGTTTTCTCTCGTGTCGCACGCTCGCTTGATGACAGTCGATCACGTAGCCTGGCTTTCTTGTTTTGGGATTCGCGCGGAGTTTTGAGCCGAGTGTGGAATCCTCGCGCTTCGCATGAATCCCAAAACAAGAGAGCCTGCTCGTAAGCTCAACCTCGTTTGGCTAAATTATTAAAGGTATTATCGGGTAGTGGTCTGTTTTGCATATGGCGTCCGGCGTTCTCATGTTATCTACTTGCACATGTCGCTTTATCGAAGCTCGCTGCGGTTCAGCGCGATGGCAGGAGAAAAAAACCCCCAATGAATACCGTAAAAGCTCTATTTAGCCCCCCCCCCCCCCCTAGCTCTAATAATTAAGCTCCCCTTTGGAAGTCAGATTTTGTAATAAGCTCCCCTCTGTATTATAAGCCCTCCCCTCTTTCCGTAAGGCTGATGTAAATGACTTTTTCAGCAATATTTTCTGGCGTTTCAGTCACTTTGTATTGAAACGTGGTCATTAATTATTGAGTTAGGGTAGAAATGACGTTGCATTTGTTAGACAGTCATACATAACCTATTTCTTGTTCTGTTTTAGTTGGTGGTTAGGTATGCTCTACAATAGTAAAGTTTGAATTTTTTCTTGAAAATTTATGATTTAAATAAGTCCCCCTCTCTGTTAAACCCCCTCTCTAATAAGCCCCCTTTCTTGAGGCCAAAGTCCGGCCCCCGGGGGCTTAATAGAGCTTTTACGGTATATGTTTCCGTGTTCTAAATGAAAACAACAAAAGTAGGTTCGACTCGTATTCTGTGAAGTTATTTCATCAAAATTTATTGATTATATCGATCCCGGACCACTTTTCGCCATTTAATTTCTCGCTTCTTTTGGGCAATTTTTCTGGAAAAAGCTGTATATGGAAGTAATATTTCAACCACTTTGCATGGCGTGGCCGCGCCGAGGAGCTGAAACTCGGAAAGTTGGAACAAATCCAGCTAGTGGCTGGACGTAAAGGTTGTGTCCGTAGTATGGAGATGGTCACAGGAATTGATGAAAATCTTTCTGAAATTGCACCAGTCAAAAGGTAGCACGACTCCTTCACAACGGACAATGGTATTCTAGCTTATTCTAAACGCCTCATAACGTAGCTATGTTGTAGATCCGAATTTTCCTCTTCTGTACGATAAAATTAAAGGAGTGGCTCAAATTATTCTGTATATGGTGCCATTTCCCCATCAGTATATTTCGTCCTCAACAGCATGGGCCAGGGGCATGGGCATAGCCAGGCGAAAAGGTCTCATAAAAAAAATCATCGACTCTGTACCGCAGTTTTCTCCAGAGGCGAACCCGAAGGTTGCTTTAAACCGCAGCTCCAATGCAAAGCATATGGGAGCTGTGGCTGGGACTGTAGAATAGTCTCGGAAATGCGTATATGGAGATGTGGAACCACACTTGATTCAGATCATGGTTTATATTCTAATATAGGCTAGGTCGGTGCTCGGTGATATTGCGTATATTTTAATTTGTGCGGCTTTGTTTTTCCGCTGTAGAGCTAATTTTCTTGCGAGTTTTACTTCTAAGAGGTGTCCAGTGAAGCAGAATGGCTGGGTACCCTCTACATTTCAGGCGTTTCTTAAAGTTTTTTTTTTTAAGTTGACCTCGAATGATTTGTTCTTTATAGAAGCCTTAGCACGTCCCCTTTGATAAAACCTTTCGTGAGGCCTCTGTGTGTAAACCTTGATGTGCGTGCATAAAATTCCTTGTGGGATCTCTCTCCTTTGTAGATGTTTGTGTCCCAGTCTGAGATTTCGGCCGTGAATAATTTCGCTGTGAAAAGGCATCAAGTGATTGAAATAGTACGAATAATTGACAAATGGTAGCCGGGGGGTGGATGACTGGGTGGTGTCAGGAGCATATTACCCCTGGTGGTGTAAAATGTGACTGACTGTAAAATTGTCACTATAGTTCAGGTTTCTCGACCCTTCTTTTGGGATTCAGTGACATAATTTTGGAGCTAAACTGAGAAAAAGCACAAGTAAGAAACGGGCTAATTTTTACGCGGGCGGTTATCGAAAGCTTACTTATAATGATTGCTCTTCTTTCGGAATTACGTACGATTTGCACTTTTTGGAACTGAATTTTTCTTGTGTGGAAAGAAATGATGGTATATGTAATTCAAATTCATCTAATTTTTGTTTCCTCAGTTTTCAGATTCCGCGAAAAAGTAAAATGCAGAAAGCCCGCGAAATGTACTTGCAGTCACCACGACCTGTCAAATGTCAAATTTGTTTCCATGGTGAACAATCATAATTCGACGTTCCAGTACTTCGTGTAAGATCACTTGCTGCCAAGTGAGTCAGTTGTGAAGCTACAATGGGCTAGATTTGCACTCAATATGGTCGAAATGACTGAAGTTTTAATGGAAAGGAAAGCAGACTATAGCCAGGTATGCTGTTATGCTTCTATTAACTGTTGGCACTTCATCTGAGTGGAATCCCTTGTAATAATATTCATGAGGGGCAACAGCGGTATGCGTTGGTTTTTAATCTCATCGCCATTATTTTACACAAGTTAGACGTAATTATTCGTTCAGAAAACGATAAAGAAACCTTACCTTGGTCGATTTATGTGCCCTTAGAGTGTTGTAGTCTTTGGTTATAATTTCCTTGTTTCCGGCTGGTCGAAGAGTCGATATACACTCAAGAATTGCCGTCGATCGATTCATATGGCTTCGAGAACTCGTTTTCTGGAGCATGGATCCCGTAGCGATCGTGAGTTTTTAACAAGATTCTACTTTATTGCTCTGATTTTGGACCATTTTCGATCTTTATGCATGTAAATTATTGTGACAGAGACCCTTCTTGCGTGAGAAAAAATGATAAACGGACGCTACATGCAAAATTCTCGCGAAAACTATATTGTCACTTTCAGTGTGTGTGTTGTTCTCTCGCGACATGATTAATCTTTGTTTGCGTTTTGAAGGATTTGTAACTTACAATATAATATTATTAATTTCCTTTAGCAGAAGATCTAAATCGGTTTTTGATTAGGTAGGGAAGATTAAAAAAATGGAATAAATTGGTTTGCGTCGAAGTCTTTTAGTTTTCCTGTTTAATCTAATATTTTTGTTGTTGATTCGACAAACATCGCTCTTGTGATTTGAGTCACCGTATGTTCTGATGTCACAGCAGACAGATATTCAAGTGTTTCATATTTGTTATAAAGACATATGCTAGCCTTCCTCGGTAGAATATGACTTTGAAACAATTCTATAGATTACAAAGGTGAAAGTATTAACCATAATAGCGACGAAATCCACTTATTCACTATTCGCTGTAGTTACGAACGCGAAATGAAAACTGACTTTTGTGATGTTAATTTTTGAACATTATTGTTGAAAGATAATAAAACATTTTTTTTATCCATTATAAATAAGCCTCAGAAATATTGAAGTTACATGTACAAATGTAGAGCATTATTTGTGTAAAATACAAGTTTTTTTCGACTTATTTGGAAACTAAATGTAGCTTAGATATTTTAATTAATATTGATTTTAAGTGCTTTGATAACAGGAATTTGTATGTTGAATTAAAAATGTGGGAATGATGAAGTCTTCAACACAAGTCAGGGAGACAGATGATAAACAATAGATTATCACAGGAGTCTGCCAAAACAATAGGACCAATATAAAGTTGTTTTGTTTTACAATTTCAAGAGCCTTGATTGAAGTCTCATTTCAACTCTTGAAAAGTTTATTTTTATTACAAATGTATGTACGTCAGAAGTTCATTGTTTGGTCCGTTTGGAGCAGTATTTTTGACTTAGGCCCAGTTCAGATGCTGTACTTCACATGAGCCGAATCGAATTTGATGAATTAAGTTCATGTGAGGTATGGTGTCAGAATCAAATCAGAATGGCTGAATCAATTTGGATCGGCTCAGCCGTTCTTCCCACCTGGCTCAGCCGAGAATAACGGCTGTGGACCGGTTTTGATTCAGACGCCGAACTTCACATGAGCCGAAACAAATGCATGAATTATTATGTATTTTTCAATATAACTGCAATTTTTCCCTATTAATTTAAGTTCGGCTGGATTAAGCTCGGCTTCTGAATCAATTCAGTCGATCTAAATTAATTTGGGTCAGCTTAATTCGAATTCGATTCGGCTCATGTGAAGTACGGCATCTGAACTGGGCCTTACTTTTTAACATAGTCCTATAAATTGACACTGCATGTACTGTACATATATGTGTTTGAATCCTCCAAACCTTGTCCGAAAGCATTGTGGGCTATCTTTCACCATCTTCGGAAATCTTTATACATCCTCTGCAATGTTAGGAAATCGTTGAATCATCATCCAACATCTTTGGCAGCTTTTGAAAATCATTGGAATATCTTTTGAAATCCAGGTTCAGACTCAATCCAGATTTAAAATGTTCACAGGATTAATGTTGGGCATCGTGGCTGTTATTTACATACTTATACAATGTATAGCTACATATATGTAATATCGACACTGTTTATTGCTTCTTCTAGGTTCATGGAAAAGCATCTCGTGCAATGGTTAGAGACCCAATCATCTTAAATCACAAACCTCTTCTCAATGGCGACTTTGAATTTCTTGGACGGCAGCACCGCTCTTCGTCAGAGGTTAGTGACCTTCATTCTGTGCAGAATACATGTACAATGTACCAGTGGTATAAAATTTATCAAAGCCGGTCAAGCGTCCCTCCAGTAACGTTGAATTCATAAAATGAAAATTTGATTCCATCTTTGTTTCAAACTTCCAGTTTGTCTGGAAGTGAAATGTACTCATACTAATGTACTTGTCTGTTTATTTCTTATTTCTTTATTTATTTATTTATTTATTTATTATTATTATTTATTTATTTTTGCAGTGTTCATCAGATTCAAACTTGGACACACTCTTGGAAGAAGCAGATAAAATACATAGTTCAAAAAATGGTTTTCGAAAGGTACATGTACAATGTACTGTAGTTACCATTAATATGTATATTGTAACATTTTAGTCAAACAGGAGCCACTTTATGGAGAGCATGTTCAAGTCACTTAGGTCCTCTCTGGGCTGGCCCGGTTTCCGAGATCTCGCCTCACTCCTATTTCCTTTGTAAAAACTTTGATGTGTTCATATGAGAAGGTGACCGAGATCTCAGTAACCGGGCTGAAAAATTTCCCATATGAACACTCCAGCCCGGTTACCAGGATGAAATATTTTTAAGCGTTTCCATGAAAGGACGGCCAGTATTAGATTATTATGCCTTGTTTTTATGATTTTCTAGACCAGAATAATAATATTATTCCTATTAGTCGTTGAAGTAAATTTACAAGAGTTTTCAGACTTACATATACAGCGACGACAAACACCAGCAAAACTTTCCAGTAGGCCAAATGGTTATTCGTTAAATTTTACACCTGGATGATCATGTCACCACTTTTCATCTCGGTAACCGGGCTGAATTTTCCCATATGAACAGAAGACAAAATTTGTCCCGCTAACCGGGCCAGCCCGCCGGTTACCACCCGCCCGTACCAGCCCGCCCGGTTACCAGCCCGCCCGGTTACCAGCCCGGTTACCGGGCTCATATGAAGAGGCCCTTACTTTCAAGTTTCCAAAGTTATATGTATCAAGTTTATAATTCTGCAAAGCTCTGTTAAGCTTCACCTCTCTATTCTAAGCCCCTCCTCCAGTCTCCAGTTTTAGTACATTTTTGTTAAAGATAATAATTTGTACTTTTAATTACTTTCTTGAATAGAATGCCCCAGCCAAGAAGCAAGTCCGGTTTAACATGGAAAGAAACAAGGAACACTTTTACAGTTATGCGCAGCCATCCGATGATGACAATCATGACCTTATGCGTAGTGTGAATTTTGTGGGTTACGAATTTAATGATAACAGTAGTTATGACGACAACGATGATGATGATGATGATGATGATGATGATGATGATGAATCTGATGAAGATGAGGAGGAGGAGGAGGAAGAAGATTTTACAGATACAGACCATAATGATCCAGGGTCGAGTGAAGAGGATTCTAGATCAGACAAATATGGATATTTAGTCGATAAGACTACTTCTTCATCTGAGGTTAATAACAATTCAAATGACTCAAATACTAGCTTAAAATCAACAAAGTTAAATGGAACCATAGACTTACTAAATGGAATCAGTGATACAGCTGTAGGAAAGCTTTCAAATGGAACGCTGGAGCATCAGGACATACAGAATGATAAATTATACAAGGATAAAAGATTGGTAGACCTTAGATCACAGGTGAGGATGATATTTTTATATTTTGCATAACTCTATATTCAGTCTAATGTTTAAAGCCCTGGCCAAACGGAGACGCAAGTTGAACTTGCGTACAGACTTGCGTTGGGTGGCCAAACGGAGTCGCAAGTTTATCGCAAGTGCATGCAAGTTGCCAAAAAGAAAGCCATTTGAATGCTCCTGCGTGCGCTGCAATTCAGTACTAGAAGCAATCTCGTTCCCAGAGTCCTCATTACACCGCTGGACAAGGGTAACAAGGACTCTGGGAACGAGATTGTACTAGAAGTAAACAAAAAAACTTGCGTTGACTCGCGTTGAGTGGCCAAACGGTGAAAAACTTGCGTCTACTTGCGCTCAAATTTGATCTCGATCAAAGTGAACGTAAGTCGTCGCAAGTAAACGCAAGTCGTGGCCAAACGGAGATGCAAGTAGACGTACATGTAAGTTGGAATGTTACGTACATTTGTATTTTTGTAAGGCTAGTGAACTGCTTGCCCCAGGCGGCTGATCAAACAACTAGGGTGCTGATCGATTGTCTACAAATAGATAATATATCACACATATTGTTTCGAAGCTGTCAATCGATGAACAAGACCTCGTGCTTCAATGCCCCAGGCGGCTACAAATATCACTCCATATTGTGACGTCTCTCTCTACATTACATTACATTACATTATTCTGGAACATTTATGGGATTTGCCACCTCGTTCAGAAGGCCTGACTCGTTGGCAATTACCATGCATTCCTTTTAATTTTAGTGCAGCTATGAATTTGGCAACCTCGTTCCGAGGGTCTACTCCGCTTTCAAGATGGTGGCTGGGCGCGGAGAAGACCCTGGGACACGCTGGCAAAATACTCCGGGAATCGTGGAGTATTTTGTCACGTGACACGATCAAAACTCGTTTTCTCTACACTTGACCAACGGTTCTGGGATCAAATATATTTGAACTGTTGGTCAAGTGTAGAGGAAAACGAGTTTCGATTGTTTGTCACGTGACAAAATACTCCTGGAGAATGCAATATCCCCTGGTCAACAATTTTATTGCATGCACAATAACTGTACCTCCATTGTTGAATCATTTAAAACAACTCTAGGTTCTCCACTTGGAGTCATCTCTAAGAGCAAAACAAGACTCTGTTCAGAAAGAGATGTCCATTTTAAGCAGCAGGCTGATGAAAACAAGGGATGATACAAAACAAGAGGTTTGTCAGTAAACATTTCTTCACACATAATAATATTATATAATTCTTATTTTGAATGAAACATAAAAACACTTGCCAAACTCCTTGCTTTCGTGTTTAATTATTTCACGTGGTAACCTACAAACCTACATATACCTACCTTAAACCTTACACACAGGTACCTGTATTGTACCTTAGGAAGGTACAGTAGGTTAGGTACATGTAGGTACAATATAGGTAGTATGTCACTACATGTACACATGTAGGTACCTACCTACCAACCAACCTACTGTACAGGTACCTACCAGGTAGGTACAGTACATGTAGGTAGGTAGGTAGGTACATGTAGGTAGGTCGGTACAGTACATGTAGGTAGATAACCTACCTATACATGTATATCACATTTGTTAGATATGTATGTAAATGATGTCACCGTGTAACAAATTTTGCTGAATGTGATTTTCCTATTTGCAGATGGACAAGCTGCAGAAGGATTTAGAGGACAGAAAAAGCCACTACGTCACTGAAATGGAGGACATTGATAGAAGAAGAGAAGAACAAAAGTGAGCATTGTAACCTGTAATATCAACTAAGATATGAATTAATAATCCTTGTACAATATATGTATGAATATAAATGATGGTTAATGTAAAGGTCGTGGCAAACAAGGAAACGTTGTGGAAACATTTGTCTGAGATATTTCGTGTTTCTGAATTTTTTCAGAAACATGATTTTGCTTCCATAACAAATGCCTACATGCAGGTGTCTTATCAGCCCAGCACTTAACTCTGGCTTCCAAAATATAGCATGAAGTGAGTAAATGCTATTGGGAGTATTGCTACTTTCCCTGGATGGGATGCTAGTCCATCGCACTCCCCACTCAGCTTTTTTAAGGTTGCCCTGACAATTTGCCAGTACCCATTTGTACTCCTGGGTGGAGTATTGTACTACACGTACATGTATGAGAGTAACGTTTCTTGCCCAAGAACATAACAAAGTGACCCTGGTCAGGGCCCCGGGGGGGGGGGTTGCCGCTGGGCTATAAAAACCCTTACCCTGTACCAGAGCACAAAACGCTAATTTTGCGACCCTGTTCCAGACATAATGTTTGAAAAAAGATATCCCTGTTCCAGACGATTTTTAACGATTTTTTTTCTAACCCAAAAGGCTAAACTATAAAGCAGCACTGAGAACGTGTAGCTGTAAAGCACTCCTACGCATTTCGTTTCGTCTGACTAACATAGACTTCATCTACCCTATTCCAGAGTATAAATTACCGATCTCTCGTGCCAACTTCTGGGAAACTGATACCCTGTTCCAGACCAAAAAATGCCTTTTGGTATACCCTATTCCAGAGCAAAATGCTCAAAAACCATACCCTGTCCAGCGGCACGTACCTATATAGCATATATAAGGGAGTGCCCCCCCCCCCCCCCCCCCCCCCCCCCCCCCCCCCGGGGTCAGGGCTTGAACCCAGACCACTCGATCCAGAGTCCAACATTCTAACCCTTAGGCACTGAATCTGCCATTGTTTGAGATGTACATGTAGCTGACTCATAATTTTTTTTTAGGAAGAAATTTGAAGAAGAACTTGAGGAGTTTAGAAATGAAAAGAAGCTAGAGGAAAGAAGACAAAGATATTATGAACATGAGGTACGGCATCAAGGCTTTTAAACTAATTTTATTGAAGAAAATACTAGTCTTTGCGAGATGAAATATGTTTAAAGTGAAATTGTTATTTTAAAAAATGTTTTAATCAAGTAGTAGTGAACAAAGGTGATTTTTTCTACATAATTTGTACCATATTCCATTTTTAGCAACATATCTTACTGTATTTTCTTTCTCTCCTTCAACTCAAAGAAACTGTGTGTATTATCAAAAATTATTGTTTCAACAACAAACAACAACAACACAAACTTTATTTTACCCCACAGGCTACTAAAAGTATTTACAACAAATACCAATTCAGAAAATTGAACACTCTTGCCATGCTGTGATAGCGGCAAGCACTGCATTCTCTTTTTGTAGAAAGCTTGCACAGTCATTTTACAGTAGCTCAGAAATATTAGTAAAAAAAAATGTTATTTTTAAGTTATAGAGGATTACTTACAGTTAATTGTGTGCCATGCCCAGTTTGTCACTCAAAGTTTGTTAAAGTAATGTTTGAAAATTGTTTGACATCTTTCATTTAGTTTTCCAAACTTCTTGCCAATCAAAGAGCGAACTGAACAACCTTCTCTGCCTCCCAGACTAATTTGGTGTTGGATTGGCCAAACTTAACAAAGTTGCACAAAACTAATGAAAACAGTTTAAAATAATTTATGAAGTGTTTTACTGCATGTATGAGCCGACACTCGAGTTATTGTAATGGTTTCAGTTATTGGAAAATAAAAATCGTATTTACTTCATACAGGCAACAATATCTCAGATGGAAAAAGACCTCAATCGGCGAACACAAGAAGTTCGAGAACAGGACAAAGAGGTAAATTCTACAGTATATAGGACTCAGTTCTCCTGGATCGCTGAAGGAAATGGCTGCATCAAAATTTTTGTCTTGCATTTTTCGCTTCTTTTTTGGGGTCAATTGACAGGAATGAAACAAGCACTAACTGTCAACTGTAATCCCCCTCGCCTTGACAGAAGAAGATTCATGTTCTATAGCAGACTTGTTTTAAATCAATTGATGCATAAACATTATTATTTACACACAGCTACATGTACATGTACTAACATGTAGCAATGGGAGGTAAAGTCTATTCACAGGCAGGGCTTATCCTGGTTTCTGTAGCATGAAGCTAACTACATGTAGGAATATCGCTAGCCCTCGCAGGTTACGATGTACTTCCACCAGCATTTTTGTCAGGTTACTCTAACAATTCACCCGTACCCACTTATACTCCTGGGTGGAGAGAAGCACTGTGAGAGAAAGGCGGGGTTAGTGTTTTGCCCAAGAGCACAACACAATAACCCAGATCATGTTGTCCAGATTCGTCAGGGGCACCCAACAAAAATTTCCTGTAGGTGTCGGAACGTCGTTTTTACGTTATAACTATACTTTTTGTGCAGTTCAATGGCTTATTTTTAAACGCTAAGAAAAAATGTATCTGTTCGGATACGTTAGCTGAACTTTCAAACTTCAGAAAATTTTAGGGATTGAAATCTTTTACCCGAATTTATGAGCTGAATTTGCCTTTCCGAAAATCCTAGCTGATCTATTTTTGTACCCAAATCGACATTTTTATCTCTCCGAAAACAAAAGGCATTAATTTTCCCATATTAAGAAAGTTCGAGATGACATTTCCCTAACCGAATATCTGAGGCGATTATAGGCCTTCCGAACAGATATTCCACCGAAACGATCCGTTGGGTGCCCCTGATTCGTGCCTGGCCGAATGTCCAACACACTAACCATTAGGCCACCAAAGCAATGCTGTAGTAATATTTGACTGAATTACCTTTATCATAATACAGATTCGGGAGTACGAAGAATACCTAAACCGACGCCATACCGTGTGTAATAGCAAAGAGGAGGATTTAAATGTTCTACAAAACGTAAGTGAACTGTTCCTGTGGCTGTTATCAGTCTCAATCCTTTCAATTTCACTTGAGTCAATAAATGTGGTTGTACCTTTTGAGTCTGTGGATGAAACCCCACTATGTGACCATTCAAATGGAAGCTATTGAGCAGTACTTTCAAGTGGTGCTGTTTGTTTTTGACAATTTTGCAAAATTAAATTCAAGATTTCTTCTCAGTTTAGAACGTAGCACTCTTGGGAGTGAAAAGGTTAATATATATAGTATTTAACTGGGTTCATCGACTAATTGGGGAATATTAATAGCAGATGAAGTTGTACTAATCCGTCTAAACCTCTCATAGGAACTGGACACTCTAGCAAAGGAACTGGAAGCGAGGAAGTCGAAATTACTGAATAAACATCAACTTAAGCATGAAAGTTCTGAGGAAGACATGGCGGTATCAACTCCTCCCCTCAGAATGAGGTATGGTGCAAAGCTTTTCTCGTTAACCCATAATTTATAGAATCATGTTAAATCAATCCTTGTTTCGATAAACGTCTGGCCACAAGCAGATAGCCCGGGGGGGGGGAGGGGGAGACTCCCTTATGAAAGGGACGGGGATGCTCGTCGGAAATTTTGAATTAAACCCCTAAAGGAGACCAATCTGGGCATGGCTTAAGCTTTATTTAACCCCTAAAAGATATCATTCTAAAAAAGACAGACAAACAAGAGCTATAGTGACTTTAATTAAGTTGCGATCATCTCCGGTAATGAGAGTATGACGGTGTTTTTGTATTACTTCTTCACGCGCAACCCTACATGTACATTTGTAAACGATACCTTGATGGCTAAAAATATCAGCGTTTCGTCCTGAACACCCTAAGTGAGACCAAAATCCGTAATTTAGACCCCTAAACGAGACGACGAGCATCCCCGTCACTTTTATATGGGAGTCCCCCGGGCAGATAGCACCATAACAGGTTTCTGGATGGAAGAGTATCATAAGATTTAATTTTATTGAAGGAATTGTTGTAAAAAGGGGGAAAAAGTAAAACGGTAACAGTATCTAAAACTTAACTTGACAACGTATCTAAACGAAAGGTTTGATTAGCAGTTCAATGGCTCTGCACGTGTGTTATACCTCTTGGTATATTGCACGGCCATCTTTCTGCGTTTTTGTGGAGAGCGTGCACCATTCGTGATATGTCGTGTTGGTTCGCAAAGAGATGGGGAAGGAGTTTATAACAGAGCTTCTCCGGAGTCAGTCACCAACAAAAATCTTTCTCAATACTACATGTACACTGTACTGTCATCTGAACGATCGATCACGCTAGACGAATAACTGGTAAGATTATAGAGCGTTTTCAATATGGCGGACCAATATGGCGGACCCATACTAAGCTCTGTAATTTTCCGAATATTGTTTTCCCAATAACTTCGTTGCAATGAACACTGCCAAGTTAAAATTTGGGGAATATATTTATTTCCACCTACTCTACAATCTCTGAGTTTGTTGATGTTTTTGATGCACGCAAAACGATCTTGTTATTTTGGTGAAAAACGCTCTATTGTTTGGTGAATTTTTCAGGAGTGCCAGTCGAGCGAGCGTCGCTAGTAAAGGAGTGGACTTGAGGATAGAGGAACTGAAATCTCAGAATCGACAACTGTTGGAGAACTGTTTACTCTGAAGAAAGCTTGCGAGAGCAGGGAAGAGGAACTGACAGAATTGAAAGAAAAGGTACTCACACAGCACTGTTGAGCCTGTGGTTTTCATACACTCTTGGTTTCTATCAAAACCTTTTTTTATAAAAGAACGTTGAAGTTGGAAAGGGCAAAATTTTAAGAACATGCTAAAATCATAGCCTAGGCTGAAATAATTATGGGCATGGACTTCAATTTGTTTTCTATTTGCTGATAATAACAAATACGTGTACAGTGTGAATCAAGTCAATCCGACTTTTTATCAAATCCAACTTGTTATTGTACTACCATCTTGGCTTCAAAATTGGAAAAGCGAGAATATTTTTACTAAAGGACATTTTAAAGCTGAAATCGTCAAAAAATTTAGGACGTTCGGCGTCAGCCCAAAATATATAGACATTGTATAAATCTACATTTACTGTAGTTGAAATATAGGCCAATAAATCTGCCCTCTCGCCATAGTGCCAGGCTTGCAATCAATTTAGTTTAGATAGAGATACACTTCAACAACCTCGTTCCCAGGGTCTCTCATCTCCCCCCCCCCCCCCCCCCCCTCCCTGGAGCGAGAGAGGAGCGGGAAGATGAGAGACCCTGGGAACGAGATTGACACTTCAAGTGACGTCTGGCACGTGCATTTCTAAAACAAGAGATCCGGTAACAAACATTAGCCAAGCGTTTTATTTCTACGTTGTGAAGTCCTCTGCATTCTAACATTTTTTATTTCTTTGATTGTTTGGCAGTTGGGAGTTTCTGAAAACGAGAGCAAGCGCCTTCAACAGAGAACGAAACACTTGGAAACCCAGTTAGAACTCGCTAGAAAAATCGGCTGAGTTGGGCGCCGATAGCATCTCAGTGGACGAGATCATGCGCAAGACTACCCAAGACATGCGGAGCATCCGGAACTCCCGGGTCATACGGCCATCCCGGGCGGTAGCCCCGTGTCCATCAATATCTGGATCATCCCCGGGTGGCAAGCTAGTTCGGATTTCTTCGAACGATTCACTAGGGACAAAAAACACCAGCAGCTCGGACTCTGGGAAGGGGACGAAGGAATCTGGTATGAAAAGCTCCAAAGGGTCTGCGAGTAAGAAGGCTAAAGATGAAGGTGACGGAAGGCACAAGCTGGGAACAGAGAGGATCACCAGTACGCTGTGTACGGTCATGTAGTCAGCTATACCATTCTCTACGGAGTTACATGTCACGATGAAAAGAGCTAGGTCAAGTTATTTAAGGCTATTTATGCCCATCTTCTTTAATTATGAACTCTATACGTGAAAACGAAATATGAATTCAAAGCTACATAATAAGCGACAGAGCACGTTCCGTGCGCCAATCCATACACTTCACTCTTACCCTCTACAACGGCCAGTTAATTCTGCCCCAATACAAGGTGGTCGTTGTAGAGAGGTTTACTGTGCGAATCAAAAAAGCGTAAACACTTTGATTTAACTTTGATGATCAATTCAAACCGCAAGAAGAATAGTCAGGAAACTCATTTAAATTTACACTTTGTTTTTGCAGAAAAGCTTTTTGAAAATAGCAGTAAAATAAATACAGGAAAAAAATAGACCAATTTTTGGCAAAGGACAATCAAGTTTAAATTAAAGTGTTCACGCTTTTCTGATTCGCACAGTAAGTTTTCAGGCCTCATCTCGAAAGAGAGGCAAAGGGCAACAAGGGTGACTGGTCCACTTTACTTTTGTATGCGTTCCAGCCTCATTTCACCTTTACACATGATCTTTCTTCTTTTTAAGGAAGTGATTTTCATCCATCATTCTTACGTCATTTTCTTAAAAATATTTAGAGTTTTGACCATCACAAGAAATATCGGCAGGTCATTATTATTTATGTTCCAGGCCATAGCTGCAGCGCGGCAAAACTCGGATAATTTATTAATTGATCTACGAAGTCTGGGCACCAGGGTAATAAATTAAATTGTACAATCGTGATTAGATCTAAATAATTAAACGATTTTGGGTTTAATATGTTTATTTTCACGGGTCAGGCCTTGAAGAGACTTGCGACTCAATACACCACTGTGTTAAACCCAAAATCGTTTAATATTAAAGGTATTTATCTTGTAGGTTAAATAAATTCCATAGTTTACCACGTGACTGTCAGTTTTCGTTTTAATATGGCGGAGTATAAAAACATCCCACGAAACATCAGCCTACCTGCCTCGTCCCCAGGCGCATTTCGTCGGTAAAGAGCGGGAAAACAGGGTGCGCGGTGCTTGATGGTTAGGAAGCAAAACGCGAAGTGCACATCTGTCCCACAATTACACGCGCACTGCGCCCGACCAAGGCCAGGAGCGATGCCTGGGTTCGAGGCAGCCAACCAATCAGATTGCCTGAAAAATCCATCTCAAACGAAAAATGGCGGTCGTGTGTGAAACTATATCATGATAACATGTAATGTCATGCGGACGTTTCCTTTTGAGAAGGGGCGCTGTAAATAACACGGCCTCGTGCAGAAGACAATCGAACAATGCACTAGAAAGTTATAAATCAATAATACATGTAATTATAATATTTAAAAAGTTGATGCAAATCATATATTTTTTAATGAGTATTTTTATATTCCCAATGGTGGTTGTACATATGTCGCTACGGATATTTATTGAGAAAAGTGCCTTTTGTAGGTCTTGTTTCTATTTTCTTGTAATAAAAACAAATGCTGTACAAATGCAGTGATTGTCAAACTTGCAGGATGTGTGTTGTCTTGGTTTCTTATCCCTATATTTCACAAGAAAGTTCAACAATCGTAAGTAATGCGGACAGATAATGAACATAAAGAACATCACGGTTTCGGTGCATCTTGAAAAATTTAGCCAAAATGCAATCCGTTTCAATCTTCTCCATCCTTAACCATCCTTGTTCCTGTTTGGTTTCTTGTTACCTCTTCGGTGTTTTTCTACCTTGGTAAACAATTATTTTTAGGTTTCCTTCAATTTGAAGGTGATTTTGTACATCGCAAATTTTCGAGGTGATTGGTAAACGTTTCAGCGATTGCGAGGTGATCGGTAAACGTTTCATCAGCCTATTCACGCCTATTATTCACTCACCACTCTTCGCGCTTCGCGCGTCTTTTCGCATCGTTCCCCCACTATCCGAACGCCTGGAACAGGCTAACGTACGTTTCATTGGCCAGGGTCCCTTATGTTCTTTTCACGAGAACGAGGTTGAATGTTTCTGTAGCTGGTGGTTTTGTTGGCGGGCAATGGCAAAATATATGCGAGCAGCGAAAGGAATGGGGCGGAGCCGAGTGAGAAACCTCTCTCTCTCGTTTTCCTGGCTTCGCCGCTCAAGTTTTGTCATAGCGCGCCAACAGAATCATCAGCTACGCAACTGAGCCAATGTTTTTGGAGTTGACACCAAAATACGTAGCCCAAGTCTCTTCGCGCGCTCAACGCTTCGACAAATTCCATAGTGATGATGTAGCTCTACAGAGATCCATATAGTTTCTATGATTGGCTGTTACTCAAGCATAAAATTCGAAACTAAATAGCAACCAATCATAGTCTCTGTAGAGCTACGTCATCGGTATGGAACTTTTCGGATCGAAACTCACACCACCAGAGACGGGGAAGAATTAGTTGCGCAAAGAAAGACGTCTGTTTATCCAGGCCAGGGGCCCCTCATCCAGGCTAATTCATTACGCGTATTTGACGTTGAGTTCAGGGGCTGAATAATCTGACAATCATCTATGCTGGAAATGCGACAAGAAGTGACAGCATGATTCCGTGCAAAATTCAAATTTTATTTCAAAGTAAGGCTCTGTCTCGGCTACTACTAAAGATTTGTAGGTTTTTGAAGCAATCAGTTTTCTCATTCACGACAACCAGCACCCTACCACAAGCTCTCCATTTATCCATTGATAACTTGACTTGTATCAATGTTCTTTTGGGAACCTTTTTATAGGAATCCAACACCCGACAGTTCCACAAAGGTTGCTAGTGAAACTACCAACATTAAGTTGCTCAATGCTCCTGCATTGAATCTAAATTGAATACAAGTGTCATTAGCACCGATGTAGAATTGAAGTACGTCAGGAGAGGATAAATGAAATTCATCTAATAACTGATTAGAACAACATGTCAGCTATTTTAGCAAACGTTCATGCACCCAGTCGTCGCGGAAATCGTGGAATAAATGACATTCAAAATACACATATAACACAAGAGAGTGTGTAACATTGATAATATATATTGGTGATGTTAATTTACCAAAACAACTCTTTAGGAAAGTATTCGTGTGCAGTTACCTTCCACTGAAGGTTTACAATGCTTGTTTATTTGTTTTTTTGATACACTAACTACTTCAGGTTGTTTTCAATAAAGGGTCTGAAATTTTCTCCTATATTGGAAGGAACGCAATTCTTTACGTGGAAATCTGGAATTTGAAAATCTTCCTTGAACATCTTCTTGGCATAACTCAGGCTGTAGCATTTGATTACTCCAAGTTTCTTAGTTTGCATTTTGCCATATTTCTTATTTTGCACTTTGCCATATTTCTTAGTTTGCACTTTGCCATTTTTCTTATTTTGCACTTCGCCATTTTTCTTAGTTTGCACTTCGCCATAGCAACCTTTAGCTTGTTGACCTTCCATGCCGTTCACGTCACCAATGGTGTTTTCACCGAAGAAGAAAACAGATTGCTTAGCGATAGGGTCGCACACAGCTTTCCAGTACCATTTAGGGGCCAAGACTCGTTTATTCAGCTTGATGACGTCGCCTTTCTCGTTTGTTGCTTTGCCACCTTGCAAAAAATATATCGCGGAAAAGTTAGAGGGATTAGATTAGACCGATACGAACTCAGACCGGTCTCTATAATATATAAATCATTATTATATGGCAAACTGGTCCACGACGAAAAGGAGCATTCTGATTGGTTCCCTGAGCGGTCCGAATTTTGCAATACGGACCGCTAAGATGGACCGCTAACGAACTCATTTCGCCGAATTCCTTTTATGAAACATTGAACAAAGGAAAACTGTTTTCTATTAAGTAGAAACATTTGTCCTTATGTCTGTGGACAATTTTGGGCTTTTTTGGCTAAACTTTTCGCAAAGTGGCCTGTTAATTCTATATTTAGATTTATACTAATTATCACATATTGATTATTCTAATTTAGTTAAATTGCAGTTAAATAGTTAAATAATTAATATATATAGTTTATTATACATTGTGACAGAATAGCCCTATATAAGGGAGTCTCAATAAAGTGTATGAATGTATGTAAAAATGCAAGAAATATGCTTAGCTTTGGCGCGCGCGCGTTAGCCGAGAATGGTTGCATTAATTTATCAACAAATGTTTAAAACAGCCATTATAATAAAAACTTTATTGAACTAGCTTGTTCTGTCCGTATTGGGAAATATTGGTCGAGTTCTTTTTTGGCAAGTTTATGGACCTCGCCTTCGGCTCGGTCCATAAACTTGCGAAAAAAAGAACTCGACCAACAACCTGTTTGGCGGGAAGAAGAGAGACCCTGGGAACGAGGTTGCTCGACCAATATTTTCCCAATACGGACCTCACGCTAGTTCAATAACATCTATGTATTATTTCTGTGTCCATTTAGCATGATGCTGCTACCCTTAAAATTGACTCACCTTGCAAAAAAAGACATCACTGAAAAGTCATGGGTGATCACATGACACTGTACGATCTCAGACCGGTCAATTAAGTTTTATTTCTGTTTTAGTAAAATGGTCTTTGATCGGTTTGCGGTCTCTTTACGGTCTTCTGACTGTCAGAAGGTCGGTAATGTAATCGCACACTGAATCTAAATTGGTCCATTTTATTTTAAGATCAAAATTAAACTAAACCAAGCCAAAATGGGCATAGCACATGATTCTGTTACTTTTCTGACCGGTCTCATGTCATCACGGTATTGTTATATAGAACGGGGACGAAGTCTTGCTGATGTCATGACGTCATCGGTATGTTTATTGATTAACGGACGAATCTAAATCCGTATCAGAATTTATTCGGATAGGTCGTCCACTTCACGGATACCTGCTATCCAAGTAGTTAGTTTTATACCACCTATACGTGTGCGTTTGAGCCCTAAAAAAGCGGGTAAAGCGACCGGATATACAAGAATAATCGAACAACTTCAATGTACAGCCGATGCTTACCTGTGCCAGTGAAGACATACAAGACATGATTGGTTTGGGTGGCATACTTCCTTAGAGCTTTTTCCAGGTTCTCCCAGTTTCCACCGTTAAACAGCTGCCACTGTGGTGCAATATTGGTAGTTATCATGGTGTAAGCGCGCTCCTCGTCGGTAGTAAAATCCGCTTTTGGAGTTAGATGTCCTCTGGCAAAGAATTGTTGGCTTTGCAGGTTGTAATTACCATACAGTCCCCTCTGCAGCTCTGTCCTGTAGTCCTCGTCAGTTGCCCCGCGGGGTCCTTGAAAATGCGAAAAACACATACTGCGTTAGAAAAGAACGAATAAGATTCCCGAAAGATTGACCGATTGATTGATCAATGGAGTGATTGAATTATTGACCAATAGATTCAATTATTGATTGATCGTTGATCGATCGATCGATTCGCTTGGTCGGTCGTCGGTCGGTCGGTCGGTCGGTCGGTCGGTCGGTCGGTCGGTCGGTCGGTCGGTCGGTCGATAGATTGTTTGACGGATGGATTGATTGATTGATTGATTGATTGAACAAGAGATAAATGGTCTATCTACATAGCTATCATGAGTTAATGTAGTGAAAATATTACCAACTTTAGCATCTGCTCTAAATACGGTATCTCTTTTTTTCCTCCGATATTGGGACGTACAATGTGTCCTGTGAAGTCTGGTATGAGTGTGTCTTTATTGTAACAAGCAGCATATTGTGGCATTTGCTTATTGGCGCCATAACAAAGTCCTATTTGACTATTTCCGTTACAGGTCACAACTTTTTCCAAGACGGGAGTTTGGTTCTTATCAAAAAAACGTGTCCAGTAGTAAAACAGACATCCGTTGATGTTGTTAGAAAAGGCGTCATACCCAATCTTTGCCACTCTCTTTTGGCGCGCTGTTAAAATATAAAAGTAGCAAACTATTTTAAAAAACATTAGACAACCAGCATAACAGTGCCTTTCTGACAAGGAGACTAAAAATGGAGCAAATTCAGAGCCTAATCCACAATCAAAAGGGCAGTATATGTACATGTAGAAAAATGATCCACCTGTTTCTGTAAGTTCTGATGTTGGACTTTGATCAGATCTTTGAAGAATCACAAACAGCCCGCCAAAAACCACCACAAACAGCACCACGAACGATCGCTTGGTCTTCATCATCTGTTCTCTTAGTCTTCTGCGAAATCAACCTTTTTGAGGTAAAACAAAAAGTAATTCTTAAAACACCCTATAATTTTGAATGGTTTATCGAAACCAGGACAAAATAAGTTTTTGTTCAAACGACTGAATAGAAGATTTGCAAATTATTTCTGTGTGGTATATTTGTGGGTTTGGATATATACAATGGATAGATTAAAATTGATGTTATGGTTTGTTTTTTGCTGCTTATATTCAGTGTCAGAGAAAATTTGTATTTGTATTAGGTATTAGGCGTGCCGTTATATGTTAAAGTTAGCACCGACCACCTCTGTGACAGTTCTGTGGTTTCCGCTTGCTTCGTTTGAGCTTGTTGCAGCTCTAGCTTTTTTTCTCTCAAATTCCAATAGCCCTTTTCACGGTTAACCTGAAATATTTGCATAACAATACAGCTAAACATAGAAGCGAGGCAATTTCCGGCACAAGCTGTAAAACATCGTGATTTTCTTGAGCTCCTTAAACTTTGTTAGCATAAAAATAGTTTTAAAACGGAGAAGAACTAAATATGCAACTATTTTAGTTTAAGTTTGCCGTAAAGATCGTAATCCGATCTCCCTGTTGCTTATGCGAGTCTACTCTTTATTAATAGCGAAAAGCAGGAGCATATTACCCCGGAGCCTCAATCTCCCTTATTGGGCCTATGCCTCGGCGAAGTTACACCTTGAGCTATTTTTAGAATTACTTTTGCCGCAAAAATATGATGTCATGAGCCACGCCCCCACGTTTAACCGATGAGATTGTTCCTGCTACAATACAATACAAAACAATACAATACAATACAATACAATACAATACAATACAATACAATACAATACAATACAATACAATACAATACAATACAATACAATACAATATAATACAATACAATACATTATCGTACTCAAATTCGGGATTAGCCAATCAGAAGCTCTATCTACTGACCTGTTATAATCCATCAAAATTTTTTCTCGCGCGCGATTGGTCTAAACACGTCACGTGACGCAGCCAAAACTGGGGAAATATATAAACAATAGCCTCCATTTGGCTTCAAAAATATGCTCGGATATTTGTCCGCGGACATTATCTGTTCCGAGAAGCGAACAGTTTTCCGAGAGCGAAGCTCGAGGAAAACTGTGAGCTTCGAGGAACAAATAATGTCCGCGGACAAATATCCGAGCATATTTTTGAAGCCAAATGGGGGCTATTGTAGTTATTATCCTTCAAATATTTTTTTCACAAGGCCGCTCTGTTTGCCGTGGAAGATCTCGGTCGGCCAAGCTGTTAAACATCAAAATAATTCTGTTGGCGTTCAAAAATATTTCTAGTCTGTTCAAAACAATCAGTTTTATTTAATTCAGCAATTTATTTGAGACGAAAACTGAACCTGCGAACGTGAAACGCAAATTTCCAAAACTGGGGAATATCACTTGGGGAATATCACCCGGATATTCCCCAGTTTTGGCTGCGTCACGTGACGTGTTTTAGACCAATCGCGCGCGAGAAAATCTTTTAACGTGTACAAAGATTACGTCGAAGTCAATGTTATTAAGCAAAGAAAAGGGGTTTAAATAAAAGAACGGCCTGGATTCGAACCGAAAAAAAAAAGAAGAGAAGGACCATGTAGGATTTGAACTCTCGCCCTCAATCCCGAAAAGGCCACACGAGCGCGCCGTGTGACGTCATTTCTGTCAACCACAATTTCACAAACATGATCGTAAAGTCCAGATGAGATTTGATACCGCGTTAGCTCAGTTGGGGGACAGAATTATAGCCCTCGCTTCGCGAGGAACAAACCATGGCTCGACCAAACGCGTACCAAAATGGTACGATTAGGTATAAATACAATATTGCTTTTGCTGTTCTGCTTTGTTTCTAAGTGCCTGTTTACATGGAGGGAGGGTGACCCTGGTTCCCGGGTCACCCTCCTAGCCGGGCTACCCTGGGAGGGCCAACTTTTCATACATTTCTTTACAAAGCACACTGAAGTGTTTACATGCAGAAAAGATAGCCCGCCTACCGGGTCACCCTATCTGCTTGCCAGGGTCACCCGGCTAGGCGGGCAATCTTTTCTGCATGTAAACGGTCAACCCGGGTCACCCTCCTAGGCGGGCTATCTCTGTTGACTTGAAAACCCGCGATAATGGCGGAACAAGCGATAAAAACAGCAAACTCGCCGCTATAGCCTTTCTTCTTGCTGCCATGTTTGTTATGTAGTGCTTTTAAGCGTAAATAAATCGCACCGTTGCAATAAAAATAGTCCGCCAAAATATGAGCTTGCCAAAACAAGAGCCCGCCAAAAAAAGATAGCTCGCCTATATGATAGCCCGCCCTAATAGCCCGCCCATGTAAAGGCGGGCTATGTTTTAGCCCAGCTAGGAGGGTGACCCGGGTACCCGGGTCACCCTCCCTCCATGTAAACAGGCCCTTAGTTTCTCTTTCTCCAGCTCGATGGCTTGTTTGTGCTCGTAAAGGTTAGTTGCAAGCTTCAACTGCGAGTCGAAATAAAGCGGCCGAAGTTCCCATTAAAGATGAGAAGAATATTCAACAGGGACAGGGTCAGGGTTTGAGCGTCCCGGCCGCACCTTCCTACCCGAGCGTCGTCTATCGAGTACGCCCCCCCCCCCCCCCCCCCCCCCCCGGCCTGGGCAAAATTCAAGGCAGCGAAAACCAGAATGGCGCCAAATTTTTGCGTTTGACCGCTGTGAATCCCAGACTCATCATTTCAGAACAAGAAGCTGAGTTTCAAGGTTCCTTATTTTCGTGAAATTGAAACGGAAGTGCGTCACTTTCCAATCAAATTGGCCCGCAGAGTTTGTGTCAAGAATCAGTGGCAATGTCTCAAATTTCATGTGATATTCATAATTTGTATCTTCCTTATCACATGGTTCGTAAATAAGTTGAATTGGAACAATTGTCTAGAAGTTAATAAGTAAATTAGGTGAGAGACATACCTGATCTGTAAGTCTTCCGAATAGGAAGCAAGAACTGGCAGTGATGTATTCTAAAAAGTAAACACAAATTTAAAGACTTGGATTTGCCTTTGGTACTATTAATGTAAAAGTAAACAGTTATGAAATACAACAATTACCGATCGATCTGACGGTAGTGCTAGACGGCAAATTGCAACGCTTCAGATACTTCACATAGAATTCATACTGTTTATACCAGTTTATGTATAGTTTATGTTTCCAGAAAGCAAACTAAACTACCTCCAGGGAAATGTTCCCTCTTTAATAATTTAATAACAGCCGCAAAGCGTTCCTAGGCGCGGCGTCACCATTATAAAGGTCACCAATCTTGACCAATCATGACCCAATATTAAACAAAAGCATTTCAGAACAGGTGGTGTTTCATTGTTCCTCTTTTTCGTGGAATTGAAACGGAAATATGTCACTTTCTGGGCCCGCAGTTATAGTGTCAAAAAACTGTGACTTGCCTAAATCCATGAGAAATATCTAAGTATTTTTTATTGCCTTTTGAAATTATACAGGTTAATCCTGTCACTTTGTTACATAGTGGGCTTTAAACTCATGAATATTCTGGTTTAAATAAACTTCATCGAGACACTCATTGGTTTTGAGCCAATCAGACCGCGCGAAGTACCTTGTTTATTTCATAAATCAAAATATATAACATGCAAATGTTGTTACGGACATCTCAGTTACAATTGCAATATACGGGCTAGTTATATAAAAATTACACTTGTAGCTGACATTTTTATTTCACAGAAGTTATGTGCTGGATTTCAATCAGTTCAGGGGAAGGGCAAACTGTTTTCGCGTGGAGCGCCACTTGTGTAGACACGTACGATAAATAATTAATCTCACGTCAGACCGAACTACATGTTTTATTAATTAAGACACGATAACTTTCGCTTGCCACATGAAATAAATATATAGCGATTTAACTATAATGTTCAAAGGTGAATGATAAGAACTACAAAATTACGAGCTAAAACATGAAAAACAACACACGCAAGTGCTCGCTATTGCAACCATTGCGCCACATATACCATAGTTTAATACACTATTTAAGAAAAAGTCATTCATCAGGTAGCTTTGTTTAATCGTTGCTGCATTCATGAGCAGCTGTAGTTATCGTCCTGAAATGAGTAGCTCAGCTTTGAAGAGAAGGACCGATTTCCAACGTTTTACGGAAATCGGTCAGCTTTCTTTTTTCCAGGGAATGAAAAGGTATACTCCCGAGTTGTTCAGTGGTAGGATATTACCCATCCGACAGTCAAACAGTTGTGTGACAAACGTTTTCTATCAAACAAAACCGATTGTTAGCGTCAAGAACTTAGGAATTGATGTTTTGTAGAATCAAATCTGAAGGGTTTTCCGGGGGACCATGCACACGGACTCTTCTAGCGCACAGTTGGAAAAACGGTCATATTTTGTCCTGGATCCGCGCCTGTTATCTTCTATGTTTCCACAGAGGAGAACCGGTTTGACCAGTGTGTTGTAGAGTTTTATCTTGGTTCTCTTATTATACTGCTTTGATCCCCATATTTTCTTGAGTCGAGTAAAAGAGGACTTTGCTTTGCTTAGCCTTTTCTGCATATCCTTGTCTGCTCCTCCATCCTTACGCATTGTTGCACCCAAATATTCAAATTCACTAACTTCTTGGATAGTCTCGCCATCTTGGAACTTTATTGGGTTGTTGTTTTTGCAATTCATCTTGAGGACGCGAGTTTTCTCAGTTCTTGTTGATGTTTAATTTAGGCCAACTCTTTTGGCTGACTCTGACAGCTTATCCGTTTTCCTTTGCATCTGATTCTGCGTCGTTGAAATAAAGGCTATGTCGTCTGCAAACTCTAGGTCTTCCAGCTGCTCCATCATCTTCCATCTGATTACGGTATTGGTCTTCTCTGTTGTTTCACGCATAACCCAGTCAACAGCTAGTAGGAAAAGGAACCCCGACATCACACAGCCTTGCTTCACACCTGTTTTGACTTGGAACCAAGCTGATGTTTGGCCACTATCGAGAACGGAACATTCACTGTCTTGGTAGAGAAGCTTTATGATGGTGATTATCTTCACCAGGGTGCCATTTGAATCATGATGTCCCAAAGACTGATCCTGTGAATCGAATCGAATGCTTTTTCGAAATCGATAAAATTTATGGCGAGTGCGGCCTGCCATTCATGTGATTGTTCAATTATGTTGCATAGGATGAAGATATGTTCGGTGGTGTTCCTCCCTTCTCGGAATCCTGGCTGCTCTCTTCTTAGCTTGACATCTACACCTTCCTTCATCCTTTGGATAAGTATCTTATCGAGCACCTTGCTTGCAATTATTAGAAGTGTGATGCCTCGCCAATTACTACAATCTCTTAAATCATCTTTGTTAGGTATCTTAACAATTAACGCGTTTCTCCATTCATCAGGGATCACTTCTTTCTCCCAGATAATTCTGATAATATCATGCAGTTTTTGCCTGTTTTTTTCAAATATCGATTTTTCCACATCATAGACATGAGTGACAGAATGCTCCACACACCAACATCTCGAGGATCATGTCATAATGACGTCGATCATCCCGAGATAAAAACGTTTAGAAAATAGACGAGCTGTTTCTAATGTGACAGCCTCTGGAATGTTATCCTCGAGCGATCTCGAGCACGTTCCCAGGCTCCTCTCTTCCTCCCTCGAGAAGTAACCATGGTGACGGCTATTCACGTGGTCGTTCGCCTGAGACAACCAAAATCACGCGAAAAGTACTTAGTCGCTGTGAAAATGTGTTGTTTGAAACAATTTTAATTTAATTTAGTCGATGCTATCTGGCGGAAAGCTACAAAATATATTCAAGAGTAGCTTTTAATGGTGTTTGGCTCAGTAAAATGCTGGTTTTTTTTTATAGGAATTCAAGGATAACAATGTATCGTTTATTGCCCGTTCCGAAGTTCAAATGGAGACTGGGGACGGGTTTTAAAATTGTAATTTAATTAAAAATTGGAGCCAATCACAAGAAAGATCACATTAAAATTAGTCGGTTTACCAGGTTTGGGGTTGTTTCGTTAGATTTGAAGGCTTTCAAAACTCAGAAAAATTATTTGTATGGATTTGGGGGACGCCATCTCTAAATTAGAGATGTTTGTATGGAATTTGGGCGACCTTTGACAGCTCACAGCCTGGTTAATATGCAATGTAACATAACTAAACTTGGTAAACTTACCCATTTTCAGGCGGTCTAGCTTTCTGGTGATGGGATTCCTGATGCAATTTGAAGAATGGGTAAACTAGGGCCCAGTCCCTTTTTGAACTTCGGAACGGGCAATTGCGTGTTCAACACAAGGCCATTCGCTAAAAATTCGCTACGGCGGTTAATTTACCTTTATCAACTCCGAGTTGATAATCAACATAGTGTTTCACTTGCCCGCCGACGCAGCACCACAGTTTCATTAGAAACTAGTCACTTTGTCCATCGAAGTCAAACTTGTCTTCAAAATAGCCAAATAGCGTAAAACTATAATGACCTGATAAATGCCAATAAATAATAAATGCTTCTTAATGGAAATTCGTTGGTCGGTACGCCCATTTAACTGGTGGGAATCTCTGTATCCTTAGATAATAATCAGAATAAAAACATCATAATTCAAGGCCGTAAAAGTTATTGTTAAAGCACAGTTTGGTCAGATAAAGGAACAGCCTGTGGGACAAGCTAGAAAGGTTAGCATAAATTCGTTTATTTTCTAACTTTGAATATTATTCTCATCTAAAATTTAATTTGCAGCTGATGTTTATATGTCTACTGTAGCTATTAGTCCTATTAATTTCTTTTTATTAATTGGAATTTTTATTTCTGAAGACCAATAAGGAAAGTAAAATTCACATTTTATTAGTATTAAAAGTAGATAAAAATAATTTTCCAAAAATGTCAACTTCAGGCAATGCGTTTTTCATAAATCCTTTACTAAATCGAGGACGACAAAAATGGAGGTTGAATTGCACTTTCAAAGCCTGATTTATTGCAAATTGGGATAAATTATGACTATAAAGTATGGTCCTATAAAAATAAGGTAAAGCCGCCCTCGGACCAAAGTACACCAATATAAGAAAACGATCGAGAATGTAAAAATAAATCTGTGAACCTCATGTTTGGAGGGATTTGATGAAAAAGATGGAAAAAATTGACAAAACAATAGTGACCTGATAATGGTAATGAATAATGGATAGTCCTTAATGGAGAAGTGGTCCACTTCCATGTTCAAGTGACCGTTATACAAGCGCAGGTTTTTTTAAATTATATGGGATAAGAACAATTCCAACTATAGAAAGAGGACTAATATTTGTCTAATTATGAGCATTGCATACTTTGTTTTGATCTGTTTACAAAGTCTGTAGCATAGTTCAAGTTAGCCAGTGATTTATCCGGTGGGTAGCGTTATGAAGCCTTTGAACAACCGGCGGTCACACACACCAGGGTTTCATGGTAGCTATTAGGGCGCCGAAAAAGCTTTATTTCACTTTTAAACTTGAGTTTTATATCCGCAGACTAAAAACTTATAACCACTGTGTACAGCATAATATACAACAATTGGTCCATAAATTAATGTTCATTTGAATTATTCTAACACCAGGATTTCGTCCACAGCCGTAAAAGTTAGAACCACCTTGTACAGCATACTAAACAGTGCTGCTCAATAGCTTTCATTTGAATGGTCACACACATCAGTCCATATAAGTAAAAGTTAGAATCACCTTGTATGGCATAATAAACAGTACCCGTGAAAGTACTGCTCAATAGCTTTCATTTGAATTAACACACACTTCGGTTTCACCTACAGACTTACAACAAGGCGCCCAAAATTGTGACCACTTCGTGCGCGTATACTATCCAATCAGAAGTCAAGGATAGCTATTCTTCGGCTTCTGATTGGGTAGTCTGCACGCACGAAAGAAAATTAAAAGTGGTCACACTTTTGGGCGCCTTGCTGTAACCCTCGGACGAATGAAATGGGTGTGGATGCCACCCCGATGAGGTTTTTTCGCGAAATTTTGAAAAAAGGATTCACTCTGGGATGCTCAAACTTTCAATAGCTCAACATTTTCGATGTGACAACTATTTTTTTAAATCGACGAGCCTATAAAGTTCGGACGGACCTGATGAAAAAAATTGATAAAAGAATAGTGACCTGATGATGGTAATGAATAATGAATAGTCCTTAATGGCCAAGTGGTCCACTTGATTGTGGCCACTTAACTGGTTTCGTCATTGTTTGAGATAAACACAGAACGCCAAGCCGTCACATTTATTGTCAATGTAGTTTTGTCGGATAGAGGAAAGCTAGTCTGGTTAAGGTTGGTAGAAAACTCAAACATTTTTCGCGTATTCTGCCGCGAAATTTAGCAAGTTTAGAAGTTCAACTCAAATTTACTATTTTTAGTCCATCATTGAAGAATAACCGATGTAAAAAAAAAAATTATTTTAACGAATATCACTTTGCAGACCTCGGTTTCTTAATATTGTATGTGCAATGCTCATAATTAGAAAAGTATTCGTCCTGTCAGTTTTTAGTTGGAATTGTTCTTATCTCACATAATAAAAACCCGCGCTTGTATAACGGTCCCTGAAGACGTGCTATAATAACGCTAACAACAATTTTTATTGATTATTCATATTTTACCTTTCACTTCCGAGAGTATGACCAGCTCAAAATTGCTGAAAAAAGCTGATTTTTATATGTTTACTGTGGCTCATTTCTTTTTATAGAAATTCTAGGACGAATAAGAAAAGTAAATTGACACTTTATTAGTCTTAAAAGTAGATAAAAATAATTTTCCAAAAACGACTACTTTAGGCAATGCGTTTTTCATAAATCCTTTACTAAATCGAGGACGAAAAAGATCGAGGCTGAATTGCACTTTCAAAGATTTATTGCATCCATTCCTTGTTTTGTGTTGTTTTTCTTACCTTGAATACGTTTTGCAATTGCAATTGGGATAAATTATGACTATAAAAAAACGGTCTCTTAGACTGAATAGCAAGCCGCAAAATCGTGGGTTGGAATCAGGTTAGATGTAAGGTCAGATCAGGTCAGAGGTTTGCACTAATGCAAGGAAACGATCGAGAACGAAAAAATAAATCTGCGAGCCTCAAGTTCGGAGTTAGTGATGAACTGAAAAGATGGAAAATAGTGACCTGATGATGGTAATGAATAATGAATTGTCCTTAATGGAAAAGTGGTCCACTTGATTGTGGCCACTTAACTGGCTTTGTCATTGTTTGGGACAAAATAGAACGCAAAGCCGTGACATTTATTGTCAATGTAGTTTTGTCGGATAGAGGAAAGCTTGCATAGGTCTGGTTAAGGTTATTCTGCCGTGAAATTTAGTAAGTTTTAAAAGTTCAACTCAAATTTATGCTGCCATTATCTTCTTTACTATGCTATATTTTCACAGACTGCTGTAAGAGGTCGTTAACGTGGGTTGTTTGCTAAAGGAGATTACAGTGAAGCTGTGTTTCATGTCACAAATTTCTTGCTTTTTCTCTGACGCTAAAAACTAACCATAACAACAATTTCAGTCATTGTAGATATGCAAACGTATATATCACAGAAATGATTTGCAAGCCTTCTACTTCGTTTGATACAACAGATGAAAGCTTATCAGTTCTCCTGGTTTGATGTTTCCGATTTCGATAAGCCATTGTAAAAATTAGAGGGTGTTTTTAAAATAATTACTTTTTGTTTTACCTCTAAAAGGTTGATTTCGCGGAAGACTGAAGGAAACAAACGATGAAGACCAAACAATCGTTGGTGGTTTTGGTGCTGTTTGTGATTCTTCAAAGATCAGATCAAAGAGTAACGTCGGAGCTTACAGAAACAGGTCAGGATAATTCCCACATGTACTGCCCTTTTGTGGGTTAGGCTCTAAATTTGTTCCATTTTTACCCCCCCCCCCCCCCCCCCCTTCTTCCCCTCTTATGCTGGTCTTCTAATGTTTTAATAGTTTGTTGCTTATTTTAACAGCGCGCCAAAAGAGAATGCTTCGGAACTACGATGCCTTTTCCACCGACATCAATAAATGTCTGTTTGAGTACTGGACACCCTATGTTAAAAAGAACCTAAATCCCGGCCTGAATAAACTTGTGACCTGTAAAGGAATAGGACTTTGTTATGGCCCCCCTCCAGCCAATAAAAAGATGAAAAGGGTGCACAATATGCTGCTTGTTACAATAAAAAAACGCGGATACCAGAGTTCACAGGACACATTGTACATCCCAATATCGGAGGCCAAGGAGGAGGAAACGAATTTCGAGCAGATGCTAGACTTGGTAATATTTTCACTACATTAACTTATGATAGCTAGATTGCCCTTTCCGAGGTCGCGCGGGAAGTTGGGTCGAGTTTCCGAACGTGCGGAATTTTGGGGCTGTTTTGGGGGTCGCCATTGTTGAAATTTCTGTAATATTTAACAATAATTATCCGCCTCAGGCTCAGTACTAGTGAATATTAGTGAATATTTACCGAGACGAATTCGAGGTAAATATTCACCATTATAATCCATCAAAATTTTTTCTCGCGCGCGATTGGTCTAAACACGTCACGTGACGCAGCCAAAACTGGGGAATATCCGGGTGATATTCTTCAAGTGATATTCCCCAGTTTTGAAAATTTGCGTTTAACGTTCGCAGGTTCAGTTTTCGTCTCAAATAAATTGCTAAATTAAATAAAACTGATTGTTTTGAACAGACTAGAAATATTTTTGAACGGCAACATAATTATTTTGATGTTTAACAGCTTGGCCGACCGAGATCTTCCACGGCAAACAGAGCGGCCTTGTGAAAAAATATTTGAAGGATAATAACTCGCTCGAGGAAAACTGTTCGCTTCTCGGAAACAGATAATGTCCGCGGACAAATATCCGAGCATATTTCCTCGCCAAATGGAGGCTATTGTTTATATATTCACTGAGCCTGAGGCGAATAATTGTCTTAGTATAATTAAATTTACTAAGGTGAATATAAAAAACTACAAATTACGAGCTAAAACATGAAAAACAACACACGCAAGTGTTCGCCATATTACCGTAGTTACATCATTTACATATCAAATTAAACAGTAAAATACACAAAAGAACACTACGAAAAAGACATTCATCAGGTCCATTGTTTAATCGTTGCTGATTTCATGAGCAGCTGTAGTTATCGTCCTGAAATAAGTAGCTTTAGGTCTGAAGAGAAGCAAATTTCTGTGACTCCATCCGACACAAACACGGCCGCGCGCCCTGGTTGGCCACACAAAAACCTTTGTTTACAAGTTTTAAATGCGTTAAAATCATTTCTAGAGAAGGTTTTCCGTCCAAACTTCTTGGTAGTCATTTGCCTAAATTCCCAATGCTTTGAATATCCCGAACGTGGAGTGATGTCTTTAGAATGAACGAAAATTTATTCAAAACGAGTCGCCATCTTTACTTGCCAGCACAAGAAATGTGGCTTAGCTTAGCAGCCACGCCTTGAAATCCTATATTCACCACCTAGCGCGGTGAATATAGTGTCAGATGCCGAATTTTTCAACCAATCAGCTAGTCGGATTCTCTATATTCACTTAGTAAATTATACTAAGATGTAATGGTAATATAACAATAGCGCCCGCCTCCCATACCCAGGGGAGTTTTGTCCTCTCCCCAGATTTCTCTCGCCAAATAATCCAAGATGGCGGCCCCACGATCGATCGTGACGGTGCGACGATTTCAGCGCAAAAAATAGAGGGACTGTTAACAGTCTAAGCGTCCCCCAAAACAGCCCCATAATTCCGCACGTTCGGAAACTCGACCCAACTTCCCGCGCGACTCGGAAAGGGCATAGATCAACCAACCAACCAATTCAACCCAACCACTCGCCCACCCATCCGTCAGTCAGTCGGTCGGTCGGTCAGTTAGATGTCAGTCATCGAGATCGATCGATCGACCGTTATCGTTCTTTGTTGTCTAATCACTCTGCAGTGAAACCGAGAATTAACAAAATAATTTCTAACTTACTACAAGTAACATCAAAGACTCCTACGAGCTACTAATGAATGATAAGGCATAAACTAGAAATTTCTAATAGAAAGCCAAGTGCTGCGGATGGAAATTAATAAGCAAGTCAAACAAGAATTATGAACATATACAACTGCCTGATTCCCCATGGCCACAGTGGCTGCAAACATATATGTGCTAATTTGTTGACTAAATTACTCCATGCTGATGTATTGTTTACATTTTGTAAATGCATGCCACCCTTTAAAGTGATGTTATCATTTATTGGTCTTGAAATCCGAATACATTTAGCACACCGCGATGCAGATCTAGTAGCGTTTCAAAATTATTTTTTCCATAGTCCAGTCCTGATCAGTTCTAAAAATTCAAGATGTCTCCCATTGTTGAAAAGCTCCATCGTTTAAAAGTCCCAAATAAACTAGTACTCGTCCGTGATAAAGATAAAGATGAACTTTATTCGTGCAATTGGTATAAAGCAAATACAACATTTAGCGTACTGTAGCGTTTAGCTAGGCTACCAAAATGAATCTCTGCAATTGAAGGCTCGATCGATCGATGGATCCATTCCTCTCCTAAGTCACGCACGCATGCACAGAATTGGTCGAAATGGGACACGGCTAGCTCTCCTCCTTCATCTCTTCTCAAATTATCCATCCTTCCTCAAACTACTCCTCGATCTACGCCTGCCACCTTGGAAGACGCCGCCGCCATCTTGGATACCGTCTGAACCCTCGTACCCTACCCTAGGCGTTTGCTCCACCGACCCCCACCCCTGCGACTAACTCCCCACCCTCTCCTCCCTCCAATGCCGTCCCCATGGGTAAGGCAGGTGACCATTACATATCGCGGGCTCAACCTAATGAATAATTTAATTCATAAATTAATATGCATTTAATGCATAAATTAATGGTCACAGCCCATCGAGCGAGTGCTAATTTGCATATCCATGTCCCTCACTATACTCATTTCATTTCATTCGTGAGTAAAAACCAGAACGTATTCCAACCTCGATTCCAGGCTCTCTCTCCTTTTCCTCCCTTGTCGTTGAGGGGAGAGACCCTGGTTGCGGCTGGTCACGTGACCATGCGGTTACAACAAATACCACAGGGAGGGTGGGTCTTTGTGGCCGTTTTGTCAGGTGAACAATAATTACTAACAAGGGGATCGAAGGGGCAAATCGAGCTTGGTTTTCACGGCGGAGATTATGTTAAAAGTGAAACAGGCTATTTGTATGTAAAGTTTGTTTTTATTCACAAATTCTTAGTATATAAGCTTAATCAGAATATAAGTAGACAGTCTCATGATCGTAAAGCTAAACGAGGTTAAACCGGGGGTTAAACCAAAGGTCCCCAAGCTAAAGATAAGAGAACAGTGTCACGGTATAAGCGGTATTGTGTTACAACGGCTCGATTTATAAGGGTTTGTATGGGAAACGCAACGGTTATGTTTTAGAAGATATAAAATCGAATGTTTTGTGAATAAAAACGACTTACCCTGTTGCTGTGTTGTATTCTTTGTAGTTTGCCAGCTTCTCAGGCCGATTTGAGGCGATTTAGGCGAGTTTTAAAACTACAAAGAATACAACACACAGCAACAGGGTAATTAGTCGTTTTTATTAAGCGGCCGACGCATAGCGGCCGCTTCAAGAAATTGACTTTTTTTTTCATGTCGCTAGCCTTAGTCCTCTTCACGGTTGACATGATGTTATCGCATCTCGGTCTAAAATTAGCCAGTAGAGAATTCTCTTCCACATTCTTTCTGTAGTGTCGTGTAAGTGCGTAGATGTATTTAGTTTATTACAGTAATCGCATTGGAAAAAGCAAAGACAAATGTCTCACAGCAGTGAACAGCAGTGTTGTTGCAAAATGTGCTAAATTTTTGTTGTGTGACCTTTTCTCGTTATTCGATCCCACGGTTGACATGACGCAATCTCTGGTCATGTAAAGATGATGCAATAGAGGTATTGTGCTATGAGCATGAAGCAATCCGCATTGGGATTTCTCTTCCTGATCGCAGTTACGATACCCCGTGGTATATGTTTTTGTAAACGTGATTAGTGTCCTTGGATTAGTGGTATTAAGATAAATTAAGGTATGTTTTCAAATGACTATTTGTCATTAGTTGATGGCATTTATAATATTTCAGTTTCTACACAGTAATCTTAAAGTTAACCTATGAAGTCTGGAATAAGCTTATTAATCGTTTGTCGTGAAAGATTTTAACATTCACCTTTTCCTACAAGAGATGAATAATTCAAATACTTTCTGTCTAGAAATCAAAAATGTGTGCATAAGAAAAGTGATTATTTTTTATACTAATCCGTGAAGCTGAGCATCTTAAAGTTAACCTATGAAGTCAGGAATAAGCTTATTAATCGTCTTTTCCTACAAGAGATGAATAATTCAAATACTTGCGGTGGAGAAATAAAAAATGTGTGCATAAGAACAGTGATTCTTTTTAATACTAATCTGTGAAGCTGATCATGTATGTGCTGATGCAGAGTTTTCAGAATGTAGTTGGATAACAAAAAAAGTCGTCTTTCTTACTTCAGCAGAAATGAAACTTGATGACTTGAAATGACAACAGGGAGCAGAGGAGTCGAATTGCGTTACTGCGTTATTCGATCTTGTTTTCATGTCGCTAGCCCTAGCCCCCTACACGGTTGACATGATGTTATCGCATCTCGGTCTAAAATTAGCCAGTAGAGAATTTCTCTTTCCACAGGCTTTCTGTAGTGTCGTGTAAGTGCGTACATGTATTGAGTTTATTACAGGAATCGCATTGAAAAAAGCAAAGACAAATGTCCCCAGCAGTGAACAGCAGTGTTGTGTCTTGTTGTTGCAAAATGTGCTAAATTTGGCGGTGTGACCTTTGCGCGTTATTCGATCCCAGCGGGGAATCGGCTTCCGGTTTCACGCAAACTGCGGACTTTAGCGAGACTGGCGTGACCACTTGTTTTTTTCGTAGTCACTGCACTTTCCCCAGTTGACATTGCATTGCATTGTCTAAAATTAGCCACTAGAGAATTTCTCTTCCACAAGCTTTCTGGATAATTTCTTCCTACTTTTAGAGAAAATTTCGATTTTCGTATCGTGTAAGTGCTCTTTTCATGTTCTTTACAAAGAAACAAGCGAAATCCACACGGTTGACACGGACGCAATCCGACAGTGTCTAAAATTAGCCACTGGAGAATTTCTCTTCCACAGTCTTTCTGTAGAATTTCTTTCTACTTAAACGGGCCTTTAGCATGATGCAATATTACATCAGGCAGTCACGTTTTTCGTCACGCAGGTTCGTGTGTTGACTCTTTATAGGCCTTAGAGTCCAGTGACCGCGAGTTTACTCGAAGCGATCGAATCGAATCGAAGCAGAATTGTCAAACACAGCGCTCGCTTGTAAACAGGTGAATAAAATTACGTTTTACTTGGCTTGTGTGTAAGCTTGTTATTTTTTAATTTTCACGACTTACATAACAATCAACGTTATCCTATTCTGAACGTATAGGTTACCCTGTGGAAGGCAAAAAATGCTCAAAAACCAAACCCTGTCCAGCGGGACATTCCTATATAGCGTACACAAGGGAGATCCCCCCCCCCCCCGAGGAAATCGGCCGCTTGTAATCCCTTCAGGGGATCTTGTTCACAAAACATTCGATTTTATATCTTCTAAAACATAACCGTTGCGTTCTCATACAAACCCTTATAAATCGAGCCGTTGTAACACAATACCGCTTTACCGTGACACTGCTCTCTTATCTTTAGCTTGGGTGGCCTGTGGTTAAACCAGACACCTTGGTCTCAAACCAAGTTTGAAAACAACAATAAGCTTGGCGAGCTCGTTTTACTGACCCTGTGAACTCCGGTGAGGGTAAAAGGCGGAATGAGTTTGCGGAATGGCATGTGTCATGACTTGCGGAATGGCATAATTATGCGGAATATAACATATGCAGAATAACTTAAAGAAATAAATTAACTGCAAATAACCACTTTACGTAATGCTGCGGGCTCAATCATACGATCTTGTCACGTTTTTCAATCAAGATGGCGGCTGTTTGGTGACAAGAAGCGTATAGGACCCGTATAGGTTAACCCATTTACAACGCCGCTTTTATGTTCGTCGTAGCCATATTTTTGGTCAACACAAAGACAAATTATCTTTCAAGTGGTATTCTGGAGGTAAATTGTATTTTCATGAAGAAGAAGTGTTCTGTGTCGATTCTGTGCAAGAAATGAAAGTTCACGAATTATAAAACTATTTGAGTGATAAGCATAAATCCATGACAGATCCAGATAACAGATCGATGGGTTATATTTTGCCCGTTACATGGGTGCTATGATTTCTTGGAAAACAGCAGCGTTTAGAGGCATTTTCTGTCTCTTGGATTCATGCACATTCGAAGAGCAACTTTCCGACATTTTCGGCAAATTCCGCCACGCAGTTTCGTATACAAACGCCATTTCCTGTGTAAACTTTGCAGCAATAAAAAAACTAAAACTGACATAAGTGATAGATTTCTTCATAAAAATACAATCTGATAACTAAAATGATTTACCTCCAGAATACCACTTAAATGATAATTTGTCTTTGTGTTGACCGCAAAATATGGCTACGACGAACGCAAAAGTGGCGTTGTAAATGGGTTAACCGAGTTAACCTATATGCCATCTTGATTGAAAACGTGACAAGATCGTATGTTTGAAGCCCGCAGCATTACGTAAAGCGGTTATTAGCAGTTAATTTATTTCTTTAAGTTATTCTGCATATATTATATTCCGCATAATTATGCCATTCCGCAAGTCATGCCACATGCCATTCCGCAAACTCGTTCGCCTTTTACCCTCACCGTGTGAACTCTGGTAAATTAAAACACAACGGCATTTATTTACAAATTCATTTGGAGCGAAATCAGGAACGAAATAGTCCAAATTTTAGGATAAAAGAGTAGCTTACTATTTTCTCTAACTGATTCTGTCGTTAGTTTGACCGTAATATAGTTTTTCTTGTGTCAAAAAATCTACAACAACAACCGCTCGAAGCCGCCCGCCGGCGGTTCCTTGAAAATCAACAACCTTGTACGTCACGAATGTCAAACGGACTGTACGAAGGGATTTTTTTCCATCGGCAGTTTTTGCAGTGAATACAATTTAACGATCACTTAAACTCATTACCTTAAAGCTGTTCACATACCGAAATGATCGGCTTTCTTCCATGGAAAAAATTCCGTTGTAAAACGTCCGACGTAGTTGTGTAGTTCTGAGAATTACGCAAGCGGTTTCTGAGAAAAGATTATTGCAGTGATCTTCGCAAACGGCCTGGCAAAGCATGCAGAAGCTTGAATAACCGCATGTAACCTTATGACAAACTTTTTTGGTGCTTGCTTTGCGAGTTGTTTTAAGACCTGCTGCATGACCTGCATCTGCGAGCATCGGCGTACGAGAAAAATTTTGAAGTGGGGGCTGACCAAAATTTGCCCGAATAAACCTGCTTGCGAGCGTCGGAGGCGCGAGCCTCTAGGGGGGTATGCTCCCCCCTAAAATTATGAAGGCTCGGAAATGCTATTTTCAGTATTCTCCGCGAGATATTTCGTCCAAACCATCGTTCTCGGTCAAGTCTAAAATGACAGGTAATTTGAGGGCTTACAGCAATATTTCTAAAAGAAGTATGAAGACGAAGATATACTTCAATCGACCATATTACACTCACGTGCACGACCACGTCACGTGCACTCCAAAATCTGGCATAATAATCAACATGGCCGTCAAATCGGCTCACTTTCTTCTTATACGCAGTTCCAGTCCCTGCGCGGTCTTGATTATCGCTCCCAGTCCCTCGGCAGAACTCAATGTATCAATTTGTTGTTCCATATCTACTCCGAGTGATAACAGCTATCCCATGAAGTAGTACAGAGGTAACAGAGCTCAGTTAGAAGATTAGGCGCGTTGCGGGATCAAAACAAAAAATCAAGACATAAAATCGTAAAATAATTTGTACTGTGTCTTTGCCCGAACGGTAGATCAGTTTTGCCCGAATAATACTATTTTTTTTGGGGGGGGGGGGGGGGGGGGGTGGGGGGTGCTGCAGACCCCCAGCCCCCCGCTCCCTACGCTGATGTCTGCGAGTTTGGACTCAGAGTCAACGCTCTCACCCTCGCATGGTAGATTTGTCACAGCAACAACTCTAACACTCTACCACCTCTCCCTCCGAATATATTTTTTTACCACCCAGAATTTACACGACCAGCCGCAACCAGGGTCTCTCCCCTCAACGACAAGGGAGGAAAAGGAGAGAGAGCCTGGAATCGAGGTTGAACGTATTCTTTGTTTTCATCTGACGTCCATCAAAATTCTAAAATCTAAACTGTTAATCCTACAAAGCTATTCTTTTTATATCTTCTAGACATGGAAATATGCAAAGTTTGGTATCGATCCAGTGATTCCTTTTGGAAATAAAGCTATTTGAAATTTGTGATGTCCCGGATGAACATAATAATAATAATAATAATAATAACATTTATATTGCGCAAATTCCATAAAAATGTTCAAATGCGCATAACAAACACATGTTCCTGAACTGTCATTTTCAAATTTTTCAGACATGATAATAATTTAGAAGTGATGTCTAAACAGATTTGAAGTGAAAGCTTATGATATTGACGGTAGAATCTACTCTACTTCTTGTGCAATTTTATGGCGGCCACATTTGTGCCCCTCTGAAGGACACAAACATGGCGGCGGCATACTAAATACTGTAATTTTCTGAAAATTAGTTTGGCAATACCTCGGCTATGAAAAACGCTACAAAGCTATAATTTAAACAAACGTTCTTTCTGCCAGTTCTTTTACCTGTTAATTTTCTGATGTTGTTCATGCAAGCAAACAGTTTTTGTAATGTTGATGAAAACCACCAATAGAAAGAGGACATCACGTTTATTGATCAGACATAAACACTATATGCTAATACATATAAACTAATGTACTAAAGTAAAGTTTCGTGAGTGAAGCGATCAAAAAACGGAGATGCCGTCGAATGACAACTCCTAACTGACAAACTCCTTAAATATTCAATTCATACTGACATGATTACGTAACCTACATACCGACAGAAAATAGAAAGGATTACACAATCTACATACCAACACACAGCTATAATACAATACATGACTTGAACAACGTTAAAAATTACATTTTCTAATTCATTATCTGTTTTCGAATTTTCAAGGAACCAAGGGCCCAACTGACAAGGACTACAGGGCACAGCAGATGGGACTGTATGGTAATTACAACCTGCAAAGCCAACAATTCTTTGCCAGAGGACATCTAACTCCAAAAGCGGATTTTGCTACCGACGCCCAACGCGAATACACCATGATAACTACCAACATTGCACCACAGTGGCAGCTGTTTAACGGTGGTAACTGGAATTACCTGGAAACAGCTCTAAGGAGCTATGCCACCCAAACCAATCATGCCTTGTATGTCTTCACTGGCACAGGTAAGGCATTGAAGCTGTTCCTTTACTGTACCCGCAAACGCACACGGATATGTGGCATAAAAACTAATTTTGTATAAATGGAAGACCTATCCGAATAAATTCTGGTACGGATCCAGATTCGTCCGTGACCATCTATTTCACTGTTGTGCGACTTTCACAAAATCAAAACTCGCATGAGCGGTTTGCAAAAGATTTCCGTTAATCATACATGTCATACCGTATATGGAAGAGTTTGATTTTTACAATGACTGTCAAATTTCTCGCGCGCTCATTGGTCAAGAGCCGGTCGATTTACCGTGTAAAACTGGCACTCTGATTGGCAGTCCTCTGTTAGAGTGCAAACGGACGAATGACGTAACGAGTCACGCAGTCCTTTCATAAAAAAAATTGCGCCAGTAAAATTACAACAACAGTGACCCACTCGACTGCATCTCGTGGCGTACTTTTTTGTAGCCTGCGAATACAGCCGACTTTCATCGCGCGCCGCATGCAGCGTCCCGCGAGAAATTCCATACTGATGACGTTAAACCACTAATTCGATTTCCGGAATATATTTGGGTCTCGCTTATTACTGTAACGCTTTTGTTTGATCTCATTGCTACCGGAGGAATATCCATTGATAAACGCGAAAAATTCTTGGAACACGTTTATAGCGGACCGCTTCACTACGAAAATCAGGAATTTCTTTATTCTGTAAGTACTGTTCATAATAATGGTTCGGACGGTTCATAATTTATATTTCTCTTAGCTGTACTCCTTAGCTGTCGCGGCCACCGCCTTTTTGTCAACAATAAAAACCCACGGGTGTTGTGGTCGTCGGAGCGTTCGTGTACAGACGTCATAACTACTTTATTCCCACACGTCGATATTACAACTTCGGAGTATTCGTTTAATTCGCTGCAAACAATACAATAATTGGAAATGAATATAGCTAGAAACACAAATATGACTCTCAAGAAATAAATCAAGGAAAAGCTACTCACACTAGTGTGGATAATAGGTAATAAGATCAAAAAGTCCTTCAACAGTTCAACATGTCCTTCAACAGTTCAAAACATGGCCGAATGACAATTCAAACATGGCCGGTCCGAAACACGCGCCACGCAAACAGCAAGGACTTCTGGGAACTATGTGACGCGTGGCCTCTAAGCCGCGCGGTATCTAGAAAAAAGACACAACATTCCGCCCCCCATGAACTCCTATATATATCGGGGGTTCATAACTACAGTACGGGAATTTATCAGTCTCTAAATGTTCCGTAATTCGCGATCTCTATACTCTTATTCATCGCTAACTCCTTCCCAGCAAGCACAGCTTGGTCACCGGTCGCTTGAATGTTGTCCCCTTTGCCCGTACTTCCACGCTCCTCACCAGTCCATCTGCTCCGGGAAATACGTTCTCGATTCGACCCAGAACCCATTGATTCCTCTTCACATTGTCATCAGCAATCAGCACAAACGTCTCCGAGTCGAAGGTTCCTCTGTTCGTGCTGCCACTTAGGTCTCTCCTGCAGCGATGGTATATACTCTTTCAACCAGCGTCTCCAGTAGTGGTTCGCTAGCAGCTGAGCCTGTCGCCACCTCTTTCTGCTGAACTTGTCCTTCTCATCAAACCACGTCCCGGTGGGATATTCAAGGAGGGGCGCACGTTCAAGAAATGACTTGGTGTTAAAGCTTCATTATCATCTGGGCTTGAGGGGTTCGGTGTCAGTGGTCTCGAATTTGCAATCCGCTCAGCTTCCGTGAACACCGTGGCCAGGACTTCTTCATTCATCGGGGCACTCCCGAGGATAGCTTTCAGGCTCCTCTTGACGGTCCGGACTAGCCTCTCTCCCACACTCCTGACATATGAGACGCTCCAGGTGGGTGAAAAAACCCCACTTACAGCCTCTCTGCATGAGCTCTCTTTCCAGCTTAGTGCAGTCCATCGTCTTCAGTGACTCTCGGATCTCCTTATCTGCGCCAACAAAGTTGGTCCCGTTGTCAGACCGAATCTCCTTTACTTGTCCTCGTCTGTTTAGGAATCTCATCAGGACTAACATGAAGTCGTCGGTTTCGAGAGACTTAGCCAACTCAAGGTGAACAGCTCGGGAATTCATACAAACAAAGATTGCTCCCCACCGTTTCTCAATCACTCTTCCCTCTTCTCGCTTTACGTAGAATGGTCCGAAATAGTCCACTCCGCAGTAGGTGAAAGGAGGCTCATATGGAGTTAATCGTACCTTCGGCAACTCTCCCCATTTGTTGATTCATCCTGGTGCCATCTGCTTCCTGCAATGAATGCACGCTCTAAGGACTTTCTTGATAGCTCCTCTAGCCTTCACTACCCAGAACTGCTCCCTAAGCAGTGACAGAACTTGTTCCACCCCGCAATGCCCATTATCTTCGTGGAGGTGTCGTATCAGGATGGTAGCAAATTGGTGACCTTTTGGCAGTATCATTGGGATTCATAGCATCAGTGGATATCGGGGGCCATTGATATCCTTCCGCCTACTCGCATGACTTCGTCTCCTTTCATGACTGGTTTTGAGCTTGATTATTTTGCTGGAAAGGCTTCACTGGTTTTCCTCTTTCAGGTTTTTTCACTTCACCAGCGAAGCTTCTCTTCTGCACAACTGCCACAATCTTTCTCTTCGCTCTCTCCAGGTCCTCGTGCTTGATACCCCTTTGTACTTCAACTGCTCTTTTGTCCTTTTTCTTTGTTACATGCCACTTCATCCAGTCTAGGAACCTCAGCACCCAGGCCACTTTGCGCAGGGTGTGGACCCAGTTGGAGAATCTGGTTATAAGGTCTTCGACTGTTGTAGTAGGTTCAAGTCCGGTCAGATACATCTCCTTCTTCACCTCAAGGTCTTCTGGAGAAACAATATCAAACTTGTTCTCTGGCCATTTCTTGTCAGCATCCCTCAAGAATGACGGTCCCTTCAACCAGCGATCGTTCCTGAGAAATTCATCCATCTCTAAACCACGGCTGACATCATCCGCAGGATTAATAGTGCCGGCACAATGTCTCCACTGATCTGGGTGTGTCAATTCCCTGATCTCTGTCACTCTGTTTGCCACGTAGGTCTGGAAGCGCCGGCTCTCATTTCTGATATAATTCAGCACGATCATCGAGTCAGTCCAGAAGATGACCTTTTCAAATTGAATTCCAGCTCACTCCTGACAGCAGAATCAATCCGTGCAGCAAGAAGTGCTCCTTGAAGCTCGAGCCGCGGAATGGTGATACTCTTAATGGGTGCATTCCTTGATTTACCAATTACAAAGGCACATTCGATCAAGCCATTCGGATACTCAATGCGCAGGTAGGATGCAGTTCCATACCCAGCCTCCGAGGCATCACAGAAATGATGCAGCTGCAGTCGAACTCCTTCGTGGTCAGGACGACTGAAGTAGCATCTCGGAACACTTATGTCCTCCAGCAGAGGCAGGTAGCTCTTCCAGTTCTCCCACTTCTTAAGAACTTCTCCACTAATCGGTTGATCCCATGGAAGTTTGTGTCGCCACAAGCTTTGCATAATCTGTTTGGCTGGCAGCATCACCGGAGCTGCAAAATTCAGAGGGTCAAAGACCGAGGCGATGGTTGACAGCACACCCCTCATCGTATTCGGCTTGTCCAATTCTACCACTTTGAATCCGAATGTGTCAGATTCAATGTTCCACCGTACCCCAAGAGCTCGGTTAACTGGCAAACTCATCCAGGTCGAGGTTGAGGAACGGCTCAGCTCTCTTCTCAACAGGTATCTCAGCCAAAACTTGGCGATCATTGCTCATGAACTTAGTTAAGTTGAAGCCTCCCCTGGCACACAGTTCAACCAGCTGACTGGCCAGTTGTATTGCAGCTCCTGGTGTGGGCACAGACTTTAATACATCGTCCACATAGAAATTGCGTCGGAGTGACTTTATGGTCATAGGATCAAAATCCTTTTCGTTATCATCCGCTGTCCTCTTCAGTGTTGAATTTGCTGCGCACGGAGAATCTGCTGCTCCGAAGATATGCACGGTCATCACATACTCCTCTGGAGGATCATCTGTACTCCCTTTCCACCACAGAAATCTTAAGTTGTCTTGGTCTTCTTCTCGGACCTTAACTTGATGGAACATGCTTTCGATATCAGCCACTACAGCGGTGTTCTCTTGTCGAAATCTCAAGAGGACCCCGATGAGAGTATTGGTGCAGTCTGGTCCCTGCAAAAGGTTCTGATTGAGGGAGGTCCCGTTACTCTCTGCGGCCGCGTCAAACACTACTCTCACCTTGCCCGGCTTGTTAGGATTGGTCACGGGAAAGTGAGGTAGGTACCACGTTCTCGGACCAATACTTGCAGTCTGTTCTGGCGTCAGCTTACGGGCATGCCCCTTGCTTATGTACCCTTCCATCGTTGTACGATACTTCTGTTCAAGATCTGGGTCTCGACTGAATCTCCGTTTCAGGCTTCGCATCCTTCTCTCTGCCTCAGGGCGATTGTTTTGGTAACTTCACGTCTTCGTTGCGCCACAGCAGTCCTGTCTCGTAATGACCTGCCGACATCTTAGTCGTCCTCTGTAATATATCGATGGCGCGCATGTCCTCTCTGGACAAGTTATGGGACGCTAATATCTTGTGATCATGGCCGTCAGATCTGTCTTCACAGGCACTCCGCGTCCCAAAGGCTTCCAAATTCCAGAAATTGTCAATCAGTTCATGCAGTTTCTTATTGCAGCTAATAAAGTTAACACTGACCTCCTTGGAGATGGAGGCTCTTTCCGACAGTTCCCAGTGATAACCCAGCCCAGTGGGCCTCTCAGCGCTTTCAGTTGACTGTCGGGTGCACTAGGTTTTCGCACTTCAAACACCTCATGAGCATAATCAACATCCTTTCCTATAAGAACAGAGACCTTTTTAAACTTCTACTTCAGGGATCTCTATATCTTTCAGATGGGGATAGATGGTTGTATCAATGTCCTTAGGAAGGACACCTTTCTGAAATGTTAAACTTGGTTGACACAAGTCCTTCTTCTACATTAATAATCTCTCCTTCACCATTAGCCGACTGTAGCTGGAAATTCACTAGTTCAAATTCCTCGTTGGTTTTTTCCATTACAGTGTTCACAGATACAAGCTCTCTCTGCCCTTTTAAGCCTAGACTGTTCGCAATGTCACTACTAATAATAGTCCCTCGAGATGCATTGTCCAACAGACCATAAGTGGTTTAACGAAGACCCATTCGGAGCCATCACCTTAATAGGTACGACATGCAGTAGGACCGTTCTTGAAACAGCTCCTGTAACAGTAGCATACTGTTCCATGGCCCTTGGGGTTTTGCGGGTTTTGTACTTCTTCCGTTTTGCCCTGGGTGTCGCTATGTGATCCTTTTGTCTGACTCTCCATTTGTCCGTCTGGGTGGGGCTCCTGCCCAGCACTACCTTTTTCCTTCTAGGAGGATTATGTAACAGCATGTGATGTCGTCTAACACTTCCACACTTGCAAAAGATTCTAGACTCGCACCAACTGCGCATGTGACCAGATTTCAAGCAGACGTGGCACAATCTGTTCTGCTTAACAATGTTCCATCGAGCTTGAACTTCATCAGATCGAAACTGTTCACACTCGACAAGCTCATGTTTATTCATGCAGCGCAGGCATCGATTAGACTGGACATCTCAGTGTTCTGGGAATTGGCCTTTAAACCATCAGCGTGAAGTCGGTAAGGAAAGTGTTTGTTTGTCTGTTTGAATGTGAACCAGATGCTCTAGCGATTACTTCATTTGGTCTCTCAGACTTCTTGTCAAGAACAAATCCCGGATCATTCTTAATGGCAGCCTGACGTTTGACGAACTTGGCAAGATCGGACAGCCGTGGGGGGGTTCCGCTCTCCCGAATGCTGTATGAAATATCCCCCATTTATTCACAAGATAGTTTGGTAGTCGTCTTACAATTTGTCTCAGGTTTGCCATAGTACTAGCTTCCTGTTCATAGGACCCAGACAGTATCTTGGAGGCTGACTCAAGTTGTTCAGCAAAATTTAGCAATCCAGAATAGTCATTATACAATAGCCTTGGTCCCTTTGTTTAAGTCCTCTATACAGGCATCTGCGACAGCAGCTGGCTGTCCATAGCGTTCATGTAAAATATTTGAGACTGCATCATAAGAACATCCTGACACCCTCTCTACTACTTCATAGGCCTCGCGCCGGTCAGAAACTTAGGCAGAAATTCTAGTTTTTGACTGTCACTCAGGATGCCATCCTCCAAATTGTCTCGAAGTCTTGTTTCTAAAGGTGGGATAGCCACTAGGATTGCCTGAGAATTTTATTGGTTGCATGGCTTGAAGCATCGTGAGCTTCAGCAAAATTGCTGTGTTGCGGTCACTCCGGGTGGTGGATTCAACAGATGCAGGGTTGACCCTAGGCCTCGCACACCCCTTCTCGGGGGTATTTCTTTTTTCGCTGGGTTCAATCTTTGTCCTAGGAGTTGGATCGATACCTGCAGGGGGCTTCTGGTGTAAAGGTGAAAAGTTTGCGGCTTCGGGATTTAAGGGCTTCATCTCAAAACTCACGTCCCATGATCAATTTTTCTTGTTCGGTCATTGGTGGCATGAAAAGAATTCGCCCTTTGTCTTCTAGAGTGTGATTGCTAGCAGTTTCACTACCATCCTGTTCCAAAAGTTCTGCCTCTTTCTCTGCTAATTGTATCTGAAACTTCATTTCACAAGCTCTTCTTTTCCTTTCAAATTCCAGTTCAATTTTCTTCTTTTCCATTTTCTAATTCATACTGAGCTAGTTCTTGTTCCTGCTCGAGCCATAATTTCTTTACTTCAATATCCCTTTTCAAATTCTTCAGTTTGGACTGCCTGGAAGAGGGTATTGACTTCACAGACTTCGCTTTCGTTTTCTTTTGGGCTCTTCAGTTTGAAATAGGCGATCATTGACTGTCTTTTTGCATTCATTATAATCAGTTTGTGTCTCAGTATATCTGTTTTTGACGCGATCGGACTCTCCTTCTGGCAGATCTTTCACGACATAAGTCTTATAACAGTTATCATATTTTATGCCAAGCTGAATTCAATCTCGTCAGGGCGTCTTCTAATTCACTGTCATTACAGTCGACAAGACAGCAAGCTAAACTTCGCATCCTTCACATTGTACTCACGCGTCCAAGGAAGCCTGCGAGCGAGTTCTTGTGTTGCTCGAGTCCATCCGATTCCTCCACGTTTTCGCCACGGGCTGGACCTTCGCTCTCTTTCTCTTGGTTCTCGGGATCCACAAGTCGATCTTGATTTCCCGGGATCCACTAGTCGAATGATGTGATCGTCGGAGCGTTCGTGTACAGACGTCATAACTACTTTATTCCCACACGTCGATATTACAACTTCGGAGTATTCGTTTAATTCCGCTGCAAACAATACAATAATTGGAAATGAATATATCTAGAAACACAAATATGACTCTCAAGAAATAAATCAAGGAAAAGCTACTCACACTAGTGTGGATAATAGGTAATAAGATCAAAAAGTCCTTCAACAGTTCAACATGTCCTTCAACAGTTCAAAACATGGCGAATGACAATTCAAACATGGCCGTCCGAAACACGCGCCACGCAAACAGCAAGGACTTCTGGGAACTATGTGACGCGTGGCCTCTAAGCCGCGCGGTATCTAGAAAAAAGACACAACAGGTGTTTACAATTCAACGACAAGAAATTTGAATGGATATCGTTGACGGTTGCAGTTTGCTTCACCCAGGGGGTGGGCTAGCAGCGAGGCCTGGACCTAGTATACATGATTGCACATTTAAGAAATTTGGACCGAGCGAGACTAAGTACTGGTTTGTTTAAAATAAACATGGCGGACATGACGTGCGTTTGTGTTCGTTCAGAAATATTTTGGCGATTCCACGTTCAAACATCTATGGGAACGATTCGGTCGCTGTTTAACTGAACTTTGGTCATTGGGACACCATAGATGAAAATTCCACAGCAAACTCCCGTAGAGGTACGTTTCTCGAATGATTGACAGATTTCTTTACTTGTGCGATCATGTATAGCGGAAAAGCGGCAAGATCAAAGGGCGCTTGCCTGCCCCCCCCCCCCCCCCCCCCCCCCCTGGCTTCACCTTTCCGTATTTTTTTGACGTTGTTTATAAAGCAGTCTTAGTTTTACCTTCCCCATCGTGTTTGAAATGAAAAATTATATTAAACCCGGACTACTTTAGTAACTTTTAGCCTGCAAGGACGTCCGTTTTCTTTTAATGAAGTGTTATCATTTTACAAACATTATGCAAATTAGTGAGCGGACAATCAGCGCTCCTGACCAGATCTGGACAGATTTACGTCATCAGTATGGAATTTCTGGCTGTAAAATCGCAGACGGACCTTCTCGCGGGACGCTGCATGCGGCGCGCGATGAAAGTCGGCTGTATTCGCAGGCTAAACTTTTTTTGTTCTTGTCATTTTTGACGTCATCTGTACATCTATTAGAGTACAGACGCACGGCCAAATGGAATTTTACCGCGAGTGCCGAGTGCCGCCACCTTCCATGTAAGGTATCACATGTATGATTGACGGACATCTTTTGCAAACCGCTCAGAGGAGTTTTGATTTAAAAAGTCGCATAAACAGTGAATCGAAGTGAAATAGATGGTAATCAGTAAAACATACCGATGGCATGATCAGCTCGACTTCACACCCGTACTGCATGTGTAACAATAGAGAGTTTAGATCCCACGGCGGTTACGCCGAGGACAACGTCGATTAAAAAACGAGGTTTATATTTTAATTGAGAATCTCGGGATAATCCAAACCCATTCAGTTTGTCTATTGGTGTCAGAGCTATCCTCAGCTGAATATGTAAAAGACTGCGATCAATTCCAAATAGAAACTTGACAAATCCACCGTTTGCGGTTCTCGTTGTCCAGAAAACAAAAATTAGGTCATTTCACGTTGTTGTTTTTGCAGAGGACGGTAAAGAAATGTACCCTAAAGACGAAAACGCACGTGCAGAGCTATTGTACTGCTAATTAAGACGGATTCCGCTCAACGTTCGAGCAATAAGTGCAAAAATTAATTACTAAAAAACTACTCATTAGCACGGTAACATTTTGAATACTATTTGAAAACATATCACTTTAATTCACTTCTCCAAGTGACCCCGCAATTAAATTCTCAAGCATTCTCGAGAAAATTAATGTCAAACCTCGTAAAAAATTATAAAAACGTACGCCATTTTGTTTTGAAACTAACATGAAGCGTCTTTTTTAATTAAAATATGTAATGACTTCTCTCGCGGGGTCAGCTTGGGAGCTAATTTATCGATAATTTCTTCTTAACTGTATTCAAAATGTTACCGTGCTATGAGTATTTTTTGGTAACTTAATTTTTTGCACTTTTTTGCTCGAACGTCCAGCGGAAATCGTCTTAAACCTTTTGTTTAGCGACGTTCCCGTTGCCGTAGTGATTTTCTTAAAATTCCCTAATACCGAGTGATGACACGAGACCGGTTCGAAAAGTGTCAGGATCATGTGCTATGCTCATTTTGGCTTGGTTTAGTTTTTTTCTTTGGACTCACACGAAATAATGGCCGTTTTCACACTAGAGACGGGAAACTCGTCTTGACGGAAAACTCATCTGACGGGTTTCTCGTCCTAGTGTGAATTCGAGACGAGTCTAAACTACTTGTCAATTTCACTTTGAAGCTGAGGCGCGGTTTACCTTTCCTTATTTCTAAGACGAGTTATCCGTCACAGACGGGAAAACTCGTCTTAGATAACCCGTCTCAGACGAGTTTCCCGTCTCTAGTGTGAAAAACGGGCCAATATAAACGAAACACCGAAATTGTATCAGTTTAGATTCAGTTTGCGATTACATGGTCAGGCTTCTGACAGTCAAAAGACCTTAAAGAGACCGCAAACCTATCTGAGACCATCTCACTAAAACAGAAACAAAACTGAATGACTGCGGTCTGATGGATCGTACCGGTGTCATGTGATCACCCCTTAACTTTTCAGTGATGCATTTTTGTCCAAGGTGGTTTCAGCAAGGTAGCATCATCATGTTGAATGGACGCAGAAACAATACTTAATATTGAACTGGTCTGAGTTCGTATCGGTCTAATCTGGTCTCCCTCTAACTTTTCCGCGATATATTTTTTGCAAGGTGGCAAAGCGAAAAACAAGAAAGGCGACGTCATCAAGCTGAATAAACGAGTCTTGGCCCCTAAATGGTACTGGAAAGCTGTGTGCGACCCTATCGCTAAGCAATCTGTTTTCTTCTGGGTGAAAAACACCATTGGTGACGTGAACGGCATGGAAGGTCAACAAGTTAAAGGTTGCTTATGGCGAAGCGCAAACTAAGAAAAATGGCAAAGTGAAAAATAAGAAAAATGGCAAAGTGAAAAATAAGAAATATGGCAAAGTGCAAACTAAGAAATATGGCAAAGTGCCAAACTAAGAAATATGGTAAAATGCAAACTAAGAAATATGGAGTAATATACTGCCTCAGCCTGATTAATGCCAGGAGTACGTTCAAGAGCGTTTTTCAAATTCCAACTTTCCACGAAAAGAATTGCGTTCCTTCCAAGATTGGAGAAGGTTTCCGAGCCGTTATTGAAAACAACCTGGCGTAGTAAAGGTATTAAACAACCAAATAAATAAATAAATAAACAAACAAACATTGTAAACCTTCAATGGAATGTAACTTTACACGAATGCTTTCCTAAAGAACTGTTTGGTACATTACATGAACATCAACAATAAAGATTATTAATGTTGACTTGTGTGTATTTTCAATGTCATTTTTCCACGATTTTCAACGACTGGGCGAGCGTTTGCTAAAAATAGCTGAAACGATGTTAAAATATACGAATTTGTGTTATCCTCTCCTGACGTACAACCAATTCTACATCGGCGCTAATCACTTTTATAATATACTAACCATAGGATAATGCATTTTCAAGCAATTTGATTGGTTCCCTGCTCATGGTCTCAGAGGCAATATACCCTCTTTACCTTATTTGGAAATACCGCGAAGTTTAATTTTTTTTGTCTCGGGAAAAAAATGGTGGAACATTTTCGTTTTTTTCTATTTTCCTCGGAGAAATTCGACCTTTTCCTGGGATTTGTATATTATAAAACAATTATTCGCCTCAGGCTCGTGAATATTGGTGAATATTCCCCTCGGACTCCGTCTCAGGGAATATTCACCAATATTCACTTCGCCTTCGGCGAATAATTGTTAAGTATTCAATTTACCAGATCTTTGGATCGTAAACAGTAAGGCATTCTGTTTGTGTGGAATTTTGGTCCTACAGTTTTATGTTGGCATACCTTCCTCAGTGATGAATTCAAACTCATTTGTGCAATGAATCATAGCGAATCGCTGTAAAAATCCGAATACAAATATTTGAAAACACTGAATATATCACAAGCATTATATTCCAGCCAGTAATATCGCAAACTGCCGCTTATAAGCAAGCCCTGGGCTCAGTTATTACTTTTGAGTGGGCTTATAAACGTGGTGGGGGGGGGGGGGGGGGGGGGGGGGGGGGGGGGGGGGGGGGGGGGCTTTGTCCGGAGTGTCGTGAAATCAAAACCAAAGCCATTACAATGGCCAATCGCAACAAAACGTAAGTAACAAATGAACCAATGAGAACTGAAGCAAATACACGTAACCAGTTTCACATTTTGGTTTTAACTTTCTGATTGGTCGAGAAGGTGGCGCGAATTTGAAAAGCCAGAGCGTAGTAAAGCAAAACCAAAGCAATTCGGGATTACTTTTCGACACTCAATTGAAAACCGCCTCTATTTGTCACAATACATGGTTTAAGGAGCAAGAGTTCAACAGCCGTTTTACGGCGTCTTTAGTTCGCATATTTCCTAATTAATGGTGAAATTTCAACAAGCCTTCAGCCACAATATAGAAAACAGATGGATTAGTTTGCAAATGTTCCTTTTTTGTTAGCAACCTCCTACAACCGATGCACTTTCGGCTCGTCACGTAATCGTTCCTACTGGCCTGCTACTCAGACGCTCTTTGGGTGTCAGGCAATCTTTTCCTATACTGGCCTTCTACTCAGACGTTCTTTGACTTCGTCACGCAGGAAAGATTCCGTGACAAGCCCAAAGGAGGATCCCCCCCCTTCGGCTGCTCTTTTTACTTCTCAGTTGCTCTTTCCTTCAGAACGGAAAATCCACACTACAACAGTCCTCATTGACCGAGATCATAAAGTGATCACGTTGTTGATCTTCAATATTAGTCTGTTCCATAGTGTCTCTGCTTCCTCAACTCACAGGGACTGGGACTGCTGTTCTGTGGGCTCATCCTCTGGGTCAGCATCTAGCTTGGGAAGAAAATGGAAGACACGCTTTCTAACACGTCGTGCATCTCCAGAAAAGCCTGGGGGAAAATTAAGAAGACACTGGCTTAATGTTGCTAAAGTGACGGAATACGTTCTCAAACATACACCTGAAGTGGCACAGTACGTACACAGTATTTTAAGTCGTATTTTAAGATCTGTTTACAAAGTCTGTAGCATAGTCCAAGCTAGCAAGTGATTTATCCGGTGGGTAGCGTTATGAAGCCTTTAAACAACCGTTCCCTACTAAATATATTTAATTTGAATGGTCACACACACTAGGGTTTCATGGTAGCTATTAGGGCGGCGAAAAGGCTTTACTTCACTTTTAAATTTGAGTTTTATATCCACAGTCTAAAAACAAGTAACCACCGTGTTACAGTATAATATACAGCAACGGACATGAACGGGTCCATAACGTTCATTTGAATTATTTAAACACCAGGATTTCGTGCACAGACGTAAAAGTTAGAATCACCTTTTACAGCATAATAAACAGTACTTCTCAATAGCTTTCACTTGAATGGTCACACACTAGGGTTTCATCAGTCCACAGAAGTAAAAGATAGAATCAACCTTGTATAGCATAATAAACATTATAATCCATCAAAATTTTTTAATCGCGCGCGATTGGTCTAAACACGTCACGTGACGCAGCCAAAACTGGGGAATATCCGGGTGATATTCCCCAAGAGATATTCCCCAGTTTTGAAAATTTGCGTTTCACGTTCGCAGGTTCAGTTTTCGTCGCAAATAAATTGCTAAATTAAATAAAACTGATTGTTTTGAACAGACTAGAAATTATTTTGATGTTTAACAGCTTGGCCGACCGAAATCTTCCACGGCAAACAGAGCGGCCTTGTGAAAAAATATTTGAAGGATAATAAACTACAATAGCCTCCATTTGGCTTCAAAGATATGCTCGGATATTTGTCCTTGGACATTATCTGTTCCTCGAAGCTCACAGTTTTCCTCGAGCTTCGCTCTCGGAAAACTGTGAGCTTCGAGGAACAGATAATGTCCGCGGACAAATATCCGAGCATATTTCCTCGTCAAATGGAGGCTATTGTTTATGTACCCCGTGAAAGTACTGCTCAATAGCTTTCATCTAAATTAGCACACACTAGAGTTTCACCTACCGGCAGACTTAACCTTCGGACGAATGAGAGGGGTGTGGATGCCACCCCCGATGAGGTTTTTTTCGAAATTCGGAAGGATTTACTCTAACTTTCAATAGCTGAACATTTTCGATGTGACAACTATTCTTTTAAATCGACGAGCCTCAAGTTCGGACGGACCTGAAGAAAATCAAAGCCTTCCTCAGCAATGTAATTGGAAACTATGAACAAATTAAAGTCAACACAATAAGCTACAATAACAGGCAAAAAGGCTTTGCAGCCAAAATATTGATTCAAATAAACACTTTATTTGTTTTCGGTTCAAAGCTATCGATCGATCGATCGATCTAATTATATACGAAATTACAAAAGTTTAAATTAAAGAGTTAAATATTATTTTTATTGGAATCAAATGATCAGTTGAACAATAATTTTTGTTATAAAGCAAATAACACATAGACATAACAATTACCGACCGTCCTGTGGTGTCAGTTTTCCTTTCCTAGATCCTAAGTCTTGAAATCCATTTGAAGTGAAGGGCTCCAAACGCCAGAGTTCAGTTGAACGCTTCAATTTCCGGATCTTTTTCGGCGGTCGAGACTAAAATATGCCCTGGTGGAACCGTTCTGTTATTCCCGGTTTTTTTGAAGTTGTATAACCCCTTGATTCATCGGTCGGGAATGGGTCCAAATGTGCCTCGATATGGAAACCACAGATTTCTGTTCGTGAAAGAAATAATTTCAATCCTCCAGTAGCATTTCTCAAACCGAGGAACGAAGGAATCGCAGAATCCGGGCGCAGAATGTATCCGTTTGTTGGCATCGGAACTCCAAAAAGGTCTATATTTTAAATGTGTAAGACGAGAGAAATACCGCCCTGATAGAAACAACCCGCCATTTTGTTTTTGCAATGAGGGCCGGCTACTACCCCCGACCCCCCCGATCCCTAATGCCTACCAAATATTGCGCCCGCAATATTTTTTAGTGTTGTGATTTGCCAGGCCTTATATACTGGTCAGCGGAATTACCAAGAAAAGTTTACTAACTAACGAACAAATTTTCCCCACAACGCCGAAAGCTCATTAATCGCGCATGCGCTGATTGCTGAGCTAAAAATGAAAAAACAAAGAATAGTGACCTGATAATGGTAAGCGGCCACTAGCAGTATAAGGGACAGGTGTCCACTTACGGGAGCTTTTACCGCTCACACTTAACAGTATATTAATGCGAAAAAAATACAAAACAAAACAAATGACAAAACAAACAAATAAGAAGACAACAGCGGTGTGAAGTTCATTGGTTAAATTAGGATTGAGGTAGAAGTCTATAGTATAGACTAATAGTCCTAATATAGGACTATTCCTTTGGAGTGTCCGCCTATGGGAGCTTAGAAACAACAGAAAAAATCCAAATTGCACCCCTCGAAAGTGTCCGCGACCGCTTACGGGAGTGTCCGCTTACGGGAATGTATAAATACAGAGTTTATCTGAGAGTTCAAACACGGTTTTGTCAAGGTGGCCGTAAGTAGAGCTGTCCGCCGGCTTACGAGAGTGTCCGTTCAGAGAGCTTCGACCGTGATAAAATTTGAAATGTGACATGATCTTTCGCGGCGTTTGTATCGATAATTGGTTAGAGAAGAACTGCTTGAAATGATTGCTTGAATGCTTGACTGAAACTGCTTGAAAACTCTCCACATTTTGCGAATCCAAGATGGCGGCTAAACAAACCATAAAAATTTAATTTAATTTAATCGATGCGATCTGACGGCAAGATACAAAACATATTCAAGAGTAGCTTTTATTAATGGCGTATGGCTCAGTAAAATGCTGTTTTTTTTAGTTTAGGATGTCAAGGATAACAATGTATCGTCGCGTGTTCAAGAAGGCCATCGAAGTCAAAACAGGCAAATAACGTAAAAACTACAGTGATCTGATAATGTCAATAAATAATAAATGCTCCTTAATGAAAATTTGTTCGTCGGTACGCCCACTTAACTGCAGCTGGTGGGAATCTCTGTATCCTTAGATAATAATAATAATAAAAATCTTAATTCAAGGCCGTAAAAGTTATTGTGAAAGCAGTTTGGTCAGATAAAGGAACAGCCTGAGGGACAAGCTAGAAAGGTTAGCAGAAATTCGTTTATAATTATTCCCTAACTTTGAATATTCTTCTCATCTAAAATTTAATTTGCAGCTGATTTTTATATGTCCACTATAGCTAATTTCTTTTTAAGACTAATAAGGGAAGTAAAATTGACACTTAAGTAGTCTTAAAAATAGATAAACTGACGTCTACGTCTACTTTAGGCAATGCGTTTTTCATAAATCCTTTACTACATCGAGGACGAAAAAAATGGAGGTTGAATTGCACTTTCAAATATTTATTGCATTAACTTCTTGTTTTGTGTTGGTTTTCTTACCTTGAATGCGTTTTGCTGGGAGCAATTGGGATAAATTATGACTATAAAGTACGGTCCTTTAGACAATAAAAATAAGATAAAGCCGCCCTCCGGCCAATCTGGCCCACAATGCCGGAGCTTATCCCGGTTTCATGAAGCCGACTAGGAGTATTGTTACTCCCTCTGGATGGGATGCTAGTCCATCGCAGGTCAACCCGGCATTTTGTCGCTGTGCCCAGAGAGGCACTGTGAGAGTAAAGTGTCTGGCCTGCTGGGTCATTGTGTTGTGTTCTTGGGCCAGGGCTCGAACCCGGACCGCTCGATCCGGAGTCCAACGCGGCGCTAACCATTAAGCCACCGCACCTCCCGCATTTAGACAATAGCTAGCCTCAAATTCGTGGGATCTTGATCAGGTCAGATGTTTAAAAGAAGTACACCAATACAAGGAAACGATTGAGAACGTAAAAATAAATCTGTGAGCCTCATGTTTGGAGGGATCTGATGAAAAAGATGGAAAAAATTGACAAAACAATAGTGACCTGATGATGGTAATGAATAATGAATTGTCGTTAATGGAATAGTTTCCACTTGATTGTGGCCACTTAACTGGTTTCGTAATTGTTTGGGACAGAAACAGGACGCCAAGCCGTGACATTTATTGTCAATGTAGTTTTGTCGGATAGAGGAAAGCTAGTCTGGTTAAGGTTGGTAGAAACTCGGCAAAAATTTCTCGCGCATTCGATCTGCCGTGAAATTTAGTAAGTTTTAAAAGTTCAACTCAAATTTATGTTGTCCACCATCTTCCTTACTATGCTATTTTCTTAGGCTGTTTTGCAAGAGGTCGCCGTTAACGTGGGTTGTTTTCTAAAGCCTGGTTTCCATATAATCGCAACGATCGCAGCGAACGCAGAAAAAAGTGTTCTGCGATCCTTGCGATCATATGGAAACCATAAAACGTTGGGATCGTGCAGTTTTTATATGGAAACCACTCTTGCGATCATATGGAAACCTGAGGTCTCAACGATCGCAAGGGTCGCAGCGAACGTCGATCGCTGCGATCCTTGCGATATCATTATATGGAAGGCAGCTAGCATGCATGCAGGCTTAAAGGAGATTCCATTGAATAGAAGCTGTGTTTCATATCTTTACAAAAGCATACCATACAAGTTTCCTGCTTTTTCTCTGACGCTAAGTGTAAGCGGCAAAAAACTAACCATAACAACAATTTCATTCTGATTGTATATATCCAAACGTATATATCACAGAAATGATTTGCAAGCTTTCTACTTCGTTTGAACAGCAGATGAAAGCTTATCAGTTCTCCTGGTTTGAAGTTTCCGATTTCGATAAGCCATTGTGAAAATTATATGGTGTTTTTTAGAAGAATTACTTTTTTTTTTTACCTCTAAAAGGTTGATTTTGCGGAAGACTGAAGGAAACAGACGATGATGACCAAGCAATCGTTGGTGGTTTTGGTGCTGTTTGCGATTCTTCAAAGATCTGATCAAAGAGCAACGTCAGAGCAGCTTACAGAAACAGGTGGATAATTTTTTCACATGTACTGCCCTTTTGTTGTCGAGGCTCTGAATTTGTTCATTTTTAGTCCCCCCCTCTCTTATACTGGTCTTCTAACGTTTTAATAGTTTGCTACTTCTTTTAACAGCGCGGCAAAAGAGAATGGTTGCGGCGAACACGCACAACGCCTTTTCCAACGACATCAATAGATGTCTGTTTAGCTCCTGGTCACGTTATAATAAACGTAATAACCCAAATTACATCCTGCCTGAACTTGTAACCTGTAAAGGAATAGGACTTTGTTATGGCGCCAATCCACGAATTGCACAATATGCTGCTTGTTACAATCAAAAAACGCTGATACCAGAGTTCACAGGACACATTGTACAACCCAATATCGGAGGCCAAGGAAGAGATGGCGACTGGAAATCAGATACTGGAATTGGTAATATTTTCACTACATTAACTCATGATAGCTAAATGGATTAGGGGTTGACACATAATGCCGGCATAATTTCGAGCATAATGCTATAGGTGGAGCATCAAGCATAATGCCGGCATAATTGTACTGATATTTTTCCAGCATAATAGTGCCATTTTGCGACATAACAGTTATTTTTTTTATTTTTATGGCTACTATTGTCCGTTTATTGAGTAAAAACTGTAAAACTTCAAGCTATTGCGGTTTTCGTTACTATTTACCACTGTAGGAGTGTTCCTAATAGTCTCCTACGCAGCCGTTATTTGTGTCGTCACGCAGAAGCGTTGCGTGACGACACAAACGCGGGGGTGGGGAAATTTTTTTTCTGTGGCATAATAGCTACAGACGAGCATAATTTGGAGCCCGTTTACACATGCGATTTTTGATGCGATTTTGTGACTAAAAAGCGATACATCTCCTACAAACTCGCCATTCATATCGCCATAAAAGTCGCCGTGAAATCGCAGGTAGTTTACACTTGCGCGATAAATCGCGCTAAAATCGCATCATAAATCGCCTGTGTAAACGGGCCTTATTACATTTTTTAGGGTGACGAAGAACAGCATAATACTTGATTTTAGGAGCATAATGTGTCAACCCCTAAAATAGATACATTAATCACTTGTTCAATCAATCAATCAATCAATCAATCAATCAATCAATCAATCAAATCGATCGATCGATCGATCGATCTCGATCAATCAATCAATCGATCGATCGATCCAATCTTTTAGTCAATAATACAATCACTCTATCGATCTATCAATCTTTCGGGAATCTAAATTTGTTTCATTCAATCGATCACTAAACGTTATCGTTCTTTTTCAATTTTCAAGCACCCGTGGCAACTGACCAGGACTACAGGGCACAGCAGTTGGGACTGTATGCCAATTACAACCAGCAAAAGCAACAATTCTTTGCCAGAGGACATCTAACTCCAAATGCGGATTTTAATACCGACGCCGAGCGCGAATACACCATGATAACTACCAACATTGCACCACAGTGGCAGCTGTTTAACGCTGGTAACTGGGCTAACCTGGAAAAGCTCTAAGGAATTATGCCACCCAAACCACTCATCCCTTGTATGTCTTTACTGGCACAGGTAAGGTATTGAAGTTGTTTAACAACTTTTAAGTTGTTCCTTGAATTCTTGTAAATCCGGTCGCTTACGCTTTTTTAGGGCTCAAACGCACACGGATATGTGGTTATGAATTTGGATAAAGTGGAAGACCTACCCGAAAAAGAACCGTTATCACTGGAGTGTCCATAATAAAGAGGTTTACGTTTATATGAATTTGCTCTCTGGGCCGATATTTAGTATCCGTTGTCCGTATTAGCGAAGGGTCCGTATTATAGAGGTTTTCTTTATAGAGAATATATGGGCATTTTGCCGGGAGCAAGGGAACTGTTCGTAATAGAGAGGTGTCCGTATTAGAGAGGTGTCCGTAAAGAGAGGTTCGAGTGTACATTCTTAAGGTGTTTCCACTCTCTAGGGCTTTGACTATTCTCAAAGGGTTCTTTAAAATGTTGACTTTTAGCTTCTCTGATGGATCGGAAAGTAGTATTTCGTGCGTTTTTGTAAGCCTCCCAGTCATTCAGATCATTTGATTGCCGAGCTTATTTTAGCAGTTGATCGCGGTGTCTGATCTCACTGTAGATGTGGGGTGTCATCCATCAGGAGGCTGCCTCTGTTTTTCACACGTTTCTGAACCAGTGGGGCATGAGCATCGGCGACACTCAGGAATGTCTTGTTAAAGTAGTCAGTAGCATCATCTGGGTCCTCGAACATGTCAAGAACATTCATAAAAAAATAAATAGAAATAAATTCCACGGCGCTTGTTCCAGGTCGTCTCGGAAGGCCTGCTCTTGGAAGTTCTTGTAGTTACGATAGTCACTGTTGTTGCGGGGACGTTTCTGGTGTTTCCGCACGATGCAAACGGTGGTCAGGCAGCCCAATTTTAACCGGGTTTAACCGGTTAAAACTAGTATTTTTTTAATTTATTCGTCCCAGATTTGGGACGCGGCAGGATCAAAGGATCGTGCGGTTGTGTGGCAGAGGTTACTTCTCGTCGCGCGCGCGCCGAAAGAGAAGTCAATCTCTGTCTCGCAGGGTAGACAGTCGGAAGACCGTAAAGAGACCGCAAACTGATCTGAGACCATCTCACTAAAACAGAAACAAAACTGAATTGACCGGTTGGAGATCGTAACGGTGTCATGCATTTTGTCCAAGGTGGTTCAGCAACAGACTTTAAGGGTACCATCATGCTGAATGGACACAGAAACAATAAATAATACAGAGACTGGTCTGAGTTCGTATCGGTCTAATCTGGTCTCCTTCTAACTTTTCCGCGATATATATTTTTGCCAGGTGGCGCAGCGACAAACTTTCAAAAAATCGACATCAAGCTGAATAAACGAGTCTTGGCCCCTCAATGGTACTGGAAAGCTGTGTGCGACCCTATCGCTCAGCAATCTGTTTTCTTCTTGGGTGAAAAACACCATTGGTGACTTGGATGAGAAAGCCATGGATGAGAAAGTCAAAGGTTGCTATGATAAACTTCAAACAAAGAGATTGGGAGTAATATACTGCTACAGCATGAATGATGTCAAGAATTCCAGGAAGTTGAAGGACAAGTTGAGGCGTTTGCAAATTCCAACTTTCGACGAAACGAATTGCGTTCCTTTAAATAAAGGAGTAAATTTCAGACCCAATATTGAAAACTCTCTGAAATAGTAAGTGTATTAAAAAGAAACACATTTGACAAGCATTGTAAACCTTCAGTGGAAGGTAACCTCATGAATGTTTTCCTGAAGAGCTGTTTGGTAAATTACACGAACAACACCAATAAATATGTTATATGTGTTTTTGAATCTCATTTATTCCACGATTTCAACGATTGGGCGAACGCTTGCTAAATACCGTAAATCCTCGAATAAGCACCCCGGGCGCTCAGATTTCAAATTTAGGATAAGGCGGGGGGCGCTTACTTTATTTTCCCCAAATATTGGCCAGACGGTAATTTATTTTTGTAATATAACATTTACGCGTACACAACAACATAACCTGAGCATTCAGTAATATACAAAGCTGTACGTATAGTTCTAATAGCGGCACCTTGGTATTCGTAATTATTTTTCGGTTCGCAAAACGTGTTCACAAACTGAAACGAGTATTAATGTGCAAATCTGTTCGTATAGTAATCAAGAGTAGTTCAACTTTGATGCTGAATTACCGATAATTATACAAAATGACGAGTGATAAACATGACCAACACAATACTCAACCGTTGTTGTCTCAGTTCTCAACCAGTAAAAAAATAGAGGGGGAGGGGAGAGTGGCGCTTATTTCAAATTTTGGCCGATAGGAGAGGCGCTTATTCGAAGGGGGCGCTTATTCGACGGGGGACGCTTATTCGAGGATTTAAGGTAGCAGAAATGATGTTAAAATAATACGAATTTCTTTTATCTTCTCCTGACGTGCTTCGGCGCTAAATAACTTGTATATTGAATTTAGAATCGATTCAGATCTTTGGATTGGGGTGTTGGCGAACCTTCCTTGATAAATTCACAAACTCATTTGTGCAATGTTAAAAAATCAGTGAAGCGCTGTAAAAATCCGAATAAAAAAGATTTGGTAACACTGAATACATCACAAGCATTATATTCCAGTTAGTAATAGCTTGTTTCAGGCTCGAAATTAAATGCGAGCGAAAGAAGGAGAAAAACAAAAGCGCAGGGGACTGGCGAAAACACCTTCGCTCCCCAAAATCTGAGTCTGGAACTTCACCGCGGTCAAACGCACGAGCATACGTAAAGGCCGGTAAATTATTGTCGCCCGCGCGCCGATTTCCCGCGCAAAATTTAGAAGGAAAACCATTGCAACAACCCGAAATCAAAACCTTGATTATTAGTAATTTGCGAAAGGAAACAAAAGTTGGTAAAAGAAAAAGTTTAGACCTTTTAAACACAAAGTTCAGTATATTTCCAGCATTCTGCTGATTTACCATTTTTTTGGAAGTTTACCAAAAAAGTTAGACGTGTTTAAAACACGGTGTAATGATGAGGTTTGTTTGACCGCGGTGGAGTCTGGATAACTGGAAAAGGTTTGATTGCGCAGGTTACATGTAATTTTGTTTGTGGAGATTAACAAGACAATTTGGTTTGTACAGTGACCAACACATACGGGCCAAATAAAACTGGCCGTAATAACGAGGTGGCCGTATTGACGGGGTGACCGTAAGGCGGGGTATTTGTGTATTTGGCTTTAAAGTGATGGAATCGCGAAATGAACTGTAGGTAATATTTGTACTAAGAAGCCTACATGCACCTTCACATCTAAAGCCTGGTTTTTACTTGGCACACAAGTGCAAGTGTCCATATTACATTTAAACTGAGAAGCACAAGGATGAAAACATTTTGTTTGTTCTACTTGCATTTCAAATCGGATCAAACTCCCCCACCTTGGGCAAATTATAACTTAATAAAACTATAGTAGAAAAATCCATCAGAGAAATTTAAAATAATATTTAGCAGTTATTCTTCGAGGACGCGCCGGATATGAGCTGATATATATAACCAACGAGGCGCTTCGCCGAGTTGGTTATAATCAGCTCCGGCAAGTCCGAGAAGAATAACTGTTTTAGTAAATTTTCAAACACTCAAATAACCGGAAGATGCAAAAAAAAAAAAATTCCGCTCCAAGAAAAATACATGCCTACAAATGTACAACAAATGCAACTGAAAGAGCACTGCATGCAAGGAAGCCTGAAACAACTTTGTTTATGGGAAGTCCCGAACTGAAACCAATACAAATCTGCACACATTTAAACTGAATGAAAACCTGTTTACACTACAATTTTAAGCTTAACCTATTCAGTATCGTTACCTTGTGTTTAGAAGAGGCTTGTCAATTCCAGCTGGAGAAAGCTTTCAAAATCAACACAATAAATATCGGGAACGAGAAAGCATAAATATCGCAGTCGATCGATCGTCAAGCGTTGGTGATGGTACAATCGAGGAGGACCACTTCACAGTGAAATTATCTTCGAAGATCACTCTTTTTTTCTCCATCCATGTAGATATTGACGCTTTCCTTTGCGTTTTACTTAACAGTGAACGTGATTTTAACTGGCTCAGTTTCGCTGGCTTCAACACAATTAATCCCGTAGTCGTGTACGATTTGCTCGCCGTAAACAACCCGTTCAGCAGTTCATTCAACTTGTAAAATGAATATAATGTTCAGCTCCACAATTATTTCTGATCTTTCCATTTTAAGCTGGACCATTTGCACAATTTTCCAGAATATACCAAACTTTAGAAGACACAGAGCGAAGATTAAAATTCTGCTTTGCTCTCTTTCATTCACGGTGCTAACTGAACTGGCAGACCGCGCCAGCAGTTTTTGCCGCCGTTTTCATACAAATCATGCTTCATTTAGATTGAACTGAAAAATCACTCAGTCGATTTAGAAATTTTTAAAAAGTAATACCGAAGTTTAACATAAAGCTAGTGACGTTTTTAATCAAACAATTATTCCATTCGCCCTTGTTGGATATACAAGTACAAAAAATTCATCATTTTTCCATATTTGGTCAACTTAAGGATAATGGCTCAGATCCATAGAGGAGGGAACCAATCAGAAAGCTAGAAAATCATTATCCAGAGGTACAAATTTACTAAGTGCTATTATAATTATAAACACAAGCCTCAGACGAAGCCTGCTTTTCTACACGGAAACTATGAATAAACTTAAGGTGTACACAGTAACAAGCAAAAAGGTTTTGCAGCCAAAATATTCAAATACCTGTTTAAGCTATCGATCGATCGATCATTCCTAAACTATTCCCTGCTGGAACCGTCCTGTTCCCGGTGCTTCAATGAAGTTGTATAAACCCCTTGATTCATCTCCAAATAATTTGTCGATGTACTTCGATAAAGAAACATGATGTAAATTCGTGAAAGCGTTTCTCAAACCGAGGAACGAAGGGATTGCAGAATTTATCCCTCCTAAAAGGTCTATCTTTTAAATGTGTAAGACGAGAGAAGTCAAAGAAATACCGTCCTGAAAATCGGAAGCAACCCGCCATTTTGTTTTGCTATGCGATCGGGCTACTACCCCCGACCCCCAATAACTACCAAATATTGCGCCCGCAATGTTGTTTAGTGTTGTGATTTCCTAGGCATTATGCACTGGTCAGCGGAATTACCACGAAAAGTTTACACCATCACCTAAACTAACAACTTTTTCCCAACCATAACGATAAGCTCATCCAGAGCTAAAAAGGAACTAAGCAACTTGAATAACACATTAAGAAATAACAGAACGATTTGTTGATAGTGTGCAAATTAAACCTTCCACTTGTTCCATTGTTTAGGGCCTGAAAAAAGTGATATGTTGGTTTCCATTGAGTAGGTACTTATAAATGGATCATAAAAACACTACATACAATATAGAGATTACCGACAGCTTGTTTCCTGTTTGGGAGGCTGGGAAAGCCTTGTATAATATAGGGATTACAGCTTGTGTTCTATGCCTTTGGTTTGGGAGGCTGGGAAAGCCTTGTATAATATAGGGATTACAGCTTGTGTTCTATGCCTTTGGCTGGGAAAGCCTCGAAACATTTAGGGATTTGTCTGTCTTAGGCATAGAGTACCAGAGCTATAAGAGTTAGCTGCATATTTGCACAGAGCCTTTTGATTGTTTTGCATTCCTACAGATATCTTGTAACAGCAGTAGCCTCGTAATATGTTTTTTGTAATATTTGTAGAGTTATTGTTGTGAGAATAACGATCAGGCTTGCGGCGGACAGCTTGACATGGCTCCCAGTGGTGTGTGAAAATCCATCAGTCAAGTTATAACAAAGAAAATCACATTTTAATGATTTTATTTCTCCAGTTTTTGTTTCGATCGAGAAGATATATCAAACACTCCGTCTCGAGAGTTTGTTACATGCGATTTCCAAGTAACTCGAATTTCTTCAAAAATACTTCCCTAAGCGTTGTATTTTTAACTATTTTCTCAGTGTTTGGAAATCGGATGAAACGCTCTCTCGTGTTTTTCATGGCTATGCTCGGTATTGGTTTTAGAGCGGTTTTCAAACCAAAACCAAAGCAATTACAATGGCCAATCACAACAAACGTAAGCAACAAAACGACCCAATGAGAACTAGAAGCAAATACACGTAACCCGCGCCAAGCGCGGGAAAATGCACGTGACCAAGTCACGATTGGTTTTGGTTTCACATTTTGGTTTTATCTGATTGGTTGAGAAGGTGGGGCAAATTTGTAAAGCCAATCACAGAGCGTAGTAAAGCAAAACCAAAGCAATTCAGCGATGTGTACTTTCCACACTCAATTGAAAACCGCTCTATTTGTTACAATACAAGGTTTAAGGAGCAAGAGTACACAGCCGTTTTACGGCGTCTTTAGTTCGCATATTCCTAATAAACGGTGAAATTTCAACAAGCCTTCAGCACAATATAGAAACAAGATGAATTAGTTGCAAATGTTCATTTTTGGTTAGCAACCTCCTACATTGATGCACTTTGGGCTTGTCACGCAATCGTTCCTACTAGCCTCCTACTCAGACGCTCTTAGAGTGTCACGCAATCTTTCCTACTAGCCTTCTACTCACACGTTCTTTGACTCCGTCACGCAGGAAAGATTGCGTGACAAGCCCAAAGAGCGTCCACATAGGCAGATACAGTATAGGAAAGATTGCGTGACGAGCCCAAAGGAGGATTTCCCCCCCTTTGGCTGCTCTTTTACTGCTCAGTTGCTCTTTCCTTCAGAACGGAAAATCCACACTACAGTCCTCATTGACCGAGATCATAAAGTGATCACGTTGTTGATCTTCAATATTAGTCTGTTCCATAGTTTCTTCTGCTTCCTCAACCCACAGGGACTGGGACTGCTGTTCTGTGGGCTCATCCTCTGGGTCAGCGTCTAGCTTGGGAAGAAATGGAAGACATGCTTCTAACATGCCGTGCATCTCCAGAAAAGCCTGGAGGAAAATTAAGAAGACACTGGCTTTATTTTATTATTAATATACAATGTTGCTAAAGTGACGGAAACGTTCTCAAACATACACCTGACGAGGCACAGTACACAGTATTTTAAGTCGCATTTTTTTACCTTTTTCGTGGCAAAGCTAAATAGGGCGCTGCGAGCAGGCTCTCCCCTCTGTGGGTTTCGCCCGAGCAGCGAAGCCGGCTTCTATAGCTAATCAAAACAGGCGCTAGATAAGGACCTCTTCATATGAGCCCGGTACCACCGGTACCAGAGGAGACGGCTAAAATTCTTTAATCCCGCAGACTGTGGATTTGCAAAAAGACTGTTTTGTGTCTGCAAAGGAATGCATAAGACTTACCCAAAGTTCGTCAAATCCCTTCATTTGGTGAGAAGCCACATACTGTGACGAGGCTAAGTCAGGGTGAGCTTGGTGAAATAGTCGGACAAGCTGTATTGCGTTCTCCAACCTAAAGAGGAAACAAACTGACAGTTATTACGAGAAGGAATAGATGCCATTTGTATTAATACGCTGGTATTGAAACTTGGCTTGCAATGGAAGCTATGACAGAGGGAGAACACAAAGGTCCGGGTTTTTTTAATCCCATCTCGTCTCAAACAATCGCCCGTGCTCCCAACCTCGTTCCCAGGGTCTCTCTTCTTCCCGCCCCCAAGAGCGCTCTAGGGGGCGGGAAGAAGAGAGACGCTGGGCACGAGGTTGCCGTGCGCATTTCGTGATTTCGAGAGAGAGAAACAAGCAGTGTAAACTTAACCACATTTTACAGTGAAGGGCGCCCTACCGTTGCCACTCGACAAACTTTTTGATTAATTTTTGACAACTTTCTGATGGCTGTCGTTTCAACTGGCCAAACAAAATGCAAGAACTACGAGAGGCGGAGTTGTCAAGCTGCACGTTCGTGTTCTGACAATTGACATCCCTGCCTCCCACAATTCTTGCATTTTGATTTGCTAGTTTAAATGGAAGCCATCAGAAAGTTGTCAAAAATTAATCAAAAACTTAGTCGAGTGGCAGCGGTAGGGCGCTCTTCACTGTAGCCGTATAAGTTACCTGTTGGCTTGTATCGTCTTGAGCAGAATACCAGTGACAGTTTTGCTCATGATCAGGAATTTTAGAAACTTGTCAAAATAAGCTGTGCCGAGAAGGATCTGAAAACAAAAACACAACGCTCAGTCGAGTTTGAGCAAACGAGGCGAGGGCGAATAGCAATTAAACTCTGGTTTGCTCCTTTAATTTTCAAAATCAGATAAGGAATCGAGCGAGCAAATATTTCGACAAAATGCAAGGAAAGCGCAAAAAAGCGTTCTCTGATCAATAATGGTTATAAGGTTAGTCTGTCTACAACCCAAGTGGCTTATCTGGCCAGCACTTAACTCCGGTTTCCATAGCATAAAGCGACTAGGAGTATCGTTACTCCTCCTGGATGGGATGCTAGTCCATCGCAGGTAAAACCCCAGCATTTTTGTCATGTTGCCCTGACAATTCGCCGGAACCCATTTACTCCTGGGTGGAGAGCGGCACTGTGAGAGTTTTAAAAAGCATCTTTCCCAAGAACACAAGCAACAATAGAGACATTAATATCCGAGTGTGACATTTGACTGTACGTTTTCATATATATAATACCAAAAAGCTTTCTTTTACTCTTTGTGAGCAGTTGATTGAGTTGCTTGAGGCTAGTTATGTCACTTCGTGATTGTAAAAGTATGAACATATCTACCTTTCGAAAACCGTCACTAAGACATTTCCGCAGAAAGTAGTTGTGAAGAATGACGACGGCTACCACGGTTTTCCCGCCAAAATGACACTGATTGACATGCGCGCACACTTTTACTATTGGTAAATGTCATACTCACAGTCGTCAGCAAACTAGAATCTAAAGGTGTCTAATGGATTGGTATAAGGATGGAAACTAGCGTCCTACGGTACTGGACTAGACATTTGAATCTGGCAACCCGAAGACATTGTGTTTCATTCATTCGCGTTTGAATTTAACCACTTTATCACAATATCCTGCATGCGTGGATGAAAGGTAAGGTAGGGGGGGGGGGGGGGGGGGGGGCGAGAGAAACGCGATCGTTCAATACCCTCACGATCATGCTTCGCGTTCTCTTTTCGCGCAACTTCTCTCTTCCTTTGCCTATTTTTCTACGCCTGTCATACAGGCTAGAATAATATTTAAAATGAAGGTTCTGTATCTCTAGTACTTACTTGATACTCTTTTTTTTGTTCGACATACTTGAACACTTCCTGTTCAACCTAAACAATGAAAAACAAATTATTGAATTGAATAAGACATTTATTTCTTCACTCAACTGAAATCTCTAAAGGCACATCTCGTCCCATCCCATCTTCACCCGTGTAACTAGTGTATCCGTTTTAAATAATATAATTTGAATTAAAAATAACATCTAGCGCGCATATGATATTAGCCAAATGACTTAGTGCAATGTATTTGACTTTGAGGGCTCTGTGAAGACACAAATAAACCAACTGCTTACAACATCAGCCTGAGTTAGTGTGTGTCCACGTTCACGTTGCTCGTCCAGCTGAGTAAGAACATCAGTGACACAGTTCGTCTCTAGCAATGCCTGCATATAAAAAAAACAAAGGAGAACCAAGTTGGAAAAGACAGTCAAAACCCAGGGCCCGGTTGTTCAAAGGGTGGATAACGCTATCCACCGTAAAAATCACTATGGTAATGGTAATGGTAATGGCATTTATCCAGTGGATAAGTGTTAACAAAACAAACTACGCTATCCAGCAGGTAGTGATTTATCCGGTGGATAGCTTTATCCATGCTTTGAACAACCGGGCCCAGGAGTCTTGTCATACGTTCGGATGTACAGAAATAACGTACAAAGACCAAGTAATATGGCCAACATAGTCATTTCTTCCAACTTGTCGCGCAACATTGCCACCTGTCTTGCAAGTTGCAGTAACAAGTTGCACAGAGTAGACATGATTTCAACTTTGTGCAACATATTGCCGAAACTTGCAATACAGGTGGTAATACGCCCACCAATGCTTTTCTACTTGCTATGAAATATTGTTGAGCGACAAGTTACATGACAATGTTGCCCATACACTACTACTTGGCCTTAACAGCACAGTTTTGGAATAAACCCAAGCAAATCATTGTTTGAGTCCCCTCCAACCTAAACAACTCTACAGAAAACTCCCACAAACTAACCGCAGACTCTTTCTTTAATGAAAGAGCCATTTCCAAGGATAGGCGTAAATGTGAAGTTACTTTAGTCTAGGATTAGACTACTGCAAAACAATCCGTATTTTAGTGCGAGTTCGAAGGGCGAAACGCAGTGGCCCGAAAAAGAACTGGAACGAGCCTGACAATTATGAGTGGGATTGGGGAGAGACGATGAAAATACGAAAAAGTGTTTTGTTCCTAATCTCCTTTTTCAGGACCAAATAACGTCTGTGAAGGAGGCTGTGATATCCCGATTACGACAAATAGCCATGTATTTTACTTGTACTTGTGATGAGATCCTTTGCACTCACTCGAAAATGAATATATTAATATGCTTAAATTAATAGCGGGATTAACGTTTACAGCCCATCGATCGACCGCTATAATGCTATAGCCCGTTCATTGATTTCGCATTCACGAGTTAAAATTGACACGCAGATCAAACCTGAATGTGCTGTTCGCGCGAAGCGCTCGACGGGATAAGCATGAGACAGGCCAATGCGTGGGCCTGGAGACCAACTTTGTGGAACTGCACAGCAATGGAATACACATCCAGGTCTAGCAGAAGAGGGCATCTGAAAGGACATAAAAATATCATTAAATGACAGAGCCTGAGTGAGTTAACAGACGTGAGTAAAAACGGCGACCGGTAAGAAAGTGAAGCGACGTCTGTTTACTTGGGCAAAAAGCGACATGAAGTGGATCATTCAATCGTGGAAATGTACGAAAAGATTAAAGTACCGTAAAAGCTCTATTTAGCCCCCCCTCTCTATTAAGCTCCCCCCCCCCCCCCCCCTATCTAATAAGCCCCCCTTTGGAAGTCAGATTTTGTAATAAGCCCCCCCCCCTCCTTCCGTCAGGCTGATGTAAACGACTTTTCAGCAATATTTTCTGGCGTTTTAGTCACTTTGTATTGAAACGTGGTCTTTAATTTCCAGAACTATCGTCGAGTTAGGGTATAAATGACGTTTCCTTTGTAAGACGGTCATACATAACCCATTTCTTGTTCTGTTTTAGTTAGTGGTGTAACAGTAAAGTTTGAAAAATTAATGTGAATTTTCTTGAAAATTTATGATTTGAAATAAGCCCCCCTCTCTATTAAGCCCCCCTCTCTAATAAGCCCCCTCTTCTTGAGGCCTGAAATTAAATAAGCCCCCCGGGGGCTTAATAGAGCTTTTACGGTAATTACGAAGTTAGTAGCAGGCTCGAGAGAAACTCCATGGCGATGACGTAGCTCTAAAAGATCCATGTAGCCTCTAATTGGTTGTTGCTCGGTTTTGAATTTTCGCGCGTAAGTATCAACCAATCAGAGACACTACACGGATTTGTGTGGACCTGCGTCATCAATATGAAATTCTTCGGGTCGAATCTCAGATGTCTCTCGAGCGAGGCAAGAATCCACCGTAGGTAAAAAGATGGCCGCGGTACATTTTACCACAATACCTTGCGAGCCTAACACAGCCAATAGGCACATAGAAAGTATATTTTTTTTGCGAAATTCGTCCCTGTACTAACAACATTTTGTATGCTAGGTTTGAAGTTTTTAGAACTTTTCTGTGCGTTTTTATGAGCATTTTTAGGGTTTTCGTGCGCTAAGAATTATGGGTAAATGTACCAGTCGCCATCTTTTTTCCTATGGTGGATTGAGCGCGTGAAGAGTTTACTAACTTTTTGTTTTGTTTACTCAAGCCTTCACGACAGCAATACAATTAAAGGAATTCTCTACTGTTGGAACAAATTGCCGTTAAATTGTTGGAAATATTGTCTGAAAATTTGTTGACATATAAAATTGGAAAAACGTTCAAATGTACGGAGAAATTGGATCAGCCATTTTGGGCGTTAAATTTCCTGCACGCCGCCATTTTATATGACGTATTGTGGTTGCCACTATCGTCAGAACAATAGCTCGTTTGTTGTATAACAAAAGGGGAAACCACGAAACGTCATAAAATCCAATATGGCAGCGCGCTGTTAATTTGAAACTTGTAACCAGCTTTTTCGTTAACACTGAAGTTTTACTTTGTTTTCAACAAATTTTAAGTTTAGATTATTTCTTCATCAGTGGTAACTTGTTCTGCCAACAGTGGAGGATTCCTTTAAGCAGGGTAGAAATGCATAGAAGGAGCAAATCAAAATAATTTGATTCACCTCTGAAGTAACGATGCCGATTCCTCACAGGCAGCAAGCTCCTCGTCTGATAACGGTGTTGAAACTACACAACAGAGAAAATGTTCAGAAGGAATGGCGCACCTGATTAACTGTTGCACATTTTAAAGTGCCCATAACCTTTTTTTTATTTTCTCATCTGAATCTAAAACATCTTCCAAGGATACTTCTGCGAATTTTTTTTCAATTTGCACAAAACGCGAAATTTTTATGAATATTTCAAATCTTCAAAATCCTATTTTTGTTTGGTATACCCGTCCCGCTGTTAGAAGGCCGACGGGCTCGCATGTTCCTTAATCTAAGTCACAATTCCTTTGTTTTGGAAGTCGTGTTCCTTAATCTACGTCACAGTTCCTTTGTCTGAAGTCACGTGTTCCTTAATCTACGTCACAGATCCTTTGTGAACCGAGAAGGACCGAGAGGACTGAGGAGACTAAGGCAAATTGTGAGCCAAAATGGCGGCAAATTTTAGTTCCTTGAGAGATGTTTAGATTCAGATGAGAAAATAAAAAAAAGGTTATGGGCACTTTAATGTCACGATATACTAACTAAGGTCATCGATGGAAGCCTCAAAATAAAAGTTTTAAGGTGGTAGAAAAACACAAAAGAGGTAATAATAAACCAAACAGGCACAAGGATGGTTGAGATTGGGAAGGACTGAGACGGATCACGAACGACGAAAATAAGGAATTCGGGTTATTTTATCATGATACACCAGCACATACATCAGCCATCTTGTTTTATGGCGTAAAAAAAATAACACACTGAAGCGGGGCTTATAGCGTGTTGGCAGTGCGAGAAAAATTAAAATTAATTCTTTCCCGCGCTCAGATTTGTGCCAAAAATCTCCTTGTTTGATACAAGCCATCGTTTCGAACGGAACGCCAAAATAATTAATATCAATCTTTTCCGCGCCGCCAACACATTAAACCTCGCTTTGGTGTGTTATTTGTGACGTCACAAAACAAGATGACAGATGTGTGTCAAGTATTGCCAAATGTAGACAACAACAACAACAACAACAACAACAACAACAACAACAACAACAACAACAACGAAAGGCACTGAGTGCAAAACTCGGATAAAGTGTTAGCCATTTTGTCGATTACTGTCGTACATGGTGATCAGTTTTTGTCTTTGCTTACCTGACTTGAAAGGGGCCGTTAACACACTTCTCCACACTTGAGGTAAACAACGAACCTTAAAGGCACAAATAATAAATCGAATGGCAATAGGACTGAAGTGGAGTCCGATTCGCGGTCTGTGATCAAACGAGTGATTAACAAATTCGGCAACCGTGGGTCCGATTTTGTTAATCACTCGTATGACAGACAGACGTTGCTCTGAACTAACTGCGCGTAACGATATAGTTTTAAAAGTCTCCTTAGTATGACATTCTCTATCGCGCAGAAAAAGAGTAGAAATCACTTTGCTTACCATCTCCATTAATAAACACTTAACATACAATAAATACTTACCTGCCATAAGTCAGAAATCCCTGCCAAGTTAACAAGAACTCGTCGGAGGTATTTTATCTAAAATGAAAATAGATATATATTGATGTAAACGAGTTACAGTATATTATAACTACACCAGTTTTTATTGCATAACTGCAAAGTTCCAAAAGAAACGAACCCCCGAAAGTAGCAATAAAATCGAACGGTTGTTATTATAAAATTCGGAAAGTACCGACCTCAAATATAGTTTGACTTTCCGAGGACAATACATTACTCAGATCTGGTGTAAATTCGTTTCAACAAGTTTTCTACTTTTCGTTACCGGAACTTTTCTGTAAACAAAACTAAAACAAACCTATTCTATCTATGTTATATGTTTATGCTAACATTTGATATGATCATAGTGAGAGGGATTGGCCCATATACTGCGCATGTTTTAGCTACCTGAATATAACGACCAAAAAAGTAGGTTGTTAAATCCTAAAGTAACTATAGCAGGCTTAGTAGGGAGGGGAGAGGGTTGAAGATCGGAAGAATAAAGGTGGGGGACTTCATTTCCTCCATCTTCCTGTTCCCCCTGATTCTACCCCCCCCCCCCCCCCCCCCCCCCCCCCCCCCCCCTCCACTCCCCTCCCCTTACTACGCCTACTATGTAGTCTAAACAAGGGTAGTTTACTTTTCGGATCCAACTCACCATTCCAAAAGCCAGCAGCTGTTGTAGAACACTGTTCCACAGCTGAGGATCATGTATGTTGTTATCCAGACACAAGTCTGCTACAAGACGTACGGCCTGAAAGAAATATGAACTAGTTTTGATATTGTTGGGAGAAATTTAACATGGATCACAACCGATAGAAATACGTTAAATCTTTGAGAATCTGTTTAAAAATGACAATCCAAACCTTTCTCTCGTGTTTATGATTCCTCCACAGCCCTCGCACCAGTCCCTCCTTGTTGCACTTGTCAAACGCGCTCGCTGATTGCTGGATGTGCAAACCCTCAAGTTCCGCCAGGCAAACTAGAGCCTGCATCTGCTGCCTGTCAGCGGTAACAAAAGCAACAGGTTGGTACGTAGTGTAAGTGACAGATACAATATGAGCGGCAGATCTGTAATTTACATTGGCGAGCCATTGTAAATCGCATACAGATCTGACGCTCATATTGTATAGAGCTTGACACGAATGGAGTAAATGTTCATGTTTATTGACTATCTTGGCTATATAAATCATTTTAGGCGAGTAAATTGAAGGAAAAGTTTACGTAAATCAGGACGAAATATGTATCCGATTTACAGATATTCATTAAACATTAATTTATTTTGTATTTTCTGTTGTAACTACAGTTAAACCCCGCTATCTCAAACGCCTCACTATCTTGGTCCAAATCAACCACGGTTACAGTAAAAACCCGCAAGTAATAACCTAGTTTTTAAGAACCTGTTAGGCTAAAATTTGCCAGTTAGACCCCCTCTATACAAGAACCTGTTTAGCCTAAAATTTGAAACAGGTTCTTATTTTCTAAAATCTATATAAAAAAATGTGTACACTTGGGAAAATAAGATAGGTCAACATTTTGGATCCTCTTTGGAGACACAGGTGCCTTATCACTTACTTGGTATGCAGAATTTATATAAGGAATAGGCTGAAAACCACTAAATTCTATTAGCTACAATGTAATTTTTTTCTTCAGAAAATAAGAACCTATTTAAGAACCTAAATAGCCTAAATTTGTGCTAATTACCATTTATGTAAGAACCTGTTTAGGTTAACTTGGGAAAATGCAGGTTCTTACTTGCGGGTTTTTACTGTATCTCAAACTATTTTTTGTTTCCCTTGAGAGTTCGAGATCGCGAGGTTCAACTGTAGTTAACCATATTCAAGTTGGTATGATTTCTGATCTCACCTGATGACATTGACTGAAGTGTTGCAGAGTTTTTCAATAAATTCTCCAGGAGCGATGGCGAAAAGAGCTCGCAGCGCGCGAAGACGGAAATGACTTGAAGAACCAGTCTGAAAAAAAACAATAGCAAAAACATAGGTCAGCAATGCGTACATAGCGACTTTTTGTATCACCACGAAATGTGTTTTGTTTTCTTTTGTCTTGACCCAGGTGTGTAATTGGGTACAGGCAAACACAGCACAATGTACAAGTGTAATGTATCCAGTAATGCTCCAAACTAGACAACCTTGTTCTCAGGGCCTCTCTTCCTCCGCCCCCAGTGGGGGAAGAGAGACCCTGGGAACTAGGTTACAATCTAGACCTTTGGGACAGGGCTGAATAACATCTGCGCATGCCCCAAGCGCTTGCCAGGAAACCATAGCAACAATATAGGTAAAATGGCGAAATTTTCAAAAATACGAAACACTGCAAAGGTTTTCGCCAAAGAACAAGAGTTTGCCTGTAAACTTAAGCTTTAAAATCTTACAGTGGATCCGTCTGTTACTGAGTGAAAACATATCTTTTGAACACCAGGGTTTCTTTTTTGAACACTCGCTGAAAAATAGCCACGAAGCGTTCCATGATGTCAGAGTCCGCGAAAATGCAGAAACAAAGCAGTAATGTTATACTCAAGTTTTCTCGTATTCCACGGCATTTCATGGCGAAAAATCTTCGATGTAAACTTTGAAGTGTTCAAATTATTATTTGCGAAAGTAGGAAAAGGAAATATTCCCGTTTTGGTGCGGAAATAAGACATTTATCTCTCCTTGCCGTCGTGTTTCAAAACCACACACCAACACGTTCGCGCCAAAAAATTGCTGTTGCTGTCATGACATCCCGCACATGCGCAGACGTTATTCAGCCGTGTCGTCCTTTGGTAATGCTACGGAGTCTGAATTATGTGCCGGCTGCAAGGAGCCTAGTGGTTTGTAAACAGAAATTGCTTTTACGAGCTAGAGTAAAGACAAAGCAAGTTTAAATTCCGATAAAAAATAAATAAATCGTTTTTCTAAAACTTTCACCACACTCATATTCATAAACTTTACATTGATTCCTTAACAGAAATTACTCAAGGTTATCAAATAGTTTGGCAACGTTTCGGGCAGTTGAGTCACAGGCCTGAAAAAGAGAAACGTTGCCAAAACTTTTGAACAACCTCAGAAAATTTCCGTTAAGGAATCAATGTAAAATCTCACCTTGCTTGCAAGATTGAGCAGAAATCTGACAGCAGTTTCTTGGTCGCTGCTTTGCATGATGTAAATCACCCTGGACAACGAGACAAAAAACAAAAATGACACCGAATCAAGCATGAAGTAGATAATGATACTTTCAAGGACCTAACTCAAAAAGTTCAAGTACACGTTACTGACAAATATGTGCTATTATACTACTAACTTTACGTTTTAAAATTTACGACCTAACGCAAAAATAGTCGTCATTGATTTTTGTCGCCTAGAAGAAACATTTGTAGACAGAATGCACTTACTTTACCTTAGAAATCAAGTCAAAATGAATCATTGTGTTGAAGTTTAAAGTGCCTATGAAACGAAATGAAAAAGTTGCCAAAAATAGTCCTATGGTATTACTGATAATGTTTTGAATGTTAATTCGCTGTCGTGGGAGACATTTGCTCGCGCGGCCATTTTGATTTGATGACGTCACAGGGTTTGCACATATCTCGCGCCAGTTTTTAAAAGTTAATAGATACAGTGGAGAACTAGCGGAGTTGGAATCGCTTTCTGACATCCTTTGGAAAGGTCAAAAGCCCGCTTGTTCTTTGCACGATCGTCTGGTAAACAGCCTCGTACAAACCCTGTGACGTCATAACGCGAACTAACTCGTACCCAGTCTACCAAAAATGTGTCCCCTTTAGTTACGGCAAATTTGGGATGTTTGAGACCATATAATTTCTTTTTTACACTTTTCTAACGAATTCCACCTCTATTTTTTAAATTTCGGTACCCAAATGTCTTTATTTCTCAAAAAAACCATTTCGTTTCATAGGCACTTTAAAGGTGTTTTTTGAAATGACATCAAATAATACTCCCATCTAAGGAAAGGTGACAAGGACTCGTAAAACATCAAAACATGGTTAGGCAGGCCAGGATGCCTTTTCCCATACAAATCTATTTTCACGTATTGTCATCGATTGTTTGAGAAACTTGACCAAACAACAGAAGACAATGGCATTTGTGCATGTATAGGGTCTGACTTTCACGGACCAAATTCACTTTTCAAGGACTTTCAAGGTGCAAACCAATCTTAGACATTACAAAGGAACAGCAGTAGAAAAACAGACACCAAAGTCCGAGATAAAGAAATTGTTCATCAACAGCTTACAGATACAAAAGAGAAGAAATACTAACAGTAAGAAGAGTGAACATTTTCAAACTTCTCGCCTTGAAATATTACTTGCATGTCAAGCATAAGGTCACAAGATAAAACAAACAAACTAACAGATAACCTGGTGTAAACTACCGTGATATGAAATCAAATTCTCCCATTTAGTACTAAAATAAAGGTATGGAAACCAGTAAGGAGAATTGTATGTTGATTTGTATTTACCTTCTCAAGTTCTGCTCATCTTCCTCGTTTTCACTGTTCTCCTCGCTGGCAGGTGTGGAAAACTAAAGACAAAGTTTGTATTCTTGGTAAATTCAAGATTATCCATTTAGAATGCCCTTTTGCTATGTATTATAGTAAGACGCAACTCCAATATGAGGAACATGGTGTTTTGTTTCACTTTGTGATTCCAAGTGTGCTTGAGTCACAGACATAAAAATAGGCACCTTCAAATCGAGGTACAAGTACGACTTTCTACTTTGAAACCAATCTCGTTCCCAGAGCCCTCGCTTCTCCCTGTTGCTGACCAGTAGAAGCCAGTAGTGGCATGTGATTATCTTGAGCGCGCGCACTATGTTTGAAAAGTCGCTTTCGTATTTGTGTTACGTATCGTGAGCGCGAACAAACTGGCTGGATAACATTCCTTGTTTGAAGCTATTGCACAGTTCTGTATGCACACCATGTATCTGAAATAATGTTTCAAGGTGGTTCTATACAAGGTCGTCAGTAGGAAAGCTTTAATAACCAGAGTTTACATGTCACTCTAAAACGTCCTCGTGCAAGAGAAAGCGAACAGTAAAGAATAAGTAAAAAAAATGAATTAGTTTCGTAATACCTCCGTGTCTCCTCCTAATGTATGAGTTGAGGAAGGCAGCCATTTCTGAAAAAGACAATTTACAAAATCACTATAAAACTTATGCAATACCAGGAGAAAGGTCCTGTAACCTGAGAGGCCTCAGAGGTACAGAATTCGTTCTCAAACAAAACTAGATTACACACCAAACCGAAGATCTTCATTTGTATTGGTGCTAGTGTATCCTGTTTTTTGCTTGTTTTTATTTGCGCACAGTTAATAATACCTCTATCAAATGCAGTCTGATCTTCTCTATTTTGGTGTTGTTCACGTTTGCAATTTGTTCCGTGGCTTTGTGGATATCTACAGAGTAAAAAAAAATCCATTCAGTAGCATTCTTAAGTTAGTTTATTGATATTCAAAACGTTTTTTAGTGAAAAATGATTCACATCAAGCAAGGCAATTTGGACGAGTCATCAAGAACACTTCTATCGTCACATGAATAAAGTTCTATGCACTTATAATTAACTTATTTTCCTAAACAGACTACAAGCAGTCTCTGTCTTTTCCTAAGTTTCTATGGCGTGAAAAGAGAAATGTGAGAAAAATCGAGGGGCGAGTGGTTAAAAAAACAAAGGAACCACCATCGTTTTTACCCTTGATTTGCAAAGATTACTACATTTCAGCTCGCGCCAAGGATCTGAGGAAAAAAGACCGACTGCTCGCAGTCTATTACCTAACCTAAATTCCACTTTCCCTCCATGTTGTTAAAATTCCACATACAAATTTAATGCCTTTCCATGTGGTAGTACATATATTCCTTGTTAGTACCAGTACCTGGCGGTTGGTGGGCAGTGCCTGGTTCTCTAGCTCCATAATTATCATACAGTTGACAAACAAGCTTGGCCGGTTTGATAGTCAAAGAAGCAATGGAGGGGTCTGAAATGTTGTACTTCTGAAGCACGTGTTCGGTGGCCACACCCCGACACAGCTCCAACAAGCGGTTGTAAGTAAGCTTTGCTTTCTCCTCATCCTGAAAAGCGTGACAATAGAGACTGAGGTATTAAAATATGCTGTTGGGTTAGAGTGGTTTTCACTAGCGACATAAGCATAAACATTACATCACTATATTTTGGAAAGACTTGCCATCAAGCAACGTTTTTCCATACAAATCCTATTAAAACCAACCTACAACCACAAAAGATACACAATTGAAATTATTAAAGTGAATTTATGAAATATCATATATTTGGACTGCGGGTTTCATACATGAAAGACCATCGCAGTTATGTACGCAACTTAAGCAGCTGAGGAAAAGGAAGCCTGAAAAAAAATTAAAGCTTGAACGGGATTCGAACCCATGACCTCTGCGATACCGGTGCAGTGCTCTACCATCTAAGCTATCAAGCCAACTGGGAGTTGGTCATATTGTGAGTTCGAATACCCGTAGATGATGAAGATATGGAAGTGAATGGTCTTTGATGTATTGAACTGATAGTTTACCTTCTGGGAACAGGCTGATTTCCAAGTCTTAGCAAGGTCCACACAAGTCTTGAGTATATCGATTTTTTCATCACCTAGGAAAAGACGGAAGCCAATGACGTCAACAAAGATTTCCATGTTACACCCTCCTTTGTAGCCGTTGGGGAGAAGCGTTGTGCGACAACGAGCGTGGCAACACAAATAATGCTGCGATGAAGGCTACCTGAACCCAGGGTTACAGATAAGTTTTGAAGGCAAGATGTCAACGGGTCAATAGACATGGGCCCTACCAAGTCATCTAAAGTTTTCTATTAATTTGTCAGGTCAGGTAGCCGACCTTGTCGGGTTCTTGACCTGAGACCTCTCTCTTATCTGGAACACTGCCTGAACCGAAAAAAAACAAAACAAAAAAAACAAACAATTTGTTTACCAAGAGGTAGCTGTTGAGCAATCCACTTAGCTGCAGCAATGGCCATTTCCTTGTTACTGATAGAGTACAGCATACTCTTGGCCTTTTCGCTGTTGTAACTCATAGCCAACTGACTCGGCTCTTCTCCTGCACTGAATGCACTTAGGTTAGGATTACCAGGGTCGCTTGGTGCTGTAGGACCAGATGATGACCGTGCCAGATTACGTATGGCTGTAAGGTACATCTGATCACTGGAAAGCTGAAGGGAAAACAGCATGGTCAAACGGTACCAACATTTTTATCTGACATCTTCCAACATAGTTGTGGACAAACGAACGTTCCGTACAGACTGTTCCATACGGATTTGCAAATGTTGCAAGATGTTAGATGAAAGTTTGACTTAAATAATAAAATTTTGTCCAACATGTTCGACAGGTGGTTTGATAGGGTGGTTCCGACATTTTCACCAACAATGTAGGATCAAAATGCTGGGACCGTTTGACCAGGGATTAAAATTGGTCAGCGTCCAAATTCTCCTCGCGGTTTTTCGTGCATTCTTGCCACACAAGAGAGATGTTCGCGACTGCAAGGATATCTATTTATAAGTTCACTGTATCATTACAACATCACTTAAGGCACGATCGAGGAAAGAAATATTGTCTCACCTTCAGCAAATTGGCAATGCCCAAAAGTTTGGGAACTGTTTCCTCTGACAGCTCTGGGGCTGCGATTTGAAACAAAACAAAATTCCAAGTCATATAACAGCTACGTAACGAAGATAAGCAAAAGTATAAGCAATATTGAATTGTTCACTTACCGAGAACTTTCCAGGGATCCCCATAGAGTAGTGAATGATATGGAAGCCTGGATCTTGAAAGTGGAGACAGCGGTCTCCCAATGTCCAGGGTGGTCTGTGACAGACAAGATGTAAAGTAACTGTATTGGCATTGGTATCGAGTTACTAGTGGCTTACTGCATGGCTGCCACCCACAAAGAAAATAATTTCTCTGACTTGTAAACAATTTTCATTGGCAACAATAAGACTGATCAAATGAAAAGTAAGCCAATTTATGCTTTAAATTTGCTTTAGTTCATTTCTTTTGTACAAAATAATTTCCATTTGCCATAAAAAAGATGGTCATCCTTATCAAATCCTGCAGCAACCTTAAAATAAAATTCCCTAACCTTACCTTGACAAGAAATTTCGAATTTTCCTGCCTTTTTCCCGACCGTAAAAATGTTTGCCCCTAACTTTTTCCTGAGCTATGGCAACCGTGTAATACAGGTGAAATCACGTGCATACGGTTCTACTCAGAGGCAGAAAACGACGTTTTAGCCCGATTTGAAGCGATTGAGCACAAAATCCGTTCTCATCATTTGCTTAATATGTGATATGATCAACTACTGACAAATTCAATTGCAAGACCTGAGTTTTATGCTTCAAAATCACCTAAGATTAGGTTAAATCACCTAAGATTAGGTCTGAGGTTTGAACCTGGTGACAGTTGTTCCAGTTTCTTACCTTTTCATTGTCAGCATTCTGGAATGAATAGTAAAACGTTCTCTCATAATTAGATGGTGCTGCTTTGCGGTAATATTGGTACAAGTAGTCCAACAATTGAATTCCCTGCAAAGGATGTAAGCTCAACTTTTATTATGCCTAATGGGGTGAATTTCACGCCAATTATACTACTCATGTCATGGATCACAATTTGTGACCTCTGAAAACCTGTGATTAACATAACACAGCATGACTAGTCCATAATGTGACTGAATTCCCGGCAAAGGATGGAAGTAAGCTCAACTTAAATTATGCCTTGTGGAACATTTGACACTAATTATACTGCTTATCAGTTTTTATTTGTCATGGGTTACAAATCATGACCTCTGTCACACACAGCATGACAAGTCAACAATGTGACTGAATTCCCAGCAAAGGATGTAAGTAAGCTCAATTTATATTACGCCTGGTGGGGTGAATTTTACACCAATTATACTACTCATCAGTTTTTTACTTGTCATAGATTACGCTGAAAACCTATGATTAACACAGCACAACATGGGAAATCGACAATGTTACTGAATTCCTGGCAAAGGATGGAAATAAGCTCAACTTATGCCTGGTGGGGTGAATTTGACACCAATTATACTACTTATCAGTTTTATACTTGTCATGGATTACAAATCATGACCTCTGAAAACATTATACACCTATTTCAATTAACGTTGTCGGATAGAAGTGTTTTTAAAAGCCCGCAAGACAAGACCGAAAGGTAGCATGGGTAAAAGTAGAAAACTGCTGCACGCATCGAATACTAATGAGAAGTAACATGAAAAACATTATTTCTAATGTTTCCTTTTTGTTTTAAACCTGTAGAAGTAAGCTACTTTTAGCCAAACTAAATTTTAGCAGAGTCAGCTAGTGAAAAAACATGGAAAAACAAATTATCTAATTCGGGGCAAACTAAATACTTCACGTGCGAAATAAAATCTTGTAGATTTCTTTTCCACCGATATGCAAATTCTAATGAATACCCCGACTACCATTCGGTCTTGTCTTGCAGGCTTTACGCTTCAATCCGACAACGTTAATTGAAATAGGTGTATGAGATTAACATAATAAGCACGAAACATCGACAATATAAGAGACTTTCCTGCAGAGAATAATGTAATCCGTAAAAGATACCATAGGCTTGACATATAACTGGTTTGAAAGAGGGAGAATTTGACACCAAATGTACTACTCATCATTTTACTGTCGTGACTTACATACGATCATGTGCCTTCGTTAGAAAAACCTTGTCCAATTTGGCAGTCCTCTATACGTTGTCCAAATTGGACAGTACACAGTCAGAGTCCAATCAAATTTACAAACTGTATCTTTACCTTATCAACAGCTGGAGCAGCCTCCTCATGAGAGAGTTCCTTGAGCAGCTTAAGTATGAACATAATTGTATCATAGTCGTACGGATCCACCTGTGGAGCCACATATATCTCTATTATTGAAAGAATACAGAAATAACCACATTTGGGTTAAAGGAGCTATGTCACGGATGGCGCATCTTGAAAAAATTGGCCATTTTTTTCAAGTCTGCCATTTACAATCGGTCTTAATCTTCTCCATCCTCAACCATCCTTGTTCCTGTTCTTCATCTTCGGAATGAAAATTTGAGCGGACTCAAATAAATATTTATTACAAATTACCCTATTACAGGAAATGTTGACGACAACTTCATTTCACGGTTTTGGAAGGTCAAATATTTCACGTTTTTGCGATTTTCCGTAGATTTTCCAAACTTAATTTTCGCGATTTCATCATTCAGCTGATCAAGGTTTCTAAGTCTTTATTATCCACATGCAAGTTCAAATATTGATTGATAGAACAAAAGAAAAAAAACAACAAAACAACAAAATTCTAGAGAATGAGATCTTTGCAATTGAAAAGAAAGCCTTCAACAGGATTCGAACCAATTACCATGACCTTTCATTCTTTCCCCCGCAGTTCACATATATGATTTATTTCATAAATTATATTCATCATCGTCTACAGCAAAATGATCCCATTTACGATGCGTTTGAAGAAAATGATTTAATCTGTCATTTTTTTGCGCCATCAACAGAGAGTGCTCGGATGAATGGTTAGCAAAGTTAACAACATAAAACAGCAGTGTATTCAATTACCTTACAAGCTACTTCCACTAGTAGTTTAAGGAGTGAAGTTGTACCAGAGATCTTATGAACCACTTTTCTGACATTCCGCTGATAAGGCATCTCCTCTATACTGTCTTGTGCAACTAACAGAGGAGAGGTGCATGTCGAGGGAGGGGTGGGTGGAAGCAACTGTTGCCTTACATATGTCAGCAGAGCACTATCCTCGTCCAATTTAAATGTCCTGCGAATCGTATTCAGCAAGGGAAAGTTATATAACAGTTCATATATGGCAGCATATGTGTTTTAGAACTTGGCTAGTGTTGGAATAAACCTGGACAAACTTTGGCAATTGATAGACATATGAGATGCTGCTACAACATTTTAGAACTACTTATTTGTTTTATGCTACTAGAGACAGTGGTCTCGGATCAAGGCAATGAGCATTTTATTTCCCGTGAAACATGGGGTGGGGTTCAGATCACATGTAAACGGACCAGTTCATGGTCTTTCACACAATTTGAAAGGTGGGGAGCAGATCACGTATCACGGAAAATAAAACGTCATTCACATTTTGTCCAGTTCATGATCTTACACATAATTACGGAGTATAATCACAATTCCCAACCATGGCAACCTAAAACTTTGATTCTCGCATCATGCATGGATAAATAAATATAATGTTAAATCACAGCTCGCCGCTATGTAGGAGATCGTGCCTCACGCCCTCGCGTCTAGAACAACAGTCATTTCATGTTTCACGCCACAAATACGTCAAATCAAGACTCATGAAAATATCCCTTACCATTCACAAGCCTGCAAATAGTAGCCTGTAATCGGACAATTGTCTGGTAAATTTGGCATTTTGACTGCTGAAAGCTTAGTCTGGGCTGTGACCGGGTACTTCTGCTATAATTAACTTCAAACAAAAAAATATTTTCCCCTTGTGAAACACGGAAAACATTCCATATTTAGCTTTGAGCACCAAGCGCTATTTTAAGATACAGAACTGCGGAGAAAAACATTGTCCGACCAGACTGACTTTTTGTCTGGTCAACATTGTCCCTGGACTGATAAATGCCTTGCTAAAAGAAAGTTATTTGCAGGCCTGCAGCCTTGTGAGTCTTAATTGCCATCAACATGTCCCTTTCGACAAACTGTAATGTTGTTTTCTGTGTATGGTGATGATGCTAACAACTGTACCTGCAAAACTCCAGGATCATTTCAAGGCTTATCTGTTGCTTCTGCATCAGGTCTGGTAGAATAGCTAACTTCTCTTCTCGATCACTTTTGTAGACATCCTTTAGTGACATCTACAAATAAAAAATAATCCATTTGGAATATTGTATCTACACCAAATTTATAACAGCTTTCTATACGATAAAAACCACCTGTATAATACTAACAACCATTACAAAATTCTAAATTTCTAAATTCCAATTCTATCTGGAGTCAGAGGGTCACAGGTTGGTCACCTTCGTTAAACAAAATCGATTTAATTAATTACAACTTCATCCACATCAGATTCAACAGTTAATAACTAAAACGCCTCAGCTGCAAAGGTACAATCCCAGGTTGACTTTATCCGTTTTAACCAAGATTTTAAGGGAATCTTTAAAGGAGCTGTCACAGATCACCCACACCTTGAACATTTTGGCCTACATTCATTGTTCATAATCCATCTCAATCATGTCCAATCTCAACCATCCTTGTTCCCATTTGATTGACTACTACTACTTTGCTGTTTTTCTCTTTCCTTTAGGGGCGGACCATTAGATATCCCGGGAGGGGGGGGGGGGGGGGTGACAATTACCAAAAAAAAATTCCTGCAAAGGAAAATTGTCTAAAAAAAATATCCTGCAAGCAGCTGACCATCAAAAAAAATTCCTGCAAGCAAACTGGAACATATGTATATATAAGAAGATCTGTGAAAAAAAAATTTGTGCAGAGTTTGCTCTCCTAAAAAAAAAATCCTGCAGACAACTCAGGCTGGAAAAAAATATCATGCACTGGAATTTTTTTACCCCCCCTCCCGGGATATCTAATGGTCCGCCCCTTACAAACTAATGTTTACGTGTGGCACTAAACTTTTGCGGGTTATAATTTTTGCGAGTTTTGTGTTTTTGTTTTTTCAGGATCAGCGAAAAAAGTTCCCGTAAAACATTTCCCCCACACATTTACTCCACTTTAAAAATTATAAATATTAGACATCGTCCAAATGTCGATCACGTGGTGCTGCATTGTTATCGTAATTAATAATAGACTAGAATAATCATATATAAGTATCATTGTTTTAGCTGTATTTCGAAAGAAAACAATATTAGGTTGTATTACGAACATGTTGTAATTCCAATTGTAAGCAACTGGCTGAAAATCGCAAAAATAATTCTCCGCACGAAAAACCAGTCTCTGTCAATCGAAAAAATTAGATCCTGCAGAACACAAAAATTACCAATCCACAAAAATTTAGCGGCACACGGTAGCATTAAAACATATTGCAACATGGCAAACATCAGGCAATCATTTACCTTCAGCCTTCCAAGTTTTATTCCCCAAGTAGCATTGGAGGCTATTTCCTGACACTTATCAAGTACGGCAGGCTCATTGCACAGCTGAGCATAGTCCATACCAACCTTGGCAAAGGCCTTAAAACAAAGACAAGAACGTTAAAGGCAAATTTGTTATATATAGAAGGGAGTGTTTAAATGAAAACTAAATAACTCGTAGAATTGTACGTGATTCACACAAGCGACATATGAAAAATATGCCACTCACGACACAGCATAGCCGGGGATGCCTTCTTACCAGAATTTTGGTACAGCTCTGGCCAAGAAAATTGGTCCCGGACACCAAGTACTGAAAAGCAGTCTGTTTTGGTATGGAACACAGATATCCAAGTCCCACGTCATGGTCTACTGATCTGTAGTTCAATACCTGGATAGGAAGCAAAGGTATAGTATGGAAATAAATGATGTTTTTTTTAAGAGTAGTAGAAATATGAGAAATATATTATTCAGTGACACAAGCTTCTCGAAAAAAGACTTGCGAGTTCTGAACTTCTCCCAACAGGAGTTGAACCTATGACCTTCCGCACACCGGTCGGACACTCTACTACTGAGCCACAGGAGACTTATGCATGGGAGTTTAGGCTATATAGCTAGGCTCAAATGTGACAAACCTCCAGCATACTCAGGGGTTTCATTAATTTTGGAAGTAAGCGGCTTACCATGGTGGAATATGCGGCTGTGACTAATAAAGGGACCGTAAGGCCCCTTTATGCTAGGGGGTATGGGGGCTTGCTCCCCCAGAACATTTTTGAAATGTAGAAGCTCGGAAATGCAATTTCCAGCATTCTGGGAGTCAAATCTAGTGCTATATATAACAATTTTTATCGATCACAGTAGATCTCAGTTATTTTAAATGATCTTGCGATTATTCTATATGAAGTTTGGAGTTTAAAGACTTACACTGTTACAGTCATTGTTTTTTTCTTTCATAAATCTTATAAGTAAACTCTCAGAAGGCCGGAAGGCTTGATTAGTAAGCGGCGGCAAGAGGCAACGTAGGCGGCGGTAGACCGCCGGTAGCCAGCTTCTAATGAAACCCCTGCATACTACAAGCTTAAGATATATAAACATCTTCATGGAGTTTTATTGAGCATTGATGGGAAGCATCCTTAACCTACTGTATATCACCAGTATTTACAAGTGAGAATTAAAAAAACCCTATAAAATAAGAAATATAAAGTGCTGAAAATTGTCTACCTTTCTCAAGAGGTTCCCAGAAAGCTCCTGAATCATTTTCATGCCCATTGCAGCAATTTTAGCCAGCCTTTGTTTTTCAACATGACTGCTTTTTTCTTCTTCCTAGAAGATCCAAATGTACATGGCAATAGCAAGTAAATTAAAAACCTTCACTACAAATAACCCTATAAAATACACCACCACATAATGTAACCGATCAAATAAGCTATGCTTTGGAGTCAGTGGGGCATTACTCAGTCGTGATCATGAGCGAGGTTAAATAATAACATTTATTATTCCACTATTACTTCATTTCACCATATAAGGTCAAGAGAACACGCAAAATATGAGACGGTATTGAACAGTTGAACAGAGCGAATACGGAAAATAGCATAATACTCGGGAAATTTTGCAGTAGAATAATAAATCCCGTATTCGATGGTTTAACATATAATACGAGCGGACATTTTGCTCATTGCTCGCATTTTTCCTCACCCCTATGGGGCTCGGAAAAATACTACGCAACTCGCAAAATATCCGCGCGTATTATATGTTAAACCATCGAATAAGGTGTATTTATACGGAATCCAAGGGACACAGGTTTGTCATTTGTAAGATTGATAAGTGTCACACTCATTAAACAAAGTCGATTTAATTACTGTATTTATTTATTTAATTATTGATTTATTTACTAATTGAAGTGCTTGTCTGTTCATAAAGTATCAAAAGTAAGTAAGTTTTGTAGCTTCAGTTTCCGTAGCATGAAGCAGCTAGGAGTAATTGCTACTCCCCCTGGATGGGATGCTGGCCCATTGCAGGTTATCCTCCAGCATTTGTCTGGTTGCCCTAGCAATTCACCAGTACCCAATTATACTCATGAGTGCAAAGATGCACTGTGCAGCAACTAACCAGGTTTTGACAAGGTTTAGGACATCAATATTTTACCTTTAAGCTCGACAACTATAGACCCCATTCAAAATGGCTGCCAATTTAAAATTATTTTGTATGCATTTAAATTTGCCTCACTAGCCTCATTCTAGAGTAAAAATTATTTTTAATTATCAACTTAAAAACGACTTTAAATACTAAATACATACAAAATAATATTTAAATTTAAATACATACAAAATAATTTTAAATTGACAGCCATTTTGGAATAGGGTGTATTAGGCTACTGTACTTCTTACAATTGAATTAATTTCTATATCTTAAGTGCACAGTCAAGTAAGTTCAGTGGCTCAAAGACGAAACACTTTGGTTGAAAAGTGGTTTACTGTTTCAGAGGTAAGAGTGACTTTTTCATAAAATATATAAGAATATTTATAAATAAAATTGTCAATCTCGCATCAGGGCCGGAGCCTATAACCTTGATGCAGTACCAACTCCTCAGATCTAACATTCAAAAATGAATGCTAATCAGAATGACAATTAAAGGGCGAGGGTTAATATTAAATGAATAGAGTACTAAGTACTAGTCACAAAAATTAAATTTGCAAAATTATGAAATTTGATCAGCTATTCGGAGGAAGCATGCCAAAAAACGTCCACTTACCAAAAATTAGCTCTCCATTGCAATTTGCGGTCGAGATATGGACACTTCAGGTTTAAATTTCTCGATACAAACCCCTCTAATTTTGCGTCTGTTCCTTCAGTTTAGAACAGGTGCAAAATTAGGGAGGTTTGTATGGGACGGTAGCAAACTTTGAACCACTATATCTTCTGTTCTATTCGTGCTAACAAGTTGAAATTTTGTGACTGATCATACAGCAGCAATCTTTATCTAATGATGGGATTTTGACGCTTGATAAAAATAATTTAAAAATTTGTGACGTCACACTTTACCACTCTATTGTAATCAATAAACAATACCTTTTTACAAAAATTAATTTATTCTCATCAAAATATTGAACTGACTTCAGAACGCAAGAGAGAAACATGGGGTGCTACTTATTTACCTTCTCTCCACTAAGCATGTTGTTTGCTGCAAAGTGTTGAAGACAAAGGCCAAGGGTCTAAAAAATATTCAAGAACACATTAGCCCATGCATTCCAGATCTGCTCAGGGGCGGATCCTGGGATTTTTAAGGGGGGAACAGTAATAATATAGATATTTCAGCTGAACATTTCTACAATGGCCACTCTGGGGCATGATTAACTGGCCGTTGTAGAGAGGCGGTTGTTGTAGGAAGGTTTCAATAAGAGTAAAGTACAGTCGAAGCTCTCGTAAGCGACCACCTCTGGAATTCGAAAAAGTGGTCGTAACTAGAGCTGGTCGCTTACGAGAGCTTTTAATTACAGAGTTTGAGTGACAATTCAGTCAAACTGGGTTTCACAATGGTGGTCGTAACTCGAGCTTGGTCGCTTACGAGAGCGGTCGCAACAAGAGCTTTGACTGTATATGGATCGGCACATGGTCGGGACAAAAATCCCTGGCTGTTGTAAAGAGGTGGCCACTGTAGCTTCCAAATTTAGTCATCCAATATGGCGTTGAAAACAATGACAGTCAAGGCAACACAAAATGGACAAAACACATGAAAAAGTGGAAAAGCTAAGATATAACTTATAGGGAGATTTTGTTCAAATGCGTGTGCAAACAAAGAGAAAGGCTGAAAAATTGGAGGAAATGACAACGTTTCAAACCCTGAAAAGAAGTTCAGAAGGTGAGACAAGTTCGTAATCGAGTTGCCTTGCTAGAACTTTGACCGTATTAATAAGCAATCAAATGAGTACTTGTGAAATTAGGAAATAATGTCCCTTGGATTTTGTCCAAATTCATTTAATTTCCTCGATTTAAGGCCAGATAAATTATTACAATTTTGATACAATGCACATGAAATTATGTCCTAATTTTGATTACCCACACAAAGAACCCAAAATGAAATGTTGGTCATGAATGGCAATCAGAATGAGCCTTACCTGGAATAAATACTGCAAGGCCAACTCACACAGGCTGTTTTCCTGTAAGTGCCTTATCACATTTAGTCCAGCAGCACTGGCCAACATTAAATATGACGGCTGATTATCCACTTCATCACTTTCAACTACATTTGATTCTTTTAAAAACACAAGTCAAGAGATTAGAAGTTGCAAGCCAGGCAAGGCAAGACTATTCTGCCTGGGGCGGGGGTGGGGCAGAAAGTGCCTGCGCTGATTCAAAACTTATGTAACTGAAAACGCATTCAAGCAATAATGACCAAACTTTGTGAGTTTTGCCGAAAATTATCTGGAAACATGATGGCGGATCCAAGATGGCACATTTTTTTTAAATGCCTGACATCATGTTGGTGCAATATGACGTCATAATTGACATGCGACTGTTAATAAAATAAAATTTTTGGATGCATAAAAAAACCCAGGCAGAAACTCAAGCGAAGTATGCATAGAATAGAACAAAACAGAATAGAAAACTTTACTTAAACACGGTAAAAATTCCTTCAGCAACGTAACCATTCCAAGTATACCTTGACAAAGTTGTCTTCTCCCAGCCACCCTAGTTTGGTAGAATGGTCCTTGTTTACCTGGACTGCAACTTCCTGTTAATGGACAAAAATGAGAATCACAACACAACACTTGTGCCAAGTCTATGCCAAGGGATTGGCGGAACCAGATGCCTCATCAATATACAGCCCTTAACTCCAGTTTCAGCAGCATCAAGTGACTAGGAGTATTACAACTTCTCTTGGAATGGGATGTTACTCCATCCCAAGCATATTTGCCAGGTTGTCCTGACAATTTAAAAGTTCCCTTTTATATTCCTGGGTGGAGAGAGTACACTGTGAGAGTGTTGTAAAGTGAACACAGCACGGCGAACCTGGCTAGGATCGACCCTGGACCACTCAATTCAGAGTCCAATGCACAAACCAACAAGGCCACCGTGCCTCTCCATAAGCTATGACAAAAAAGTAACTATTACCAGGAACAGCAGCCATGCTAAGCTTTGCAGCCAATGGCAGGGCAACAAAAGGAGTCCAACACTAAGCAGTCTTCTTTGAACCTTTTACCAAATGTCCATTCGATAAATGAATCCTGGTTGGAGCTGAAAATAATGGGAGAAGACAACAAAAAATATAGATCTGATGGATGGAAATTAAAATAAATTCATCAACTAGTCATAACAACTCAAATTACACAACTAATAATGACAACAATTAAACCAACATTTCTAAATTCCATTTCGATCTGGAATCCGAGGGCCATGGGTTTGTCTGTCACCCTCGTTCAACAAAGTCCATTTAACCATGATGACAATCATCATGTCATGATGATGATAATGATGATACAAAGGAGAACAAACAGGTAGGTAGTTTGTATCTTATTTGCTGATGACCAAAATAATATAATTGATAAAATAGACATATAAGCATGGGCTAAGTTACAATCTGGCACATAGGCAAAGATCTCAGGTCAAATCGGTTTCCTTAGCATGAAGCCAAACTACGAGTATTGCTACTCCCCCTGGTTGGGTTGATAGTCCATCGCAGGTTACCCGGTAACCCCCCAGCATTTTTTCGCTGGTACCCATTTATACTCCTGGGTGGAGAGAGGCACTATTAGAGTAAAGTGTCTGCCCAAGAACACAACACAATGACCCAGGCCAGGGCTCGAACCCAGACCGCTTGAGCCGGAGTCCAACACGCTAACCATTAGGCCACCGCATCTCCCAACCTGGCACATAGATAAGAGATTAATGGCCCTAGAAAAGTGATCACCAGCCGAAAATGATGTTGGCAGGTATCTGGCAGCTGTATCTATCTTGAAGTCATTTCCACACACAATCCCTTCCTTATTATCTCAGTGCATTAGTGCCATTAGATACTAGGTTTTGGACAGGTTACTTAAAAGATACAAGACAAGAATCTTCTCACCTTTGTGGAGTTGATTGTACTGAGAATCCATAGTCTCCACTCTCGCACTGTGAGTATACACAGTCTGTCAGACGACAACACTTGCACAGCTCAGCACAGTCACACAGCAAATCTAAATGTTGAAAACAAAGCATGTGATACAAATAAGCTTGGAATAGTAGCTCTTCCTGTCTCTTGTATCATCTTTGAATACCTTATAAGTTATTGGCTTTGTCCCATGCCAAGTCCAACTCAGCCAACATCATTCTGCATCGTATTGTTTCCTTCCTTCCTTGTGGTATCAACCACAAACAAACAAACCTCCAACTCTACTAGCCAGCTCCCATTTTATTTTTTAGTAGATAGATACACCCTAGTCAACATTAACAGATGATGCAACACTAAGCTCTAAACATACATGTATCCAGTTTGCAACAAAGAGCTCCACCTAAATTATCAAATTGGTTGGAACTCAGCTATACTTTTTAACAGTGACAGTACATAACTATTTCTCTTTCTTAATCCCTTGCATTACTCTCACAAACCAATATTCTTCATAATTTTAAACCACAGAAAAGTGAAACTTTCTTTCAAGGACTTCTCAAGGACCAAAACCGTCATTTCTCCAAGGCTCAAGAGAGAATATATTCACCTGTTGTGTATGTCGTATTTTTAATTAACTGTCAGCCAAATTAGTCCCATCAATGTTTCTGACATGGGCATCCATCGATTGTCCCAATAGCAAAATGCTTGGTCAATGTACGTGGCTGTATATCTAGTATGCTGTATGTAAACGTTTACTTTGTTTGTTTTCCTCAGAGTTTTAAATAAAACCGACATTTTGCACGTAAAATATCCAGTTATTTTGATTATTCTTTCAGTTTCTCTGGAAGGAGACATTTTCCATGATGTTTTTTGGATTGATTTAGTATGCAACGGCATATATTTATCTTTAAGATTCTTACATATTCTGTTTTGGGGCAAATTCAAGGACTTTTCAAGAATTTTGTGAAGTTCAAGGAGTTTCTTTAAAATTCAAGGACTTTTCAAGACTGTGCGAACCTTTCTGCGAATCTAAGGAAGTTTATGGAATGATTCAATTTTTTGCAGGTGCACCTGTGGAATGTTATTCTATAGCTTTTTCTCTCATCTCCTCTTGTAGGACAATCTCCTAACTTAATTACAGGAATAAAAGAATAAATCGAATCTGCTATATAAATGTAGCCATCTTCTTGCCTTTTCCTGTCTGGCCTACTTACCAGCTGAACAGTGTGTTGAAGCCTGGCACAGAAGCTGGTGAATGGTGTGCGTCACATCATACATATTCTGGTTCTTGTCAGTAACCATGGAATGTCCTTCAGCTAGCTTCTCACAAAGATTAAGGGCCACTTTGTAAAGGGTACAGGCAGTTGTTTCACATGGAGCTCTCTCGATTAGCTCCCTAAACAAATACAAAATAAAGATGACCTGTTATTGTACTACTATTATCCTTAGTGACCTCTATTGGACATGGCCCCAAACCGCATGTAATGGTAAAAATGCCGACAGAAGGTGACATGGTTTGAGGGTAATGGGCAATCTGCTATACAATTTTTGCAGATAATTTTACAAAAGAGATGACAAAATTATACATGCAGGCATTGCAGATCTAGCATAATTTTTTAACTTCTGTAAGAAACTTGGAAAAGGAAATGTACTCCACACTTCAAAGTGGACTGTATACATCAAAAGTGGATTTGATGTGAACAGTCCACGTTTGATGCGTACAATCCACTTGTGGACTGTACACATCAAAAGTGGAATGTACACATCAAAAGTGGACTACAGACCCAAAAATGGACTGTCCACAACAAAGCGGACTGTACAAGTGCAGTTTCCATTGTACATTCACAGAATCAGAACCAAAATTGAAAAGATGTATACTGTTATGGATTAATGACTGAATGGTATTTGTAAGCCTTTCACTCCCACGAGTGTTAAAATAAACCAAAAAATTGTTACTTGAAAAAAATCCAAACAAAAACACAACCCCATAAAAGTACTGATCAATAGCTTTCATTTGAATGGTTACACACTAGCATTTCATCCTGGCAAAGACCAAAAAGTTAGAACCAGATTAACTAACCCGAGATTTGACTCTGGGAGTAAATGGGTTAACTCGACCTGCAAATGAGATAACATATTACCCATTCCTAACAATCTCAGAGTCAGGAAGTAAGTCAGTTATTTGTCTTCATTCAAGGATGTAAAGGGAGATCGTGATATATTTTGAACATATTCTGGGAAACTCAAATATATACCTTTAAGCTAGTAGATCATAGGAAATGTTATTTCAAATGTCAGGAGCCCATGAAGTGAAGATAGCAAGAGATAATGGCTTTTAATAGCGTTTTTCAGCTCTTGATTGCCACATAGCTTTCAGCATGGATTATATGAAATGGTCTGTTCATACCTGCACATATCTGAAGGATAGGATACATCTCCTCTGGACAGTGCTTCCAACATCAACTTCAGTCGCACGTCTTCCCTTGATACACCTACAAGCTCACCAAGTCTGCAAACAAGAGAATATAAGAGCTGCGAAGGACATGAAAAATGCCACTTCATCTACGTCAATGGTATTAACGTATTGATAATAGAGCAGTTTTCAACTGAGTGTCATAAAACCAAAACCAAAGCAATTACAATGGCTAACCAAAACAAACGTAGACAACAAAACAAACCAATGAGAACTCAAAGAAATTTCATGTAACAGGTGCCAATTGCGGATAAGTCACAGTTGGTTTGATTTTGCATCTTATTGTTTAAGTAGGTGGCGCGCAATATTTTTAAACCAATCGCAGAGCATAGTAAAGTAAAACCAAACTTTTCAAGAGGGCACAAGCTCAAATCATGTTGTCTTTTCCTATTCCCTTTACATAAGAGAATTAAAAATGTCCGCAACTCCCACCTATTGGAATGTGTAAATACAGAGTTTGTATGAGGTAGAGTTCAAACAGGGTTTTGTCAAGGCGGCCGTAAGTAGAGTTGTCCGGTTACAAGAGTGTCCGTTCAAAGAACTTTGACTGTATGCATTACTCTGAGATATTGCGGATAAAGACTGACAAAATGGTGGGAGATAACAGCAATGGAGGTGTTTAATAGAATAGCAATTGGTGAAAACAGCTGATTGTGTGAGATCTGTCTTGCCCTGCCCTTAAAGAAAATGTTTAATTAACAGAATGGTATATTACCTGAATAGTTTGGTCAAGTTCACATCTTTCTCCCAAGAGAGTATCTTTTGTGAATCCTTCTATGTAAAACGAAATATAAAGGCCAGGATATTTTTTTACAATACACAATCATAATAATTGCAAAGCTAATTACACACAAACAAGTTTCCTTGACAATTTTTAATTGATTGTGTGAATGAACAGCAAGTTTTCCTTGTCAAGTTTTCTTCAACAACATTTATCTGCTCATGTAAACTTATAAAAAAAGTTCATTTGAAAAGGTTTGTTTTTCTTTGACGCTGCAAAACTCTCTGTAAAGTGGAATATCCCAACATGAGGCTTCTTGGAACTAGAACTCGATCCGCACTAACCATCAGGCCACCATGCCACCCATCCAGGTATTGTGCTCTATCATACAAAGTCTCTTGCAAGATCTAGTGATTAATTTCTAATGAAACTGTGGTACTGCGTCGGCGGGCAAGTGAAACACTATGTTGATTATCAACTCGGAGTTGATAAACGTAAATTAACCGCCGTAGCGAATTTCTAAATTAAAGCTGACGTTTCGAGCGTTAGCCCTTCGTCGGAGCAAAGTGGAAGATTGTGGGTTGTGTGTGTTTATATACTAGAGTATAAGTAGTTCCGTGATTGGAGGAAGCATAGTAACGGAGAATGCATGAATAAATTAGTTAGTTAAACGAGAAGCGTTTGTTGATCCCATGGGGAGCCAAGGTGCCGATTTGAAAGATAAATTTGTGTTCTGAAGTTTACGACTTTCAGTGTTGCCTTGACGAAGGGAAAGGCCGCAAACAATCATGTTTTCAAAAGAATGACCGGGAAGATTAAAATGTTTAGATCTGGCCACCAACACCATAGTACTGCTTACACCATTCACAAATCAGATCAAATTGCTAAGGGCCGATTATTTAAACGACGTTTAGACATCGCTTAAGAAAGTCTTGGTCTAAACCGGGTTTAAACCGGGGAACCGGATTATTTAAACGTCCTTTATTTTAAAACTCGCCTAAGCGGTGTTTAAACACAGACTAGCAAACAATAGCAACTTAGACCTGGTCATGAGTAGGTTTAGACGTAGTTTAACGCTTTTATTAGTGAAGGTTTGTGTCATGGATGGAAGTTCGAAGCCAGACAGTTACAGAAATAGGCTAACAAGCCGAGTCCGAAGAATCAGACAGTTGAGGGATAGATTAAATCCGATGACAATTTTCCTTAGACTGCAAAACAGTCAAATTTCCGTCGACGGTTTAGGCTCAGAAGAAGTACGTTTTAAGAGTGGATATTTTTACCATACTACGTTTTCAAGAAAAGTTTACTTCAAAAGCATGTCCATAAAATGTTACATAAAATGAAAACTTTTCAATTAGTATCTTCAAAATTATTTCGAAGTCATTAATAAAAATAATCTAGTAGTTCCCTGTAGAAAGCAGGTAGTTCTTGGCTTATTGACTTTATAATTGCACTTCAGGATGAATGGTAGCCCATCACGTTTGGCGAAATAGAAGTTTTGAATTATTTTCCAAGCGTTATCATTAGAGCGATCAGTATAGCGTAGAAAAACGATTATAGCGTGCAAAACCGACTAAGAAAAAACTAGAATTTTTAAAGAGCGGTTTAAAAAGAAACAATAGCTAGACCTGTTAGACCACGTTTAGACGTGGTCTCCGTGAAATGCGGCTAATCCGCATCCTAATAACACAATTTAGACTCAGCCTAGCCGTGGTCTATGGGGAAGCCTTGTCTAAACCTCGATTTAGCCTTAAACCAGGTCTAACTTAGACTTCGTTTAAATAATCGGCCCTAAGTGTTTCTGTTCATTGTCGTATCACCAGTAGTTACCTTTTCATCAACATCGACACGATGATTCTCTTCACTGTAACCTAAATATTTCTGAAGATATTGTTCAAATAGCCCATTCCTGACATCAAGAATCTGATACTCTTCAACAGATAAAAATAAGGAAAATTCTCTCTGAAAGGAAACATCAAAATGTAGAGTCAGAGACAGATGTAATGTAATGTCATGAAACAACAGACAAACACACATGTCTGTTTTACATCAGTGAAGGATGAGATCGGACTTCAGCTTCCAAGGGCGCCTCTGGCAGCCGCTATCAGTCCATTGATGATCTCATCCACCCACCCTACCCATGAGATATGAGATGCATTTGTACAAGCCTGGACTGAGGACAAATGAACGTATATGCAAAGTACCATATTGCGATTTTGCATAATTTTTCAAAACTAATTTATTTAATTGTTGCAATAATATTATTTCATTATTCTGGTCAAAGATTCCAAATTTAATTATGAGAAAGCTAGTTGAAAGGAAAACATTCAAACAAATTGTGTTATGTTTTTTATTACGTTTAACTTTAAAGTTGTTTAGAGATGGATTGACATAGGAGGCAGTGAATGGACAGTTTGAGGACTCACTGGTGTAAATGTCATGATGGGATAATGATACATCTGCATGAAGAAAAGGAACTTGGTGTTTGGGATTTAAATATTTAATTTGATTTCACTTGAAAAATATTGGCATTCAATTTTCATGGTTTTTCAAATATCGCAAAACATGTTTAACAAAAAACATCTAGCACCAGGCGGTTGAATGCAAAAACCTCACCTGGAGTGCAGAGATCATTTGCAGAGTAGAAAGCAAATCATCCACTTCAATAATCGAGAAGAGATCTGCAAAGAACAACAGGCAGAACACATACAAATTACAAATAAAGCAATAAAAATCAAATATTGAATTTTGTAATTCTCATTTAGAAACTTACCATGCTTCTTCATGAACTTCAAAACAGCAACTGCTGATTGGGCTGCAATTATCTTCTCTGAATTGCAGTCCTAAATGATTGATACAAACGCAATATATTTACCATTCACGTAGAAGGAGGGAGAAGCAGAGCCATCTAGTACATTTTGGGCAGAATTAGAGTTGCCAATCATGGAGTCACTCACCGGTGTGAAAAATGGCCAATCATTAACAGAAAGTGGGGAGAAGGAGAGGGGGCAGCAGCCCAGGAGAAAAGGAGGCGGGAAGCCTATGGGATGTGGGAGAATAGAGGACAGGAAGCAGGCCAATTTCAAAGAAGGCGGGACCCGGGAGAAATAGGAAGAAAGTTTCCAACATTCCATATTATTTTGCAATAGAAACAGCACAGAGGCAGGAACCACAACTGAAGGGGCAGGAACCGGGAGCAGTTCAGATCCCTCCCCCCGTCCACCAGAAAGGGAAACGCCTGGATTATTGGATGTTCCTCACTATTTTGAAAACAGTAAGTCCAAAACTACACACTGACATGTAAGGGACGAGGTACATTTGAATAAACAGAAATGGCAAAACATAAAACAAAAAAAATGTCAATCTAACCTGTTGATCATCTTGGTCTTTTTCTAGCATTCCACAGAGCCATGTCACCAATTCATGCGCATACTGTTCTGCTTGTTGCAAAGGAAGTGACTCTAGCAGTTCCAAACAGGCTGGAATCTGAAACAAACATGCGCTATCAACTCTATTTGGCTCATTGGTATATTATTAAGTAAACATATAGTAATAACAATATTTTATCAGGAGGCTCCTCTCACCGGGGTGGTTTTCAGGGAGGTCCTGAATTAAATTAATCATTAAATAATAAAAGTATGAAAAAAAAAAATAATAATAATTACAGTATTGATAAAACGTCTACAAATTCATAAAAATAAACTACACTAAAAAGACAAGGCTAAGCTAAATCTAAAAGTTCGTTAAAATAGTCATTAATTTAAAAATGTCAACATTTAAAAGCACATCTTTGATTTAAAACTAAGGAGGGAAGTGGACTGTTTAATGTCATGTTCGAGGGAGTTCCAATCCTTCAAGGCGCAGTATTTGAACATTTGTTTACCCCAGTTCTTAGATACTTTAGGGAGATGGAGATCATGGCATCGATGCGTAAAATGTTCATGGATGTCAATGTTATTCTTGAGGCCAAAATTAAAATCAATGTCACCATTCATTGATTTAAAAACAATAAGACAACGGCGATAAAGCACGTTTCTACAATTTTCTTTTTGGCCTTCAATTGAAGGTCCATTTATGAAGAGTTGAATGGAGCCAACATCAGCTGGCAGACAAACAAAATGATAAGCATTGTGAAATACTTACTCCACCAAAAACGTATAGGACTAGACACATACAAATACAAAACTATAGACTTAACCAACAACTCTTTGTATGGCAGCTTAAAATGCACAAAAAGAGAACAAAATAAATATAGAATACTACACAATATTTAAACACGGAGCGAGCCTATAAGTCGAGGCTGAGGTGTTCAGCCTGCCAATCACAAATCCCAACGGATAACCAATGGTCTCATTTGATTGGTTAATTCACCCAGGTCTAATTATGTGCAATTATTCAGTATTGTCCAAGTTGTTTGCACAATCACAAAGCTTGTAAATCTGAATAATGTTGAAAATCCCGCCGAAGTCACCTTCACAAGACGTATTATTTTGTGTCATTCAAACCACAACTGTTTTAATTGTATGACTTTTTTGTGTACCTTGTTCTCAAGACATAATTTTTGAAGTCGAAAGACATAAGCCTCATCTTCAGTGACATGGCTGTAAGATGTTACCACCTGTAAGGTAGAAAAACAACTATCATGATGTTCCAGAAAACTACAGGAAATAAAAGCAAGCTACAAGTAGTACCATCATCGATTCTGTATAAAATTCAATCGTTTGTCTGACTAAACAATTATATGGCACAAGGACATAAAATGATACGTTTCTCAGTGACATAGGCAATCTCAGCTCTTTGGGTAAAACTGCACTGTGGTTTTAATGTATTTCCTTGAACATTTGATGTGCTTTTACAATGGAACATGAAGAACTAAAATTCATCCACTCTCTATCGTACAGAGGTTGGTTCAACTGTCTCTTATGTGCCACCTTGGCGCGAAGAGGATAATGTAATAGACCATTTCCGAGTTGCCTTTTGTTTCAAAACGAGTCCTGGTGTACAACCTTTCATATGGAAATGAGTTTTACCTGCACGTTTATTGTCTTGCAAATCAAACTCATTTCCATATGAAAGGTTGTGCACCAGGACTCGTTTTGAAACAGAGGCAAAGGGCAACTTGGAAATAGCCTATTGTACTCAATCAGGAAATGATCTGGCAGTTGTGAGTCAAAAACATCATAGAAACAAAATGACTGCGCATGTATGTTTAGTTACCTTTAATGCATCTTCCATTACAGTCGGCTGGTCCCTTGTTAAAATGTACCTTGCTATTGCCTAGAATTGAAAGTTGAACAAAATGGCAGATCTGGTTTTCACCTTACATTTGACTCTGGTGCATACATGTACGTAGACGGTACCTGAGGAGCAAGCTACACAATTTATAAAAGGTTAAGGCCATCCCCATAAAATGTTTTGTTTCCCATCGCCATCTCTCTCGTGAAAGTGGGTCGGTCGGTCGGTCAGTAAAAAAAAAAAAAGAAAAGCCGATAAACGAAATATTGACTAATTAATACATAAATAATTCCAAGCGAGCCTTGATTATATCTTCCCCGTGACCACCATTTTGAAACGAGCCGATATCACTCTGAAAGGTGTTCGAAGAAGTCATTACTGGGCTGATTTAGAAGTCAGAGTGACTATAAGATGTAAACAAAGCATATTAAACTTGGAAACACCCGAGAAAAGGGCGCAGGCAATGAATCAGAAACGTTTTTTTTTACTTTTTGAAAAAAATTGGGTCGGTCGGGCGATGGGAAACAAAGGATTTTATGGGGATGGCCAAAGCAGAGCTACAAATGGCGCCTTGTACTTCCCTATCTTTTGGAACCAAATTTACTGGCCCCAACACCAGCTGCTCAATTATCTCTCACGAGTTATGGTTAAATGCCCATGTTATCCTGTGTGCTGAGGTATTATTAAAACTAACCTTAATTTGCTATCATTTTTAATTGTGAGTGAACTGGGCTGTAAATTCGATCATTATGCACATGCTTCAAACACTATAAACTCTGTACCTTTGCTCGTGCAGCATACGACACATGGAAGCTTCTCATCCCATACTGAGAGAGCATCTTTTTTAGTTCAACAAGTCGATACTGTTCTTTAAGGTCCATGTCGCTGTCGAGATAGAAAAGATAGGCCTAAAGGTCACAGGACTAATTAATGTAAAATATGCTAACAAATACAGCAGAATCCTGAAAGTATTGCTATTAGTTTCATCAGCTTCTCAGATTTTAACTTTTGGGTGCTCGCTAAATTCAGGTGGTTGCTATTTTCGGAAAGGCTGTTACCTTCAAGAATTACTAAAAGGTTGCTGATCTTGTTACATCGGGGGGTCGTAATTTACGGGGAGTGGCTTATTTTCAGGATTCTATGGGAGAAAACTTTTGCCTTCTTGAAAAATGAATTTATAAAAGTTCTTAATGATAATCAAGAACTTTGTTTTAGAAAGTAGAAATTGCATATTCAATATGCTTGATGTTGTTATCATTGTTAGGCTGGTTTTCACTAGCGCATAAGCATAAGCATAAGAAGAACGAACACAATTGTTTTTCTTATGTTGTCCTCACTAGGAATCACGGCGGCATAAGCATAAGCACAAGAAAAACAAACATGTCCGTTCCTCTTGTACTTATGCTTATGTCGCGGTGATTCCTAGTGAGGACAACATAAGAAGAACAAGTGTGTTCGTTCTTCTTATGCTCGTGCTTATGTTAATGCTTATGTTGCTACTGTCCTCACTTGCGTTATGCTTATACTTATGTGCTAGTGAAAACCAGCCTTTATTAAGGTTACTGTAAACCTTCAAGGGACAATTTTTTGAAAAATTTGTTTTTCAAGCCGAATTAAAGACTACTATTTTATCTTCATTTTCCAAAAAGAATAATTTGAAAAACTTGAAATGCGCGCGAGTTATCGACAAAAACGTGTTTTCAAATAAAAGTAAAAATCCGCTTAAGTGTTATAAGGCAATTAGAATGTGTCAACCCAGAGCTCCCCGTGACGTTTTTTCGCATCACTCCCCGCCAAGTATTTCACGTCGCTTTGATTCTTGTGTTTATATTTGTGTCTTGTAATTTATGACACCAAAATCTACACTTCCGTATGCCGTTTATGGAGAAAAGAGAGGAAAGGGCTGTTATCAAGGAAAGTTTTAATACCCGCGTGCATTTATAGCCGCAAACAACGCTTGCTTTGGATGAATTCCAGTTCCGTCGCCACTTTCGCCAGCCTTTTTTTTCCTTTGTTCTTCCAGTGCATTCCGCTGCGGTTGTTTTCTTTTCCACTTTTTCGGTTTCGCCGATGAATTTTGTGCTCCAGACTTCGCTTTCCCCAATATTCTCCTGTCGCTAAGCATGGAAATGTCGTTCCCCGCGAATTTTAATAAACTGCCTTGTCACAAGGCTCTCTGGGGATTCCTATGTCGTGTTCTATTGGTCGGCGGCATGACCGCATTCACACCCGCTTTGATTAAGTGTGAAAACTACGAAAATCTTTTCAGCCCGAAAACTCCGGATTTGTTTTTGTGTGAGTTCACTCTCTTCAAATGAATTAACAGGGTATGTAGATTTGTTGGATTTTATTGAAATTTGGCCAAAATGTTTGTTAGACATTAATGAACCAAAGTGTGTGAGGCTTTCACGAAATTCGACATATTTTTCGCGTGGCATCCCAGTGCGTGACACGCATCGAAAATATATCCATTGTCTAACTTTAAAATAGATTTTTTCGGGAACCAATGAGAGTATTGGAAAAGCCTCACACACTTTGTTAGCCCATTATCTCCTGAATGATATAGTCCAGATTGTTTTTATGTCCGCTTTAACGCGAAGGCTTGTAACTCAGTTAAGCAGACACTGTCAGTTTTGCGTTCGAAGGCTTGCGCGCGCCTAACAGAACAAAAACGGACAAAAGTAGTGCTTTTATCGGATTCTTCATTCTATTACCTTTACAGTGATATATAGTTTTCTAGGGTTTCTTCTAAAACAACGCGCATAGGAAAGATTTCCCGGAAGGCACCCTCGAAGGTTTACAGTAACCTTAAAGTGCCCCTACGATCAAATTGTTGATATTCATTTTTTTTTACATTTTCGTGTACAATATGACTTTCTTACATATCTTGCCAAATTGCAATCCATAACGAACATTAGAAGTCATTGTTTTTGGACTTTTATTTCCAAGAATTTACGGCCGCCATTACTTGACCTTGTTCCAAGGCTTGGTTTCGAATTAGATAAAATGACGTCAGATGCTCAAAAATACCTCACGGGTTGAAATTATAATAACAATAAGTATAGAAAATTGCACGAAGAGCAACAAAAACTTTGGACTTTTTCTTCGTGCAATTTTCTATACTTGCTGTTATTATAATTTCAACACGTGAGGTATTTTTGAGCATCTGACGTCATTTTCTCTAATTCGCAACCAAGCCTTGGAATAAGGTCAAGTAATGGCGGCCGTAAGTTATCGGAAAAAAAAATTCCAAAACAAAGATTTCTAATGTTCGCAATGGATTGAAATTTGGCAAGATAGGTAAGAAAGTCATATTGTACAAAAAAATGTAAAAAAATGAATATCAACAATTTGATCGTAGGGACACTTTAAATAACAGTCTTGTTAGGGGCACCTACTTTGGATAGGCTGCCATGAACTCAGTAACCAGTTTCTCGACACTATCGCTCCAAGGTATCATAGCATGACGCATAACCTCTAAAGTAGCTTTGCAACGAACCTGGAGAGAAAAGGTGACCATTTACTATGAATCAGTAAAGATGCATTTTATAATTCATGGGAAACCTAATGGAAACTAGTGTTGAATAAGTTGTATATTGGATACCAATTTGTACTGATTTAAATATCGTTTTCTGGGTTGAAATAAGTCATATTATCAAAATACAGTTGAACCTCTCTACAACGGCCACCCTGGGGCGGAATTAACTGGCCGTTGTAGAGATGTGGCCGTTGCAGGGAGGTTTCAATAAGAGTGAAAAGTATGGATAGCCGTACGATTGGGACGAAAAATCCTGGCCGTAATGGAGAAGTGGCAGCTATAGAGAGGTGGCCGTTAATGGAGGTTCGCCTGTAACTAATAATCAAAGGGTAGCACAGAGCGATCACCAGCTATTTCAACCCACATAAAAAAACACCATCTGATGTTAACTTACTGATTGGTTTTAATTTAATTATCCAAATGTTATTAATTAAGTTTTGGCTCCTTGAAAAACAAGCATCTGATTTCGATTTCTAGATCCATATTTAGAAGGAACCTAGCAGGAAATTCGGAGCAGACCATTGGGTACATGGAGAAGAACGATGGAGACCTTGGAAGGGAAGACCTGGTATGAGATCAACTGGCTTGCCCAAGACCGGGCTGACAGTGGGAGCTAAGAGGACCAGAACAAAAGAAGGACATACAAAGGAGAACGCGAAAATCATGCTGAAAAAAAATTGAAAGAAAATTAAAACGTAATTACGTGAAAACGGATAGAAATCCGAAAATACGTGAAAACGGATAAAAATTCCCAAAATACGTGAAAACGGATAACAATCCGAAAATAGGTCAAAACGGATAAAAATCCGAAAACACGTCAAAACGGATTAAAATCCGACACGTCAAAACGGATTAAAACTCCGAAATGACGTCAAAACGGATTAAAATTCCGAAATGATGTCAAAACGGATAAAAATCCGAAACTATGTCACAACTTCTTATCTGTTCTTATATGTTCTTAAGACGTCAAAACGGATTAAAATTCCGAAATGACGTCAAAACGGATTAAAATTCCGAAATGATGTCAAAACGGATAAAAACCCGAAACTATGTCACAACGGATAAGAATCCGAAAAGACGTCAAAACGGATTAAAATTCCGAAAAGACGTCAAAGCGGATAAAAATCTGAAAATACGACAAAACGGATAAGAATCCGAAAAGACGTCAAAACGGGTTAAAATTCCGAAAAGACGTCAAAACGGATAAAAATCCGAAAATATGTCAAAAGGGATTAAAATTCCGAAATGACGTCAAAACGGATTAAAATTCAGAAATGATGTCAAAACGGATAAAAATCCGAAACTATGTCACAACGGATAAGAATCCGAAAAGACGTCAAAACGGATTAAAATTCAGAAAAGACGTCAAAGCGGATAAAAATCTGAAAACACGTCAAAACGGATAAGAATCCGAAAATATGTCAAAACGGATAAAAATCCGAAATGATGTCAAAATGGATTAAAATTCCGAAAATATGTCAAAACGGATAAAAATCCGAAATGATGTCAAAATGGATTAAGATTCCGAAAATATGACAAAACGGATAAAAATCCGAAAATTTGTCAAAATGGATTAAAATTCCGAAAAGACGTCAAAGCGGATAAAAATCGGAAATATGCCAAAACGGATAAGAACCCGAAAACACGTCAAAACGGATAAAAATCCGAAAATACGTCAAAACGGATAAAAATGCGAACATATGTCAAAACGGATGAAAAATCCGAAAATACGTCAAAACGGATAAAAATGCGAAAATATGTCAAAACGGATGAAAAATCCGAAAATATGTCAAAACGGATAAAAATCCGAAAACACGTCAAAACGGATAAAAATCCGAAAACACGTCAAAACGGATAATAATCCGAAAATATGTAAAAACGGATAAAAATCCGAAAAGACGTCAAAACGGATTAAAACTCCGAAAAGACGTCAAAGCGGATAAAAATCCGAAAATACGTCAAAACGGATTAAAATTCCAAAATGATTGAAATTCCGAAATGATGTCAAAACGGATAAAAATCCGAAACTATGTCACAACGGATAAGAATCCGAAGACGTCAAAACGGATTAAAATTCCGAAAAGACGTCAAAACGGATAAAAATCTGAAAATACGTCAAAACGGATAAGAATCCGAAAAGACGTCAAAACGGGTTAAAATTGCGAAAAGACGTCAAAACGGATAAAAATCCGAAAATATGTCAAAAGGGATTAAAATTCCGAAATGACGTCAAAACGGATTAAAATTCCGAAATGATGTCAAAACGGATAAAAATCCGAAACTATGTCACAACGGATAAGAATCCGAAAAGACGTCAAAACGGATTAAAATTCCGAAAAGACGTCAAAGCGGATAAAAATCTGAAAACACGTCAAAACGGATAAGAATCCGAAAATGTCTCAAAACGGATAAAAATCCGAAATGATGTCAAAACGGATTAAAATTCCGAAAATATGTCAAAACGGATAAAAATCCGAAATGATGTCAAAATGGATTAAAATTCCGAAAAGACGTCAAAGCGGATAAAAATCGGAAATATGCCAAAACGGATAAGAATCCGAAAACACGTCAAAACGGATAAAACTCCGAAAATATGTCAAAACGGATGAAAATCCGAAAATTTGTCAAAACGGATAAAAATCCGAAAATATGTCAAAACGGATAAAAATCCGAAATGATGTCAAAATGGATTAAAATTCCGAAAATATGTCAAAACGGATAAAAATCCGAAATGATGTCAAAATGGATTAAAATTCCGAAAATATGTCAAAACGGATAAAAATCCGAAATGATGTCAAAATGGATTAAAATTCCGAAAATATGACAAAACGGATAAAAATCCGAAAATACGTCAAAACGGATAAAATTCCGAAAATATGTCAAAACGGATGAAAATCCGAAAATTTGTCAAAACGGATAAAATTCCGAAAAGACGTCAAAACGGATAAAAATTCCGAAAATACGTCAAAACGTATGAAAAATCCGAAAATACGTCAAAACGGATAAGAATCCAAAAACACGTCAAAACGGATGAAAAATACTAAAAGACGTCAAAACGGATAAGAATCCGAAAATATGACAAAACGGATGAAAAATACTAAAAGACTTCAAAACGGATCGAAAGTCTGAAAATAGTCACCTCGGAAATCTCACCTCCAGCTCAGGTTTGTACATTCTAAAATTTATGTCGGTAAAGTGCTACTACGATCAAATTTTTGATATTCATTTTTTTACATTTTCGTGTACAATATGACTTTCTTATATATCTTGCCGAATTTCAATCCATTACGAACATTAGAAGTCATTTTTTTGGACTTTTATTTCCGAGAATTTACGGCCGCCATTACTTGACCTTGTTCCAAGGCTTGGTGTGAATTAAAGAAAATGACGTCAGATACTCAAAAATACCTCACGGGTTGAAATTATAATAACAATAAGTATAGAAAATTGCATGAAGAGCAACAAAAACTTTGGACTTTTTCTTCGTGCAATTTTCTATACTTATTGTTATTATAATTTCAACCCGTAAGGTATTTTTGAGTATCTGACGTCATTTTCTTTAATTCACACCAAGCCTTGGAACAAGGTCAAGTAATGGCGGCCGTAAATTCTCGGAAATAAAAGTCCCAAAAAAATGACTTCTAATGTTCGTAATGAATTGAAATTTAGCAAGATATATAAGAAAGTCATATTGTACACGAAAATGTAAAAAAATGAATATCAACAATTTGATCGTAGTAGCACTTTAAGAGATGTACCAAAAATAAACAAGTTAGTTTACAGAAAACGTTTCTTATAAGCACCTCTTTCTCTTTGATGCAAGAAATGACTGCAATAACTCTGGCCTCCCATAATGAGTTAGACAATGACGAGTAGGCTCCAGCACTCCTGTTGAACAAGTCCTATGAAACAAAGCATAATTCAAGGACATTTCCTAATCCTTTGCATGTTGGAACAAATTGCTATTTTAAAATTGTTGGAAATGTCTGAAGAGAAAATATGTTAAAATAAATGAGAAAAACGTTGAAGTGTTTGGAAACAATAAATACAAAATGTCTGCCATTTTGCCATTTGGGTTTGAATTTCCTGAGCGCTGCCATTTTGGATTCTGACATCACAAGGTTGACCCCGTTAGCAGAAAACATAGCTCTTGTGTAACAAGAGGGCAACCATGTAATGCCATAAATTGGCCACGTGCCTAAATTTTAAACTCAAAATGACTATCAATAAAGTAGAATGGCTACTCTCTTGGCAAGCCTGCCTTGTGTTCTACGCATGATTGCCTCAAAACAACACATCCCCTCCAGTTTTCATACTGATTACAAGGAAATAAGCTCTTTAATACTTCCAGTTTTCATACTGATTATGAGGAATTAAGATATTTTTAAGATTCTGATGTGATTAATTAATTCCATAATTTTCATTACCTCTATGTACTGCAAAAGCATAGTGTCTCTATCAAGACTGTGATGAACCATATAAGGAGCTATGTACTTGGTAATGGCACTCGGTATGAGTTCAGCAGCCACTACACGGTCCAGCAGGCGAAATACAATGGTAGCAGTAGTTTCCTAGAATTCAGGGCATGAGGTAAATGCACATGTAATGTTAGAGCATTTTCATGGTGGCCATGTTTGTGTTACCAAACAATAGGAAATGTATGCATAAGAATAAAACACATCTCCCAAAGGAGAGAACTTTCATTGTTTGAGAACACCAATATGGCTTGCGATTAAAAATACTGTGTTCGTAATCAGGAATGATCAATAAATATAAAAACTGGTGTTGACGCTGATTAAAAAGATTTGGTGAAAACGTTTCGGTCACTTCAGTGACCTTCGTCAGTTCGAATGAACTGACTGAACTCCGTCAATTCGAACTGACCGAAAACGTTTTCACCAAATCTTTTTAATCAGCGTCAACACCAGTTTTTATATTCACCAATATGGCCGTTGTGATGTTGTGTGAAAATGCTCTATAGCAGGGTTTCAGATACGTTTTAAAGGCAAGGTGTCAATAAGGAGATGCAAAGGGTCAATAGATATGGACCTCACTAAATCATGTGAAATTTTGTATCAATTTGATGAGACCCCTTTGTTATCTGGAACACTGTATAGCCACATTTCAACTTGAACTAACTACAAATTAAAATTAATAAATGAACTATTACCACTGGCATTATCCACTGTTTAAAATTAATGGACACTCGTTATTCACACTGATACCAACACAAAACTTAACTCCATATTCTGAATAACAATCTATTTCGTGAGCTGAAGTAACTACTTTGTAACAACGATGAAAATGTTAACAATACCTGAGAAAATTCAGCAAGAGTTATTTTACAGCAGTACTTGTTGTGTAGATCAACAAGATCAGTCAAGTGCTGCACCATGTTCATCAAGCTGGCTAATTCATCGTCAACATCCTAGGAAAAATCAGGGATAATTTACAAATACGAAGCGACTTATGTGTTTAAATGAAAGGTTATAAATACAAACAATAGGCCATTAATGGGAAATACAAATGATGTGAAAATGTTATTTCAAACAAAGAGTTTCGCACGGATGGAGTCAGCCTGTGTGTTCAAACTAGGCTCGAGTTTCGTTATGAATAGCATCTCATAAACGAGACAATCAAATTTCCCTTGGCACTTTTTCAGTACGCGAAATTGGCTTTAACAAATCAATAGAAATTCAACAATGCAAGTCAAGGGCCTACACCAATTGTACAAAATTGTTAAAACCTTACGGTGACCCACAAACGCAATATATTTATTCCAGTACAAAAATAATTATTCCACTTACAAACATATTTATTCCAGTACAAACATATTTAGTCCAGTATAAACATATTTATTCCAGTTGCCAGTATAAACATATTTATTCCAGTACAAAAATAATTATTCCACTTACAAACATATTTATTCCAGTACAAACATATTTATTCCAGTATAAACATATTTATTCCAGTACAAAAATACTTATTCCAGCACAAAAATATTCATCCCAGTAGAGAAATATTTATTCCAGTAGTGAGTACAAACATATTACTTATTTCAGTACATAAAACTTGTTCTGGAAAAATATTTCTGGGCTGTACTGGAATCAATACTTTTTTGTATTGGAATAAATATATTTGTACTGGAAAAAATATTTTTGTACTGGAATGAATATTTTTGTATTGGAATGAATATTATTGTACTGCCCTTGTGGGCCACCAATTCAAAGAAGCAAATTTTACTGATGAAGACTATGTACATGAAGGAGACAGTCAATTTTGTGCCTGATAGTAGCTTTGCAGATTGTGTTTCCATGTGTACTTTTTTACAGGAGTGCATGAACATCGGTCAATAAGAGGTCTACCAGCGAGATACTGATAGGCTCCATCAAATTAATTATAAATGATAAGCTACTAAATGAGTAAGAACCTTACCAAGTTGTTTCTGCATAAAAGGGTTCTTGCTGTTGCAGGAAGACCACAGACCTAAACACAAAATACACACAACCAGAATCTTAGTTTCGAATGGGATTGTCATTCAAAATATCCATAGTACTTGTCATCATCTTCTGACCCACGTTTGTTTTATTTTAAGTTTTGTAACATCTTTGCATCCATAACTGAACAGACACGCAGCAGCAAAATAAACTTAATAATGTATGGAAAGCTCGACAATCACAAACCAGGATACCATTTGTTAACTTCTTATCATATAATGATGCATGCTCTGTTTGGTTGTGCAGAGTCGTTTTGGATAAGACTATGTACATGTATAATAACAGCATTTTGGTAAAGTACCTGGTCGACAAACTGTGCCGGTGTGGCAAGCCCTCTTCCTGATGCACTCCCTGATACAGTCTTTGATGCTGACAGGAGGACACTAGCAAGTTGCAGAGCATTTTGTGGCCAGCCCTCCTGAAATAAAATGGCTTTGACTTTGTAATTGAAATGGTTTTAAAGCATTTGTAGACAACAGCATGCAAAGAAAGTCCTGTCCAATAGCTCAGGGCTAGTGGATTTTTTTCATCACTATCTGGCAGGCAAGTAACATTTTTGGACCTTTCAGTTGGCAAGCAAAGAAATACTAATGAAAAAGGCCATCAGGGTAGCAAACAATGGCTCGAACTAGCTTAAAGGCCAAGCTGGAAAACCTTTTTTCTATTTCATAACTTTGTGAACCCAGTAATGTAATCAAGGTGTTCGTTACTGACCTTTTCAGAAAGCTCCATATTTCTCGCTCTTTGTTCTAACCAATTGGCCAACATCCTCTGAATACACAAAAATACAATTAGGTGAGTACGTCTTGAGTACTGTAGTTTAATAAACTTGAACAGTATGTTGTTCTTTTAATTAACAGGGCTTCAGAGGCCTCCTTACCTTCCCTGTAAGTACCACTAAATTATTCCAACAATTCAACATAAAACTTTATGTTGTTGATGTCATAAGATTTGAATTTTTTTTGTTAACCAATGAAAACTGAGCTAAGATTTAACTACATGTTCAGAGTGTTTTTCAGCTTCACAGGATTGGCTGTTGTGCCATAGTCTAAACAACTGATAGACAACTTAATTAGGGTTAAGCTGTAACACCGACGAGGCCTTATGTGCGACTAGGCACGAAGGAGATAGGTGAGGGTGTCTAACACCGTCAGCATGAGCCATTCAGCTAAAATTTACAACAAAACCCCATCTCAATCCCCTGGCCTATATGTGATAATGGACTCAATGACAATCATAGACAAGTACCACCTATATACAGGTACCCAAATTTGTCTCTAATAGGCATGGGGATGTGTTTTCCAACTCACATTGCAACGCGTTTATCAGTACATGTATGACTTACCAGACCTTGTGGCAGGACCTTACTGACAAATGGCACAAGGTCATCTTGTAACCAAGGAATAATGGTGGATGAAGGTAAGCCTTGGCAAATTGAGCCAAGAAGGGACTCCAGTTTTTCTACACTGAACTGCGGTATAAATTGACTCTGCCAAACAAAAGGACATACAAAGCATTGAGATTTCATACTGTTGGAATATTAAGGAATGTGCATCATTTTCTATTTAAAATTAACTGTTTGAGATGGATGGAATCAAGAGAGTTCCAAAAAAGTTGTATATGTGAAAGATTCTGACTAGTCAAATGTCACAAAGAGCGGCAATTTAGAAAGTTGGAGAATCTTGTAGTGACTTATTCAACCAGACTTAGCAACAATTAAAAAACGTCATAGTAACGTAGTCGTCATGGACGTCAATTTACAATCCTTCCTGTACTTAATGTAATTGGGAATTTCTGATGTAATTAGACAACAGTTATATTTTACCTGATGTCTTCTCCAAATGATCACAGCACTTGTCACTTTACTGGATAGCAGACATTTAGTCAGCTCAACAAGAAGATCAGCAGAGACAAAGTACTGCCATTGAGTGCCACTGAGGGTTAATCAAAAACAATAAGTTATATAACAACAAGGCAAGACAAGATAATGCATTACAGAATGATGCTTTAATTATATCAAAATGGAAGTACAGAAAACATTGAGTTCCTCAGCGGTAAAAAAATTTATGAATAAAGGAAAATAACACACCTAAAATGTTCAATTCCAAACGCCATCTCAAATGTCGCTAGTCTATCCAGTGCTTCCAGGACCTGCAGATAATATAATTTATTAGAGCTATCACTAAATCTAGCCATTGATAATACTAGCAATTTGACTTTTATTAAATATCACACAACTAAAACAGTAGGGATTTCAAAAATAATGTTCATACACACATGGCAAAATGATGCATCTAGAAAAGGAATGGCGTGGAATATACAACATGCAAGTGACAGAAGGTTTTTATTCGTATTTTAATGATCATGACCATTAAGCTCCAGGTTAAATGGTCCCAAACTTTTGATCACATATCATGCAACATTGTTGGTTGAACATGTAAAACCTTTTGATCACCCTGTTGGGACATGTTGCCAGATATTGCATTCGTTTGGCCACAACATGTCACAGCAAGGCCCAACAGTGCTGGAATCATTTGACCAGGGCTTTAGTGTGCTGTCAGTATAAACAAATCACCTCAGTCAATAGATGTGATGGTGTTCCACATGGACCTTCCTTTTGCACCTGTACACCATTATTGATGGAAATCTGAGACAAGGAGATATGCAATGTAAAGAAGATGATTAAAGGGGCACTGCCCCGGGTATTTGCTGTTATAAATGCACAAAATGGTCCCTCAATTTATGGAATAAGAACTTAATTAACTCTAACTAAATGATAAAAAGCAATTTCTTGAAGAATTTCCATACTGCAACAACATTTTTGCAAAATTTCAAAGATTTCCAAGCCAAACGTGAAACTTTGAAAAACTGACAATGTCCCTTTTAAAAATCCATATTGTAATCCATTTCCATTCACGCTGTCATTAGTCATCCTCACTTCCTAATGTTCTTGTCATTTGTTGAGTACTATTCTACAGTTCTAATCAAACCATTATTGCCCAGCTTCCAATGATCTAGATATGTTTCTGAGTTTTCCAAAATCATGCTAAAAATGAGGATAGTGTCCCTTTAATAACAATCATTACTACGCCTTTTGATAACACACGGACTCTGAAGTTCAAAACCCAACTAACGATAGCATTTTCCCCTGCCATCAATCATAATTACAATGACAACCAATGGACCCTGAAAAAAGAAAAAAACAAAATGGATTGAAATCTACCAATCACAACCCAGGGACATGACCTGTTCAACCCATTGAAGTAAACTTCTGTTTCCTGAGTTGTCCGCTAAGATGATCGATGGCAGTGAAAAACGTAACCATTGATTGAGCAGAGTTCACATGTTATTGAAAGGCACAGTAACGACGAAATTTTAAAATACCTGAATGTTAACAAAAATTGTTCATCTCCCTTTGTAGACTGTATAGCTAGCTGGGCTGCAAATAACAGTTGGTCATTGGACAATGGCCGACCAAAATTTGCCAATGTCCGTTGAAATCCCAACTGTGTTCGGACATAATGTCTGGACAATTTTTTTTGCCTTCCATTGAAACGCGTTAGATTAGTGGTTTTGCTTATGAAGCGGTACTGTAATATGATGTCCGACCACATTTTTATTTTGTCCGACCAAAATGGCTACTTAGTCTGACACATGTCCTTTCAAGAAAAAAATCTTATTTGCAGCCATGTCTAGCTATTCAAATGGAAACGTTGTCCCAAACCAGACTCCTTAATTGCAGGTATCAATAGACTTACTCTTTTTCTAGCATAGCTCAGCAGATCAAATGTTTCCTCAAGAGAAGGAAGGGCAGCTTGTAGGCAACATCTGCAGACATAGTCATCATCCTAAAACAAGCAGAAAATGATCATGAGCTGTGGTGTGTCACATAAATGGACATTGTTTCTAACCAATCGCGATCCCACAACATTTTTCCATTGATGGAACTTTGGTGAACAGGTAGAGAATCTGATCTGGCCACACATTGGCTAATAGTCTTTAAATACATGTATGTTGGCCAGCCATTGTTCTCTGACTCACGCTTCGCGCTTCACAGTGATTCAGGAGTCACATAGCTAAATTATTTTAATTTTACAGTGATCTACATGTACAAGACAAACTATATATATAATATTATAAGCCATCATCCATTAAGAGATTGTCATTATCAACCATAACTATCCCCGTCTGAATCCAAAATCATTTAATGCACTTTTTTATTGGGTTCAAAGCTGTTGAAACTGGTACCTTTATTTGGGCAAGACAATTCTTTAATTTGCTGAGAGAAAATCCCTCCAAGGCACCTTGATTGTTCTCATAACTCCATGGTGACACTTGATCTAGCAGCCAGTTAGCCTTGACTTTGTACACAAGCTATGGAAAGGAAAAAAGCTTTATATCTACATTGAAACCATGAGATAGTGGATACACTTAATGTCCAAAATGGTGCTTATTATTTATTTATAAAATTACATCTAATGTTGGTTATCAATATTTTAATTAGTGACTTGGAAATTAATGTCAGATGTATACAATTTTTAAAACACAAACCAACAATGTACACTGAAACAATGTAATCAATCTTTATGATAATTTATAGTACAAACATTGGTCAGAAATCAGAACACTCAGAATGGTTATTTTAGATTGTGAATATTGTGATTCCATTCCTACAATGCTATGCAGAAATACTTGAGACACTCTCATGATTTCGCGCCTTTTAAAACATTATTGATTTTCTATGTTTGACATCCCCTTCCCCCCTATCAATGTTGTTTTCACGTCAAATTTACGTTCCAATTTTTCGGTTACAACATTGTAATGGGGGGAGGGGGGGTCAAAAGAAATAACAACACCTCAAGGGGAAAAAAAATTAGAAAGGCAAAGAAGATCGTTTTTTACGAGGAGTGTCTCAACCATTTTGCATAGCATTGTAGCTACCATCCTTTTTACCTCAATGTCCAGATTAAACTGTCTTGCAAACCTTTCAGCCTCATCAAACTTCTGCTTGTGAAGCAACCTGGACAACCTATGGAAAAACATGTTCCAGAATCTTGCATGTAAATGTGAAGCTGACCACTTTAGTGCAAAAATAATGGTTTTTGCTGATATTGAATCCTTTAGTAAGGATGAAATTAGGCCCCAGTGTACATTTCTGAAAACATTGCATATCTTCTACTCTACAGACAAACAGTGGTTTCGTACAAAACCAATGGCACTTGTACAAGTAAAGTTAGTCTGAAAATTGTCCAAAAATCCCCAAGTATAAAGAAGAGCAAAGCCCCAGATGATCATGTTGATGGTACTGGTAATGATGCTCAAGGTGCTGGTGATTGCATGGGTACCTACTACTATTTAGCCAATACAACCACATATTTTAGATATAATTAAATGGTCTGGTGACGTTTCCAGAAAATCGTTTTAGAAATTGAGTACCCCCAGAGGTACTCCTATTTTCCCAGTTGAGATGGAACATTGAAAGTTCCAGTACCATTTGCAAGTTTCTTCTTCTCCATGTCCTCTTTGATGACAACAGTGCTAATTTCTAACACACTCCTCATCGACTGCTAACACATTTCACTTGACTCTGGAGATGACTTCCGCTCAGGTTGTCGAGATGCCAGTCACCAACAACAGTCCTTTTCAGGACTACCCTCATCTGGACGATCACACTAGACACACCAGACGCACTAGTGCTATTTTATAAGCAAAGATGAATTTTAAAGGCTTGACTGATTTTAGAGAAGCCCCTCTACTTGTAAGGATGAATTTGTGGATGCCTGCAGTTTATTTACATATGGGAGAAGAAAGTCACAACGATCCTTTGACAACCTTGTGCGGGTTACCAATGTGCTGGACTTCGTCTGGGACCATGGAGAACTCACAGACTATATTAGTATATGCATTTGCACGTATGATGTAAAGATGCCAATGGTATCCATACAAAAATGTTACAAAGCTGCAAGTTACCTGTTCTCAGGGAGAGCCTCTGTGAGAGACCTGATTCTCAGGCAAGAGATCTGCTCTGTGTCATTCGTCCTGAAGTAGACAATGTCATATATCACTCTCCTTCAAATATATAACAACATTCTTGAATAACTTAGTCTTAGTGAGGTGTCTTCATATTTCCAAAACAATATAGTTTTATAAAATGATCGTATAATGTCCGCTCTGATTGGTTGAGTAGTCGTTTTGCAATTGTTGATCATGTACAATGTACATGTATGTCCTATTCTTTGTTCTACCAATAGTGTTGGACTTAACTAGGGCTGCTACATATATTGGCCCAACTATTAAATGTACAATCATGTCAGATTGGTCAAGGGTGAGAAGCCCGAAAAAAGGACAGCCCCAGTGGTTCTCCAAATTAGAGTTTTGGCATTGGGCTAATCACCCCCACCCTGTAAAAAATATTTCATTACGGAAATGAGAAGTTCATTAAGAGCAAGCTAGGAGTTTATTTTCCACCTTATTCCCAGCGTGGAGATAAGGACTGATAAATGTCCAAACCCCTACTTGAGAATAAGCAAACAACTGTTATATCAGTTTAAAAAGACAGCAACTTTGAAACAAGCTCACCTGTCATTCTGATTGTCATAGACAGTCTCAATAAAGTAGATTGACTCCTGTAAACAACATGCATGATTTAGAAACTTGTCTGTTGTTGCCATAATAATTATCCATAAATTTTAGTAGTAGTTAACATAGAATAAAATACAGAAATAGTACACCTACTCAGTGCTGAAAAAATAGCAATGACAGTTTTAACTGTTAAAAAAAGAATAAAAAGTGAAGCTTAAGTGAAAGTAACATTATGGTTTGAACCCAGGAGTATGAGTAGTTCATCTAGTGTGATTGTCCAGGTGAGTGTAGTCCTGAAAAGGACTGTTGTTGGTAACTGATGTTTCGACAACCTGTGCAGTAGTCAACTTCAGAATCAAGACACACATTACAGTCACCCGGACGATCACACTATATGAGCTTCTTACCCAAACACCTGGATGAAACTATTCAAAACAGGGTTCATAGCAATAAACAAATGAACAGATTGCAAACCTGAGTTGATGGGCACTCAGCTAAGATGGAGCAAACGGGAATCTGAAGAGAATACATCTGCTTCATGGTTGGAAATGTGTATACTTGAAGATATCGTATCTGCAAAGCAGCAAACTTGGATTAACTACTTCATTACTACCAAGAAGGATTCTTTGGCAGTGTTTCGGAAAATTAATAGCTTGGCAATTAGCAGAGGGTAAAAGAGGAAGATGGCGGCCACAAATTACATGGAGGAGGACAATCTGAGGAGCTGAGGGCAGCCGGTATGGCGTGGGTGAGGGAAGTTGGATTGGCCCAGGACAGAGAGGGCTGGAGAGACCTTGTTGAGGGAGCTGATGGTAGCCGGTATGGCGTGGGAGAGGGCAATTGGATTGGCCCAGGACAGAGAGGGCTGGAGAGACCTTGTTGAGGGAGCTGATGGTAGCCAGTATGGCGTGGGAGAGGGCAATTGGATTGGCCCAGGACAGAGAGGACTGGAGAGACCTTGTTGAGGGAGCTGATGGTAGCCAGTATGGCGTGGGAGAGGGCAATTGGATTGGCCCAGGACAGAGAGGGCTGGAGAGACCTTGTAGAGGCCTTATGTGCCATCTGGCATCTAAAAGGATAATGATGATCAATTAACAGTTTATCACTTACAGTGATTCTAATGCAGCAACTACAATGCTTGCCAAAAGTCTTGGGACACTTCACAATTTTGCCCACAAAATTAATGTCCTTTGTCCTTCCCCTCCCCACCCCCAAAACAATGTTGAGTTTTATCCATCCACCATTGCAACAATATTTCAACATTGTTTACGGGCAGGTATATTTTTCAGGTTGCAGGTTGAGACTACTTTTAGAAACATTACACACACAGTTAGGCAGAAAATGGCGTCATGGTTAGCCTAATTACCTTAAATTAGCCCAACTGAAGGTTAGCCTGATTCGAACTGAAGGTTAGCGTAGTTCGGTTAGCCTAAGTAATAAGTCATTGTTGGGGTTAGGGTTAGCAGTTGACCTGCCGCATTGTTATGGGGGGGGGGGGGGGGGGGGGGCTCAGAAAAGTGTATGACTTCTCACATTAAAAAAACTTTGCAACTGAGTGGTATTTTTTAAGTGTTTTGACTTTTGATGAGGCATTGTAGAATAGCTCAAACTCTACCTGATTGTTTGCTGTTGTGAGAACAACCAACTTGTATTCATCATCCGTTCTGCAAAACAGATGTAAAACATCAGTGGAATTTTGTTATACCTAAATTCATCAGTCCAGCTCTTTTTTGATCAAATAATACATCACAGATAGCCAGTTCTTCCTTTCATGTATCACATGCTTATCTTGCCCTAATCACATGACTGTATGGCATGCACCCTTATTTGAGATTTGCAGTGCTCACTAATACTGTCTCACGTTTCCTCTCACACAGAAAAATCAGGAAATTCATCAACTCAGTAGATTTAGAGGAGGTCAATTGCCGAATGAGAGAGATATTTTAGTATGGATTTAAGGTGACATTGAAAGTCCACATCATGCATTACTACATGTACATCTAAACAACATTATAAACATTTGCAATATTTGTAAACTAATATAGAGTTAGTACTAACTATTTAAAAATACAATCTTTCTTGTAATAGGTTTCCCTTGGCTTGAGCACTCCTCTCTTGAACTTCAGAAAGGCTAATTTTAACATACATGTAGCGATGTTCCCTGTAGCCTGTGAGAGCAGCCGGTTTTCTCGCGCTGTTGTTTCACCCGCCGAAAAAAACTTCTGCGTTCGCAGGCTATGTTCCCTGGCCGACCTCTGCTAAGCTTAAGTAGAAACTTTTCCAGAGCCCACCAATAAGCGTTTAACTGATAGCAACTTTCACGAGAATGTGTTAAGCAGTGTACATACTTTGACATTCCAGGAGTTTGGATATTACTAGAACTCAACAGCAGAAAGTCATCCACAGTAAGGTGAGGCCAGAATGCAATCATTGTCAAAGATGCAACATCCCACAAACTCAACATGTTCTGCAAGCAAAATATGATTATGTAATCTCATACCCATACCACACTTTGCATGGGGTGTGATAATGTTAACTGTCATGTACATAAAAGATAAGAAATATTGCAGAAAAGGCACAACTGACTATCAACAATAAGTTCTTTTCTACCAAAGGTGACCATTGTCTGAAGATCCTTGGGATTTTGTTTTTTCAGACATTTCCAAAGACTTCCAAAGAGTGTCGAGTAAGACTCAAATATGTTTTTGTTCTAATTTATTTACCAACAAATTTCAGCAACCTTCACATGTGAAAGAAATAATATTTTCACAATGTACTGATACAACTTTTCTCAGTAGAAGCAATCCTTGTAATTCACTGTTTGTTTATATTAATAAGATACAAAACCTATGCCTGGTGTGCCAATGTTTAGCCTTGAAACAGTGTATCATATTGTAAATGTAACAAAAATGTAACATGCCCTCTGTGGAGCACTGATTTTGGTATTTTACTATTACCTTATTAGTGCATTTTTAAAGTCCCAAATTATAACAGGTACCCTAACCTTATCATCAAGGACAACAAGAAAGTGACCATCGCTTGACACGCTTGCTTTAACAACACCAGATCCTGTAGATAAGAAAAAAGTAAATACCTGACACATTCAGTTATACAAATGTCTCTCTCTAAATTTTCCAATTTTTCTCCGTTCTCTGTTTTCTCAACTCAGGTAGAACCTCACTTAACGAAACTTCGTAAGATTACCAAACAAGAGGTGGTCTTTCAGGTGCTGGTTCTGAATTTCCGCTCAGTTTAATTTTAATAATTTTGAATTTGTGGCGGCCATTTTGGAGAAGGGTCTATTGTGTTTTGCAATTTCTGTTTCACAATTAAAGATCATGCTGCCACCAAATACCATATAAGGTAAAGGAAGCCCTGCATATTTACTGGGAACAACCTATAAAAGACTGCTTGAGCCAAAAAGATGAGATATAATTTTACTTGATAGTTTTAGAGCCCAGGCCAAGGCTTTACCTCACCATTGTAATACATAAGAGTGTCTGTACAGACGTTTTTGTCCTAAGGTTGATATCAAATTGGAATTGAGCATCTAATATAGAACCATACCACATTACATACCTCCTAAGATGTATGAGCTGATAGAGTCAGTGAGAGTAATGTCGCCCTGCTCTTGTTTGGCCCAGACAGCAATAGCTGCATCACCTTCACCCTACAACAACATGTACAACTATGGATTCAGCCATTTTACTACATTCATAAAGTAAAAGCAGAATTACTGATCCTAAAAACAATTATATACTAAATAAAGAAAACGATTTTTTTCAACTGAACAGAAAAATCTGGAAAGTGTGGTTAAAAATATATATCATGGCAAAGGTGTACCAATGTTTACCTGGTGCATAACACAAGTGACAAAGAGCTGTGTCCTAGATTGTGTATGTACAATGGAACTTTCAAACATAAAACAGGCTTGTCAAGGCAAACTCATTTAAAATTATTATTAAATACCATATTAAGACTCTGGAAGGTTCCAGGTGCATTACAGAGACCAAATGGCATTACATGGAATAAAAAAGAGATGGGTCCAAGACTTGACAACACTATAAGCATTTGAGTTGAGTGTTTGTTGAAGAGGGTCAAGCTGCACTTGGGTCAAACTAGCTCAAACTGTCTTGCCCAAGAATATAACACAATGACCCTGGCCAGCGCTTGAACCCGGACTCAGAGTCCAATGGATGCGTTAACCATTACGCCACGGCATCTCCCACGTTTATTGAAGAAACTAAACTTCCATGTCTAAAGTTCCATGTTCTACAGGCAGCTCTTGAACAACATAAAGGTGACTACTAATCCTTTGAACAGAGGTGGTGAGGGTTTCTATCTACTATCCCTGGTGAGGAAAAACTCACAATCATCGAGCTATGGTATTTGAATATATTCTAACTTTTCCAATAAACTTACATGAGTGATGAGTACAGGTGAATCCCAGAGCTGACCAACAGTAATGCCTGCTATCTTCTCCTGGTGAACAACTCCAACATTAATGGATTCCACTTGGATCAACCCTTGCAGCTGCAGATAAAGGGAAACCTCAAAATTTACAAAACAATTTTTAGTTACATTTTATCCAAAAATTATATAGTACTGGACAAAACTGTTGATAAATTTATAATAATGGTGGTGGTTATGGTAGTCGTGGTTGGTCGCTGTGGTTGTGCTGGTCATGGTGGTGGTGGTTTTGTTGGTCATGATGTTTGGGGTAGCCGTGGTGTTCATGGTGTTTGTGCTGGTCATGGTGGCCGTAGAGGTCATGGTGGATGTGGTGTTCATGGTGGTTGTGCTGGTCATGGTGGCTGTAGAGGTCATGGTGGATGTGGTGTTCATGGTGGTTGTGCTGGTCATGGCGGTTGTAGTGTTCATGGTGGTCATGCTGCTCATGGTGGTCGTAGTGGTCATGGTGGAGGTGGTGTCCATGGTGGTCATAGTGGTCATGGTGTTCATGATGGTCATAGTGGTCATGGTGGACATGGTGTTCATGGTAGTCCTGGTGGCCATGGTGGTCGTGGTGGTGCTGGTCGTGACGTTCGGAGTAGTCGTGGTGTTCATGGAGGTTGTGCTGGTCATGGTGATTTTGGTGGATGTGGTGGTTGTGCTGGTCATGGCGGTCATGATGTTCGGATTAGTCGTGGTGTTCATGGAGGTTGTGATAGTCATGGTGATCATGGTGGTTGTGCTGGTCATGGTGGCCGTAGAGGTCATGGTGGATGTGGTGTTCATGGTGGTTGTGCTGGTCATGGCGGTTGTAGAGTTCATGGTGGTCATGGTGGTCGTAGTGGTAAAGGTGTTGATAGTGGTCATGGTGGACGTGGTATTCATGGTAGTCATGGTGGACATGGTGGTTGTGCTGGTCATGGTGGTGATCATGGAGGTCACAGTGTCATGGTGGTCACAGTGGTATGACATTTTGCACTAGGACTTCAAAAGTTCTTTTGATGTTTTGGTGGTGGGTTTAGAGTTGATTTTAGTGTTAAATATATTTTGAGAACTTAAGGACTTGGGGGTACAGGTGCATTATGGAATTTTGTATGATCGAGAATTCTCACTTGTATATGTTGCAGTTTGAATTTATTTTCCGTGTAAAAGTTTTCAAACCAGTTTGAATTTTATTATCCATTGTTTCAGATAATGAAAATGAATAATTATGACAAAAAGGAAAAACAATCAAACTGCTTTGAAAATTTTCAAACAGAAATAAATTTAAACCACAACATATTATATCAACAAAAAACAGATGCTGCACAATCACAACTTATACTAACAATGAGAGACACATTCCAAAACTCTCAATATTCAAACTGAGATGTACATGTTGTTTTCTAATTACTCTGCATTGAAACAAGAACAAATCATTTTCACACTAATATCATAAAATACATCTAAAAAAATCAGGAATAGGCATCTCGTTTATTGAAAACTATTGATAAAAAGGTGATAAACCCCTGCTGTAATACCAACACGTCGCAACTAGCACAACAAGCGGCTTAGTGCACATTCCAAAAATACTGAACAAAAGGCAAAGTAGACAATACTTACTTCAGTCACAAGTTCAAACTTTCCATCAACAATGGCTATTGAATAAGTACAAAATAAAGAAATTTAATGATGTTCAAATAATTAATAACAAATTAAGCAAAGCTTGAAACCTATTTTTAAAAAAATTGGCGACAAAAAAAAGCTCTTCTCATCTCTGCTCGATGTCTTAAGCGTTATTGTTCAGAAAGCATGCAACTTTAGTCATGACAAGAGTTTAAGAACATACCATCATTTAACTTTTCCAAATAGAGATTAGAAAACACAGTGGCAATACCAGAAGCGGACAAAATCACCAAGTTGCAAACTCCTGTTCAACAAGAGAGAAAAAAAATTGGGTAAAGATACATTTTATATTTTATTTATTTGTTATTGGAAGGTGACTGGTATCATTTTAGGCTCTGGCACTTTTTTGACTTACAGCGTCATCTCAACCCTTTCACTCCCAGAATCATACCTTAACAGATAAATGTACTAAATTCCCTGACTTTTTCCTGACCTTAAAAAATCCTGCTTACAGCAAAAGCAAGATAGAATCACTAATAATACATGTATTTATTATTTATTAGTAATTTATATTATATTTATAAAATTAAATTGTCAGCTGTTTTTTTTGTAACATGTTAATACATTGTATTATTGTATTACATCAGTATTGTTATATTGTAACAGACATTGTAATATTAATAGTTCTTTTAATATTGTAGTACAGTCAAACCCCTATTAAGCAGCCACCTTCGGGGAAATGGTAAGTGACTGCCTAGTAGGGGTTGGCCGCTTAATAGGGGTTTTATTTACAGTATTGTACTGATATTGGGACTTTGGTAGCTGGCCGCTTAATAGGGGTTCGACTGTATTGTAAAAATATTGTAATGATAACTAGTTTTGTAATACTCTAATTTGGTAATAATATTTTGTTAATGTTATGAATAAAAATTATTATGTACAAAAAAAAAAGAGACAGAATCACACAAAGAAAATCCTTGTTACCAAAGAGTATGACTTGTCTTAATTACTGTACCTTCACATTTTTGATTGGTAAACACCATGGAAAGAAAAGTACATTCATGGCTGCTGTTTGAATTGCCATTGGATTCCAGCTCCTGGGAAACAACAATATTATTGTAAACAAAAACTAGTATGTCTAAGTACTTTGCTGCCCTATGTGCTGAAATATGTCCAGGATTGAATGCAGCTACAAAAATTACAATATTTACAAATTTTTGCGATGGTCTTTTTAAAATTCGCAAGCCGACTCTGGTGACTGATGAGGTAACCAGCATTATTGCTTCTATGCAAATGAAGAAACGTAATCAAGACATCACCTTGCAAAAACTAAATTATCTACAATAATTATTGTGGTATTTAATCCAAGTACATTGTAACACTTGGGACAACCTGCCATAAGGCTTCACCAATCCTTGAGTGTGGAATACTGACTCCTAGGGTGGGGGGGGGGGGGGGGGGTTCTCCCCAAAAATTTGTGTGGGGGGTGTGCGGCACGCTTCTTGAAACCCTTACCCTATTTCAGACCAAAATATGTGATTTTCCCTACCCTATTTCAGACCTGACCCTTAAAATTTTGGGGAAAATTTCCCCCTTTTAAAGACAAAATGGCAAAAATCTATACCCTATTTGAGACCAGTAGGCAAAACATACCCTATTTCAGACCAAAATGGTCAAATCTATACCCGTTTTCAGACCAAACGGCTCAAAACCATACCCTTTGGCGGCCGCACAAACCTATATAGTAAAAATATATAAGGGAGTACCCCCCCCCCCCCCCCTCCGGGGGAATACTCAACAGACTTGACTGTGACTGCCAAGAGTCTGCCTTCATGGAAATCCTTTTTTCAATCAAAATAAAGTGGACCACTGCACTTTCTATATTAATTGATATTCTAAGCAACTTTCTTCTCACCTGGGAAAACAGAATTTGTCTTGATGCTGAATGAACAAAATGAAAGGTTCCTGACCTAAGGTAAAGATAGAAAAGTCTCTAGAGATAAACGCCCAAAGCCCCATAAAAATACACTGTATAAGCTCCACATTACTGAGCTATATTAATTTTTAAATTTGTACAAAAATAGTTACACCCCAACTCAAAGTTTAGCCCACGAAAAAAGTACCAAGCATTTTATCATCCTCCAATGCCACTGTGATGGAGCTGAACATAAGATTATTGTTACCGTAATTTCAGCTCTATTGGGCTTATTTCATTTTAGGGCCTCTAGAAGGGGGGGGGGGGGGGGGGGGGGGGGGGGGGGGCTTATTAGAGAGGGGGCTTAATAGAGGGGGGCTAAATAGAGCTTTTATGGTATGTAACTCATTCCTACCTTTCTCCAATAGCAAGAAATAAAGAATCTTCACTCCAAGCCACAGAATCAATCTCACACTCTGAAAAAAAGCAATCCAAAATGACAAATCTGACTGTCATAGTATACATGTTTATTATTTATAACAAATTGTAACACTGCCCAAATAAGGCATGATGCACTCAATATCTGTCGGCCGTACTCAAACAGATATTCTGTGATATACCGTAATGATTTGATTTAGCGCCATCCTTCCAATAAGCGCCCCCTTTCGAATAAGCGCCCCACTTCAAATGTGTTTTTGTTAATAAGCACCCCTATTCTAATAAGCGCCCCTATAACTATTCTAATAAGTGCTCCTATTCTAATAAGTGCCCCTATTCTAATAAGCGCCCCTATTTTAATAAGTGCCCCTATTCTAATATGCTTTATATTTGATGCAAGTGACACTGAAGTGACACTGAAGAGACACTGAAGCTATCGACGTCGAATAGATTAAAATTCCCTCACATTAACTGAACATTCACCGTATATTTGTTACTGTTACAGTTTCTGTTATTGTTCCTTTTTAAATAAATATTAAAGTTCTGTTTTGAACATTTGGTTGTTTCTCAAAAAAGAAATAAGCGCCCTGTCCCGAATAAGCACCCTGTCTCGAATAAGCGCCCTCCCTTGAGGTACTAAAAGTAAATAAGCGCCCCGGGCACTAAATCGAATCATTACAGTATGTAATTTCGTAAAAATGTTCAAGTCAGTTCTTGAAATAAAAGTGGAAGAGTATTTTTTCTAGTTGTGTTAACTTATCAATATTATTATTTGTTGAATAATAAAAGAATTATCCTGCTCAATCTTGCATAATATCACCTGATTTTAGCCAACTCGGCCTACAGCCTCGTCAGCTAAGTATCAGGCAATATTCTGTGCGATTTTGCAGGATAATTGTTAAATATTCAGGGGGTACAGGGGGATGGGGGGGGGGGGGGGTAATTGAAATTTTTACATGTATTATCATGTCATGCAAATGACATGCAAATGTGGTATTACTGAAACCAGGAACATGGATCACAATGGTACACCAGGTAGTAGTAGTAATTAAGCAGGGGTGGCCCATTCAGCTCTAGGCTGGTATCCATAGGGGGCCTGCGTCTAAAAAAATACATTATATTACAATTTAAGAAGATTAAAAAATTACTATACTAATATTACAATAAGATAAAAAATACTATGATAAAAAATACAATACCTACTATAGGTTAGTTTAGGGTTAGGATTGGGGTTAGAGATTACTCATACTGGTTGGGGCTATGTTTTTAAGGGTGTTCCAGACTGTTCCGGTGTTGTGTCCTGGTTTTTGTTTCGTATATGCCTGCAAAAAGTAATGTCTATACTAAGAACAGTGTTTCTTACCAAAGTTTAATGTGGCATGGGACATCACTGCAACTTGCATTGAACATAATCACTTGTGAAGAAGCGACGAGACAAAACCCTTCAGGACAAGATGCCCCACAGACATGAGGGCAACTTTGCACCTAGTAAAGTAAATATTAATATGTACAATAAATTATAAGGGCTTTTAGGCACTGTTACAGTACACTAGGCAAACATTTCCTGCAAACACTGTCTCACAATTTTGTTGTGCCCCCCACCCCTTGTATGTCAAAGGGCTAAGGAAACTTGACACTTTTTTATTTTTATTTTTTTTATTTGTCCATTATATTTCATTTACATAAATAGAAGTATTTCTGCTAGATAACATATAATGGCAGGAGATCTTAGCAAGCTCTACTGAGCTTTTCTAAGAAGATCCCATTTTTCAGTAAAACTAATTTAAATACAGCAGATGGATGTAATTTCTTAATCTAACTCTAACACGGGTTTGTTGTCTTAGAATTAATTATAATTTAAGAATACATTTGATTTTGCACATGAATTTTTGTTGATTTTTTAAAAGAATTATACGATTTTGATATTTTCAGATCCTTCGGTAACTTATTCAAAATTTCTGACACTGACTACCAAATTCTCCATTGTGACAGCACAAAATGTATAAATCGTGCACCCTTACCCCTTTGTGACATTAAAATTAATAATTTATGACAGCAACCTGAATAGACCTTTTCACAGTAAAATCTCGTAAACAAATATGTGGAAAACTAAAAAAATGTCACAGATTTCAGAAATAGAATATTTTACAGAAATCATTTGAAATCTAAATCCCTGAAATTCCCATACAAACTCTGTATTTCACACTACGTTTGCCCCATTTTCAATGCGGTGGATTTTACAGCGACATGGTCTATACTGTAAAAGCTCCATTAATAAGTCTCTGGGGGAGGGTGGGGGGGGGGGTAATTTTTTTTCAAGACCTTTTGAGGGGTTGGAGGCACTTAATACAGAGTGGGGCTTATTATTTAAATAGAGGGTTTCTTTCAAATCATACATCAGTAAGTCTAGCCTGATTCTCAGACGGTTCGACTCAGTCAGCCCACTCTCACTCCCTCGGACAGTCTGAGAATCAGTCTACAGTAAGTCTTAATAACAAATTTTATTAAAAAATAAATGTGGATAAGATATCTCTAAAAACATATACCTTTACATCTACCTACAAATTACTGTTCATAACAATGTATTTTAAAATTAGTTTTCTTGCTCACCATAATTTTTTAGGCAGAAGGGGTGCGGGGGGGGGGGGGGGGGGGGAGGGAGGGCTTGTCAAAAATTTCATCATTCAAGACGAAGGGGGCTTATTAGAGATAAGGGAACTTAATATAGTTTTTACTAAGGCCCGGGCCCAAACAAGAATGCGAGTTGATGAGAGTTCAAACTCTCACTCTCCTTTCGCCTGGGACTGCATGAAACTCTCGTGCACTCTAATCAGTAATGCTAATCAAATTTGAACCTGCTCAAATGTTTCTTGAATTGAGAGTCGTTGAGAGTTTTCTTTCGTATGGGCCACGCTTGAATTGAATTGATAGTCGATGAGAGTTGAAGAAAACTCTCATGAGAGCCAACTCACAGCAACTCTCATCTTAAACTGGTAAGCTTAAAGTTTGTCACTCGGGTGCGAGATGATGTTCAAAATGATCGGTGTATTTTTATTAGCATAGCAGGAAAGCCAACAAGATTGTTCTCCTCTCTCCATCGAATAAGATACACACAAACTAATAAATAAAGAAACTCTGTGCTCGAGCTATGCGTAAAACGTAAGCTTACCTCCCCTCTCGGTGACACGCTCGCCAAAGTGTCAACTTGATACAACGATGAACCACTTTCGTTCCTTGGTCCAAAGTTGACAGTTTCTTCACCTCCAGCTAATCCAACTTCAACCGAATCCCACGGCATTTTTCCTATTCCTTCAAATAACCCGTATTTTAATACCAAAAGGGTGAATGGTTGAGTCCAGACAACTTTTAGTTGTTGTCGTCCGCCATATTTCTTTTTCGCGCCATAACAGGACCACAAGTCATCATGGGGGTGGTAGCACAGGACACCCAGGTGGCTTGAAATTAATTTTTACATTTTATCTACAAATGCTGAGTGACTTTTATAAAGGAGTATTAGAAGCTTTGTAAGGGAGCAAATAATTTTCCAAATCTGCTGAAATACGATATGCCAAGAAATTTCCAGCACCGCTTCTTTTCCGTGACACAGATACGGCCTTCACTGCCAAGATCGTATATTGAGTCATGCTCCCCTTGAACCGGGAAATAAGAAATTCGACTTCATTGGCAAGTTCAATGAGAGCTGAAATACACAGAAGTTCGTTCAAGCTAGCTAGGACGCGCCATGTAGAGCTATGTAGAATATTTTAACACAGCACTGCAGAAACAATATAAGCTTACCTACAAGTCAGGTAACTTTGAAAAATTGTTATTAATTTTTACGCTGAATATTGTACTTGATATATTATCAGGCTCAGTGTAGGACAGTCAGCTTTTTATTATTCTTGATATAAGGAACGGTCTGGAATAAGCTTAATTAAGCCTACGTGTGTTCAGTTTTAAAAGCTTTTTTATGAATTGATATTTCTTCCTTTTCAGATACAGTAAAAACCCGCATAAAAGAACACGTATTTTGGGGGTTCAGGCTGATTTTGTTCTTATATATCGGGTGTTTTCTGGTACTTTTTTGACCAAATTTGACCAAATTTCAGCCTGAGTGTTCTTAATCCACTTGTTCTTTTATGCGGGTTTTTACTGTACTCGGAAGCCAGGCCTCAAAATCTCTTACCGACAATTTTTTTACCTATGTGGCCTTTATATTTTGTCTTGGCTTTACATAAGCTTAATGAAGGATTATTTTAAAATTCCAAGTAAACTAGACTTCATAAGACAGTCTCTTCTTTCCACTGAACCTTCGCAACCTATAAAGCTATGAATATTGAAGTAAAAACCTTTTATTACGGAATTTGTGCGGCAATCAAGCGCTGGATTGCTGTGCGCGTGCAATCGAACAAGTATGACATGTGCGAGCGCTGTTTATGACGAAAAGATCGAATATGGTTTCCATGGATTTGTTGAAAAAATAAACCATTCGCTTCAGCTATCGGTGCGTTCAGTATCGATATTCGTAGCAAGAGAATTGTGAGATTTTTCACACTCAAAAGTAAGAGAAAATTTTCCAAACAGAACAAAACCAAGAAACAAAACTCAGAGATAGTTTAGAGAAAGTTATCATTTCAGTCAGACGTGAAAAACTGCAGAAAAATACAACAACAATGGCGTCGTGGCTCGAAGTTAGCCGCAAGATTGAAGGAAAGGAGAAACGCCTTTCCAAAATACCAGTCCGCAGAACAACTCGTTTGAACAACGACAGCGGAAAAAGTTCCTCATCAAAGGACCAAGCCGATAGAAACCAGAGCTTGCTGAGGGATTCCGCGAACAAGCTTCAAAACAAGCGACCATCACGGATACCGATCGTGTCAGGTCAAACCAAGACTTACAAGGATAAACTATCCAAGAATGTGAGAGCTGCAACTGGAAAGAAACCTCTGGGAACAGACTCAGGTATTGTCATATTGTGATATTAACATTACACATTTTTCTAATACTTTAGCAAAGATTGACGGCATTTAAAAAAAAGCTAATTTGAGATGTAAACAGAGATTTTACAGTCGGTTTATGTTAACTTATGAACGGTTTTTGTTTTTTCGTTTTAATTTGCCGACTATTGGTGATACATTGGTTGTTCTCCGTCAATCACCTTTCACTATGAATGGGACAAGCATTTTATTTTTTGGAATATAAACTGATCGGGGCTGGAAAAATTCTGGTCGCCCGCGCGCCGGCCGCTCGCCAATTTCCCGCGCAAAATTCCAAAAGTAGGAAAAGGCGAAGTTTAGACTTGACTAGCCTGCGTAGCTGGCGGTCTTGTTGGCGCGCGAAGTAAAAATTCGTAAATGGCAAAGCCGCGAAAGCGAGCGGCGAAGCCGCGAAAGCGAGCGGCGAAGCCGCGAGAGTCTGGGCGAAAGCTAAGTAAGTAAGTAAGTAAGTAAGTAAGTAAGTAAGTAGGTAAGTAACAACTTTATTTTAAGAGGGTGACAGAGGGGGGCGTAAGGGGGGTCCGAAAACCGCAAAACCGCGCAGAAAAACGTAAAAAAACCGCAATACCGCATCGAAATTTACCAAAATACCGAAACCGCAGTTACAAATGCCGTCATCAAGACTTTAGGTCCGCCATTCCATTAGAAATATGACCTAATGTATCCCGATAATCAGTGTATAATACTGTAATATTATAACTGACCTTAATACCGAGTAACTGAATCATGCACTCTGACGAGTATCGACGACTCCCATGACTTTGTAAAATGCTAATAATTGACGCAGTTCTGTGGGACCGACTACGTTAGGTTCGTTAGGCTGCCTGTGGAACGGCTGAGTTAGCGTAATATCAGCAATAAAGAAACCTCATGTTTACAACTTCAACACGGCAAATCACTCAAATGTTGTACAAAGCATGCTTTTCGCGATTTTTCTGTGAAAATTCGTCAAGATGCTAGTTTTCAAGCTCAAATATCCCGAAAACGAGCTCAAATTTTTCCAATTTTTCTTGTCGCAATTCGAATCAGCATTTCATTTAATATATTTGCAAGAAGAATTTTTAATAGCTAGAAGTCAAACGTAGTCAGTCCCCTTAAACAGTCCCATGGATTGGTCAGTAGAGCAGACGATTGTTTAAAACGTATAACTCTCCCGTTGCGAGTTCTTGCTCCCAGGAGAAACGTCGCCGAGCTTTCAATCTTTCCTTGAATTAACGTGGTATCTCCCCGACTATCCTCAACCACCTCTTCATCACTGCTTTCGTCAACTCGTCCGATCCGTCCGCTTCGTCTTCCTCCAACTCGTTTTCTGTGGCAACGTCTGCCGTATTGCCCTGCTCGTCAAAGGCAATGGACACAAGCTTCTCTGAGATCTCGTATTGCCTTTGGTGCATAAACTTAGGGAGTGTGCCATGTCGCGCCATGGTGGTCTCTTGGCGTACCGTTCGTTGTCTTACAGCAGCCCCATAGGAGGACGCCCAGTCCCTGAACGCATCGCAGTCAGCTGAACGCATATTGACGATTGGTAGAGGTTTCATGACAGACAGCCCTTTTATCCCTTTAAGCCCGAGATCGTCATGATGGGGGCTCTAAAGAGGGCGGCAAAGGCGCGCGCCTCAAGGGAGCTCTTGAAATCTAGAGGCTCGGAAATGCTATTTTCAGCATTCTCCACGAGATATTTCATCAAAAAATTGATCTCGATCAAATGTAAAATGACAGATATTTTTAGTGCTTACAGTAATATTATGCATAAACTAGATTTGCGTGAACAAAACTATTTCAAGGTTTAGACCAACGTCTTTGCTTTCTTCAGAGCACATATTATACATATTGTTTTGAAAGTCAGTTTTATTTTTCAAAATCAAAACATTGAATAGTGAGCAAAGAAACAGTAGAAGAACTTACGGCCTTTCGGCTACTGAAAAAAACATCACGGAAATTCCTGTTAATCCCGGGCTTAATGGCTTAAAGGCTGGCTACGCCCCTGATAGTACTTACCAAATTGTTTCTCGTAATTTGACGAGACGCTTCTCGCTATTGCTAACTTTACACCGTAATTTATTTTTCTTCCGGAAATTCTCTCCTCCCTTCCCTTCCTCGTAGAAAATGGCCACACAGTTGATTATTACTTCTTCCCCTTCTTGCTCGCTTGACACCCGGGGGGGGGGGGGGGGGGGGGGATATATCACCAGAAATCATCAAGCATTATGGTAGAGATGTTAACCAAACCAATAATATCATTTACTCGTGAAATCCCTACCCTTTCATATACTTCAACTCGTGAAATCCCTACCCTTTCACATACCTCGAGCCTAAAAAAGGACCCCTTTCGGGCGGAGCCTCCCCGTATAGTCCATTATAGGGAGTACCCCCCCCCCCCCCCCCCCCCGGGCTTGACATCGTCCCGCACGCGGTCACGGCAAATACTGTAGATAAGACATCCGAACCGAAGATTCCCAGCCCGGAAAGTCAACAAGTCGACGTATTATTGGATAAAACGGTTAATCATATCAAGTATTAACTGGAAAAGGCTTAAATTACAAACCCCAAGGCTTGCTTGCACAATAACGGTCCCTGACTGTGCAAGCTGATGCGCTGAAAGACGAAAAATTTAGCTCAACCTTGCGAAACGTAAACAAAACAACCGGAAGCGAGAGGATCCGAGTGAAAACGTAACACCGCAGAGGTCCTTACGCCCCCCTCGTGACACATAACAGTTTACACTGATGAACTAGTGGCCCTCTGTCCTAGCTAAGCTAAGACTTGACAAACACAAAGTGCAGTATATTATTTCCAGCATTATGTTGATTTATCTTTTTTTTTGGACGTTTACCAAAAAAGTTAGACGTGTTTAAAACACAGTGTAATGTTGAGGTTTGTCGGCATGGTTTATCAGTTTTTGCTCGCATGCTCAGATATTTGCAATTGACCGCAGTGGAGATCGGGGGTAGCCTGCGAGCGCAGACGTATTTCCGGCTCGAGTTACCCCGCCGAAAATACCTCGAACCCATTCTTCTCGCGGCGTTTCGGGAAATTCGGGCTTTTACGCATGTAATTTCACCACCAAGCCTTACTTTCGCCTTGTTAATCTTTCCCACTGCTTGAAGCATCAAAGATTAAAGTGCCCATAACTTGTTTTTATTATTTCCTCATCTGAATTTAAACATCTCTCAAGGAACTTCTGCAAAATGTTTTGCAGAAATTTGCACAAAACGCGAATTTTTTATGAATATTTCAAATCAATCAATAACATAAAAGGCAACATTAGTGTGATTAAGACATCGGGTGGTCTTCGGCAACCTTCGGGAGACTATCGGAAATATTTGCTGACATTCCGATCATGTTCGGAAATCTTCAGAAGGCTTTGGGTCATCTTCGGAAATCTTCGAAAGACTTCGGGTGAACTTTGCACTTTGCACTCTTCGGAAGTCCTCGGGCAATGTTCGGAAATCTTCGGAACCAAAATTAACGAAAAATGCCCTCTGTCTTAACCATCAAAATTCAGTAATGTTGCCCTCTATGTTATTAGTTGTATAACACTTGTACGCAACCTCGTTCCCAGGGCTTTTCCCTTCTAAATTTTTAGGGTAAAATTTAGAAGGGAAAAGCCCTGGGAACGAGGTTGACTTGTACGAAATGATGATAATAAACGCGTGTCATGTTGCTGACCAAGGAGCCTGTAGGCTCATGGAAAGAGATTCGAGGGAACAAGTGCCGTTTTTGGCAAATCTTCGTTGAAGGACTCGGACTCGTAAAGTTCCCGATTTTTATTATCCAATCAAATAATGGCGCGAACACTCGAGAGCACTCCGATAGTTGTCACATCATGGCGCAATAGCCCTTTTCACGGTTAACTTGTCATATTTGCATAACTGACATGACAGCTAAAAAATAGTATTGAGAAGCGAGGCAATTTCGGGCACAAGCTGTAAAACATCGTGATTTTCTTGAGCCCCTTGAACCATGTTAGAATACAAACAGTTTTAAAACAGAGAAGACGTACATATACAACTCTTTTAGTTAAAGTTTGCCGTAAAGATCGTAAGACGATCTCTCTGTTGCTCATGCGAATCTACTATTTATAAATAGAGAAAACTTGCTTTACATTTTTTTCTAAAAACAACGTAAACTAAAATAATTGAAGTTGTTCTCTATTTTAAAACTGTTTTTATACTAAAAGAGTTGACGGAGCTCAAGAAACACACGATATTTATCAGCTTGTGCCCGAAATTGCCTCGCTTCCATGTTCAACTGTATTGTTATGCAAATATCACAAGTTAACCGTGAAATTGAAAAGGGCAATTAGGATACGTCATGTTACTTAGCAACTTCGGGACGAAAGCCGCGGGCTCAGTCTGTTCTCGGAGAAAATTCGCCATTAACTGATAGGGTATGCAAGATTCGACAAGACGATTTTTACAGTTTCACTGATGATGACCGCTTTCTTGTTTATCTGTAACCGACGCAGTGGAGTCCCCAAGTCCCTGCGGCAATCTAATTGGCTGAGCTACTCGTATACTATTATTCAATGCTTCAATGCATTAGTATACTGACGAGTGGCGGGAGGTCGTCTGCAGACTATGGCGGTTTATTCTCGTTTCTCCGAAGTTTTGGTATTATTTTCTGACGCATGAGTCTCGTTTTATTATGATTTTTACTAAAACAATTAGATTATTCGCCCTCAATTTCTATGACTGACAGTTGATTCGGGGGCCTCATATAGAAATCTCGAGCTCGTAATCTAAGTGTTAAATATAAAGCATGACCGTCTTGAAGAGAGAGTGACACTGGTACAGTTTGACGTCTTCATCGTGACATCATTGTCAAGTTCAAGATGTAATGTCAGTTGGAAAAGTGAAAATGTCTCTTCACCAGAGTGGCAGTTGTTACGTGACCCGATCACCGAAGACGTCGAAACGTTGTATGGTTTATTCTCTGGATTAAGCTGGCTGAACGTGGTTCATCTGCACTTTGACAATTTGTTTTTCTTTTTATTGTGCAATACAATTTTCATTTTTTGATCGAGCAAATAACTAAAATCTATAGCGTAGTCGGGTTTTGAACAGGCAGTGCCCTTCAGGACGGTGCAACACTTAGAAAATTAAGACTGACATAAGGTAAGCTGTAATTTGCTGGTTTTAGACTTTTAAGAAACCGGGCCGCAGGTTGCATGGATTAAGATTTAGATGGACGGCAAAAATGCCAACTCTAACTTTAATTTCCGTCTTACGTTTGCCATGTTTCTACGTGATGAAAGTGCAGTGACGAAAGGTTTTTCGTGTCTACGGACACTTTGGAACACGTACACTAGTAGAGAACGCGCTTTGGAACACTAGTAGAGAACGCGCGAAAACACAGGGGAAAAAAATCTCTGGAAAGCGGCACCACTTGGCCTGCGGGAACAGAAACTCTTCATCAGTTTTCTACTCAGTATGAATCTCTTCTTAGGACGGTCAAGGAGAAGTACAACATGTACAGCGGTTTAATAATTCTTCAAAATGGCAATTCAACCACAAACGTAATCGAAAAAGCTTTACAAGATTGCTTACTTATAATATATAGCATGTGTACAAATCTCGATTGCTAAAATCTTCGTACGTGGCGAATACTGCCACGTTTTGACCCCCAATTGCTTTGCATTTCTGATTTGAGTAAATCATAATCTAAGTGTGGTAATCCGTCAATATCAGAAGATTTTCTCGCGAACGTACAGTGTACGTTCTGGGTAGAAAATTAAAATAAACTTTTGACTACGATCTTTCAAGCAAACAAAAAGTTATTGAAAAGGAATTAATATTCGCCGAGAAATTGGGATATTAGAGAGATTAAGCACCACGTTCTACGGCAAACGGCAAACGTCAGCTTGCACTCGATTTTCTTTACTTTTCCTCCAATTTTTAAATAAATCCATCAGAAAAATCGAAAATAATTTACACGTTCACGATAAACGCGAAACTACTCACTTTGACGTGCAAACGGCAAACGCCAGACGGCAAAAGTTGGATTTTTGCCGTTTGCCGGAAAAACAAACGTGAAGCTTTAAAATCTCTCTAATATAACCTTTATTCCACCGGAGTGCCGAGGATTTTTTCAAGCACTGTTTTCGCTTCTAGGGAACAATTTAAAGAGTAACCCTACCCAAATTCGGAATCAACCAATCAGAAGCTCTATCTACTGACGCGATTTGCCCCCAAATCAGGACAGTTGGAAACAAAGATGAATTTTCCAAAGCAAAATGCTAGGACGTTACAGTTAAACGACTCTTAAACTAAAAACAGGAAAATGTTGACGAAGCAAGTAATTTAATATTAATAATAATATGTATTATTTATATGGCGCAAATTAACATGTAAATATCATGATCGAATGCGCCTTATACAAACTATGTGAATGAAATAAAATAAAAGATATGCTATGAATATGAGTAATTTAAAACTAGAATATTTACAATTATGTATAGGACTAAAGTTTAAAAGCTTAAAATCGGGCCTAGTAAAAATGTCTATAAAATATAAGAGCTATTCATACGCCTTTCTAAATAAAAATGTCTTCAATTTGGACTTAAAACGGTTAAAATTGTCCTCTTCTCTTATTGCACTCGGCAATTTATTCCAAAGTGATGGTGCAGCAGCAGTAAAAGCCCTGTCACCAAGTGTCTTCTTCGTTTTCGTGGACGGTGGTACTAACAGAAGTTCAGAATTGGAGCGAAGACCATACATGGAAGGATTCTTAACATGAATAATTTGAAGGACATTTATGAATAAAAACTTAGCCAACTTTCGCGCCAAAATCGCGGCTGCTGCACTACATAACATCGTCCGCAAAAAAATTCAAAAACGATAACATTCGTCAAATTCGCCACAGGAGAAAGGAAGGAGGACATTTATGGTAATATGATGGAAATTCTGACACTAGTAAACAGTTAATTTTAAAACCATAAACAATGAAGATAGCGAATACAAATTCACATCGACGGTCGGAACGCGTGACACATTTTTATTGGATGAAAGTCGTCTTCCCGCACGGCAGAAGCTTCAGGGACCGCGCAGGGGGAGGTGTTGGGGGGCTTTAGCCCCCCCACTTTTCTAAAAAAAATTAATAATAATAAAAATTTCCAAAAGTAATTTCACTAGTTAACGCTTTTTTTTAGCAGTAGTTGTATCTTGCGTTTTATAGAGAAACGTTTTTATGGCAACATTTTATCGCCATGGATACTTTAAACTGAGAATTATACACAGCTCTGGACATCGCGGGACACGGGAGTTCTGCGTGATAACCAACAGAGAAGCACACATGGTAAAATGAGCATAATTAACGAAGGCTTCTGGCTGTTGGAAAGAAAATATCTACAAAAATCTCTGATTGCTTTTGAAAAATGGACAACTCTCAAAGACCGGATAATAAATGTTGTTTCTTGTATTAAAAACAGTCGCTTTTTAAGTGCCGAAAGTTGGTAATTTGCACCACGCTTATCAATTTTAGATGCATTTCCAGCCATTTCAGAGGTGCATGCCCCCGGAACCCCCTAGATGGCTAACGCTTACGCGTTCGCATTAGCGCCCCCACTCAAAAAATTGCTGCGCGGGCCCTGAGCTTATTAGTTTCTGGGCACGGTTAAGCCTGGTTTCCATATTGATCCCAACGATCGCAACGATCGCTGCCTAATAGTAAAATTTTGGTACGTTTCGGCGAAATATCAGTCTCGTTTGGTCTCGCTATATGGGTAGTTTGGCATGATACGAACCATGGCACGACCAAACTCGCCTGATATTTTTTTATTTTATTAAGTTTTCTCCAAATAATTAAATAATTTACACTAAATAAAGAGTGGAGAGGGGAACATCCAAAAAGCGCCCTTGACACCATACGAGGGATGCTCCCCAGCCGTGAATTACAATATAATATCTATAATATAAAATAAATAATGTATAATATAAAAATATCTAAAATTCTAAAATATATCAAACAGTTGACTTTGTATACTGAATATAGAACTAAGTATTACTAAGAAAAGACATAACTTTGTGCTTAAAACTAGAAATACTAACAGCTTCTTTTATATCATTTGGTAGACTGTTCCATTCATTGATAATGCGGATAAAATAGCTATATTTAAAACGATTAGTTCTACTGTACATACTGATAAGGTCGAGAGAGCCATTTTTTCTTAAATTTTCACCTACGTTACGATCTTTACTGTCGCCGAAGCGTATCAAAATTGCACGATTAAAGGCGATTTGTTCGATTTCAATGAAATTTGGACAGTCTTCAACGAAAAAGTACTGGGGAATTCGATAATTCTAAAATTATTTCGGTGACATTTATTTAATTTCTACGAACAGCTTTAAAACTGACCTTCCAGTCGACCAGTCCTCAAAGGTACACTAATTGTTCTTCTTCTTTCATTGTTTGATGCTCGTTTTATGTGAATAGAGATGTACAAGATTTGCAATCCACGAGTAGCGCGACGTATTTATAATAAACGTTTACAACCTAACAGTTTGTAAACATGCTTTTTACGTAACTAGAATCGAAATAAATATAGCTTATTTACCTTGGAAATGTTTTAGAACAAACTTTGTAGCCTTCGTTTCTACTTCTGAAACACAAGTCGAACGATAATTTAGGCCGGCCATTTTAATTTTTCTTCTCAATAAATTCTCTACCAAAAGGTTTCCCAGAATTCCCGGCACTATTCACCTCTTAGGAGGTGGATAGTGTTGAATATCCCGAGATAGCGGACCAATCAGATTGCTTAAAACGCCAAGGTCGCCGAGTTGGTATATACTAATTTAAAATATGGTGTATGGCAAATAAAATATTTACCTAATAGAAGATGACTTTCTATGTTCTATAAGAAATGATGTACGCTTGAGGTCTAGAAAAGCAGCCAGCTAGTGAATGCACGAGCCGCAGCATGCAGGAACTTCACAGAAAAAACCTCGTAAAGTTGAGTGGCCGCGGCAGCACGCAAAACTTACAAAGTCGCGAACTAGCGCGAAGAAATAACTAACTCGTCGTACAATATTTTAACTTTTCTTGAATGAATAAACACTTGCTTCAACGAAAATTTAAATTTGATGTTTTCTTCTGAGATTTTTGGAAAGTTTCTGAGAGTTTGAAAATAATATTTTGTCGGCTTCTTCCATCGACATTTGATGTTCAAAAACAAAACATATTCGCTGCTTTTTTATATGAACCGAGTGTCTTGGCTTCTTCCCTAACTTATCTTTCCTTTGCAGTTTCATCTGGAGGAACTTGCTAGACAGTCGACTGAAGCGATAATACAACATTCCACTGTGATCAGTATTCTTTACAGACTTGCAGTACGCCTTTATCATGGCTATGGAACGTTCTCGCACTGTTTTGCATCTTCGCTTGCAGCGACTGTGGCCTTATTTTATCTTGTGCGCGTTATGTATGATTTTGTTATATCATTACTTAGGAAATTTGAGAGTTGGTCTACAATATTCCATTATATCTAAAACGACAGAAATGAAAAGATTAGAGGACTTCCGTCGCGAGTGGGTACGTCATCGCCAGGCACGGATCGACTGGCAAGCCATAATGATACCGTGTTATGATAATATGGCCTGGGGCCAAGTGAAGAATGGCTGGGGAAAACTTAATAGAAGTAGCGCTACTACAAGTGACGTCATATTCAAGGACATCAGGCCAGCGGGAGAGTTTAGCAAGATTTTCATCCAATCAAAAACCTCAGATAATCGAACGAAGTTGATTGGTGGAGACACGTGGAGGGTTTACGTACGTGGCCCATCAAGCGTTGCGGCCACTGTTTTTGATCACAATAATGGAACTTACGAAGCTCTATTTCTCATCATGGAGCCTGGTGTCTATCAGCTGTTGATTTACCTTGATTATAGTCTTTGTGATGGATTCAAAGACCCACCACGTGACTGGTTCATTAAAGGCAACGCTCAGGGGAAGTTTCAGGAAGAAGGACTTCTAGGCACACTGGATGAGTACTTGAAACAGCCTTTTAAGAATGGGAGCGATTTAAAAATAAACGTACCACAGGCAAAAATGAACATGACTTTGGCAGGTATGTCATTAGAGATTGCATTTGATATAAAGTAATTTTTGTCTTCTTTGCTCACAATCCCGAGTGTTGCATGAACAAATCACATACACGACCCCGTCATACAAAGCTCCAGGACAAAAAACCCCCGAAGAGACTCCGATATAAAAGTGACGGAGATACTAGCCGTAAATGTTCAGAAAAACCCTAAAAAGTACCAGCATCCATATTTTTGGGAGTGGTTCAAGTTCAATTTTTTCTCCTAAGAGGTACCAATATAGATTATTTTGATATGTGACCACTTTGCATTTGAATAAACCTGTGAAGAAAACTCATTTTCATATGAAAGGTTTCGCATTTGGACTCGTTTTGCGCATTTGGACTCGTTTTGCGCATTTGGACTCGTTTTGCGCATTTGGACTCGTTTTGCGCATTTGGACTCGTTTTGAAACAGAGGTAAGGGGAACTCGGAAATGGACTATTAACTTGGACGGTGGCGAAAGAGACTTCCTCTCTTGTGCTGTCGCTCACAAATTAAAAATTGAGGCAGAGCACTAAAATATTTTCTTTTTGGACAAAAACTAAAGAATCACAAACTATTCGGGGAAATGTACGAGAATTAATTCGAGCGACACCCACACCCAACGCCCTTTGTTCCACTCGGAACGTAACCAATCACGTAGCCAGAGTCCATGGTCTCCTCGGTCAGCGGTTGGTTGTCGCCAGGTGAAACTCTGGGGGAATGGAATTTTGAATACCAGAAATCTGGTATTCCGGTTAAGAAGTGGCACTTCCGCCCCCCATTCTTGTTACACGAACAACCAATCAAAAAAATTAATATTTATTCCATTCCTCCAGAGTCTAACCTGGCGACGACCACAGTGATCGAGATCGATTTTTTGACGAAATATCTCGTGTAGAAGGCTGAAAAGAGAATTTCCGATCCTTTAGATTTCACAATTTTCTTGGGGGCATGCCCCTAGACTTCATAGCCCTCTATCATGATGACCTTGGGCTTAAAGGAAAAAATGGCTGGCTACGCCCCTGAATTAGCCACTGTTTTCAGGAACAGCGGTGGAGAATTCTGCAGTTGTGGCCTGACTAGCCAACTCTTGATTATAAAGTGCCCTTCACTGATATTTCATCTTGAATCTCACTTGTGTGTTAAATTTTTTTTTCATTCAGCGAGTTCTTCTATTCAGCGCCTTCGCGATGTCAGCCATATGTCAAGCGGGCTTTGACGTCATAGACGTGTATCCGCTGACCGACTCGTATCCTGGCGGTACATTGGACGTCGTTCACTATGCAAATAAAGTTTTCGTCACCATGGAAACGCTGCTGGAGAAATATGTAGCGGACATCAACCAGAGACTGGTCACTAGTGATAGAATAGAAATATTTAGACGCTGCACCAGTTAAGGAAATTTTGAAGTTATTTTTGGGAAACGAAACATTTTATTGGGATGGCCTGACGCCTTTCAATGCAATTTTGTGGGTCGAGGTATGCGATCAGGGATCAAGGCAGACTCGTACTCGTACGTGTTTTTGGAATGAGAGAAGACTGGATACCAGAGTGGTTGATTCCTTCTTCGTCCCTTCCCGTGACTCCCCGCGCCCCCGAATCTACTCTCGTATCCAATCTTCTCTCACCCCAAAATCAAGTAAATAGCGACTGGGTGCAAGTCTGGGATCAAGGGATGGAGGGGGTGGAACCGGGATCGCAGCCCGGGACCTTGGATCCCAAGCCATAGGATCGGGAGTGTAGTTTCTGTTAGGGCCTCCACATGTAATTAGGACTGATACGTCATGTCGCTAGGCAACTTCGTGACAAAAACCGCGGGCTAAGTCAGTTCTTGGAGACAGAAATTGGCCTGGAGATGATTTTGCTATGGAAAAAAAAAAAAAAAAAACCCTCAGGTCTGATAGGGGGTCCGGACCCCACCCCCCCCCCCCCCCCCCTCCTCCACCCCCACCCACCCCCCGCAGACACATGCTGGATCGCCTTTGAAGTGGAGTCTGGTCTCATGTTGACCTGGCTCGCTGTTGCTCCTCGTTTTGCGCAATGGCTATCGCTTCTTCCAAACGTGGAGCTGAGCCTTACTATATACATTTATAACAGGCTCCTCGGGAACGTAGACCGATCACTATTGCGTCTTGAAGTAGACAGAGCATTGTTCAAAAATACAGGTGTACAAAGTTCCAAAATGAATAAAATATGAGTGGCAGTTGTCATGTGATCTGATTACCATTTTTATGAACTTGAAAATGCATGAAAACGTGACAACGTTGTTTGTTTTTGTTTTTTTATATATGTATTCAGCTGGCTGAACATGGTTTATCTCCAACTTGAAATTATTTTTCTTTTTATTGTGCAATGCAATCTCCATTTTGTGATCGAGCTAATGACCGAGATCTACAACGTCGTCGGGTTTTTTAAACAGGCAGTGCCCTTCAGGACGGTGCAACACTGGTCAAAAACGTAGTACGACTAACATAAAAAGGTAAGCTGTCTAGACTCTATAGAACATACATTTATAGACTGCACTACGACGACAACCTTTTACGCTAAAGCTTTAACTTGGTTTAATCATGAGCATAACACTAATATAAAACTTTCTAGTAAGCAAATCACTTTCAACGACATACCCCTTTTAACCCTACCAACAGACTACCAAAAGCGCAGACTATTTATTTATCATTCTTTTACAACATTATATTTATGCCTGTAAGTGTCTGGAAAAGAAACCAAATCAAGAAGAATTTCAAAGAAAAGTGGTTTTCCAATGGCAAATAGAAGAATGTGCTCTTCCTTAAATTTATTTATTCATTCTTTTTTGTAGTCTGAAATGTACATATTTATCTATAAACAGCCTTCTAGCTTGCGCGCCTTCCTTTTTTTTTTTTCTTCTTTTTTCTTGATTAGTTTTTTTTGTACTGTATTATTATTATATTGTTACTAGTATCAAGTGTATAGTCATTAGAATCGTATTTATTGCTGTATTTTATGTTGTATTTGGAATTATGTGAAATACATTATGTGGAAAAAAATAAATAAAAAGGTAAGCTGTAATTTGCTGGTTTAGACTTTTAGTTTAGAAACCTAGACCGTTTTCATTATGACGTCACACGCGCAAAGGTTGCTGGTACTTGTAGTAAAGCCTGCGCGTTTACGCGCGAACCTCGCAGGCTCTTCGCTGGCAACTGAATGAAATCTTCACAACGGTTCGTAATTTGACTTTTTTGACTGCAGTTGTTTGTAAAGAATGTATGGAAATCAGGTGACAGTTTTGGAAAACAATAGCTGAGCATTGAATTTCAGTGTTTTCGTCAAGAACTTAAGTGTTTTCAGCGTACAGTTATTCGTGTTTACGGCGACTAAAATTCATTCATGGAAGCCAAGGAAGTTTCACTTCGCATTGTTTTTAAATAACAACACGAGTTAAGCCTTCAGATTACAACCGTACAGCTGTATACCATGCAGCAAAGAGGAAAGAGATTGTTCTTATGGACGGTCAGTATAACAGAGAAACTCAAATCCAATTGGAGAAATTATTCTTTAAACGCGTTTGTATAATTTGTCCGGTTGAACTTTAGCGAATTAACCTTGAACTTGCAGTAACAGTTAGCTATTTTTCTTGTTCTGGTCGTGTCAATTTTAGTTTTAGTACGAGCGAGCGAGCGAAATTATTTGAGTTTAGTGTGAGCGAGCGAAATTGCTTATTTTTACATCTAAGCTTAAGTTTTTTTACTTGTCGATCATTGAAAGGCAACCTTCTAAGGTTTTTACTTGCGTAAACATTAGCTCCCCATGTCATGAAAAGGTGAAAGCAATGTGTCACTTAAAACTTTCACAAATTAGCCGCGCTGCTCGCCGGAAATTTATGAAAACTTTGCGTGAAAACACGCGTGTAACAAGGCGTAGTACGCGACACTTTCATGGGCGACACTTTCATGCAAGATTATCCTCCCATCTTTCAAGCTTTTGGATGCGATTTCCACTTATGGAAGGTCCTCTACACTTTAACCATGGTCTAAGTTGTTCACAATGAAAATTATTTGGCTTTTGTCTTTAAACGAAGCATGTTTCCTTTACCACCACGTTCAAGCCACTTTCATAGTTTATATTTCGCGCAGAACCTCGCGCGAGGTTTGCGATCTTTACTACAACTACCCGAATCCTTTGCGCGAGTGACGTCATAATGAAAACGGTCTATTAATCTGTTCTTACAGACTCCAAGGAGAAGTGCAGTAGCGGTTTATTACGTAATCGAAAAAAGCTTATTGTTAAAATATTCGCACGTTGCGAATACTGCCACGCCGTTTGAATAATATTCTGTTTTGTGTTGAGATAGATAGACTTTTATTTAACGTGGACAATACATTTAGCTATAGGTAAAAACACAAGCTAATTTACAAGTAATGCCACGATTTAAAAAATTATAAAGTATAAAAATTAATATATATACACAGTTAAATTGATTAAAAAGACAAAGATAATGTGGTGTAATTAAAATATTTTGTTAAAAACCTAAGATATATTGCAATGGACATGTTCTGCTACTGATCTTGAAGGTCTATATCTACATGTAACATGTATAAATTTGCTCATTAGTAATTGTTGACATTAGTTAGTTTCGTGCAGATTTTGTGATCGAAGGTTATCCAGAAATGAAGATCAGCCCACATGTATCTTTTCTAGGCTGTTCGTTTTGTCACCCATTAAAGCCCCGTCCACACTGATGCGTTTTCGTTTGGCTCCGTTTTCGAAACGCTCCGGCCGTTTTCAAATGTCTCCACTCTGTACAGCGTTTTCAAAGGTATGCGTTTTCGATAAAAAACGCTCAGCGTTGTAGTGTGGACGACAGGCGAAAACGCATCGAAAAGTATGCGTTTTCAAACGAAAACACATTAGTGTGGACGTGTCCTAAGTGGTTTCGCATTTTACACTAGTTTCCACAGCAGCCGGACGTTGACCATATTAATTTTCTTTCTTCCGTTTCATTATGTTCCAGTTGTGTTTAATGTTTTTGTTCCCAATATATTGACTGACTTAAAGGCGCAAGCAAAAAAAAAGCTAAGTCCTGTACCGAGAGATCGATGCGCAATCGAGTGTATTTATACAAGTTGACACATGACGAACAATAGATTGTAGTTAATACATAAATATGTCATATGAGAAGTTTAAGGTGTCTACTTTATCGAGAGTCAAAACAATAAAATTATTATGCTGGTACCACGAAAGTTTCCGTAATTCCCTATAGGGAGAGCTCGTAATAGCGGGAGTCATTTTCAGTCAAACCTCTATAGCGCTTTTGCCGGGGGGCTGGATTGTGTTCGTAATAGCGGGTGTCCGTAATGATGGGGTGTCCACAAGGCGAGAGTTGACTGTAGATATTTATACAGCTGTTTCGAGAAAGGTTGTCGGAAAAAAGCGCACGCGACAATCCCGAAAGGTTTTGTGGGTAGTTTTAAGTTTTAAGTTTTAAGTTTGCGAGTGAAGAAAGTAACAAAAGTAGGTTTGACAGCTAAAGTGTCAGGAACGTACCTTGCTGACCATTTCCCAGATTTCCTTTCGGGATTGTCGCGTGCGCTTTTTTCCGACAACCTTTCTCGAAACAGCTGTATATCTACATTTGACTTCTCACTCTAGAAAATGACATCACCCTAACGCCTTTACGCACGCGTTTCACCTCCCTAGGTACGAATCCATGTGCCTGTGTAACATTCTCGACACCAGAGCTCTTCTCTTTTGTGAATGTCTGTCAAAAAAGTCAAAAGCGTAAAGGCTCTGGGGTCAAGAATGCCTGTGAGAAATACTTTCATAACTTATCCTTCCTTTGCAGCTTCATCCGGAGAAACTTGCTAGACAGCCGATGAGCGATAATACAACATTCAACTGGGAGATTCTTTACAGACTAGCAGTACGCCTTTATCATGGCCATGGAACGTTCTCGCACTGTTTTGCACCTTCGCTTGCAGCGACTGTGGCCTTATCTTATCTTGTGCGCGTTATCTTTGATTCTTTTATATCATTACTTAGATTTAAAGGAACATGGTAGACCAACTCTCAAATTTCCTAAAAGGAAAGAAATGAAAAGATTAAAGGACTTCCGTCGGGAATTGGTTACGTCATCGCCGGGCACGGATCGACTGGCTCGCCATAATGATACCGTGTTATGATAATATGGCCTGGGGCCAAATGAAGAATGGCTGGGGAAAACTTAATAGAAGTAGCGCTACTACAAGTGACGTCATATTCAAGGACATCAGGCCAGCGGGAGAGTTTAGCAAGATTTTCATCCAATCAAAAACCTCAGATAATCGAACGAAGTTGATTGGTGGAGACACGTGGAGGGTTTACGTACGTGGCCCATCAAGCGTTGCGGTCACTGTTTTTGATCACAATAATGGAACTTACGAAGCTCTATTTCTCATCATGGAGCCTGGTGTCTATAAGCTGTTGATTTGCCTTGATTATAGTCTTTGTGATGGATTCAAAGACCCACCACGTGACTGGTTCATTAAAGGCAACGCTCAGGGGAAGTTTCAGAAAGATGGGCTTCTAGGCACACTGGATGAGTACTTGAAACAGCCTTTTAAGAAAGGGAGCCATTTAAAAATAAACGTACCACAGGCAAAAATGAACATGACTTTGGCAGGTATGTCATTAGAGATTGCATTTGATATAAAACAATCGTTTCTTCCTTGCTCATGCATAAGCCATCACATACAAAGCTACAGTCCAAATGAAACATTAGACTGGCCTACCCTATTCAAACCGGGGGTGGAGGAATCTGCCCGCGCGGACGACTGTAACTTGTTTTAATATTGGTATGACATGTCATTATTTAGGGAACTTGCCGTTATCATGGCAACCATATTTTGGCAGGCATGTTTTTCCAAATTGGGAATTTTCCAGTTTTTAATGAAAAAATAAAACGTTCTTGCAATGAATTTTACCTTTATTTTGACCCCCTCCCCACCCCTCCCGCCCCCAAAGGATCATCGGGTATTCCAATGTCATTGTGCGTTTTTTTTATTTTCCCAGACAAAATTCGCCAGGAACCCTGTCCTTACGCCTGCAACCACTTGTGGGATGGATTTGGTCGGTGGACAAATGACACGTGGCAGCCATATCTTGATGGTAAGTGATCAACTGGAAATCCATACGTTTTTATCTAACGTAATGGGGGAAATCCTCAATTCTAATTGGTCGAAACATCATGTCAAGGGCAAAATCACTTGTTCCTGATGTACCAAGTCGGCAGTCTGGTTCCTCGACCACTCTTCCCTTTATACTTCCAGTGGCGGTTGAGAAGAGGGTGGGATGGGGGGGGGGGGGGGGGGGGGGATTGAAACGTACTGATAAAACTGACCGGGGATGCTCGTCCGAAATTTCGAAATGATTTCTCATAAAACCAAAATTTCGTTTTTGTGGGCGTGACGCTAATTTACAACCCTAAGAGGTATGGTACCGGCATAACTCTAATGGTCATGTTACATATAACCACCCTAAGACGCCAGTACCACGACGTAACGTTTGACGAAACGGGAACCTCCACGGCTTTATTAGTTTTCCCTTCTGACTCGTTTCTAGTCGTCTATTAGCTTCCTATTAATAACGCCATCGTCATTTCATCGACTTTCCCCCAATTTTCCGCGACTCTCGCCTTTCTCCAAAAAAGGACAAAAGACGACTGTGGACGAGTTAGGTTTTCTCTTGTGAATTCACCACCCACTGTTAATTCCCTCACAGATACCTGTGACAGTCTTGAATAATTTGTTCTTTATCAGTGGATTGTGTTTAAGTTTCCTTTCTACCTTTTCCCTTTTTATCTTTGCCTGGCTACAGAGTTGTACAACTGGTCGTTGCCTGCATCGAAATACCGCAGAAGCGGCACACTGTGGGTGTACGGCGATTCATTAGGCGTTCGTCTCTTTGGTTCACTCAACTCCCGTGACCTGTGCAAAAAGCTGTTCTTGAAATGCAGAAACAGTTATAACTGGCTATATCCCCTAACGAACGAGGCGCTGAGCAGAAAACAGAACGATGATCTAGATTTCATGCCTGAAAAGGTCCTGGAAGGCATTCGCAGCGTTCTCGGTAGGCCAGAAATGCAACTCCAGGACAGCGTGCTGCTTTTAAACCTTGGACTCCATTATCCAATAAGTGTCAACTTTACAGCCTACCAGTGGGTAATGGTAGATGTAATAAACATCTTGAAGGAGACTGAAGTTAATTCACAAGGAAAACAAGTTCCGAAGTATAAAGCAAAAGTTATTTGGAAATCAACAACTGCCATCTGCAAACATAAAGAAAGAAAGCTCAACGGAACGAATTCTAGATTTATGACGACGCAGGTATGTACAACAGACAATAACAACAACAACAACAACAACAACAACAATAACAACAATAAGCTTTATTTGCATGACCATAAATCATTACAGTATTGCAAAAGCGTAGAATAATACTGATAGAAAACGAACTGAAATTAAAATAGAAATAGAAATAGAAATAAAAAATACAATGGAAAAGAGACAGTTACACGTTAATCTTAATTATCAAACTAGACTGATAACAATTTGTTTCGCAGATCAGTACAGGAGGAAATGAACTTTACAGACAGTTGAACGATAAGCCCCCTATCCCCCTTTTATTGTTGAAAAATGTAAGGCCCGGCTCCTTCGTTACCTCGCACTAGGTCCCGGCAAATCCTTATATAATTTTCTTAACAATTTTGAGTCCGCGCGGGCGACTGGGGAAGAGGCAGGCGCAAAAGTCAAATTTGCCATCCTGCTACTTCTGGATATTTATATTGACATGCGACAGGAGCATATCACCCTGGAGCCTCCATCTCCCTTATTGGCCTATGACACGGCGTAGTTACACCTTGAGCTATTTTTAGAATTACTATTGCCGCGAAAATCACCCGTTGCGAGCAAGAGGACGAGGTTGTCATTCATGTTTCAGATTAAAAATAAAATCAGGAATGGACGAGAGAAACGTGGAATAAGAACTAGAACCGTTGAAATGTCGTTAATACGAATTATCACTATTGTCCGCGGAGTACACAAAAATCTTTTCGCGGGAGAACGATTCTAAAAATAGCCGAAGGTGTAACTACGCTGCTGTCACTAATCAGCACAGATATAGAGGCTCCGGGGTGATTAAAATTAATGTCTAGCAAGAGTAGCGCATGGGTTTAAACTCGCATACGCGCCTTTGAAATGGAAATCTACAAATATACGTTTTTAAAGTATTTCTTGTCTATGAGCAGTCCTCGAACCTAGCTCGCCCGGTTAAAAAGTTGAATAACCTCTGTAATACGAACAAGGGACATTCTAACTCAGTGTTCCTCTCCACTAGCGGAAAGGAACATTGTGTGACAGTTGTGGTAAATTGATGGAGAGCGTGACACGGGGAAGTTCCAACTAGTTCCCAGGCTGATACGGATGAATGACGTGAGTCACTCACTGCTTTCCGCTGAAAAAAAGTTCAAAAAGTGGATCAAGATTGCCGCGACTAGGAGCGTCCAAGAAAGCATGACTACGTAACTACGGCGGGACGCAGTGAGGCAGACCACCCCTCCCCTTGATATTTATAAGTCAACGTCTCAAATTTAGTGGCAAGGTGATCGTCTCACGCTAATAAAACGAGGGTATGCATGCACCGGTATATCTTCGCCTTTATACCTTAGTATACATTGAAACCTTACCCTCGGGACAAGGAGAAGGGCCTCCGTGTACCTTTAATAGAGGTAATAGGTTACAAAGATTATATGAGCGTTAATTGTGCCGAGACAAAGGTTTGTGTGTGTCCTCTTAAAGGAGGTGTCCTTTAATAGAAGGGTCCTCTTTATGGAGGTGTCCCAAAGTAGAGGTTCCACTGTATTTTGAAGTGGCTACACGGTTACTCTGTGTAACCACTGTTTTGGGAACACTTTTCCAGCGTTGCTAGCCAACTCTTGATTACGATGACTCGTGCCCTTCACTGATATTTAATCTTGATTCTCACTCGCGTGTTAAATATTTCTTTTCATTCAGCGAGTTCTTCTATTCAGCGCCTTCGCGATGTCAGCCATGTGTCAAGCGGGCTTTGACGTCATAGATGTGTATCCGCTGACCGACTCGTATCCTGGTGGTACATTGGAAGGGGACGTCGTTCACTATCCAAATAAAGTGTTCGTCACTATGGAAACGCTGCTGGAGAAATATAAGGCGCACAACAACCAGAGACTGGTCACAAGTGAAGGAAAAGAAAGATTTAGACGCTGTACCAGTTGAAGGAAATTCTGAAATTTCTAAGTTATTTTTGATGAAAATGTGACAAACTGATATGACCTTTCTTTTTGTAGGCCAACGAGGATTAGTAGACACTCATCGTTATTACAAATGCAGTCGAACCTCTATTAAGCGGCCAGTTATCAAAGTCCCGAAACTATATTGTCAATGTAATACTGTAAATAAACCCTATTAAGCGTCCACCTCTATTAACCTCTATCAGTTAAGCGACCGTCCCGATGAGGGTTTTCCTATTGTTTTTACCCCTATTAAGCGGCCACCTATAATTTAATACACGTAGTTTGGCCTTGTTTTGAAAAACCTGATGACAGATACGAGTCCAAAATAGAAGGTGACGACTGATTAAAACATTCAAGCACACGTTTATTATCGTCTTGATGTGATTCCGTTCTCACTAATCTTTTGATTTTCTACCAGGCCTTATGCTAATTTATGACGAACCCTATTAAGCGGCCACTTGCCATTTCCCCGAGGGTGGCCGCTTAATAGGGGTTCGACTGTACGCGAATATAATCCCGGCCTGAACAATCGATGGAAATCGATCATCGGAAATCCAATAGATCAATCGATAACAATTAGTTAATTGATATCGATTGTTATTGACCAATCGATGACCAATCGATAATCACATGGAAATGTTTGTTGCCTCATCGAATGTTATCGATTGCTATTGGTTTTCATCGATTAGCATATTGTTTAAAAAGAGTAACTCTACCCAATTACAAATTCGGAATCAACCAATCAGAAGCTCTATCTACTGATCTGATTTCCTACGAAATCAAGTCACTGACGTGATTTGCCCCAAATCAGGACAGTTTGGAAACAACGATGAATTTTCCAAAGCAAAATGCTAGGACGTTACCGTTAAACGACTCTTAAACTTAAAACAGGAAAATGTTGACGAAGCAAGTAATTTGAAGGACATTTATGAAGAAAAACGTAGCTAACTTTCGCGCCAAAATCGCGGCTGCTGCACTACGTAAAATCGTCCTAAAAAAAAGTCAAAAACGATAACATTCGTCAAATTCGCCACAGGAAAAAGGAAGGAGGACATTTATGGTAATATGATGGAAATTCTGGCACTAGTAAACAGTTAATTTTAAAACCATAAACAATGAAGATAACGAGTACAAATTCACATCGACGGTCGGAACGTGTGACACATTAGGCACCTTAAGGCCCAGTTCAGACGCCGTACTTCACATGAGCCGAATCGAATTCGAATTTAGGCCGACCCAAATTAATTTAGACCGGCTGAATTGATTCAGACGCCGAGCTTAATTCAGATCCGAATTCATTCAGCCGTTCTGAATTGATTCAGACGCCGTACCTCACATGAACTTAATTCATCGAATTCGATTCGGCTCATGTGAAGTACGGCGTCTGAACTGGACCTAAGCAACAGACGTCGCGACGGCAACCGGAAACGTGAACTTCCTTTCGCGTGTTACTGCGCATGTATAAGACGTTGCGACTCGTTGTCGAGAACGGGAGAACGTCATTCGATCAGGTTTGACGTTGCGAGGAGAACGTCTGTGAGTTCTCAATTGTTTTTATCACTTCAAGCTCGCTTTTCGAAATTATTTCGAATTGACGAACTTCCTAAACTCATTACGGATCCCGGCGAATTTTGGTTTCATGGAAAATGTAATCGCTTAAACGGAGTTTCTGCGATAAAGCAAAGCTCTTCGATTTATAATTTCGATCGTACGGAAGACTATCGCCTTGTTGTGGATGAGACTGCAGATTTCAAGTAGGTTGTTAAAAATTGTAGCTTTTCTAAAATTCCTGAATACTCCAGTGTTTTATTTTACCGTTGTACCTAATTGTTTTTGAGTTTCACTACAAATAGCCATCTTCCTTGGAAAGCTTAAATTATTAAAAGTAAACATATTCTTCTGGTTTGCAGTGCGTGATATGTTTGATTTATAAAATAAATGTTTGGACAAACACCAACACTATACTATCTGCTAAACAGTAGTAGAACATGCACAGTAGTTTGCTTCTCTTGCAAAAGTGAAAAGATTGATTATTTGTACATTCAAAATAGCAGCAATAATACTTGCCGTCTCAAGAGGGGCTCTCAATTATATCTTACTCCAGGCGTAGTCAATCGATAGAAAACGATATCGGAAATCAATCGATTTACTCATAATATACTCACCACAGGATATTGCAATTAAAAATTACTGGGGAAAGAACAGAAGGAAAAAACAGAGGAAAATGGGATATTTATCGTAATTAGTGGGATTCCCAAATTAGGTAGTAATGGTACATTGCCTCATATGCCTTGAGTAGGCAACCAATCAGATTGTCCAAAATCGCAATATCCTAGGCCTGTGGTGAGTATATTATAACAATCGATATCAATCGCCGATTGCTATCGATTGATATCGGTAATCGATAACAATCGAACTCACAGAAAAAAAAAATTATCGATTGTTATCGATTGGCAAAAATCGATAACAATCGATAATAATTGATAATAATCGATAACAATCGATAAACATCGATAATCCAAAGGAGTATTTGTTTCAAAGGGCGTGTTTAAAACACGAAATGGCGAAATGGCGAAATGGCGAAATGGCGAAATGGCTGTGTGTGAAACAGCACTGTCAAGAAAAGAGAGATCCAGGCGTTTGTTGTTCCACTGAAATCTTCGTATTTTTGGGGTACAATTGAACAACGGGGCAATAAATCCCGACAAACTGTCAAGCATTAATGATCGCAAGGGGTGTACGTAGAAATAACACTTACACACTTTGACGAGGTAAACGAACGAGCCACCATCAAACGATTCATTAGAGACAACGGCTATTTATCGTTTGCCGCCATTATGCCACGTACTTGGTGTCACGTGACCTCTTCAGGGCAGTGGAGAAGGGACTTGCACTGTGCAAAATGCGCGCCAAAACTATGGTAAACTAATAGAATAGTCACCTAACGTTACACGAATAATCCAAAATACAGGGGTTGTGAGACATGTTTGACAGTCTTGTAACAGTGGATTCAATTCCATACACGGAACCACAGTGGACTCAGAAACCAACTGGCGAACCTCCCGTGCGCGGACACCCTCGGGACCAGCAAAAGTGTCCGTTTAAGAGATCTATCCGCTTACGGGAGGTTCGACAGTACATAGTATAATTATTCCGCTACAACCCCCAAATAATTATCAACATAAAACACAAAATTCCCTGATCCAAGTGAACGTTAACTGTATTATTCAAGAGTTCTTTACTAAATTAATGCTGGCTTCTTCAACTCAGTTTTGTTCCTACATGAAGCAGGCATCGTACACGCCGCCAGAACTCAACAACAGGTAACGTCAAATGTGAACAAGCCAATGACGTCAGTGACCTGTGTTTACAAACTTAATTGCTAAACACAACTAGATGAAAAATAACACCTCCAACCACTGGTTTCCATGCTATGGTCGTTCGCAATAGATTATTAGCAGTGCTTGTTTTGGCGATTTGAAGGTGCATCTGCGGTTTTTAAGTTAATGGCTTACTTAACTTGAACCCGCCACCAATCAACTTCGTTCGATTATCTGAGGTTTTTGATTGGGTGAAAATCTTGCTAAACTCTCCCGCTGGTCTGATGTCCTTGAATATGACGTCACTTGTAGTAGCGCTACTTCTATTAAGTTTTCCCCAGCCATTCTTTTCTTGGCGGCCCCAGGCCACATTATCATAACACGGTATCATTATGGCGAGCCAGTCGATCCGTGCCCGGCGATGACGTAACCAACCTCGACGGAAGTCCTCTAATCTTTTCATTTCTTTCCTTTTAGGAAATTTGAGAGTTGGTCTACCATGTTCCTTTAAATCTAAGTAATGATGTGAAAGAATCAAAGATAACGCGCACAAGATAAGATAAGGCCACAGTCGCTGCAAGCGAAGATGCAAAACAGTGCGAGAACGTTCCATAGCCATGATAAAGGCGTACCGCAAGTCTGTAAAGAATACTGATCCCAGTGGAATGTTATATTATCGCTCATCGGCTGTCTAGCAAGTTCCTCCAGATGAAGCTGCAAAGGAAGGATAAGTTATGAAAGTATTTCACACAGGCATTCTTGACCCCAGAGCCTTTTCGCTTTTGACTTTTTTGACAGACATTCGCAAAAGAGAAGAGCTCTGGGGTCGAGAATGTCACACAGGCACATGGATTCGTACCTAGGGTGATGTCATTTTCTAGAGTGAGAAGTCAAATGTAGATATACAGCTGTTTCGAGAAAGGTTGTCGGAAAAAAGCGCACGCGACAATCCCGAAAGGAAATCTGGGAAATGGTCAGCAAGGTACGTTCCTGACACTGTAGCTGTCAAACTTACATTTGTTACTTTCTTCACTCGCAAACTTAAAACTTAAAACTTAAAACTACCCACAAAATCTTTCGGGATTGTCGCGTGCGCTTTTTTCCGACAACCTTTCTCGAAACAGCTGTATAAATATCTACAGTCAACTCTCGCCTTGTGGACACCCCATCATTACGGACACCCGCTATTACGAACAAAATCCAGCCCCCCGGCAAAAGCGCTATAGAGGTTTGACTGAAAATGACTCCCGCTATTACGAGCTCTCCCTATAGGGAATTACGGAAACTTTCGTGGTACCAGCATAATAATTTTATTGTTTGACTCTCGATAAAGTAGACACCTTAAACTTCTCATATGACATATTTATGTATTAACTACAGTCTATTGTTCGTCATGTGTCAACTTGTATAAATACACTCGATTGCGCATCGATCTCTCGGTACAGGACTTTTTTTTTTTGCTTGCGCCTTTAAGTCAGTCAATATATTGGGAACAAAACATTAAACACAACTGGAACATAATGAAACGGAAGAAAGAAAATTAATATGGTCAACGTCCGGCTGCTGCGAAACTAGTGTAAAATGCGAAACCACTTAGGACACGTCCACACTAATGTGTTTTCGTTTGAAAATGCATACTTTTCGATGCGTTTTCGCCTATCGTCCACACTACAACGCTGTGCGTTTTTATCGAAAACGCATACCTTTGAAAACGCTGTACAGTGTGGAGACATTTGAAAACGGAGCGATTCGAAAACGGAGCCAAACGAAAACGCATTAGCCCGGGGGGGGGGGGGGGGGGTACTCAAAAAAGTTTTATACGGGGAGGCTCCGCCCAGAGGTCCAACCCCTTACCCTTTCATATACCATTTTTCACAGAAAAGGTAACCCCATTCATATACCTTCCATAGCAAATAATACCCCTTTCATATACCTTCCATAGAAATTATGAAAATGGTACCCCTTTCACATACCTACAGTAGAAGCACTGCATCCCTTTTCTATACCCTTGTAATGAACTTAATGAACAATATATATCACCAGAAATCATCAAGCATTACCAGTAGAGATGTTAATATCATTTACTCGTGAAATCCCTACCCTTTCATATACTTCAACTCGTGAAATCCGTACCCTTTCATATACTTCAACTCGTGAAATCCCTACCCTTTCACATACCTCGAGCCTAAAAAAGGATCCCTTTCGGGCGGAACTTCCCCGTATAGTCCATTATAGGGAGTACCCTACCCTAAGTCTATCTATCTCAACACAAAACAGAATATTATTCAAACGGCGTGGCAGTATTCGCAACGTGCGAATATTTTAACAATAAGCTTTTTTCGATTACGTAATAAACCGCTACTGCACTTCTCCTTGGAGTCTGTAAGAACAGATTAACTCTGACATCGCGGCCAGGTTTCTAAACTAAAAGTCTAAACCAGCAAATTACAGCTTACCTTTTTATTTTTTATTTTTATTTTTTTTCCACATAATGTATTTCACATAATTCCAAATACAACATAAAATACAGCAATAAATACGATTCTAATGACTATACACTTGATACTAGTAACAATATAATAATAATACAGTACAAAAAAACTAATCAAGAAAAAAGAAGGGAAAAAAAGGAAGGCGCGCAAGCTAGAAGGCTGTTTATAGATAAATATATACATTTCAGACTATAAAAAAGAATGAATAAATAAATTTAAGGAAGAGCACATTCTTCTATTTGCCATTGGAAAACCACTTTTCTTTGAAATTCTTCTTGATTTGGTTTCTTTTCCAGACACTTACAGGCATAAATATAATGTTGTAAAAGAATGATAAATAAGTAGTCTGCGCTTTTGGTAGTCTGTTGGCAGGGTTAAAAGGGATATGTCGTTGAAAGTGATTTGCTTACTAGAAAGTTTTATATTAGTGTTATGCTCATGATTAAACCAAGTTAAAGCTTTAGCGTAAAAGGTTGTCGTCGTAGTGCAGTCTATAAATGTATGTTCTATAGAGTCTAGACAGCTTACCTTTTTATGTTAGTCGTACTACGTTTTTAACCAGTGATGCACCGTCCTGAAGGGCACTGCCTGTTTAAAAACCGTTGTAGATCTCGGTTATTAGCTCGATCACAAAATGGAGATTGTATTGCACAATCAAAAGAAAAATAATTTCAAGTTGGAGATAAACCATGTTCAGCCAGCTGAATACATATATAAAAAAACAAAACCAAACAACGTTGTCACGTTTTTATGCATTTTCAAGTTCATAAAAATGGTAATCAGATCACATGACAACTGCCACTCATATTTTATTCATTTTGGAACTTTGTACACCTGTATTTTTGAACAATGCTCTGTCTACTTCAAGACGCAATAGTGATCGGTCTACGTTCCCGAGGAGCCTGTTATAAATGTATTTAAATTATTTCTTCCTTTTGTCGCTCAAGAGAGGATGATCTAAGAGAACACATGATAGTTTTTTTCAATCTATTTTAAGCTTTGCGCCATGCTGTGAACGTTATTTTAGTTCTCGTCCCCATGGTCGCACGGCCAATGATCAGAGGCTCAGATGTCATTTCGAAGATTTTTCTCGCCGTCGTGTTGACATCCGTCTACTGAAACTGATCAATCAGGTGTCTCCCTTAAAATAGCCGCGCAGTATGACCACGCGCTAAAATTAGATTGAAAAAGATTCTCATTGGAAGAGGCCCATGTATGGGGGATGTGTTCTCTTAGATCATCCTCTCTTGGTCGTTAGAGTCGTACAATTGGTCGTTACCATTCAGCTATCGACAGAGGGGACTGCTGTGGATCTACGGCGATTCCCTTGCGGTGCGCTTGGTGCAATCCGTAGAGTCGCGTTCTCTTTGTAAAAGGCTCTACTGGGGATGTCGCAACAGCTACAACTGGATCTATCCTGTAGCAAGCGAGAAACTAAGTAAAGAACAAGATGACGATCTGGATTTCAGGCCTGAAGAAGTCATTGAAACAATTGTCAGTGTTCTTCGCAGGCCAGGCATGCAGCGGGAAGAAAGTGTACTACTGTTAAATCTCGGACTCCATTTTCCCATCAGCGTCAACTTTAGAACTTTTCAGAAGCTCATTGGAGACCTAATAGGCGTGTTGAAGGAAACTGTAGTGGATTCACACGGGTTAAGAGTTCCGAGGTATAAAGCAAAAATTATCTGGAAATCATCATCTGCTATTCACAAAGAAAAGGCTGAAGTGAAGAACAAGACCAACTGGAGATTCTTCACAACACAGGTATTTATCAACAACGTTAACAACGACATTTATTTGTACCAAAAATAAAGGGGACAAAATTACAATATTATAGCAGTTATTACAGTTGAAATATACTGTAGAAGCAGAGACCAATACAACGTAGATTTTTAAGTTTTTTAAGTACTATATTTCGACTGGCCATACCAGTCTTCTTCAGTTACAATGAGGAAATTTTACATTGATATACGTGTTATATAGTAGCTACTAACAGTTTTTGCGTAATAACGGAAATACGTCAGAGAGATAACATAGATTGACAGTAAAACAATAGAATAAAATAATGCAGGGAAACTAAATATCTAGTTGAGCCCGCAGTCAAGTATTCTTTTGTTTTTAAAAAGTATGCAAACGAGTTAGGCTCGATTTAATAATAATAAATTTAATTTTTAAAGAGGAAACCTACATCACAGTCCGCCGCTCTCTCGATTCTGGTCTTCGTTCTGGCTCATTTTCTCGAACAGCGGCTGGTAATCTGAGCCTACAAATGAGGCTAATGGGCCAATACAATGCCAGATTGACCCTTTCGCCCCGTTTGCATGCCAAACGGCAAACAATACCAGATTGACCCTTTCGCCTCGTTTGCATGTCAAACCGATGACATTTGTAACAAGAATTTTCGAAGAAAATATAACCGGGCTTTTTTTATCAAGCAAGCAAGCCGTTTTACCTGCTTTCTTGCTTGAAATCTATCAGATTAGTCACGGCAGTCACGCTGAAGTCTGATGTTTGCGTATAGTGCCTACTGTCAATTTTCTTGCCTCTGAGCAGTCTTTGAAGATCATTCCTCAATATAAAGCCAAAGTTGAATAAGAGGAAAAAACACGACAACATAGGTACGAATCGGTGTTGAACCATCAATCGCAGACGTTCCGCGTTGCACCATCATCATTCGCAGCTATTCTAGTCACAGTTCGACAAATTGCGTGAGTCAAAATGTGATATTGTAACGTAATGGTTGTTATTTATAAATCTTCTGCATACAAGGAAGTGAATTGCTGCACCAACACGAAAAAGTAATGTATTTCACACTAAATAAACAGCAGAGTATTCATGTTCAAATCAAAAGTAATAGCTTGATATGAAATTTGACCTAACGGCGACCCTGGTTTATCACAGACGTAGACTCATGTGACCCCATGACGTAATCGTCCTTATTTATAAATCTGCATTTCTCAGCAAGTTTCTGTTTTTCTCAGAAAATATACGGAAAAGATATGTATTTCACACAAAATGACAATTATTTAACAGGACAATATTCATAAAATATCATTTAGGCAAAGGATGACCCTGGCGAAATCTAACGTAGCCTTGATAAAAACATAGGCACGCAATACGTGCAAGAGCTATTTTTTGGAGTGGTAAAAAATGGTGTTATGGATCATGAAAAGATTGGATTGGAAACTGTAGATCAATGTCCCCTCTACTAACTATGCTTTAGTATACAACAACACTAGTGTATTTTAAGTTATCAAAAATCAAGCACTGTGGCTTGTTTTCCCGGCAAACAATTTTGTGCTGGACACTGATTATATTCAATGGACGATCGAATGTTTCCAGTCAGAGAATATTCAAACGTTTTTTATATTTTATTAATTTTACTTGGGTGGTTTAAGGTTACTATATACCTTCAAAGGACAGAATTGGTCCAAAAAATCCGGACACGCTACATTTTTTAGACTTGAGACACCCCTGAAGGTACACGGTAACCTTAAGTTTTAAATTGAAAATAACGTTTGGTGTCGTCGATTAGAAAATAATGCAGTTCTTGGATGTTAAAAGCGTAACATGAGAGATTGGACTGCATTGGTGTTTTGAGATAAAGAATATTTTCCAAACATTTTGAAAAGTTACATTTGTTACTGACTGGTCAAACTCAAAGACTCCAAGGGTTGAATGTCAGAGCAGTCCGCTACCCATGCTCCCCCAGTCCGCGATCCAGGTGGAGAGGATCGCGGGCACACCGAAACACCCACAGCTGGAGACTGAGCCTACCCCATCCTGGGTTTATTTTATAGTAGTCAACTATTGGAAAGAAACAGGCAAAGAAACAGTTGGAAATTAACGAATGCGTGACAATTGAACAAACCTGCGTTACACATGACAAGTGTCAACAAAAGTATTATATTTAGGTATTAAAACATTAACCATTTGTGTTGTGGTTCATCAAGAAATATTTGTGCCAGTACAATGTGTTGTTTTAAATAGTAAATTGTACTCCTTATCATCGTATAATAATTAAAGGTCTGCGTAAAATATTCATGTAAATTTGATTGATGACCCTTTGACCCTGACATGTTGTAATGCATTCATTAATCAAATACAAAATGCTAAAATTTAATGACAATTCACATAGCAGAACACCAAGAACTGCAAATTGTCACAGTACCTTGAAGGAAAAAAATTTCTTGATTTCAATCCAAAGAAAAACATCATTTTGATTCAAATTTAGGCTCTAAGCTACAAGTAATTTAATTAAATTTACATTTGAAAACAAGTGTTCAAATTATATTTTGTTTTTGATATCCATATTTCTACTGGCAGCAAATTTGTACCAAACTGGAAATAAATACCATATATTGAAAATCCTTGTGATAAATCGAAGAGAAAATATTTTATTTTATTCAACACGCAGATATTTATCCAACTGAGAAACACGAACTAATTCAATTATCACGAGCGTACGAAAAACAAAAGTATCAGGTTACATCCTTTGCATGAAAAACAAAATTATCAGGTTACACACGCCTGCATTACAACCAAAAGTATCACATTACATACATTTCTGTTTTACCGAAATTAAATGGTTAACATTGCAGATCATAAAACGTAAAAAGTTCTGTGAATAAAATCAACCCAAGAAGATTTACCGAAAGTCAACTATTAACAAGAAGACAAGAGAACTTGCGTAAGCATATTTCAACTTTTCTCTTCAAAATACTAGTATCTGCTCACGAATTTACCACTTCACGTGAAAATGTCTGCACTCAACAGCAAAACATCGCAATAGCGCGTGTTAGCAAAAATCAAATTCTGTTTGGCATGATTCGTCACCAAATCCTCGAATATTCGAAGTACAGGTTACTTTAGCGCGGAATTCTCAACCGGGGAAAATAATAGAGACTTCTGGTAAAATCTCATGAATGAACATATAAACAGTAACAATACAAAGGATACTAGGTCTTAGTTTTCGAGGGTCGTAGTTTTCGTAACACCCCTATTTCTTCTTCTTTATGTTTGTTCCTTCGTTTCTTACTGCGTGCTGAATCGGCGTCCATTGATACTTTCAAATAGGTTTTCCTTTTCTGGCGCTAATTACCAGCTTAGGTTGCCTTCATCTTCTCGAAGGGATCGATGTCTTAGTTATAGTTATATGCCGGTCTTTCACACAAACAAAGATGGCAGTCCGAAAATTGCTCTTCTTCTGATGCAGCTTTACAAACGGCAATTTCATTGGTTGTTGAACTAAGTGTTGTTGATGGTAGTCCGATTTTGATTGGTGGGACAAACATACATACCTCGCTACATCGTCCAATACGACAGCTAAGAAGCTATTTTTTTTGAAAAAAATAGCTCAAAAATTGATCTAATGGCGCTTCCAGTGTATGTGATGTACGTACGCACCTCACAGACAATCTCTTCAAGTCACGATTCGACGTGACCCTATGACGTAATCGTCCAAATATAAATCTGCACGTCTCAGCAAGTTTCTGTTTACATAAATCTGCGAGTCTGGGCAAGTTTCTGTTTTCCTTTTCGGAAAAGAAATGTATTTCACACAAAACAAACAGGACAATATTATGACCCTGGCGAAATGTAACGTAGCCTTGATAAAAAAAAAATTGATCTAATGGCGCTCCTAGTGTGTCCACCTAGTAGTGAGTACAATGATTTAATATTTTAACGAGTCAAACTCACCGACGTTGCGAAATCTGTACGCCGCTCCGATGTGTTTACGCGGTCCTAAATTAATATCTATTTGGACCAGTCCAACTTTCACATAGGCTCGATTTCCGCCGCTCTCTCGAGTCCGGGCTTCGTTCTTCCCCGAGAAAATCTTTCACAAGGCGAATACATTCATATATATTCATACTCACCCCTAGCTCTCCTCCTAGCACTTTGGCGGAGTAGAGCAGAGGTAGCGGTATGCAAAGTGATCGACGACAAAAAAAACAGAAGCTATTTTATTAACCGGGCTGGGCCCCAGGCCCACGCCCGGTTAATAACTGCAATTATCAAAGACTAAAATCCAGAACATCGGACATTTTGGAGTAAAGTAGGAAGAAGGCGAGGCCGAGGATGGAAATCATTGCAAAACTAAGTTCTGTACTATGCTAATTATCTCAGGTATAAATACTGCTAGTTTAATATCCTTGTGACACTACACATTTTGCACCCAAAAAGCGTGAAATGCTGGACTGAGGAACCGTCCTTTCTACAGTGTAGCATTAGATCCCCTTGTTAACCTATATTTAGCCAGTTCCAGGCGTTTGGATAGTGGGAATCTCCTCGCCTTTTTTTCGCCTTTTTTGCGACGTTCCCCCACTATCCGAACGCCAGGAACAGGTGTAAAGAGAGAGATTTCAGGAGGATTAGCTCGCTTCCCTCTTTTACGTAGAACTCACAATAGACTTGTTTTTGTTTCCACAGTTTAATAGTACTCTCTTGGATACAGTTTTCAACTCTCTGATCTAAAACTTTTCTCGCGTTGCTTATATGTGGATACTTTGGAAACTGTCAATCTTATGCCAGACTGACGCTCAATCTTAGGTTAGGCTTACGTAAGAGTCTCACGTGGCTCTAGTAAAACGTAAGTACGCTTGCGCAGAAAACTATTAGCATAATGTCCCTCGAGCTAGCAATCATTGTCAAAATGTTCTTTTCCGACGAATTTTACCATCGTTCCCAAAGTATCCATCAAAAACAAAACAACAGGAGAAATATAAAATTTACAAGCTGCATTCTTATCGATTAAAATTTAAGAGTTATAGTAAGTTCACAAATAAAAGTTGTTGTTAAAGATTTTACACAATCGTCGTTACAAGTAAAAGGTTGCATAAATTTTAGTTTCGTGGGTCGGCCCTGAAGTACCGCCCTTTTCCATATCATTAACTAGTACGTGTTCTCGAGCTGAAACACATTCCACTGAGTCAACATTAGTTTGAAAGGGAGTTTTCAGCTTTGCGCGAAGTGTGAACGAGATCCGGAAGTAAGTAAATAGCAACACTTTAACATCCGAAAAAGTTGCTTAAATGGATATATTTTCACTGAAAAATAAGACGGTAGCATAAGAACAAGCTACGCTAACCAAAACTACTATTTCCAGGAAGAGCGCTTAGAAAAACCTGACTTTGTTTTTCTGACATTATCTTGACGAGACACCTACGGGGTCCAATCAAAATAATGGTAAACAAGGTTGTGGGACTAAGAATATTTTTAGCAAATAATAAGGCTCAGAGGAATACGAATCAGCTCGAGTTTCATGGATAAATCAACTGGTATGATCTTAGCAAGAATGCTAGATTGTAACACTAAAAACAGCCGAAAGTATAACATAAATAATTTCCAGAACAGTAATGAACTTTAATAATTTCTGAATAAGTCCATTAGTCAATGGTGAAAGCAAACACATTAGTACATATTTTTCGGAATGGTTAATTCCCTAGAAACACAACATTTGCCGTGTACCAAAACCATACCAGGAGAAAATATCATTTGATCACCATCAAAGGAATAGTCTCAGTAAGAGACACAAGTTGATGAGTTACGAGTAAACCATGAAGTTCTTTTTAAAATTTCCCTGATTATATTTCATAATGCTATATTTCCGACACCAAAAACCCAGTTTCCTTTCATATTTTAATATGGAATAAATAAATGTACGAAATGTTTCATTGCTTGCATTTTTGTTGTTTTACACAGGCTAATCTATGTTCTGGCATGCACGTTATTTGTTCTCTTTCATTCAGCGAGTTCACCTGTTCAGCACCTACGCGATGTCAGCCATGTGTCAAGCGGGCTTTGACGTCATAGACGTGTATCCGCTGACCGACTCGTATCCCGGTGATACATACGACGAGGTCCACTACCCTGATAAAGTGTTCGACGCGATGGAGACAATGTTGGAGAAATACAAAGTACACTACAACAAACGAGTACTCGACAACACCAAGAAAAGTAGAATGCAACCCTTAGGCCCAGTTCAGACGCCTTGCTTCACATGAGGCGAATCGAATTCGAATTTAGGCCGACCCAAATTAATTTAGATCGACTGAATTGAATCAGACGCCGAGCTTAATTCAGCCGAACTTAAATTAATAGGGGAAAATTGCTGTTATATAGAAAAATACATACCCCTTATTCGATGGTTTAACATATAATACGCGCGGATATTTTGCGAGTTGCGTAGTATTTTTCCGAGCCCCGTAGGGGCGAGGAAAAATGCGAGCAATGAGCAAAATGTCCGCTCGTATTAGATGTTAAACCATCGAATAAGGGATTTATTATTCTACTGCAAAATTACCCGACTATTATGCTATTTTCCGTATTCGCTCTGTTCAAGTAGTCAATACCGTGTCATATTTTACGTGTTCTCTTGACCTTATATGGTGAAATGACGTAATAGTAGAATAATAAATTATAATAATTCGTGCATTTGTTTCGGCTCATGTGAAGTTCGGCGTCTAGATAGATAGATAGATAGAAGATAGAAAACTTTATTTACGTGTCAAGCCTTCTAGCCTGGGAAAATCCCATACTAATTTGGGGACACAAAAAAATAAATAGATACTAACTAATTGAAAATATTTAAAACTGTGTAAAATATCTAATAATAGTATAAAAATCTAATACTAATCATACTAATCTAACAATCTAGTAGTAGCTGATCTAATAATCTGATAATTGAATAATAATCGCTAAAAAGTTGATATATATAAAAGTGATACGATTATATACTTATGATGAGCAGAGGGAACAACCCTTACAGCCATCATCCACCAGTGAACTTATATCACATTTACGAATCTTGTTTTTAAAAATATTTAAAGTTTTTGCAGATCTAACATCTGGAGATAATTTTCCCCATAACTTAGGTCCAAGTTAACACAAAAAATGCTTACCGTATGTTACAGTATTATAACTAGGTATGGAGAAATCTGATTGTCTTAAAAAGTAGGAAGAATTATGATTATTAAAAATGTTACAGATATAAGTTGGACATAGTTTATGCTTCACTTTGTACATAAGGATGCAAATATCCTGCAAGCGCCTATTCATCAGCGTTGACAGCTCAGCCCTCTTAAGTAATTGTGAATAACTTGCATGCTTGTATCTGTACACTGCCCTCAGTCCTCTTCCCTGCAGTCTTTCTAGTTTTCGCGCATTACTAGATCTACAAAAATGCCAGACTAAATGGCAATACGTAAGGTACGGTAAGACTGCTGATTTACATTAAAAGACTGATTTAAATTAAAGACTGCTGAATCAAAGCCGGTCCACAGCCGTTATTCTCGGCTGAGCCAGGCGGGAAGAACGGCTGAGCCGATCCGAATTCATTCAGCAGTTCCGAATTGATTCAGACGCCGTACCTCACATGAACTTAATTCATCGAATTCGATTCGGCTCATGTGAAGTACGGCGTCTGAACTGGCCCTAAGTAAACGGTTATTATTATTATTAGAGATGATTTACTGTCCGTACTACGGAGTCTCGAGGGTTTGTGTACGTTTCAATATTGTTCCCAGAGTCCTCGTTACCCTTGTCAAGCGAAGGAGCGGCCAACAAGTAAAGTATGAATAGATTATATATGCAGGGTACAATATATGTCCCCATACACCAAGTACCTACCACAACAAGGACCTCTGGGATAAAGCGTTCCGCCATGACAGGATTCTTGGACTTCCGGTTCTACTGCGTATGTGTTCGACTCCATGTTTCAAAGGGACGCACACACAATTATTGACTTACTGCGCATGTCAGGCGGAACGCTTTATCCCAAAAATCCTTGTTGCCCGTTGCTGCCGCTGTACAAGGGTAACGAGGACTCTGGGAACGAGAGTGTGTACGTTTTTTGTTTTGAATAGGCCATTTCCGAGTTGCCTTTTGCCTCTGTTTCAAAACGAGTCCTGGTGCGAAACCTTTGATATGAAAGCATCAGCTATTGACCTTCATTTGCCGACTTGTTTTGAACTCGAGCGCTCTCGAGCGCGCTCGACCCAGTCTCGCTCAGCATCAAACATCGCACAAGAGCGCAGTTCGCGTTTCACCGCCCATGCTTTCCAGCGCCCAGGGCGTGATCTAATCCTGCTGCTTTCTGCATGTTTTATCGCAGCGATGATTTGTGATGGCTTACTTAGACAAATATATTTGTTTTTTTTGAAACCTTGTAAAGAAGCTTACAAATAAACTGCAATTTGTATCTGTCCTTCAGTCGTCTGATGTATATTGCATATGTTTCTTTTCAGCCTCCTTCCCGAGCGCACCAAATCCCCGAGCGGAGAGCCGACGAAGTCGGCGCCAACTTGACAAAATTGCAAGAAAATATATATTCACGTGACTGAATACAATATGCTAATCGATGAAAACCAATTGCAATCGATAACATTCGATGAGGCAACAAACATTTTCAGGTGATTATCGATTGGTCAATACCAATCGATATCAATTAACTAATTGTTATCGATTGATATCGATCGATCGATTGGATTTCCGATGATCGATTTCCATCGATTGTTCAGGCCGGGATTATATTCGCGTACAGTCGGGGAAATGGCAAGTGGCCGTTTAATAGGGTTCGTCATAAATTAGCATAAGGCGTGATAGAAAATCAAAATATTAGTGACAACGGAATCACATCAAGACGATAATAAACGTGTGCTTGAATGTTTTAATCAGTCGTCACCTTCTATTTCGGACTCGTATCTGTCATCAGGTTTTTCAAAACAAGGCCAAACTACGTGTATTAAATTCTAGGTGGCCGCTTAATAGGGGTAAAAACAATAGGAAAACCCTCATCGCGACGGCCAAAGGGTGACCGCGGTCGCTTAATAGAGGTGGACGCTTAATAGGGGTTTTATTTACAGTATTATACTGACAATAGTTTCGGGACTTTGATAACTGGCCGCTTAATAGGGGTTCGACTGTATTTGTAATAACGATGAGTGTCTACTAATCCTCGTTGGCCTACAAAAAGAAAGGTCATATCAGTTTGTCACATTTTCATCAAAAATAACTTACTGAAATTTCAGAATTTCCTTCAACCGGTACAGCGTCTAAATCTTTCTTTTCCTTCACTCGTGACCAGTCTCTGGTTGTTGTGCGCCTTATATTTCTCCAGCAGCGTTTCCATAGTGTCGAACACTTTATCTGCATAGTGAACGACGTCCAATCCACCACCAGGATACGAGTCGGTCAGCGGATACACGTCTATGACGTCAAAGCCCGCTTGACACATGGCTGACATCGCGAAGGCGCTGAATAGAATAACTCGCTGAATGAAAATAAATATTTAACACGCGAGTGAGAATCAAGATTAAATATCAGTGAAGCAACGCTGGAAAAGTGTTCCCAAAACAGTGGTTACACAGAGTAACCGTGTAGCCACTTCAAAATACAGTGGAACCTCTACTTTGGGACATCTCCATTAAGAGGACGCTTCTATTAAAGGACACCTCCTTTAAGAGGACACAAACCTTTGTCCCGGCAAAATTAACGCTCATATAATCTTTGTAACCTATTACGGAGGCCCTTCTTCTTGTCCCGAGGGTGAAGTTTCACTGTATACTAAGGTATAAAGGCGGAGGTATACCGATGCATGCATACCCTCGTTTTATAAGCGTGAGACGATCACTTCGCCACTAAATTTGAGACATACTTATAAATATCAAGGGGAGGGGTGGTCTGCCTCACTGCGTCCCAGCGTAGTTACGTAGTCATGCTTTCTTGGACGCTCCTAGTCGCGGCAATCTTGATCCACTTTTTGAACTTTTTTTCAGCGGAAAGTAGTGAGTGGCTCACGTCATTCATCCGTATCAGCCTGGGAACTAGTTGGAACTTTTGGATAATTCCCGTACATTTCCCCGTGTCACGCTCTCCATCAATTTACCGCTAACTGTCACGCAACGTTCCTTTCCGCTAGTGGAGAGGAACACTGAGTTAGAATGTCCCTTGTTCGTATTGCCCGTTCCGAAGTTCAAAAAGGGACTGGGCACTAGTTTACCTATTGTTCAAATTACGTCATATTAAAATTTTTTAATCCCATCACCAGATAGATTGCATAAAAATTATTAAGTTCACCAAGTTTGGTTATGTTAATTACATTACATAGTAACCAGGCTGTGAGCTGTCAAAGGTCGTCCAAATTCCATACAAACGTCTCTAATTCCGAGATGGCGTCCCCCAAATCTATACAAAGTCTCTAATTTTTCTGATTTTTGAAAGCCTTCTACATGGTTGAAATCCAACGAAACAGCCCCAAACTTGGTAAACCGACTAATTTTAATGTGATCTTTCTTGTGATGGGCTCCAATTTTTAATTAAATCAAAATTTAAAAACTCGTCCCCAGTCTCCATTTGAACTTCGGAACGGGCAATTACAGAGGTTATTCAACTTTTTAACCGGGCGACCTAGGTTTGAGAACTGCTCATAGACAAGAAATACTTAAAAAACGTATATTTGTAACATTTCCATAAGGTAAGAGCCCTAACCAAGGAAGTAGATTTTCCATTTTGAAGATGCATAAAAAACCCCATGAAATACTCTTGCTAGACATTAATTTTAAACATTCTTTTCGCATGCAGGAGCATATCACCCCGGAGCCTCTATCTGTGCTGATTAATGACAACAGCGCTGTTACACCTTCGGCTATTTTTAGAATCGTTCTCCCGCGAATTAACAAATTGTTATTGATGATGAATTGCGTCACAACATTGTCAAAGTAGCTGTGGATCTACGAGGCGTAGCCGAGTGGATCCGCAAACTACTTTGACAATGTTATGACAATGTCATGATCAATAACAGGACAGACGCATTAAAAACTGACGTCCATTTGTTTTTTACAAAAACAACAGGCCAAAACGATCAAGCGTAGACTTCAGACGAGGGGAAACTAAGTAAAAGTGAACTGAAAACGATTCAGTGAATCACGGCTTCGTGAACTTCAAACTACGTAAAATAACTCGATAATAAATTTCTTAGACAGATTTTCTAAAACTAACCTTTATTCCATTTGGAAATTCTTGTAAACCCGCTGAAATATTCGCAAGTTCAGTCCATTCTTATCAGTTGTTTTGAAGTTACACGCGGCAAAATAAACGGATTCCATAATTTCAATTCAATAATTGTAATTTCAGTTCGTTTTCTATCAGTATTATTATACGCTTTTGCAATACTGTAATGATTTATGGTCATGCAAATAAAGCTTATTGTTGTTGTTATTGTCTGTTGCACATACCTGCGTCGTCATAAATCTAGCTTCCGTTGACTGGGGCGCTGTTCCTTTATGCTTGCTGATGGCAGTTGTTGATTTCCAAATAACTTTTGCTTTATACTTCGGAATTTTTTTTCCTTGTGAATTAACTTCAGTCTCCTTCAAGATGTGTATTACATCTGCCATTAACCTCTGGTAGGTTGTAAAGTTAACACTTACTGGATAATGGAGTCCAATGTTTAAAAGCAGCACGCTGTCCTGGAGTTGCATGTCTGGCCTACCGAGAACGCTGCGAATGTCTTCCAGGATCTTTTCAGGCATGAAATCTAAATCATCGTTTAGTATACTGCTGTCGTCCGTTAGGGGATAGATCCAGTTATAACTGTTTGTGCAATTCAAGAACAGCTTTTTGCACAGGTCACGGGAGTTGAGTGAACCAAAGAGACGAAGGCCCAATGAATCGCCGTACACACACAGTGTGCCGCTTCTGCGGTATTTCGATGCAGGCAACGACCAGTTGTACAACTCTGTAGCTAGGGAAAGATAAAAAATGGAAAAGGTAGAAACGAAATTTAAACACAATCCACTGATAAAGAAAAAATTATTCAAGACTGTCACAGGTATCTGTGAGGGAATTAACAGTGGGCGGTAGATTTACAAGAGAAAACCTATATTGTATAACAGATCAATTTTATTTGTAATTCTTAGTTAAGTAGTTTCGTTAAGTATTTTATAAACTTTGTAAATAGACTAATTTTTTTAAATTGTATATAATTTTAGGTAGGTGTACCCTATTAGTAGAGGGCTTTCCCTCAGCTAAAACAATTTGACACATAAAAAAAGGTTTTGATTTGATTGATTGAACTCGTCCCCAGTCGTCTTTTGTCCTTTTTTGGAGAAAGGCGAGAGTCGCGGGAGACTGGGTAAAAAGGGAAGAGTGGTCGAGGAACTAGACTGCCGACTTGGTACATCAGGAACAAGTGATTTTGCCCTTGACTTGATGTTTCGACCAATCAGAATTGAGTATTTCCCCCATTACGTCAGATAAAACGTATGGATTTCTAGTTGATCACTTACCATCAAGATACGGCCGCCACGTGTCATTTGTCCACCGACCAAATCCATCCCACAAGTGGTTGCAGGCGTAAGGACAGGGTTGCTGGCGAATTTTGTCTGGGAAAATAAAAAAAAGACAAGACAATGAGATTGGAATACCCGATGATCCTTGCGTAGGGGGGGGGGGGGGGGGGGGAGGGAGGGGGACTCCCGGGGATGATGGTAGCAAATTTTGAAAATAACCCCTTAAAAGTACCAGGTTCCTGCAATTCTAAGACAAAACTAGTTCCTATTACAATAATTTTCCGTCAAGTTAAGTCAAGTTATTCACTAATAGCTATTCCACTGCTCCGCACCAACTTTCTAAACAACAGCTTCCGCTAGTGGTGCGGTGTTGTGGAACAGTCTACCTGTCAAACTGTGGCAGTCGAGTAATTTAGTAGCAAACAGATTTTAGAACTACCGTGCGTGAACAGACACTTGCCTTGTATGAAACATGGATAGACACAATAATATGATTTCCTTCTCGCTGAACCGAAACATCTTACTTGAAAAGAACATTTTTTTAAGGTGGCTGATAACGGTTTACAGACCATGCGCTTTGATGGATCGATACTACCACCCTATATCAGTTGATCAACTTGATGTCAAAATAAAGGTAAAATTTATTGCAAGAACGTTTCTTTTTTTTTCATTAAAAACTAAAAAATTCCAAATTTGGAAAAACATGCCTGCCAAAATATGGTTGCCATGATAACGGCAAGTCCCTAAATAATGACATGTCATACCAATATTAAAACAAGTTACAGTCGTTAGCGGGGCAGATTCCTCCACCCCGGTTTGAATAGGGTAGGCCAGTCTAATGTTTCCTTTGGACTGTAGCTTTGTATGTGATGGCTTATGCATGAGCAAGGAAGAAACGATTGTTTTATATCAAATGCAATCTCTAATGACATACCTGCCAAAGTCATGTTCATTTTTGCCTGTGGTACGTTTATTTTTAAATGGCTCCCAGGCTGTTTCAAGTAGTCATCCAGTGGGCCTAGAAATCCTTCTTGCTGATTCTTCCCAGAAAGTTGCCTTTAATGAACCAGTCACGTGGTGGGTCTTTGAATCCATCACAAAGACTATAATCAAGGTAAATCAACAGCTGATAGACACCAGGCTCCGTGATGAGAAACAGAGCTTCGTAAGTTCCATTATTGTGATCAAAAACAGTGGCCGCAACGCTTGATGGGCCACGTACGTAAACCCTCCACGTGTCTCCACCAATCAACTTCGTTCGATTATCTGAGGTTTTTGATTGGATGAAAATCTTGCTAAACTCTCCCGCTGGCCTGATGTCCTTGAATATGACGTCACTTGTAGTAGCGCTACTTCTATTAAGTTTTCCCCAGCCATTCTTCACTTGGCCCCAGGCCACATTATCATAACACGGTTTCATTATGGCTTGCCAGTCGATCCGTGCCCGGCGATGACGTAACCAATCCCGACGGAAGTCCTCTAATCTTTTCATTTCTTTCCTTTTAGGAAATTTGAGAGTTTGTCTACCATGTTCCTTTAAATCTAAGTAATGATATAAAAGAATCAAAGATAACGCGCACAAGATAAGATAAGGCCACAGTCGCTTCAAGCGAAGATGCAAAACAGTGCGAGAACGTCCCATGGTCATGATAAAGGCGTACTGCAAGTCTGTAAAGAAAATCCCAGTGGAATGTTGTATTATCGCTCATCGGCTGTCATGCATGTTCCTCCAGATGAAACTGCAAAGGAAGGATAAGGTAGGGAAGTCTTCGTATTATGTTTAAATATATATATCGTAAAAGCTACAATTGTCGTAATAAGTCTTGAGACACTTCATCTTTTCGCCGACAAATGATTTTTATCTTCACCTCCCCCTCCCCACACCTAATGCAGTTTTGGAGGGCAGGGGTATCGAAACATTAAATTCTGACTTCTGACTTCAAACAAATGAACAAATGCTCGAATTTTAGCTGCAATATATTTTATTTTTATCTCGGTGTCCTTGCACGATATTTTTTTCCTCAAAACTTTTAAACTCAAATTAAGTAATACGCTTTTAATATACATATTTATAATAAATAAATAAATCAAATAAATAAATAACTGTAAACTGTGTCGAGACAAGCATGATACATTTGAAAGCGAAACAGGTTGGCATCGGTGATACTTCTTCAGTAAGTGTTAATAATCAATAATCGGTCAAGGGTTAATGGTTTAATTTTCTCAATTTGAAACGTAATTGGTTCGCTCTGCATGTGCATTATTTTAATTTTAAATTTCAATCACGAATTTCCTTAGGAGCCAGACATATATAGGTAGTTTCATTGCTTGAATGACACTTTTATTCACGGCCATTTCAGTTAAAGCTGTTTTAAAAGTGTTATACCTCGAACTATTTAACTCTTGACTGTGCCGATAAAACTACTACGGAGCTACGAGCTAGGAGCTACGTCACGGATGAAGCATCTTGAAAAAATTGGCCAATTTTTTCAAGTTCGTCATTCGCAATCCGTCTTAATTTTCTCCATCCTCAACTATCCTTGTTCCTGTTTGATTTATTGTCATCTCTTTGGTGTTTTTCTACCTTAGTAAACTATTGTTTTGCGGTTTTCTTCAGTTTAAAAAGTTTTTTTGCACTTTGACTTAAAATATCGTGACATAGCTCCTGCATGTTTAAAAAATCCAGCCGTTTCGGGACTGCTGTCCCTTCTTCGGTGGAATAGTTATGGCCGATTTGTACGCTTCTGTTGATCTAGTATCATTTACATATTTCCCACAAATAAACGCACAATTTTCTAATCTACCCACTGTAATATTCAGTAGTTCAGTGGATTGATAACGGCTTGTTTGAGGATTCTAAAAGGTACGTTACAGGAAGTAATATCGGAAAACAAGCGTACTAGAGAATATATAAAAAAAACCCATTTAAATTAGGAATCAAAGAAAAAAGTGTTCACATGTAAGGAGTGGGAAGGTACGGGAAGCGGGAAGTTCAAGTCTTCAAGTCTGGCGGCATTGGTGTGAAGCGAGTTTTGCGGCTCCATCTGCTCGAAGACGAATTTTGATTTCAAGAAGGGAGAAGAGGATTGCATGTAAAAATGTGCGTCAAATTTCACATCCATGGCAATAGTGATGATTTTCACAAGCACGTAAAACGGCGACCGACTCTGAACTATATCCATGAATATTATAAGTGAAATTAAATTTAAAATGAATTATTTTAGGCCTGGGCCAGACGTCGAACTATTCATGTCGAACTAAATTACAGTTGAGGTCGATCCCAATTATTTCATTTCGTTTTTTGAGTCGAACGTCGAATTGAATTCATATTCAGTCGTTATTTACGTCTGCTTCAGACGGAAAGAACGTCAATCAAAATAATATCAGTCGTACTTAACATTCTAACTGTCCACTTTGGAGTCTTGCACATCAAAGCCATTGTGACGTCATCAATTAACACGTGACAAGATTAGTTTGACACGCATCTGATGCAGAAAGGATGGATCTTTGTAACCGTGCATCAATTTTGGAAATCTAACAAATTCTTCCAGAGTTATCCTGGAAAAACCTGTTCAATTTTTGTTGAATTTGGCTCTCACAGCCCAAAATACTTCAGGTTCATTTTTCGGCTCCCTTAAAAGGTTAGGTCAAAACCTTTCCAGCTGATAGGACGTGTATCAAGCGCCGAAGATAGCAAGAAAAGAAAGAGGGAGTAAAGAAAAAGGAAAAGAGAGAAGGGAAATATCAGAAGAAAAAGTCTTTGTTTTGGCTATGCACTGTGGCCAACGATAAAATTGAACGTTTTTGCCACCCAAACCTTTTTAAAATCTTCTGTAGAAGCAGAGACCGATACAACGTAGATTTTTAAGTTTTTTAAGTACTATATTTCGACTGGCCAAACCAGTCTTCTTCAGGTACAATGAGGAAATTTTACATTGATATACGTGTTATATAGTAGCTACTAACAGTTTTTGCGTAATAACGGAAATATGTCAGAGAGATAACATAGATTGACAGTAAAACAATAGAATATAATAATGTAGGGAAACTAAATGTCTAATATCTTTCTTCGCGGATGTTAAGGCCATGGGGTTCAAGTGTTCTAGCTTTTGAGATTAAAAAAGCTTCCCTGGCCTTACGTATTGAGTCTCTGTTAGAAAATATTTTTTCAATGGGGATTAATTGCATGTCGTTAGCAGTGTGATTAGGAGAGGAGAGAAAGTGTTCAGCGACTGTAGTAGGTTTAGATTTGGTATTAGGGTTATCTATGGTACGGCGGTGTTCATTAAATCTGTCTTTTAAGCGTCGTTTAGTCTCTCCTATGTATTGTAAATTGCAGCGGTTACATTGAATCATGTAAATTAGATTTTTGGTGTTACAGGTAAGGTTAGATTTGATAGAGTGAGTTTGTCCAGTAGAGAAGAAAGTATAGTTAGTAAGTCCATGAGAAATGTAAGGACAAGTAGCGCAATTCTTTCCACAACGGAAAGAACCGGAAGGGAGTTGTAGATGGGTATTAGTCGAGTTAGAAGGGAGTTTAGCTGTAACTAGTAAGTCACGTAGGTTAGAGGAACGTCTAAAGGCTACAAGAGGCATGTGTTGAAAAGTTTTTTTACAGCGGTCAGAAGAGAGGAGCAAATTATAATGTTTTTTTATGATGTTAGAGATGTGTGGAAGTGATGGATTGAAAGTCGTTATAAAAGGTATACGTTTAGGTTTGTTGGTGTCTTTGGTTTGTAAAGTAAGTCCGCGGGGAATGTCGGTAGCGCGTTGTATTTGTCTAGTAAGAAAGTTTCGGTTATATCCTCGTTTGAGGAGGTATGTTCTTAATTGAGCAGCGCGAGTCTGGAATGTTTCGTCGGTAGAACAAATACGTCGTAACCGTAGGGCTAGACTGAAAGGAATGGCTTTTTAGTATGCAAGGGATGACAAGATGAAAAGAGTAGATGTTGGTGTTTGTCTGTAGGTTTAGTGTAAAGGTCAGTACAAATGTTACCGTTGTTTAAAGATACATTAACATCAAGGAAAGGTACGTTAGTAGAAGAGTATGAGCTGGTGAATTTAATGGTAGGGCGAATGTTGTTAAGATAATCGATGAAAATGTTTAGGTTATCCAGACCTTCTGTCCAGATCATAAAAATATCATCGATATATCTTAGCCAGGTGTGGGGATGAAATGGGGCTTTTTCCAAAGCGTTGGCTTCGAAATAACCCAGAAAAAGGTTAGCAAAAGAGGGGGCCATTCTAGTACCCATGGCTGTGCCGTGAATCTGAAGATAGTGGTTATCATTAAAAGAAAAGTTATTCATGGTAAGGATCATGCGAATGAGGTCACAGAGTGTGGTAGTAGGAATGATTTTATCAGAGCGAGTACGTAAAAAATGATCGCAAGCGTTAATGCCTTCATTATGTGGAATGTTAGTGTATAAAGATGAAACATCAAGTGTAACTAATAATGAGTTAGCGGGTAAATTACTGATATTAAGGAGTTTGTTAAGGAAGTCATTAGTGTCTTTAACAAAAGATGGTAGTTGATGAACTAAAGGTTGAAGGTGGTAGTCAACAAAATGGGATATGCGTTCAGTAGGATGGCTGTTAGAGGAAACAATGGGACGTCCTGGATTACCGGGTTTGTGTATTTTAGGTAAAATGTAAAAACGTCCTGGTTTAACGTCAGTCTGTATAAGGTATTGTTTGGTTTTGTCATTGATATAGTTGTAACTGTGCATTCTGTTAACATAAATAGTGATACGTGTTTGTATGTCAGCAGTTATGTCTTCGTCCAAGCGTCGGTAAAATTTGGCGTCATTAAGTTGTCTATTGCATTCGTCGATGTACCAAGTCTTGTCCATAACAACAGTACCGGAACCTTTGTCAGCGGATTTTATAATTATGTCCTGTCGTTGTTTAAGTTGGTTTATGGCCTGTCGTTCATTAGCAGTAAGGTTATCACGAATTTTGTTAGGTGTACATGTAGTTATGTCAAGTTTAACAGCGTCTAAAAAAGTGTTAAGAGCTCGTTCTCTGTCGATGGGAGGGTTCCAAGTACTTTTGTTACGGAAAGGAGTGTCGTTTTCTGTAGCGTTGGGTTTAGTGCTGTTTTCGTCAAAAAAATACTCGGTTAGTCGCATGCGTCGTGAAAAATCATAGATGTCGGCTGACACTTCCGGCCAATTTATATGTCGTGGTGTAGGGCAGAAGGTTAGTCCACGTGAGAGAATAGAAATCTCGTCGGTAGATAGAGGAGAATTGGAGAGATTAATGACAGAAGAGTTATCTAGTTGAATGTTAGCGGGTTTGGTTTTGCGTCGAGTACGTTTACGCGTGGGAGGTGTGACATTGGATGAATGAGTTGAGTTATCGGTGTTATGTGCAACATTAGATGGATTAGTGGCCCGTGGGTTAAAACTATTGTCAGTAAAATGGTTATCAATCAATCGGCGGATGGGAGCGGTCTTCTTGGCACGTCTGTTAGTAAGTAGAGACTCAAGCGATAAGGCCATGGAATCCAGTTTGGTGGAGTAAAATAAACAAGAACCCCTGAAGGGATTACAAGCGGCCGATTTCCCGGGGGGGGGGGGGGGGGGGGCACTCCCTTATTTTCGCTATATAGGAACGTGCAGCTGGACAGGGTATGGTTTTTGAGCATTTTGGTCTGGAACAGGGTATACCAAAAGGCATTTTTGGGTATCAGGGTATCAGTTTCCCAGGAGTTGGCATGAAGATCGGTAATTGATACTCTGGCATAGGGTAGATGAAGTAGTCAGACGAAAAGAAACGCGTAGGAGTGTTAAAAAAGCTTTACAACTACAACTCGCAGTGCTGCTTAGTAGTTTAGCCTTTTGGGTTAGAAAGAAAATCGTTAAGAATCGTCCGGAACCAGCGGCACACCCCCACCCAAATTTTTTGGGAGAACCCCCCCGGGCCAATTTCACCTTGAGGGGAGAAAGAACAATGCACCCCTCCACCCCCTCGGTCAGTTTACTCTGAGGTTCTCCCGCCAAATCTAAGAGTCAACTTCGAACCTGCGTGAACGAAAAACGTGACTGGGTGATGCAATATTTTGGCTAGCGTAAGTTTGAGCTTTAGGTTAAGTTTACTGTGTAGAAAACTTTAGCTAATGTTAATTGCATCATAATCAACAAGGCACAGATGTGTTTTCGCTCAACGTGAAAATAAATTGTGAATGACATATATGCTGTGGAATTGTGTAAGAAAAACTGTTATGTTTTGGGACCGAGTTTTATCGTTCGTTTAATGAGGTAGGGCTAATAGCGACATGAAAAAAACCCGTCCATTTCTTGAAGCGGCTCGATGCCCATGATGCATCGGCCGCTTAAAAAGCGTCCGGTGTACAGGAGTTGCGCAACAGTTCCTTGCGATGCGAGAGTTTCTTTGTCAGTTCGTTAATCTTGTTTCGGCATTCGGCGATGAGCAGCTTTAGGTGGCGGTAAGCAGCAGAATAGGAGATATATCGCCACCGTCGATGAAATCTCTGGTTATCCGTGTTAAAAGGCGGTTTGCGTGGGAAAAGTGATCTTGGGATGTAATTGTTTTCTTTGTAGAAAGTATAGTTCAGAAGATGATGTTTGAATCGTGTAAGTTTGAGTTGGATCCTTTTCGTAGCGTTGAAAAGACCAGTATATGGATGCAACGTCGGTGGAGTTGGATTTGAGGAATTAGCAGCTGTTGTAGGTTGTTCAATAGTAGAACTAGGTCCAGGGTTAGCTTCGATATCCATGCATATTGTTAGTGTTGAAACAAAGACCAGTAAAACAAATGAAAATAAAATAGTAGAACGTCTGTAGGACGACCACTTGATGGTTTTAGGCTTGGTAGACTTGGCAGAGTTGTTAGTAGAAACACGTGGTGCCATAGCACGAGGATGAAAAGAACAATGCAAATTCTCCAAGAGGCGATGTCAATGCCCATAATGATGAAGAGAAAAAAGCAGGTAAAATCGGATCTGTTTGAAGGTCTACGGTTGAAATTCAAATATAAGACAAAATTTTCAAGCAAGCAACCGTGGACGACAATCCTGCTGGTGTACGTTGCATCAACAAGTGATCTAATCGGCTAAAACAAGTGAAATATACTGTAGAAGCAGAGACCGATACAACGTAGATTTTTAAGTTTTTTAAGTACTATATTTCGACTGACCAAACCAGTCTTCTTCAGGTACAATGAGGAAAAATTATGCCGGATAAATTTGAAAACGCAACTTTTACTTTGAAAACGCAACAAAAGTTTTCCGTCCACACTGGAAAACGGATAAAATGTTTTCCGTCCACACTACAACGATCACCGGCGACAGAAACGCTTGAATGTACTCTTGAGCATGCGCATGATAAGGGCCTAATTGAGCCCTCGATAAAAGGGATCTTCTGGACATCCTGAAGTTTCCTCGCCATTCTTCAGGTATGACAACTTGTTGTACGAAGTTGTCCCACCGTGCGCTTGTTCTGCCGGGTCTTGTCCAAACCTTCGTTTCTTGTACGGTTTGTATCTCCGTTCAGCACGTTGTGGTTTCTTGGATAACAGCAATAAACGCAAATTGTTCCTTCTACGTTGAATTATTGAATACATACTAAAGAGCGCGATGTTCAACACTAAACAAGCACTCAATGACGATATTAACGAAAGCAACATCGGCCGCCATTTTGGATTTATGTTCGAGGAAGACTCGGGCAGAGAAATCACATGATTATCGTGACGTCAGCGTTTTCTAAAAGTTCCGTTTTCAAAATGTTTTCCGTCCACACTAAAACGCAAAGCCGGCGTTTTCAAATTTATCCACTTTGAAGAGCGTTTTCGAAAAGTTCCGTTTCGGTGGACAATTTATCCGGATTAGTGTGGACGGTAGGCCTAACCGTAACAATAAAGTTGCGTTTTCAAATTTATCCGGCGTAGTGTGGACGGGCCTCAATTCCGTAGTTTTAATCATTTGCTTTTCGTTTCTCCTTTTTCATAAACAAACCTTCCGTTAAGTTTCATTCAAGGCAGAACCTAGTGATACCGGTAGTCCAGAAAATAATTATCGGCAAGTATAAATTTATATATATGATTTCATTCATATATTCATCATCATATAAATTTATAGTTGTGCCGTACGTTGAAATTGAATGCAAGCTTGAATTGAGTTTGTCAAGGCTTCGCATAAAATAAAAATTGTAAATTGCCACCCGACCGAATGCAAAAATTAAATTAACGTGGGAAATGAAATTGTAGAAAACTGAGGAAACAGTTTTACTCGAAAAATGCTTAGAGAACTGAAGAATGAAGATTGTCCTAAAATTTTCCGATTTCGACTTTGAATGGTTTTTGTGTTGAATTTGAAATAGCTTCTCATTTCAGCTGCTTTTAGTGGTGAAATTCTGTTCGAGACTCAATCGTCTGTTATTCACATGTACAGCTACGTACCTTTCTGTAATTACATATTTCGGTTAAAAAATTAACCGTCCGAGTTTCAAGATTTCTAGCAGAACCATGCAAGTAGGAAAAAATGAAAACGTTATTTGCCGGCCTTTTTATTGTAGGCTCAGATTAGAAAAGTAGTTTGTGGATCTGTCAAATCACACCTGATACAAGAAAGTTTGCGACTTTTAATATACCTTTAGCTTTCTGCGTTTCGCAAAGGCTGAACGTCGTGAACGACCGCACTCCGTGTTCGTCGTGCTTTTTGAAGGACATTCTTTGTCAATACTTCGCTTTACGGAATTTCTTCCAAAGTTGAAAATGGTCGGTAAAGCATCAGCTTTCAGTCGTGGCTTGAACTGAGATCCCAGGTGTGCCCTTAACTCAAGATTCTGCTCGAATCTTTCAGGGAGAAATGCACGGAGCAAAGACGAGATGCTGCAGTTGGCGTGAAATCTTTTATTTTCATTAATCTCACCCATTTCTTGCATCTCTTCTCGTCTTTCGGGATTGGAAAATTGCTTACGCCTGATTTTGAACAGTTACTACAGTTAAAAGCAGCATAAAACACCATACTTGTTGATGTTTTGAAACTGCAGAATTTTGTAATTCTCGCTCTTCTCGCGGACTCGCGCGTGTATATGTGACGTCATATGTGGTGAGCTTACCATTTCCGACAATTTTCCGAAGTCATAAATGGAAAATTGAATTGTTGATATAAATACAAATCGAGGGCGTGCTGACTTCACTTGTAAGTTTACTCAGAGCCTGCCTAACTTGTTCCCGTCCACTGTGGACTTCTTGCTCCATAAAAATCTGCTCCGTGACAATGCTATAGAAAGCGGGATAAGTTACGGCTTTACCTTACCTCCTTTTATTTGTTGATAGTAAAGTGTTCCAAATCACGAATATTGCTTTTATTTTTTAGCCTCTTAATCCCGGGGGGCACCCAACGGATCAATTCGGTGAAATATCTGTTCGGAAGGCCTATAATCGCCTCAGATATTCGGTTAGGGAAATTTCATCTCGGACTTTCTTAGTATGGGAAAATTAATGCCTTTTGTTTTCGGAGAGATAAAATGTCATTTTGGGTACAAAAAAGGTCAGCTAGGATTTTCGGAAAGGCAAAAGCAGCTCATAAGTTCGGGTATTAAGATTTCAATCCCTAAAATGTTCTGAAGTTTGAAAGTTCAGCTAACGTATCCGAACAGATACATTTTTCTTAGCGTTTAAAAACAAGCCATTAAACTGCACAAAAAACACAGTAAAAACGTTAAAACGACGTTCCGACACCTAGAGGAAAATTTTGTCGTTGGGTGCCCCTGCAGAAGTCATCAAGTCCGACGCTGAGAAGTTGTTTAACATACACAGGCGGCATTGGTGTGATGTGAGTTTTCTCCATCTGTCGAATTTTGACAGTTCAAGAAGGGAGAATGCAAAATTGTACGTCAAATTTCACATGTCTCACATCCATGGCAATAGTGATGATTTTCACAAGCACGTAAAACGGTGACCGGTCTTGGTCTTGGTTCAGCCTCAGCTCAAAAATTAGACGTTCTTATAAAAAAAAGAGTGTAGCCGCGTAAAAACTTGATAACTGACAATGTACGTTTGACGGTGATACCGTTGAGAAGTTTTGCGTTACCGGGGCAGCCTCGTACCCAGACTTAGGAGGCAATTACCATGGTAACTATTCGACTTTCCGTCCGCCTTTTTTAATTCACTGAGACCTGAAACCGTTTTTTTCATTTGAGAATAATAAATTGAAATGAAAACTGAAATAGAGGAAAAATAGAATATTATATTATATTACCACTAACTAAAACAGAACAAAAAATGGGTCATGTATCACCAACTTACAAATGCAATGTCATTTATACCCTAACTCGAACGATAGTTCTGGAAATTAAAGACCACGTTTCAATACAAAGTGACTGAAACGCCAGGAAATATTGCTGAAAAGTCATTTACATCAGCTTGACGGAGAGTGGGGGGCTTAATAGAGAGGGGGTGCTTATTACAAAATCTGACTTCCAAAGGGGGGGGGGGGGCTTATTAGAGAGGGGGCTTAATAGAGAGGGGGAGGGGGGGGGGGGGGGGACTAAATAGAGCTTTTACGGTAATTCAAACTCTTGACTGTGCCGGTAGGTACAACAAAAAAAACTACAAATTCATCCGATTGATTCTCATAATTTCTTTTTTCCCCTTTTTTAGCTCAGGATGAGCTTATCGTTATGGTTTGGGAAAATTTGTTAGTTTATAGGTGTAAACTTTTCTTAGTAATTCCGCTGACCAGTGCATAATGCTTGGGAAATCACAACACTAAACAACATTGCGGGCGCAATATTTGGTAGTTATTGGGGGTCGGGTGGGTCGGGGGTAGTAGCCCGATCGCACAACGAAACAAAATGGTGGATTGCTTACGATTTTTCAAGACGGTATTTCTCTGAATTTTCTCGTCTTACACATTTAAAAGATAGACCTTTTAGGAGTTCCGATGCCAACAAACGCATAAATTATGCAATTCTTTCGTTCCTCGGTTTGAGAAATCCTTCTTTCACGAATTTACATCATGTTTCTTTATCGAAGTAACATCGACACATAATTTTGGAGATGAATCAAGGGGTTTATACAACTTCATTGAAGCACTGGGAACAGGACGGTTCCAGCAGGGAATATTTTAGGCAAACTACATTGCCGAAAAAGAGGAAGCGTTCAACTGATCTTTGGCGTTTTCAACGAAAACATCGATGTACGGTAAATGTTTATATTTCTAAGTTTGATTTGTAACAAAAATTAATTAAGCTTAAGCTTATTGTTTAACTGAACTAATCTTTTGATTCCAATTTCATTATAAATTTAAACTTTTGTAATTTTAGCATTCGAAGGTGTACAATCGATCGATCATCGATCGATAGGCTTTGAACCGAAAACAAATGAAATGTAAGGTATTTGAATAAGCTTAAATATTTTGGCTGCAAAACCTTTTTGCTTGTTATTGTGTAGACCTTAAGTTTATTCATAGTTTCCGTGGACGTTTCCGTGTAGAAAAGCAGGCTTCATCGATCTGAGGCTTGTGTTTATAATAGCACTGACATATTATTTTAAATTTCTTTGATGGATTTTTCTACTATTGTTGTATTAAGTTATATTGTATGAATAAATTAAAGTCCCTATCTAAATCAGTCTATAAACACAAAACATTCATTATCTCTGTTACATATACTTATGAATTGTAGATAATATTTGTACTAAGAAGCCTACATGGATGCACCTCACATCTAAAGCCTGGTTTTTACTTGGCACACAAGTGCAAGTGTCCATATTACATGTAAACTGAGAAGTACAAGGATTAAAACATTTTGATTGTTCTACTTGCACTTGCATTTCAAATCGGATCAAACTCCCCACCTTTGGCAAATTATACGGTGTGCGACAAATGCAGACTGCAGACTAAATTATGTCCCTATAAGTATACTTGGTTGTGTATTTATGAATCATTGATTGGCATGTCAAATTCCAGAGGGTTGGGACAGCAATGGAGGTCAAATGCCCCTTATATGCCCAGCCTCCCCCCTCCTAAATACCAGAGTAAATACCAGAGTCAAACCAGAAATTGAAAATAATACTAATCAATAATTATTTAAAAGTTATTGTGTTTTGGTATGCAATAGTGGAACCTATAGACGCATTTGAGCTTCAAAATAATTCCCTTTTGTCAGATTTGGGCTGTTGCCCAATATAAATACAGTGGAATCCCTATTTATCAAGCCTCCAATTCAAGGGTTTTCACTGGGAAGGGCCAACAACTGCATTCAATGAATGTCATTAATATCAATTACATTCTGATTGATTTAAACCTGCTGGCATGGAGAGTTTTGTGAATTCTAATTCGTTCGCGGGAAAAACAAACGTGATGCTTGATCTCTCTAATGTTGTCACGAAGACGTCGAAACGTTGTTCGATTTTTTCCCTGGTTACCGTGTACTTTTCAGGGGTGTCTCCAGTGTAACGGATGTAGCGTTCCCGATACATTACAGATACCCAAACCCTACATCTTAAAGCCTTTAGAACTGGCTCTTATCGGGGGAAGAAGTACCAGTTGATGAAGAAATCATGTCCCGCCTCCGAAACGGGACTGAGCCGGCGGTTTTCGTCCACAAAGTTGCTAAGCAACATGACGTATATTTGCTGGCGCGATTGCTTTCGGAGTACTCGTGAGTGTTTGAACTACAGGGTTTGATCGGATAAAACGATTCGGAAACTCTTCGAGTGCTTCAACGTAGATCTCCAAGTTCCTCCAACAATTTTTAAAGAAAATGATTTTTTTTTTAGTTTTCCACGAAATCTAAATTTGAAGGTCTAAATCAACTTTCAAAAGTTACCGGCGTGATGACTCAAATCGGGAATTATATTTTTCGTTCTACACGGTATTCGATTGCGTTCAAAATCAAGAGAGAGAGAAATACGGAGTGACCGCGCGGAAATGACTATCACCGAAATAATTTTAGAATGATTGAATTCACCAGTACTTTTTCGTTGAAGACTGTCTAAATTTCATTGAAATCGAACAAATCGCGTATTATGCCAAACTACCCATATAGCGAGACCAAACATACCAAAATTTTACTATTAGGTATTAACGCCTATACATATAGCCAATAGAATTGCGCTCAACGCTTACCTCCAGGTTACGCGTAAAAAATCTCCATCGAAGCTACAAAGTACGTACATGTAGAAGAACTCGGACATTGAACTGCTAGTTTGCAACGCCTTTTATTCGGTCTTATTCGGATGGTGACCGCATTTCGGCCTGCAGCTGTTCTTTAGGATGGAGAGAGATCGGGCCCGTTAATGCCGCTGCCCATCCTGTTTCTCTCTGTTTCGAAGACTTTTTTCCGCCCGGCATATCGCAAAGAAATCCTGAACTATAGTCACGCACTCAACTATAGTATCTTGCGCAGAGTCTCTGGGGAGTCCGCAGGCGGGGTTTCCTGCATCTCAATTGGCTGTCGGCATCTGCGGTATCCACAGTGTTGACATATGACGCAGCAAAGGCGTGAAATGCTTATAAACCTTTAGAAGCGAAAAAAACTGACTTCGTTTTTACGCGAGTGGTTCCCCTTTGAACGAATTTATAGGGTGTGAGAATTTAACGGATTGCCTTGAAATTTGGTCCGAAGATTCCCAAGACATGAAACAAAAATACCGTGTGAGGGATTTCCGTTTTTCAAAGTTGATCTCCCGCAATGGCCTTCATTGTAACACGTATCGGTAAATTTTTGATAAGCAAACTTGACAGAAAAATTGCAAAGCAAGCAATAGGAATTTCGAGAAAGCCTCACACAGTTTTGAAGATTGACGCCTTGTGATTGATATAATGTAGTTGTTTTGTCTGTGTGCTCGAATTCGATATACGATAAATTCGCTCAAAGAGACGTCAGTCGTTTTGGGCTTTTGGGGCTCACTCTTCTAACGGTTAAATAAAATTAAAGCCAAACAATTTTTATACCGGAAAGTGCATTTCATAACCTTTACATTGATATATAGTTTATGGTAGTTGCGTTTAAAACAGCGCGCCTATAATTTTTTTCCCGAAGGACACCCGCGAAGGTCTACGGTAACCTTAATATTTTGACACACATGACATAGAAATCAGGAATTGTTCATTAAATTTTAAAAAACAGTCTGAATCATTTTCTTTAGTGTATGATGTGTTGGCTGTCTGGTAACCGCGACTGGTTTTGGATTCTACAGTTTCTTTCTCAGCTGTGTGACTGAAACGGATTTGTCTTTTGTTTTAAGCTTTCTTTGAAACTTTTGATTCGCCTTTCCTTTCCTTTCCTTTCCTTTCCTTTCCTTTCCTTTCCTTTCCTTTCCTTTCCTTTCCTTTCCTTTCCTTTCCTTTCCTTTCCTTTCCTTTCCTTTCCTTTCCTTTCCTTTCCTTTCCTTTCCTTTCCTTTCCTTTCCTTTCCTTTCCTTTCCTTTCCTTTCCTTTCCTTTCCTTTCCTTTCCTTTCCTTTCCTTTCCTTTCCTTTCCTTTCCTTTCCTTTCCTTTCCTTTCCTTTCCTTATAAAAACTGCTTAGGGAAACGAATCAATGGCTCAAACAGGAAACAAAAACAGGAATTTTGATATCGAAAAAGAAAACCTGATAGAAACAAAGTGTTGGCTATATAAGGGCAGTGACGAATTTGTAAAAGGAAGGAAACAAAGAGCGTAACGTTGTGTTTTTCCTTCAAAGCAAATATAGGACAAACACAAATAATCAAAGCTCAACTATGTAACCTGTTCATGTAAACATGCTATATGTCAATTTCTTTTCTTTTTATATTAATATTAGTAAATTCCGACTTATTTGTATATACTAGTTCTAAATTTATAAATGTAATTTTTACAAATGTAATTCCTAATTTTTAGTATAGTAGGTCCACATCAGCCCTTTGGCTGCCTTTTTACCAACCTACTCATCAAATAAAGTATGTATGTATGTATGTATGTATGTATGTATGTAAGGAAGCGGCTTTTGACTAAGTTGCTACGAAAACGCGCACAATTAATATGATGAGTAACCTGAAACAATAAGATCAATATCGCTTACCTTATAATAATAAGTATAGTAATACCTACCTTGTAAGTGGTAATAACCAGTTAAGTAGTTAGCTACTTATTAATTCCGCGAGAAATTAGCAGTAGCGAAATGAGTGATAAAGCTTTTAATTATAAAAATTACAATTTCCTCTGTTGTGATTGGTTGAAAAAAACTCCTATTTTCCACTAATTTGCTTTGCCAAGTTGTTATCGGACAGTTTGTTATCGGACAGTTTGTTATCGGACAGTTTGTTATCGGACAGTTTAATAAGCCAATCACATTTAAAGTTCTAGTTTAAATCAACCAATCACAGCCTTGGTTAAAATTACCATAGCAAGAGTATGAACACTCTCTCTGCAAAATGGATACTTTTTTCCCCCCCTTCCCCTTGTCCCTTGAACAATGACAGTATTGGAGAAGGCAATGATGATTTTGTTTATCCTATGGCACAAATGTTTTTTGCCAAGAAAACAGACGAGTTCTTTTATGGATATATATATATATATCTTGACAAGTTCAGATGAATTTCAGCCCTCCACTACATCGTTTTAAAACTGCAAACGGAGGCAAACATCCAGCCGACTTCCGGTGAAAATCCACCATTGTTCGACAAAACACAACAGTAAACCAGTCTCGTTTCCCGCTTGTGTCGGATGAAGAAATTTCGGAAATAAATCAAACGGCAGCCTCCAAAAACACAGCTCGAGCAACCAAAACATGAATGACAGTATGGGCACAATGGTGTAAAGCGAGAAACCGTTGATGTCAACAATCCAGCTCGACAAAAACATGTGCGGCTGTCAGTTCTCCATCTGCTCGTTTGCCGATGCACAGTTCTTAGCCAGCTCCATCAAATCCAGCAGCTGTTGCAGCTGTGATGAAAGAGAATGTCTGACCATCAGATAGTTCTAATCGAACATTTGACTCGTTTTAGGCCTGCTTCAGTTTCAGCCTCGTTTCCATGCTGACCAAGAATGAAATGGGATGCGTTCTTATTTCGCCAATTTCCTTAAAGACTGTATTTTCCAAATGGATTTTTTTAGCACAATTCGACAGAATATGACCCATGTGTTGCCTTTCAAGACTTAACTCATCAATTAAACTGTCAGTACGGTTTTAGCAGGAATTGAAACGTGTCAAAATTGACAAAAAGACTGATTTTTGACATAAAACGGTCACGTGACATATCATGTGACATGATTTTCTGCCTTGTAAGCACTCGAATTTTAGGCACACACCTACACGTCACATTTTAGTAGTTTCTGGGATATTTTGATGAAAGATGTTAAATTTACAAGGGAAATAATGGTTGAACCTCGTTTCCATGCTGAGCGCCATATTTGGGCAAATAACCCCTTTTATCTCGTTAGTGGTACCGCAATTCGGGACTACATAGTACCTAGTCTTAAAGAGCAGTTCTTCTTCTATAGGAATCCGGTGTCAGACCTTTTCTGTCGGGTGGGTTGAATGAAACTATATTTTTCTGGGTCTAGCTCCTTGACTACATGTTGAGACTCTCCAGCCGCTATAAACTTTTTAAAACACGCTCGCCACATTTCCAGAGACAAAATATATCGGCATACATGACATACGCAATAACGCAGGGCTTGCAATGCATTATAAGGCGACTTAAACACGGCAGCCATTTTCAAGTTTTCTGAAGTCGAGAGATGATATCTTTACAGCAAAACAAAAAGATGGAGCAATATGACTGCACTGAAAGCCAAATAAGACAAGATCAATTGTTTTTGAACTTTAATCTTTGAATTTATAATCTAAATCGTAGAGAAATGTAGTCGCAAAGTGGCTACTAAAGCAGAATTTTTAGTCGCCAATATAGCCGGCGATTCGCAAGAGAGTATGTTTGGCATTCTTGAGTGAAAAAATATTTTTTTCATATTTCCGGCATCGTAACAGAAGAGCCCGGTCAGCGTGTCCGGCCAGACTGAGCGTTAGCCAGTCAAAACCTCAAATTTACCTGTATAACTTTATGAAAGGCTGAACGTCGTGAACGACCGCACTCCGTGTTCGTCGTGCTTTTTGAAGGACATTCTTTGTCAATACTTCGCTTTACGGAATTTCTTCCAAAGTTGAAAATGGTCGGTAAAGCATCAGCTTTCAGTCGTGGCTTGAACTGAGATCCCAGGTGTGCCCTTAACTCAAGATTCTGCTCGAATCTTTCAGGGGAGAAATGCACGGAGCAAAGACGAGATGCTGCAGTTGGCGTGAAATCTTTTATTTTCATTAATCTCACCCATTTCTTGCATCTCTTCTCGTCTTTCGGGATTGGAAAATTGCTTACGCCTGATTTTGAACAGTTACTACAGTTAAAAGCAGCATAAAACACCATACTTGTTGATGTTTTGAAACTGCAGAATTTTGTAATTCTCGCTCTTCTCGCGGACTCGCGCGTGTATATGTGACGTCATATGTGGTGAGCTTACCATTTCCGACAATTTTTCGAAGTCATAAATGGAAAATTGAATTGTTGATATAAATACAAATCGAGGGCGTGCTGACTTCACTTGTAAGTTTACTCAGAGCCTGCCTAACTTGTTCCCGTCCACTGTGGACGGGATAAGTTACGGCTTTACCCATAGTTAATAAAAGGAATGGTTATGAAGCCCGACAAAAGTCTTTGTTATATGTTTTTGTTCGCTTTTTTTGGCCTTGACCCTGCACAAACCTGACAAAATACAATAGGTGTTTACGTGTGTTCAAGCAACTAACCAATAGAAACGTTTCGATTACGTAATTCATGCATAGTGTATGAGCGCAAAACAAAAGATTGTGCAGGGTCGTGGACCTTCCAACATAAATCTTGGCATCTTTGTTTGCTCCTTTGAAGTTTGCCGGGCTTCATAACCATTTCCCTCCATTAACTATGCTTTACCTTACCTTTTATTTGTTGATAGTAAAGTGTTCCAAATCACGAATATTGCTTTTATTTTTTAGCCTCTTAATCCCGGGGGGCACCCAACGGATCAATTCGGTGAAATATATGTTCGGAAGGCCTATAATCGGCACAGATATTCGGTTAGGGAAATTTCATCTCGGACTGACTTTCTTAGTATGGGAAAATTAATGCCTTTTGTTTTCGGAGAGATAAAAATGTCATTTTGGGTACAAAAAAGGTCAGCTAGGATTTTCGGAAAGGCAAAAGCAGCTCATAAATTCGGGTATTAAGATTTCAATCCCTAAAATGTTCTGAAGTTTGAAAGTTCAGCTAACGTATCCGAACAGATACATTTTTCTTAGCGTTTAAAAATAAGCCATTAAACTGCACAAAAAGCACAGTAAAAACGTTTAAAACGACGTTCCGACACCTAGAGGAAAATTTTGTCGTTGGGTGCCCCTGCAGAAGTCATCAAGTTTTTAGGCAGTTCACAGCTATCAGTATCTTACCTCTCGAACTCGGACGCTGAGCAGTTGTTTAACATACACAGGCGGCATTGGTGTGATGTGAGTTTTGCTCCATCTGCTCGAAGTCGAATTTTGACAGTTCAAGAAGGGAGAATGCAAAATTGTGCGTCAAATTTCACATGTCTCACATCCATGGCAATAGTGATGATTTTCACAAGCACGTAAAACGGTGACCGACTCTGAACTATATCCATGAATATTATAAGTGAAATTAAATTAAACATGAATTATTTTAGGCCTGGCCATGAGTCGAACTAAATTACAGTTAAGGTCGATCCCAATTATTTAATTTCGTTTTTGGAGTCAAACATCGAATTTAATTAATCTTCAGTCGTTTTTATGTCTGCTTCAGACGGAAAGAACGTGTACGTCGATCCAAATAAAATCAGTCGGCCTACTCAATTAAGACAAAGGTCGAACTTTTCATGAACTTAATTCGCTGAATTTCGTTCGACACATGAAAAGTTCGACGTTTGAGTGGCCCGGGTCTTCACCTGCTTGTAAGATATCTTGAAAACTATTGCGCCGTAGTACTTCAAAGCGGATAGCTTCGTTTTATTTGTTAATCTTGTTGTTGTTCGTATTGATGAAGGTATGGGCCCGGAATTGAATACACTCTTTATTTTTATAAGAAAATTTTTTCTAAGAACGCTGAGGCTGAGATTGACCAAAATTTTAAGAACATGCTAAGAACATAGCCAGGTTGAGACTTAGCTAAGAACATTTTTATTCACTTGTTTCTTGCATCGAGCTCTAAATACAATATTCCAATATCCTTTCAAAAAATTAACAAAATGTAACATTTCAAATATCTCAGTGAATAAGCAGTTCAAATCAGCTCAAAATACTTGAATGCACATTTTTTATAGTAACAACATGAGTTTCTATCACATAAAATGTTAATACCATTAAGAGCGGCTGACTGTAATTATCGCGAATTCGCCGTCAAACGGAAATTTCGGATTTCTTTATATTTGGTCAGGAGAAACCCTTTGGTGAACTATTTTCGAAAATTGCAATCGAACTTTCCAAAGAGTTTTCGTTTTCAAGAAATTCGGCAAAACGCGAAATGCCGTGTTCTCGTGAAAGCCGCCATTAAATTTTGCCGAAAATTGGTGCATATTCAAATCGCTCGGGAAGAAAGACGGCTCAAGGTATCGAAATTATATTTTGCAGCTAAGTAAATATCGCCTCAGATATTCGGTCTCGAACTTTCTTAATTGGTGGTTTTCATCAACATTACAAAAACTGTTTGCTTGCATGAACAACATCAGAAAATTAACAGGTAAAAGAACTGGCAGAAATAAACGTTTTGTCCAAATTATAGCTTTGTAGCGTTTTTCATAACCGAGTTATTGCCAAACTAATTTTCAGAAAATTACAGTATTTAGTATGCCGCCGCCATGTCTGTGTCCTTCAGAGGGGCACAAATATAGCCGCCATAAAATTGCACAAGAAGTAGAGTAGATTCTACCGTCAATATCATCTGTTTTCATTTCAAATCTGTTTAGACATCACTTCTAAATTATTATCACGTCTGAAAATTTAAAAATGATATAAAAGTATCCGTTTTTTTGTGACAGTTCAGAAACACGTCCATCCGGGACATCACAAATTTCAAATAGCTTTATTTCCAAAAGGAATCACTGGATCGATACGAAACTTTGCGTAGAGATGGATGATTTCCATGTCTAGAAGATATATAAAGAAGAGCGCTATATATATAAAGAAGAGCTTTGTAGGAATAATCTCAAAAATGCACAACAGCCATAGCTGAGAACATTGATAACACATCGACATATGGATATTAAGACGAAATCCATTAGAAAATCGAGTAATATTTATCGCCAGTGGACAAAAATCCTGTACTATGACGCCATAAGATTTCACGCTTAAACTAGACATTCATGAGCCATACCTTAACGGTATTCACCAAATAATATAACTCCACAATCCTTAAATTGTTTTCCGCCTTGAGTTTCCTCCCGTGAATGGGTTGAGTCATGAGAGGTGGCAGCCATGTTTTTGTTAAATATGGCTGCCACCTCTCATGACTCAACCAATTCACGGGAGGAAACTCAAGGCGGAAAGCAATTTAAGGATTGTGGAGTTATATTATTTGGTGAATACCGTTAAGGTATGGCTCATGAATGTCTAGTTTTAAGCGTGAAAGCTTATGGCGTCGTAGTACAGGATTTTTGTCCACTGGCCAGAAATATTACTCGATTTTCTAATGGATTTCGTCTTAAACTTCAAACTTGTTCTAACACTCAGATTTGGCCGCTTTAATCGGGAATGGCCGCTTACTTACGGGAATGTGTAAACAGGATTTTTATGCACGAGAGCTCAACCGGGCCGCAAGTATATAGAGCTGTTCGCTTACGAGCGTGTCCGCTCAGATCGAGAGCTTCGACTTAACCCACCTGATGATCGACCGTTACGAATGACAACGACCGTTTATGAAGGAAAAATACAGTCAAAACTCTCTGAGTGGACACTGTCGTAAGCGGATAGTACTCCTCTCTTTCAACGAGAAACTGAACAAACACAAAGACGACAAATAAAAGTGGGATTTTTGCCGTTTTCAACCCAAGAAGAACACCGTGACTCAGCTCTATTAACTATGACTAGAACACGCGGTAAGCTATTGTAGCTGGCAAATATTCGATGTATATCCGATTTCTAAACTAAAAACCCCGGCAAATTACAACTTACCTTGAGAGATTTCAATCATTTCGGAAAAATCAAACGGCCCGGATCAAAGACATCAAATTTTCAGTCGAACGTCGTTTTCATCCAGAAAGCCACCGATGGTCTCATTCAATATTAGAGGGTCTCCAATAGGTTTGGCGGGATGCGGGATTTGTGGCGATATTCGGGATGCGAGCTAAAAACAGGAGCGGGAAGCGGAAATTTTAATTACGAGCGGGAGCGGGATTTCGTGATGTCCTTCAGTGATACCGGTATACAGCTGCAGTCACAACTAACTTGGATACGAAATTCTTGGCAGCGTCCAACGAGAAATGTCGTCATCCGGAGAGCCTCACCTATGGCCTACTGATAGCACGACACAAGCGAACGACCGACATAGCTGGTTTTAATTTATCAACGAACTAATCAAGATTAAGAAAGGCAATGCGATCACCGAATAGATCGAGATGATAACGGATTGCGAGCTCAAGCAAACAAACTAATGTACTTCTGATGAATACAAAAGGAGAAATCTAAGGTGCGTGTATCTTCCGTCCATTTAATTTTCAGAAAAATCAAAATAGAAACAACTACTTTCGATTAATGAATTCAAGAAAAACCAAAATGAAAAGTAAGTTTTTACTGAATTTTTGTCCTTTTCAATCAAAACGAAAATTAAAAATGGGTTTACCATGTCGATTTTCTTTTTTTGGAACTGAACCAAAATCGAAAATCGACACGTATTTATCTAAAATCTATTCACGTAAAAAATAAATTGTGGTTTCCGTTTTCCTTTTTCGATGAAATGGATCTAAAATACACCATATGACGACTGGAAAATCGGAAATAATAAAACACATTTCAATTTTCATCTTCGATGAAAATCGAAAATTGAAATTGACAAAAAGACCATACAGGCGAGGGGAGGGAGGGGAGAAATTTTGCTATGTTAGGCTCGGCTACTAAGTAAAACAAGATGGCGGCCAAGCGTGAAGAGCAACAAGGGCTACCTGGCTACATAAATATGTCCTACACCTCCGGCCGGAATCTTTCTGGATGAACTGTACCGGCGTTATCAGACTGCAGCAATATTTTGGGATATACTTATGAAATGAATGCCAAGAAAGAACGAAATGGTGATTTCTGAAGTCCTCTGAACATCAAGTCTGTACGCATAGTAGGGAAAGCTGTAGGTAGGTATGCAGTTATAAAAGTTATGTCATTTAGCGTTCTTCTTGTCTCCTTTGATTGCCACTGTCTTGAAAATGCTGCCCGGAAAGAAGTCGAATTATAAAGTCTATAGCAATACCAACACGCAAAGGGGATCATTTTGTGAGATATGATTGTTTAAATTTCGTACGTAAGATTCATTCCATAAAAAAAACAATTAACTCATAAATAAGCTTAATAATAAAATACTGAGTTGGCCTATAGTTCCCAGGAATTATTATAGTTATTAATCCAGTGGCGGAGCCAGGTGTGCTCAAAAGGAGGGTCCCCAATAGGTTTGGCGGGATGCGGGATTTGGCTTATTTTTGTGGCGATATTCGGGATGCGAGCTAAAACCAGGAGCGGAAAACGGGAATTTCAATTACGAACATATATTAAAGGGTGTTGAAGTTCTGATTGACATTCTGTTTGATTTATACAAGTGGGCTGGACATTTGGATATTTAATAATAACATGCATCTGCTGTTAGCGTTTTGTCAAAATATCACTCCATGGCCAAAGATAATTTATGGACTATTACTGTTAGAATTAAATATGCCCCTAACCCCTCCTGGCTCTCACAGGCTAACAGTTGAATTTTTCAGTGTCATGGGTATAAAATGAAATACAGGGATTATTCATAGTTATCGGTCTTAAATAGTTGAATTTTTTTATTGGTTTGCAATGGTTTTTGACACGCCCTCTCGTTAAAATCTCTAGGGAATAACGATGAACACATTTCTAATTAATTTTTTGAAGGTAAACTCAGTTATTTCTAATGGAATTCTTGTGGTACAGACATTTCTTTAGGGCTCTGAAAACCCAGTGTATACTTATAAAATTTAATCGTCTGGGATCGCACGCAACGGAAACCTAGATTTTTGGCAAGACAAATTAATTATGTGTTAAGCTTATATAATTTTGCTCTCCCCCCACGCCCCTCCCCCCCCCCTCCCCCCCCCCCCCCCCCCACCCCACACCCTTATTGAGCAACAAAAGGCCAAACTATCCTCCATCCCTTTGGAGGGTCCACAATAGGGTTCCCAGTTCCCGCCTATTTTTTCTCGTTAATCCCGCCATCCCGTCCTTCTTTTCGTCGAAATCCCGATCCCGCCCAAAATTTTAAACAAGTTTCTGTGTTATTATTAAAATAAACATCACATAAAAGACTTAGGCCCCGTCCAGACTTAAGCCCAATCTCGTCCCGCGAAACCGCGATCCTTTAGAAGCATCCAAAAGAATCGTGGGCTCTGGGGACGAGGTTGACTTTGGCCCCGTCCACACGTACCCGTTTTCATAACGCTCAGTTTTCGAAACGTTCCGTTTTCATCGAAAACGCATCAAAAACTCCTCATCCACACCATCGTTTTCGTAGCGTTTTCCCCGTCCATACAAATACGCTCGAAAACCCGCAATACCGTGTCAAAAATCGCCAGAATACCGAAACCGCAGGTATGGTGGAATAGACGGAAGTCTGATAATATTTTAAATCTTCCATTGCGAAAACTGTGAGCTTCAAGAAACAGATAATGTCTAAGGACAATTATCAGTGAATATATTTTGAAGCCAAAAGGAGGTTTAATATTTTGTTTATTATCCTTCAAATATTTTCTATACTTGCGTTTTATCTTGACTGACAAACAAATTTCAATCGAGTTTCTGTTGGTTTACCCACAAATATTAGCATTTGCTAGCATTTGCTAACTTTTGCTAAAAAATTGAGAAAAAAATAATGATATTTATTTTTTTCTCAGTGCGCGAGCCGGCGGTATCCTGCGAATCCTGTAATCTGATTGGTTCCGGGAGCGGGCGGTATTCTCCTATCTCTGACCACGGTCACGGTAACCGAGGCTTCACGGACCATTTCAGCAACGCGCGAAGGTAGAAAATTTCGCTTAGCTTTTTAAAACTGCCAGAATGCGTTTAATACTGTAAGACCAACAAAAACATATTAATCAAGCCAATATTGGTCCCGGGAGCGGGAAAAATTGCCCGTGAACCCGGCGGAGACGGAGACCCGCGGAATCGTAGCGTAGACATGCGCTACAAGTGAAAACATTTTAATTCAGCAACGTGTGAAGGTCGATGCGAAGAAGCTTTTTACCGAATTTCTCGCATTATTTTGCTCTCTTATCGTTGTCAAGTGAATGGAGAACTACGCAGTGGAATTAAAGAGCTTGCATTTCTTCAAAAGGCGAGTAGTCATTTGATTTTAACCGACAGAATTTAGTTTTAGTCAAGTTTGTTGTTCGTTTTTGGAAATCAGTTTCACGTTCAAACTTGCGGGTTTTAAATTACAATTCACCGTGTTTAGACTCAATTCCTTCGTTTTTATTGTTTGCTTTTCGTTTCTCTATTTTCCTAAACAAACCTTCCGTTAATTTTTATTCAAGAAATAACTTTGTGGCTACCGGCATTCCCGTTTATAATTCTCGGCACGTATCAATTTTATGCCGTCGGCTTTGAAAGAGCTTATGCAGGCGAAGTTTGTCAGGGTTTCGCATAAAATGAAATTGAATGGCAAAAATCAGATTTAACATGTGAAATAAAATTGTAGTATACGTAAAGACAGTAACTGGGAACAGTTTTGCTCGAAAAATGCTTTTCATGATATTTGTTTACGGCAAGAGTAATGTATGGAAGATTGCCGAAGATTGTCGTAGAATTTGACGGCGGCTTTGAATGGTTTTTGTGAAAATGGAAATAGCTTCTCGTTTCAGCTGCTTTGTGATGCCGGCCTTACTCAAGACCACGGGCACAGTTTTTCTCAATACGGACCTCCCGGCCGGTCAATAACCTATATATAATTTCTCCTTACAATTTAATTACCAAAATGAATGAATCCTGGGAGGAGAGAGGTGGCTTCTATATAAAAATGATGGGGGGTGATCATAAGAAATTTTGAAAAGAACCCATTAAGGTATCAGAATCTTGTTTTGTGGGTGTGGCTCAAATTCATTTTCACCCCTAAGAGGTACTAATTCTGGAATGGACAATAATATTGTAATGGTGTTCATTTTAGATTTAGACACCCTAAGCGGTACCAAGCCATCAATGGTAACCGCTGAAAGGTATGACGATCACCCCATCACTCTTATATGGGATTCAACCCCCCCCCCCCCCCCCCCCATGAATGGATAACTTTATTTAGTGTCTGAGTATTTAACACCAAAATTTTACACTGAAAGAATAGGATTTTAAAAATTGACAAGTAATGAAGCAACAGTCCATAACTGATTTACACAGCCATGCATCGACAGTGGAATTACTTGATCAAAAATGTGCCACGCCTTCACACGTTTGATAGATCTCTCAACATGGATCCGTACATTGGCAATGCTCATGGTTTGAAAGCATTCATCCTTAGTAAACTGATCTTGTACTGACTGTCTCTTGGGTGGAATATACAGACTTGCACCTTTCAGAGCCATGAGATCATGTATGTCAAAGCCTTTGTCGGCTAGATATCTATCCCATGGTTCAATAAGGCTGCAAAAGTCACTTCTCTCCACAATGTCCCTGTCACTTATGCGGCCAGGATACAGGTGGCTAACAAAAGACACCCAACAATTTGGACTGATGCAAATAAGACCTTTATACGTATCGTGGGACTTATAGTCAGAGTACATTTCAGAGTGTGTCTGGTAGTCTTTGGGCATGTCACACTTAATTTCTGTGCAGTCAAGAATTCCTCTGATATTTTCATACTGGCCTTTAAGAGAGCATCTCCAGAAAAATCGAACTTTGACCGGCAAACTTCAAAATTTCAAAATCGCTCAAACTTTGGCTTTTAGTAGTTCATATTGAGTTATTCATCGCTATGTGGTTTGTTTGTGAAATATGTTTTTGTTTCGGCAAAAAATGACGAAAATCAATTTCAGGGCTCCATACAAGAAAATTTGGCTTGAAAATTAGCCATTTTTAAACAAACCGCTTGCCTTAACTATTAATCCAGAAGACATCCACTTGATATCAGCGTATTCTATGACTTTTCCAGGGTCTATTTTATAATTTCCATAAAGATTGAAAAACTTATGACACTGAGAGAGGCCTGAAAAAAATCTCCCTGTTTCTCTATGGCAATTACTAGCTCGATTGAAAAAATTATTTACCCTACTACCTTTATCACAAATCAAATGAAATTTAGGAATTACACTAAGGAGGAAATGGCCTTTCAACTGATATAGAGATATTTTTTCTGGGGAAATTATATTGCGCTCTGTGAGAGAGCGCTCAAAATGGCCGAAAAATGATATACGTGACTAGTGGATTGCGTGACATACCGTGACCATAGCACATATTTCAGTGCTGCTTTAGTCAAAGAAATGGTAAAATCCAAATTCCTGCCTTGGGGATATTAAAAAACACTTTCTTTTGAGAATCTCAGTATTTTTCGTTCATCATTGATGCTTCCCACGATGATGTGACGTAAGAAAATGGTTTATTTCACTGTGTGAATTGTACTTTGGCTTATAAGAAATTATCTGATATCCACGCTATTTGAACTTAATCTTGTGTAATCTTATTGTTTTTCTAACATTCATTCTCAGCTAAACACTTCTCCGGTTGGGTACTAATTTACATATCATACATGTATGTGTTACAAGAGGGTTACCAACTTTAAATGTATAAATACTAGGGTGGATCTAAGGGGTGGGGTCAAGGGTTTCTGGACCCCCTTTTCCATGATGGTAGATACTTTAAGAATAAACAAATTACATTGCTTTACGCGTTTTGACACCTAGCGGGATTTGTATCTATTTCTATTTGTATCTACATTTACATATAAATATAATTTCTTTTTCATCCATACTGTTGTCAGAACTTACTCATTTAACATGGAATTGTATCTATTTCTATATTTGCGCACAAAATGCTCTATGACAAGGCCATGTTAGACTACTCAACTAAACTGAACTGTGGTGCAAGCAAAGCTCCAACAGTGATACATGTAGAGGGAAGTAGATCATCACTACCAGCCACACCTACTCTCACGATGGGATGGGCACTGATATCGACACAGTCATGAAGGCTTTGAATTTACCGACAAACAAAAGCAGTACCTAAATGTCAAGTTTCAAATTGGAGAGAGAACCGGGAAGAAGGACGATCGACCGACGTCTCTAAAGCGATGTGGATTGCGAAAGATAGCAACGGGGAGAGATTATTCGCGTACGGCTATGGCGATTTTCTCACGAGCCAGCAAATTAATAATAATAATAATAGATCAGCTGTGAAAAAGAATCACAGCTGGTGTAAACCTATGTGCGATGCAGTAAATAAGGTTGTCAAAGGTTGCAGACTGGCAACCGAAAGCTCATATTTTTAAATTTTTAACCAGAGAACGATTTTTTAAATTTTTACAATAAAATATGTACATAAATAATTGTTCTTATAAAAATAGTCTAAAATATTTATAATTTAAAAAGGAAAGAAGAAATATTCCAAAAATATAAAGTTACATATCGAAAAAGAGAAAGAAGAAAAAGAATATGACAATTTTCATCAAACTCTAAAAAGTATCGATGATTATACGAAACATCTGACTATATAATTATATAAATTTCCCTGAGAGACGAGCTTAGTAAGCCGGCGCTTTTCAAAGATAGTTTTCCAAAAGGGTATTTAAATTAGTTTAACCCTATTCTGCCTGGGGGGGGGGGGGGGGGAGGGGGGGGGGGGGGGGGGGGGGGGGGGGGGGGGGGAGGGGGGGGGCGGAAAGTGCCCGCGCTGATTTAAAACCTTTATTACTTTAAGGAAATGTAGCCAAACTTTGTGACTTTTCCTAAAAAATTATCTGGGAACATGTTGGTGCGTCAATGTTTTGATCACGTGACTTGACATTTCCATAGCAATCAATTTTTGACAGGTTGTTTTATTCAAATTAGGTGTTTTATGCGATTTTGCTTTTTATTAAGAGTGTCTTCCAAAATCTTTACAGTTTCTGTATCCTTATATTTTTCTTGATTTTTTTCAAATCAAATTTGGAGATTTTCTGACATTTCCGAAAGATTTAGCAATCCAAGATGGCGGATCCAAGATGGCGGATTTTTTAAACGTATGACGTCAATTTGGCGTGATATGACGTCGTGATCGACACGTGACTGTTACCAAAACAAACATTTTTTGATGCTTTACACACCATATAAGTTTCATTTATTTTGCATAAATACTTATGAAGATATATTGGGGGGGGGGGGGCACATTCTGCCTCCCCCCCTCCCCCAGGCTCATGAATGAAAAACAAAGCCCAGGCAGAATAGTGTTAATTTAGTTGGTACTCAAAGATATTACAGATAACAAATAACAGTCTTTATTGTCACATGTTAAATGAGTAAGTTCTGACAACAGTATGGATGAAAAATAAATTATATTTATATGTAAATGTAGAAATAGATACAATTCCCGCTAGGTGTCAAAACGCGTAAAGCAATGTAATTTGCTTATCCTTAAAGTATCTACCCTCATGGAAAAGGGGGTCCAGAAACCCTTGACCCCACCCCTTAGATCCACCCTAGTATTTATACATTTAAAGTTGGTAACCCTCTTGTAACACATACATGTATGATATGTAAATTCGTACCCAGCCGGAGAAGTGTTTAGCTGAGAATGAATGTTAGAAAAACAACAAGATTACACAAGATTAAGTTCAAATAGCGTGGATATCAGAGAATTTCTTATAAGCCAAAGTACAATTCACACAGTGAAATAAACCATTTTCTTACGTCACATCATCGTGGGAAGCATCAATGATGTACGAATAATACTGAGATTCTCAAAAGAAAGTGTTTTTTAATATCCCCAAGGCAGGAATTTGGATTTTACCATTTCTTTGACTAAAGCAGCACTGAAATATGTGCTATGGTCACGGTATGTCACGCAATCCACTAGTCACGTATATCATTTTTCGGCCATTTTGAGCGCTCTCTCACAGAGCGCAATATAATTTCCCCAGAAAAAATATCTCTATATCAGTTGAAAGGCCATTTCCTCCTTAGTGTAATTCCTAAATTTCATTTGATTTGTGATAAAGGTAGTAGGGTAAATAATTTTTTCAATCGAGCTAGTAATTGCCATAGAGAAACAGGGAGATTTTTTTCAGGCCTCTCTCAGTGTCATAAGTTTTTCAATCTTTATGGAAATTATAAAATAGAACCTCGAATAGTCGTAGAATACGCTGATATCAAGTGGATGTCTTCTGGATTAATAGTTAAAGCAAGCGGTTCGCTTAAAAATGGCTAATTTTCAAGCCAAATTTTCTTGTATGGAGCCCTGAAATTGATTTTCGTCATTTTCTGGCAAAACAATAAATTATTTGACAAATGAACCACATAGCAATGAATGACTCAATATGGACTACTAACAGCCAAAGTTTGAGCGTTTTTGAGTTTTCACATTTTTGCCGCTATTTTCCCATTTTGTTTGATTCTTGTGGAGACGCTCTCTTAAATCCCTCTGGTAGATTTTGCTTGATCTTATCCTTGGGAGCCCATATTGGCAGACTTACTACCATTATGTACAAGTAGTTGACCCATGTAATCAACACATCAGAAACAGTACTTAGAGAAACGCCATACCTGTGAGCCAGGTCCCTTTCAAACAATCCCAATCTAATTCTAATTAAAAACATCCATAGTTGATCGATCGGTTCGATATTGCGGCTCCTTTCTCTTTCTTTGTCTACCTCGTGTAAATATGGAAATACAGCGGTTGTATTCTGTTCGCTTTTACTACGAGCTAATTTCCAAGTAATTAATGAATCTGCAGAGTATCATAGTTTGGAAAACCTGTGTAAAAAAAAAATATCATCGTCACTGGACTTAAATCTTTCGATACCAAACTTTGAAAGTTCCAATTGCCGTTTCAGATAAGCCACAACCTCTGACTGGTATTCACTAGGTAAATCATTTTCTACTTTTACTTCATTAACTTCCAGAAATTCGTCTCCATCAAGACTTCGCTTCGTTGAACACGCGTCTGCCACTTTTGCTTCCTCTCTTCTTTCGGATCTCTTTGCCCTCTCATCATCTGATTCCTTTTGTTTTGTCCACGAAAGTAGTGAAGGAACAGCTTGTGGCCGTAGATCGTTTCTCTTTCCAGTCAAACTGTGTTTATAATCCTCCAAAACAAAATGTTCCGAACAACAAAATCGGGAAATGTTTGACTTGAATTTGGTATCCCCGCGTTTCATTTTGACTGCCCATTCCATCTTGCGATGGGGATCCTTGGGAAATGCATGAAATGTCAGATCTTCTCTGTTGTCCGATCGATTACTGCAAAGTGCAGAAGCACAACATTTGTGGGAGGTATTTCTTCTTGGCGTTTTGTCCGCCATTTTGAATCTTGTGGCCCTTAGGCCTCGCTTTCATGTTACTTTCGGTTTAGGGCGTAAGTGTGTATTGGAGACCCTCTAATATTGAATGAGACCATCGATGGCTTTCTGGATGAAAACGACGTTCGACTGAAAATTTGATGTCTTTGATCCGGGACGTTTGATTTTTCAGAAATGATTGAAATCTCTCAAGGTAAGTTGTAATTTGCCGGGGTTTTTAGTTTAGAAATCGGATATACATCGAATATTTGCCAGCTACAATAGCTTACCGCGTGTTCTAGTCATAGTTAATAGAGCTCTATTAACTGTGTTCTAGTTTGAGTCACGGTGTTCTTCTTGGGTTGAAAACGGCAAAAATCCCACTTTTATTTGTCGTTTTTGTGTTTGTTCAGTTTCTCGTTGAAAGAGAGGAGTACTATCCGCTTACGACAGTGTCCACTCAGAGAGTTTTGACTGTATTTTTCCTTCATAAACGGTCGTTGTCATTCGTAACGGTCGATCATCAGGTGGGTTAAGTCGAAGCTCTCGATCTGAGCGGACACGCTCGTAAGCGAACAGCTCTATATACTTGCGGCCCGTTTGAGCTCTCGTGCATAAAAATCCTGTTTACACATTCCCGTAAGTAAGCGGCCATTCCCGATTAAAGCGGCCAAATCTGAGTGTTAGAACAAGTTTGAAGTTTAATATCCATATGTCGATGTGTTATTAATGTTCTCAGCTATGGCTGTTGTGCATTTTTGAGATTATTCCTACAAAGCTCTTCTTTATTCTTTATATATCTTCTAGACATGGAAATCATCAATCTCTACGCCAAGTTTGGTATCGATCCAGTGATTCCTTTTGGAAATTTTCAGACGTGATAATAATTTAGAAGTGATGTCTAAACAGATTTGAAGTGAAAGCAAATGATATTGATGGTAGAATCTACTCTACTTCTTGTGCAATTTTATGGCGGCCATATTTGTGCCCCTCTGAAGGACACAGACATGGCGGCGGCATACTAAATACTGTAATTTTCTGAAAATTAGTTTGGCAATAACTCGGTTATGAAAAACGCTACAAAGCTATAATTTGGACAAAACGTTTATTTCTGCCAGTTCTTTTACCTGTTAATTTTCTGATGTTGTTCATGCAAGCAAACAGTTTTTGTAATGTTGATGAAAACCACCAATTAAGAAAGTTCGAGACCGAATATCTGAGGCGATATTTACTTAGCTGCAAAATATAATTTCGATACCTTGAGCCGTCTTTCTTCCCGAGCGATTTGAATATGCACCAATTTTCGGCAAAATTTAATGGCGGCTTTCACGAGAACACGGCATTTCGCGTTTTGCCGAATTTCTTGAAAACGAAAACTCTTTGGAAAGTTCGATTGCAATTTTCGAAAATAGTTCACCAAAGGGTTTCTCCTGACCAAATATAAAGAAATCCGAAATTTCCGTTTGACGGCGAATTCGCGATAATTACAGTCAGCCGCTCTTAATGGTATTAACATTTTATGCGATAGAAACTCATGTTGTTACTATAAAAAATGTGCATTCAAGTATTTTGAGCTGATTTGAACTGCTTATTCACTGAGATATTTGAAATGTTACATTTTGTTAATTTTTTGAAAGGATATTGGAATATTGTATTTAGAGCTCGATGCAAGAAACAAGTGAATAAAAATGTTCTTAGCTAAGTCTCAACCTGGCTATGTTCTTAGCATGTTCTTAAAATTTTGGTCAATCTCAGCCTCAGCGTTCTTAGAAAAAATTTTCTTATAAAAATAAAGAGTGTATTCAATTCCGGGCCCATACCTTCATCAATACGAACAACAACAAGATTAACAAATAAAACGAAGCTATCCGCTTTGAAGTACTACGGCGCAATAGTTTTCAAGATATCTTACAAGCAGGTGAAGACCCGGGCCACTCAAACGTCGAACTTTTCATGTGTCGAACGAAATTCAGCGAATTAAGTTCATGAAAAGTTCGACCTTTGTCTTAATTGAGTAGGCCGACTGATTTTATTTGGATCGACGTACACGTTCTTTCCGTCTGAAGCAGACATAAAAACGACTGAAGATTAATTAAATTCGATGTTTGACTCCAAAAACGAAATTAAATAATTGGGATCGACCTTAACTGTAATTTAGTTCGACTCATGGCCAGGCCTAAAATAATTCATGTTTAATTTAATTTCACTTATAATATTCATGGATATAGTTCAGAGTCGGTCACCGTTTTACGTGCTTGTGAAAATCATCACTATTGCCATGGATGTGAGACATGTGAAATTTGACGCACAATTTTGCATTCTCCCTTCTTGAACTGTCAAAATTCGACTTCGAGCAGATGGAGCAAAACTCACATCACACCAATGCCGCCTGTGTATGTTAAACAACTGCTCAGCGTCCGAGTTCGAGAGGTAAGATACTGATAGCTGTGAACTGCCTAAAAACTTGATGACTTCTGCAGGGGCACCCAACGACAAAATTTTCCTCTAGGTGTCGGAACGTCGTTTTAACGTTTTTACTGTGCTTTTTGTGCAGTTTAATGGCTTATTTTTAAACGCTAAGAAAAATGTATCTGTTCGGATACGTTAGCTGAACTTTCAAACTTCAGAACATTTTAGGGATTGAAATCTTAATACCCGAATTTATGAGCTGCTTTTGCCTTTCCGAAAATCCTAGCTGACCTTTTTTGTACCCAAAATGACATTTTTATCTCTCCGAAAACAAAAGGCATTAATTTTCCCATACTAAGAAAGTCAGTCCGAGATGAAATTTCCCTAACCGAATATCTGTGGCGATTATAGGCCTTCCGAACATATATTTCACCGAATTGATCCGTTGGGTGCCCCCCGGGATTAAGAGGCTAAAAAATAAAAGCAATATTCGTGATTTGGAACACTTTACTATCAACAAATAAAAGGTAAGGTAAAGCCGTAACTTATCCCGTCCACAGTGGACGGGAACAAGTTAGGCAGGCTCTGAGTAAACTTACAAGTGAAGTCAGCACGCCCTCGATTTGTATTTATATCAACAATTCAATTTTCCATTTATGACTTCGGAAAATTGTCGGAAATGGTAAGCTCACCACATATGACGTCACATATACACGCGCGAGTCCGCGAGAAGAGCGAGAATTACAAAATTCTGCAGTTTCAAAACATCAACAAGTATGGTGTTTTATGCTGCTTTTAACTGTAGTAACTGTTCAAAATCAGGCGTAAGCAATTTTCCAATCCCGAAAGACGAGAAGAGATGCAAGAAATGGGTGAGATTAATGAAAAGAAAAGATTTCACGCCAACTGCAGCATCTCGTCTTTGCTCCGTGCATTTCTCCCCTGAAAGATTCGAGCAGAATCTTGAGTTAAGGGCACACCTGGGATCTCAGTTCAAGCCACGACTGAAAGCTGATGCTTTACCGACCATTTTCAACTTTGGAAGAAATCCGTAAAGCGAAGTATTGACAAAGAATGTCCTTCAAAAAGCACGACGAACACGGAGTGCGGTCGTTCACGACGTTCAGCCTTTGCGAAACGCAGAAAGCTAAAGGTATATTAAAAGTCGCAAACTTTCTTGTATCAGGTTTGATTTGACAGATCCACAAACTACTTTTCTAATCTGAGCCTACAATAAAAAGGCCGGCAAATAACGTTTTCATTTTTTCCTACTTGCATGGTTCTGCTAGAAATCTTGAAACTCGGATGATTAATTTTTTTAACCGAAATATGTAATTACAGAAAGGTACGTAGCTGTACATGTGAAGAACAGACGATTGAGTCTCGAACAGAATTTCACCACTAAAAGCAGCTGAAATGAGAAGCTATTTCAAATTTAACACAAACACCATTCAAAGTCGAAACCGGAAAATTTTAGGACAATCTTCATTCTTCAATACTCTAAGCATTTTTCGAGTAAAACTGTTTCCTCAGTTTTCTACAATTTCATTTCCCACGTTAATCTAATTTTTGCATTCGATCTGGTGGCAATTTACAATTTTTATTTTATGCGAAGCCTTAACAAACTCAATTCAAGCTTGCATTCAATTTCAACGTACGGCGCAACTATTTAAGCGGCTCGTGTTTTCTAAATTTCTCTCGTGTTCTCAAATTCCCGGAGTGTTTTATGACAGTATAATACATGGTTTTGGCTTCTTTATGTGCTTTAAAATATAGATTTACGCGCGCGAAACGATAAAACACGCTTTTCTATGTTTTATACTCTGATAAAACATGGTTTTTAACCAATCAGAGCGCGCGAAATTTTCAGTTTATATTTTAAAAATTTATATGATGATGAATATATGAATGAAACCATATATATAAATTTATACTTGCCGATAATTTTTTTCTGGACTACCGGTATCACTAGGTTCTGCCTTGAATGAAACTTAACGGAAGGTTTGTTTAGGAAAAAGGAGAAACGAAAAGCAAATGATTAAAACTACGGAATTGAGTCTAAACACGGAGATTTGTAACTAAAAACCGTAAGCTAGCTAGCGCGGGCGGTGAAACTCAGGATTTCCAAAACAACAACAAACTCAAATTCTGTCAGTTAAAATAAAATGAGCACTCGCCTTTTTGAAGAAATGCAAGCTCTTTAATTCCACTGCGTATTTCTCCATTAATCAATGATAAGAGAGCAATATAATGTGAGAAATTCAGTAAAAGCTTCTTCGCATCGACTTTCACACGTTGCTGAAAACACGCGCGAAAACACGCACGTGAAAACAAGCTCGCCACATATGAGGTCACAAAAACATACATTCGTTTCCATTCCAAGCGCGGTCATTTCTGGTTCGTTTTCGTTCAGCCGTCAGAAATTCTCGGAAATTGTCGAATTTCGTGCCTTATTTATAAGCGCCACAAATCGCCCCAAACCAGCTTTTGAGGGTTGAGTATGATTGATGCTAGTATAAAGAACAGTTTTTGCGACAAAAGAAAAAAATGTCAAACAGGAGCCATAATCAGGAGCCATAATCAGGTACGGAGACCGTAAATTCAGAGCGTGCGCGTCCCCATGTGAATACTGTCTGTAGCTATTTTTAGAGACACACGCGCGCCTCGTGACGTAATAAATACATGCAAACGCGCGAGAGCACTCGCAAAACTTCGTGTATGCTTTATATATTTACAAATTGGCGATCTCTTTCGGGTCGGTTTATTGCGCTTCGCGATTTCAGCGAAAAGTCAAAGAACAGAAGACCAATAAATGTTCCGAACGGTTAATAGATTTGTCAAATCACTTTTCAGGGTAGGCAAGGCAGCTCGGCATGCAGTCTTATAGCCCTTGTCATGAACCTTAGAAATAATATTTTTTATGAGTGCTTTTCTTCTGCAGTAATTACTGAGATGATCATCTCCACTCCTCGATTATGACCCCAAATATTCTTTTTATTACAGGTAAGCTTATTCATATGCATTTTTTCGCAACTTATTAAACAACTGATTAAAAAACAATAATAATAAAAATGCAGTTCAGTTTCCCTTCAAAGTCAGCGTCAATGTCAGAAAAAGGGAAAATTGAGATTCAAAATTTGCCCAGCATTGAACTCAGAAACTAATGAAGCTGCACATCTATGCAAATACAAGAAACCATTAAAAATTCGAAAAGAAGAAAATGGCTGAAACTACCGGCAGAGAATAGTAGTGCAGTACAGTAGTGACCAGGTAGGATATTGACTTCATAGTGTCAGAGAAATAGCCACAAATGTAGAGAAATGTAATTTTCCGGATATAAGCTTTTAAGCTTACTTAAAAGGAAGCTTATAAAAGAACGGCTTAACTATTTCGTTGAAGTGATACTGTCGATAGTTTGACCGTAATGCGGCATTTCTCTCTAATGGACAGGAGAATCCAAGTGGCTCATCATGCATTGTTCTTAAAAAAAACCTATACAAGAACAACAAAACAACAACAAAAACCGCTTGCTGAATATTTCGGCAACCTGGCTAATTCATGCTAAAAACACATTTGATCGATGGCAATTTCGTTTGCTGCGAAATACTCCAAATTGCTTTTTGTATTCTTTAACTAATACTACCGATAGCTTGACCGTAATAGCTATATGTACAAAAACAACCACTCGATCGGGGTTCCTAAATAAACAAGCGTTTGACTGTTTACGTGGCGAATGCAAATTTTATAATTCGCTTGAGAAACGAAAAAAAATAAACGAGGTCTGAAAACCTTGCTCTCAAAACCACAGGAATTGTTTCATGAGAAGTTCGACGTTTGTCTTAACCCGCATTGAAAAACGCATTTTTGGGTCACGGAACCCGTTTTCTTGTTGCTGTCAACCGAAATTTGGCTAACCGTTGCTAAAAATGCCGTTTGGAGAACTAGGGGAAGATTTTAAAAAGGTTTGGGGGCAAAAACGTTCAATTTTATCGTTGGCCACAGTGCATAGCCAAAACAAAGACAAAAAAAAGGTTTTTTTCTTCTGATATTTCCCTTCTCTCTTTTCCTTTTCCTTTACTCCCTCTTTCTTTTCTTGCTATCTTCGGCGCTTGATACACGTCCTATCAGCTGGAAAGGTTTTGACCTAACCTTTTAAGGGAGCCGAAAAATGAACCTGGAAGTATTTTGGGTGTGAGGGCCAAATTCAACAAAAATTGAACAGGTTTTTCCAGGATAACTCTGGAAGAATTTGTTAGATTTCCAAAATTGATGCACGGTTACAAAGATCCATCCTTTCTGCATCAGATGCGTGTCAAACTAATCTCGTCACGTGTTAATTGATGACGTCACAATGGCTTTGATGTGCAAGACTCCAAAGTGGACAGTTAGAATGTTAAGTACGACTGATATTATTTTGATTGACGTACACGTTCTTTCCGTCTGAAGCAGACGTAAATAACGACTGAATATGAATTAAATTCGACGTTCGACTCAAAAAACGAAATGAAATAATTGGGATCGACCTCAACTGTAATTTAGTTCGACATGAATAGTTCGACGTCTGGCCCAGGCCTAAAATAATTCATTTTAAATTTAATTTCACTTATAATATTCATGGATATAGTTAAGAGTCGGTCGCCGTTTTACGTGCTTGTGAAAATCATCACTATTGCCATGGATGTGAAATTTGACGCACATTTTTACACGCAATCCTCTTCTCCCTTCTTGAAATCAAAATTCGTCTTCGAGCAGATGGAGCCGCAAAACTCGCTTCACACCAATGCCGCCAGACTTGAAGACTTGAACTTCCCGCTTCCCGTACCTTCAAGGGTACTACTTACATATGAACACTTTTTTCTTTGATTCCTAATTTAAATGTTTTTTTTTATATATTCTCTAGTACGCTTGTTTTCCGATATTACTTCCTGTAACGTACCTTTTAGAATCCTCAAACAAGCCGTTATCAATCCACTGAACTACTGAATATTACAGTGGGTAGATTAGAAAATTGTGCGTTTATTTGTGGGAAATATGTAAATAACACTGGATCAACAGAAGCGTACAAATCGGCCATAACTATTTCACCGAAGAAGGGACAGCAGTCCCGAAACGGCTGGATTTTTTAAACATGCAGGAGCTATGTCACGATATTTTAAGTCATTTTTGCAAAGTGCAAAATCACCTTTAAACTGAAGAAAGCCTCAAAACAATAGTTTACTAAGGTAGAAAAAAACCAAAGAGATGACAATAAATCAAACAGGAACAAGGATAGTTGAGGATGGAGAAAATTAAGACGGATTGCGAATGACGAACTTGAAAAAATTGGCCAAGTTTTGAGGAAAAAAATATCGTGCAAGGACACCGAGATGAAAATAAAATATATTGCAGCTAAAATTCGAGCATTTGTTCATTTGTTTCAAGTGAGAAGTCAGAATTTAATGTTTCGATACCACTGCCCTCCAAAACTGCATTAGGGGTGGGGAGGGGGAGGTGAAGATAAAAAACATTTGTCGGCGAAAAGATGAAGTGTCTCAAGACTTATTACGACAATTGTAGCTTTTACGATATATATATTTAAACATAATACGAAGACTTCCCTACCTTATCCTTCCTTTGCAGTTTCATCTGGAGGAACATGCATGACAGCCGATGAGCGATAATACAACATTCCACTGGGATTTTCTTTACAGACTTGCGGTACGCCTTTATCATGACCATGGGACGTTCTCGCACTGTTTTGCATCTTCGCTTGCAGCGACTGTGGCCTTATCTTATCTTGTGCGCGTTATCTTTGATTCTTTTATATCATTACTTAGATTTAAAGGAAGATGGTAGACCAACTCTCAAATTTCCTAAAAGGAAAGAAATGAAAAGATTAGAGGACTTCCGTCGAGATTGGTTACGTCATCGCCGGGCACGGATCGACTGGCAAGCCATAATGAAACCGTGTTATGATAATGTGGCCTGGGGCCAAGTGAAGAATGGCTGGGGAAAACTTAATAGAAGTAACGCTACTACAAGTGACGTCATATTCAAGGACATCAGGCCAGCGGGAGAGTTTAGCAAGATTTTCATCCAATCAAAAACCTCAGATCATCGAACGAAGTTGATTGGTGGAGACACGTGGAGGGTTTACGTACGTGGCCCATCAAGCGTTGCGGCCACTGTTTTTGATCACAATAATGGAACTTACGAAGCTCTGTTTCTCATCACGGAGACTGGTGTCTATAAGCTGTTGATTTACCTTGATTATAGTCTTTGTGATGGATTCAAAGACCCACCACGTGACTGGTTCATTAAAGGCAACTCTCAGGGCAAGTATCAGAAAGAAGGGCTTCTAGGCACACTGGATGACTACTTGAAACAGCCTTTTAAGAATGGGAGCGATTTAAAAATAAACGTACCACAGGCAAAAATGAACATGACTTTGGCAGGTATGTCATTAGAGATTGCATTTGATATAAAACAATCGTTTCTTCCTTGCTCATGCATATGCCATCACATACAAAGCTACAGTCCAAAGGAATCATTAGACTGGCCTACCCTATTCAAACCGGGGGTGGAGGAATCTGCCCGCGCTGACGGCTGTAACTTGTTTTAATATTGGTATGACATGTCATTATTTAGGAACTTGCCGTTATCATGGCAACCATATTTTGGCAGGCATGTTTTTCCAAATTTGGAATTTTTCAGTTTTTAATGAAAAAAAAAAGAAACGTTCTTGCAATAAATTTTACCTTTATTTTGACATCAAGTTGATCAACTGATATGGGGTGGTAGTATCGATCCATCAAAGCGCATGGTCTGTAAACCGTTATCAGCCACCTTAAAAAATGTTCTTTTCAAGTAAGATGTTTCGGTTCAGCGAGAAGGAAATCATATTATTGTGTCTATCCATATGTCATACAAGGCAAGTGTCTGTTCACGCACGGTAGTTCTAAAATCTGTTTGCTACTAAATTACTCGACTGCCACAGTTTGACAGGTAGACTGTTCCACAACACCGCACCACTAGCGGAAGCTGTTGTTTAGAAAGTTGGTGCGGAGCAGTGGAATAGCTATTAGTGAATAACTTGACTTAACTTGACGGAAAATTATTGTAACAGGAACTAGTTTTGTCTTAGAATTGCAGAAACCTGGTACTTTTAAGGGGTTATTTTCAAAATTTGCTACCATCATCCCCGGAGTCTCCTCCCCCCCCCCCCCCCCCCCCACCTACGCAAGGATCATCGGGTATTCCAATCTCATTGTCTTGTCTTTTTTTTTATTTTCCCAGACAAAATTCGCCAGCAACCCTGTCCTTACGCCTGCAACCACTTGTGGGATGGATTTGGTCAGTGGACAAATGACACGTGGCAGCCGTATCTTGATGGTAAGTGATCAACCAGAAATCCATACGTTTTATCTAACGTAATGGGGAAATACTCAATTCTGATTGGTCGAAACATCAAGTCAAGGGCAAAATCACTTGTTCCTGATTTACCAAGTCGGTAGTCTAGTTCCTCGACCACTCTTCCCTTTTTACCCAGTCTCCCGCGACTCTCGCCTTTCTTCAAAAAAGGACAAAAGACGACTGGGGACGAGTTCAATCAAACAAATCAAAACCTTTATTTATGTGTCAAATTGTTTTAGCTGAGGGAAAGCCCTCTACTAATAGGGGACACCTACCTAAAATTATATACAATTTAAAAAAATTAGTCTATTTACAAAGTTCATAAAATATTTAACGAAATTACTTAACTAAGAATTACAAATAAAATTGATCTGTTATACAATATAGGTTTTCTCTTGTGAATCCACCACCCACTGTTAATTCCCTCACAGATACCTGTAACAGTCTTGAATAATTTTTTCTTTATCAGTGGATTGTGTTTAAGTTTCGTTTCTACCTTTTCCATTTTTATCTTTGCCTAGCTACAGAGTTGTACAACTGGTCGTTGCCTGCATCGAAATACCGCAGAAGCGGCACTCTGTCGGTGTACGGCGATTCATTGGGCCTTCGTCTCTTTGGTTCACTCAACTCCCGTGACCTGTGCAAAAAGCTGTTCTTGAATTGCACAAACAGTTACAACTTTCTCTATCCCATGACGGACGACAGGAGAATGCAAAACGATGATTTAGATTTCATGCCTGAAAAGATCCTGGAAGGCATTCGCAGCGTTCTCGGTAGGCCAGAAATGCAACTCCAGGACAGCGTGCTGCTTTTAAACCTTGGACTCCATTATCCAGTAAGTGTTAACTTTACAACCTACCAGAAGGTAATGGCAGATGTAATACACATCTTGAAGGAGACTGAAGTTAATTCACAAGGAAACAAAATTCCGAAGTATAAAGCAAAATTTATTTGGAAATCAACAACTGCCATCTGCAAGCATAAAGGAACAACGCCCCAGGGAACGGACGCTAGATTTATGACGACGCAGGTATGTGCAACAGACAATAACAACAACAACAACAACAAAAACAACAATAAGCTTTATTTGCATGACCATAAATCATTACAGTATTGCAAAAGCGTAGAATAATACTGATAGAAAACGAACTGATATTAAAATTATTGAATTGAAATTATGGAATCCGTTTATTTTGCCGCGTGTAACTTCAAAACAACTGATAAGAATGGACTGAACTTGCGAATATTTCAGCAGGTTTACAAGAATTTCCAAATGGAATAAAGGTTAGTTTTAGAAAATCTGTCTAAGAAATTTATTATCGAGTTATTTTACGTAGTTTGAAGTTCACGAAGCTGTGATTCTCTGAATCGTTTTCAGTTCACTTTTACTTAGTTTCCCCTCGTCTGAAGTCTACGCTTGATCGTTTTGGCCTGTTGTTATTGTAAAAAACAAATGGACGTCAGTTTTTAATGCGTCTGTCGTTATTGATCATAACATTGTCAAAGTAGTCTGCGGATCCACTCGGCTACGCCTCGTAGATCCACAGCTACTTTGACAATGTTATGACGCGATTCATGATCAATAACAGGACAGACGCATAAAAAACTGACGTCAATTTGTTAATTCGCAGGAGAACGATTCTAAAAATAGCCGAAGGTGTAACAGCGCTGTTGTCATTAATCAGCACAGATAGAGGCTCCGGCAGGGACCGCGCAGGGGAGGGGTTGAAGCCCCCCCGCTTTTCTAAAAAATAATAATAATAAAAATTTTCAGAAGTCAAAGTTCACTAGTTACAGCGCGGACACTCGAACCGTGAACGCTTTGGCTTTATTTTGGCTTTATTTTGGCTTTATTTTGACTTTATTTTGACTTTATGTTCAGTTATTTTGTACTTATTTTGTATTTTTTCTGAAAAAAATACAAAATAAGTCAAAATAAAGTCAAAATAAAGTCAAAATAAAGCCACAATAAAGCCAAAATAAAGCCAAAACTTGCAATGTTCATGAGCAAAGTAGATGCGATTACAACTGAACGAATATAACTTTGAGTTGACTGAATTTATGCTATTGAGCAGTTGTATCTTGCGTTTTATAGAGAAATTAACGTTTTCTGACAACATTTTATCGCCATAGATACTTTAAACTGAGAATTATACACAGCTCTGGACATCGCGGGACACGGGAGTCCTGCATGCATGATAACCAACAGAGAAGCGAACATGGTAGAATGAGCATAATTAGACTGCAAAACAGTCCGTATTTTAGCGCAAGAGTCGGGCTGAACTTAGCTGAGGCTCGCGCGTGGATTATCGGCGCTTCGCGCCTCTCATATTCGCGCGTCGCGCACAATATTTCGAGAAAAAGAGAGACTGTTTTGCAGTCTAGAGCATAATGAACGAAGGCTTCTGGCTGTTGGAAAGAAAATATCTACAAAAATCTTCGAAAAATGGACAACTCTCTCTGAATTTAAAGACCGGATAATAAATGTTGATTCTTGTATTGAAAACAGTCGCTTTTTAAGCGCTGAAAGTTGGTAATTTTCACCACGCTTGTTATAAAATTTAAATGCATTTCCAGCCATTTCAGAGGACTTAAATTCACAATTTTCCCTGGGGAGCATGCCCCCGGACCCCCCTAGATGGCTCACGCTGACGCGTTCGCATTAGCCCCCCCACTCAAAAAATGCTGCGCGGGCCCTGTCCGGGGTGATGTGCTCCTGCATGCGAAAAGTATGTTTAAAATTAATGTCTAGCAAGAGTATTTCATGGGGTTTTTTATGCATCTTCAAAATGGAAAATCTACTTCCTTGGTTAGGGCTCTTACCTTATGGAAATGTTACAAATATACGTTTTTAAAGTATTTCTTGTCTATGAGCAATCCTCAAACCTAGGTCGCACGGTTAAAAAGTTGAATAACCTCTGTAATTGCCGTTCCGAAGTTCAAATGGAGACTGGGGACGAGTTTTTAAATTTTGATTTAATTAAAAATTGGAGCCCATCACTAACTCAGTGTTCCTCTCCACTAGCGGAAAGGAACGTTGCGTGACAGTTAGCGGTAAATTGATGGAGAGCGTGACACGGGGAAATGTACGGGAATTATCCAAAAGTTCCAACTAGTTCCCAGGCTGATACGGATGAATGACGTGAGCAGTGACTCACTACTTTCCGCTGAAAAAAAGTTCAAAAAGTCGATTAAGATTGCCGCGACCAGGAGCGTCCAAGAAAGCATGACTACGTAACTACGGTGGGACGCAGTGAGGCAGACCACCCCTCCCCTTGATATTTATAAGTATGTCTCAAATTTAGTGGCGAAGTGATCGTCTCACGCTTATAAAACGAGGGTATGCATGCATCGGTATACCTCCGCCTTTATACCTTAGTATACAGTGAAACTTCACCCTCGGGACAAGAAGAAGGGCCTCCGTAATAGGTTACAAAGATTATATGAGCGTTAATTTTGCCGAGACAAAGGTTTGTGTGTGTCCTCTTAAAGGAAGTGTCCTTTAATAGAAGGGTCCTCTTTATGGAGGTGTCCCAAAGTAGAGGTTCCACTGTATTTTGAAGTGGCTACACGGTTACTCTGTGTAACCACTGTTTTGGGAACACTTTTCCAGCGTTGCTAGCCAACTCTTGATTACGATGAGCCGCGCCCTTCACTGTTATTGAATCTTGATTCTCACTCGCGTGTTAAATATTTATTTTCATTCAGCGAGTTCTTCTATTCAGCGCCTTCGCGATGTCAGCCATGTGTCAAGCGGGCTTTGACGTCATAGACGTGTATCCGCTGACCGACTCGTATCCTGGCGGTGGATTGGACGTCGTTCACTATGCAGATAAAGTGTTCGTCACTATGGAAACGCTGCTAGAGAAATATAAGACGCACAACAACCAGAGACTGGTCACGAGTGAAGGAAAAGAAAGATTTAGACGCTGTACCGGTTGAAGGAAATTCTGAAATTTCAGTAAGTTATTTTTGATGAAAATGTGACAAACTGATATGACCTTTCTTTTTGTAGGCCAACGAGGATTAGTAGACACTCATCGTTATTACAAATACAGTCGAACCCCTATTAAGCGGCCAGTTATCAAAGTCCCGAAACTATTGTCAGTATAATACTGTAAATAAAACCCCTATTAAGCGTCCACCTCTATTAAGCGACCGCGGTCACCCTTTGGCCGTCGCGATGAGGGTTTTCCTATTGTTTTTACCCCTATTAAGCGGCCACCTAGAATTTAATACACGTAGTTTGGCCTTGTTTTGAAAAACCTGATGACAGATACGAGTCCAAAATAGAAGGTGACGACTGATTAAAACATTCAAGCACACGTTTATTATCGTCTTGATGTGATTCCGTTGTCACTAATATTTTGATTTTATATCACGCCTTATGCTAATTTATGACGAACGCTATTAAGCGGCCACTTGCCATTTCCCCGAGGGTGGCCGCTTAATAGGGGTTCGACTGTACGCGAATATAATCCCGGCCTGAACAATCGGTGGAAATCGATCATCGGAAATCCAATCGATCAATCGATATCAATCGATAACAATTAGTAAATTGATATCGATTGGTATTGACCAATCGATAATCACATGAAAATGTCTGTTGCCTCATCGAATGTTATCGATTGCAATTGGTTTTCATCGATTAGCATATTGTATTCAGTCACGTGAATATATATTTTCTTGCAATTTTGTCAAGTTGGCGCCGACTTCGTCGGCTCTCCGCTTGGGGATTTGGTGCGCTCGGGAAGAAAAGAAACATATGCAATATACATCAGACGACTGAAGGACAGATACAAATTGCAGTTTATTTGTAAGCTTCTTTACAAGGTTTCAAATAAAACAAATATATTTGTCTAAGTAAGCCATCACAAATCATCGCTGCGATAAAACATGCAGAAAGCAGCAGGATTAGATCACGCCCTGGGCGCTGGAAAGCATGGGCGGTGAAACGCGAACTGCGCTCTTGTGCGATGTTTGATGCTGAGCGAGACTGGGTCGAGCGCACTCGAGAGCGCTCGAGTTCTTGCAAGTCGGCAAATGAAGTTCAATAGCTGATGCTTTCATATCAAAGGTTTCGCACCAGGACTCGCTTTGAAACAGAGGCAAAAGGCAACTCGGAAATGGCCTATTCAAAACAAAAACGTACACACTCTCGTTCCCAGAGTCCTCGTTACCCTTGTACAGCGGCAGCAACGGGCAACAAGGACCTTTGGGATAAAGCGTTCCGCCTGACATGTGCAGTAAGTCAATAATTGTGTGTGCGTCCCTTTGAAACATGGAGTCGAACACATACGCAGTAGAACCGGAAGTCCAAGAATCCTGTCATGGCGGAACGCTTTATCCCAGAGGTCCTTGTTGCGGTAGGTACTTGGTGTATGGGGACATATATTGTACCCTGCATATATAATCTATTCATACTTTACTTGTTGGCCGCTCCTTCGCTTGACAAGGGTAACGAGGACTCTGGGAACAATATTGAAACGTACACAAACCCTCGAGACTCCGTAGTACGGACAGTAAATCATCTCTAATAATAATAATAACCGTTTACTTAGGGCCAGTTCAGACGCCGTACTTCACATGAGCCGAATCGAATTCGATGAATTAAGTTCATGTGAGGTACGGCGTCTGAATCAATTCGGAACTGCTGAATGAACTCGGATCGGCTCAGCCGTTCTTCCCGCCTGGCTCAGCCGAGAATAACGGCTGTGGACCGGCTTTGATTCAGCAGTCTTTAATTTAAATCAGTCTTTTAATTTAAATCAGCAGTCTTACCGTACCTTACGTATTGCCATTTAGTCTGGCATTTTTGTAGATCTAGTGATGCGCGAAAACTAGAAAGACTGCAGGAAAGAGGACTAAGGGCGGTGTACAGAGACAAGCATGCAAGTTATTCACAATTACTTAAGAGGGCTGAGCTGTCAACGCTGATGAATAGGCGCTTGCAGGATATTTGCATCCTTATGTACAAAGTGAAGCATAAACTATGTCCAACTTATATCTGTAACAGTTTTAATAATCATAATTCTTCCTACTTTTTAAGACAATCAGATTTCTCCATACCTAGTTATAATACTGTAACATACGGTAAGCATTCTTTGTGTTAACTTGGACCTAAGTTATGGGGAAAATTATCTCCAGATGTTAGATCTGCAAAAACTATAAATATTTTTAAAAACAAGATTCGTAAATCTGATATAAGTTCACTGGTGGATGATGTCTGTAAGGGTTGTTCTCTCTGCTCATCATAAGTATATAATATTATCACTTTTATATATATCAACTTTTTAGCGATTATTATTCTATTTTGATAAGAGAACATTTTGTGATACAATTAATAATGAAAATTAGCGAAATAAGATAACGACGTTTCGAAGCCATCATGACTTCATTATCAAGTAAAAAATGACAGTTATAGTTTTCGAGTTTAAATACAAAGAAAGGTGACAGAGTATATTAGAATATATAAATGTGTATATATTAAGTGTTTCACGGCTGAGCGTTCGAAAGTGTCAGTGCGTGCCGTATATGATTAAATAAATACTTTCGCACGTATTGAATCCGATTGCGTGTTAAGTTTGGGTTTTCGTTCACGAATCAGGAGCATTTCATGCACTAAGCAATCAAGTTTTCCTTGGCATTTCTTTAGAACGGAAAACATTTTTGTCAACTCAGGGGTCATGACACCGTGGACTTCAATTATGTGCTTGCCAACAGCAGAGGCTCTATGCTCTTCTATGCGTTGATGAAGATGGCGTGTAGTGTAACCGATATAATCTGCATCGCACAGATCACATTTGAAGATATAAACAACACATTGACGGTTCACTAAAGCAGGCTTCTCTTCTTTCAGCTTGAGTTTGTCCCCGATTTTAGATCTTGTGTACACTGGTTGTAATTCTGTTCCGATTTTATTGCCAAGGTCTTTCAGCTGTTTTCGAACTGCGTCAGCGGATTTCTGGTCTTTAAAGGGTAGGACAATCCGGACGGTTTTTTGTGTTTCTGTAACAACCTCAGTCGGAGTTTCATCACAGTGTCGGGTCATGAACGAGGCGATAGTGGAGTTGATGAGATTCAACGGATACTTAAGTTTAGAAAACATCCGTTTGAGGTGTTCACATTCAATTGCAAATAACTCCCATGATGATGAGAGGCGGTATGCCCGGTTTTAGCATGGTATTAAGTAGAGAACTCTTGTAACGCTGATCGACACGGCTCTGGTAATGTAGGAGCAGTCCAGTATTAGTTGGTTTACGGTAGACGCTCGTTGTCAGATGGGAGCCCCTTTTCTCAATCATCATGCCGAGAAACGGTAGCTTGTTGTTCTCTGCAATCTCCATTGTAAACTGTATCGATGGATGGCATTCGTTTAAAGTTGACAGGAAGGCTGTTGCAGCTGGCATATTTGGCATTGTAGCTAGTGTATCATCGACATACCTTCTGTAAAATTCTGGTAATTTGTTGTCACGTTCTAATCTTTCTTCAATGGAGAAGAAAGAACTCTTGATTGCTTAGTGCATGAAATGCTCCTGATTCGTGAACGAAAACCCAAACTTAACACGCAATCGGATTCAATACGTGCGAAAGTATTTATTTAATCATATACGGCACGCACTGACACTTTCGAACGCTCAGCCGTGAAACACTTAATATATACACATTTATATATTCTAATATACTCTGTCACCTTTCTTTGTATTTAAACTCGAAAACTATAACTGTCATTTTTTACTTGATAATGAAGTCATGATGGCTTCGAAACGTCGTTATCTTATTTCGCTAATTTTCATTATTATTATTATTCTATTATCAGATTATTAGATCAGTTACTACTAGATTGTTAGATTAGTATGATTAGTATTAGATTTTTATACTATTATTAGAGTATTTTACACAGTTTTAAATATTTTCAATTTGTTAGTATCTATTTATTTTTTTGTGTCCCCAAATTAGTATGGGATTTTCCCAGGCTATAAGGCCTGTCTATCTATCTAGACGCCGAACTTCACATGAGCCGAAACAAATGCACGAATTATTATAATGTATTTTTCTATATAACAGCAATTTTCCCCTATTAATTTAAGTTCGGCTGAATTAAGCTCGGCGTCTGATTCAATTCAGTCGATCTAAATTAATTTGGGTCGGCCTAAATTCGAATTCGATTCGGCTCATGTGAAGTAAGGCGTCTGAACTGGGCCTAAGGGTTGCATTCTACTTTTCTTGGTGTTGTCGTGTACTCGTTTGTTGTAGTGTACTTTGTATTTCTCCAACATTGTCTCCATCGCGTCGAACACTTTATCAGGGTAGTGGACCTCGTCGTATGCATCACCGGGATACGAGTCGGTCAGCGGATACACGTCTATGACGTCAAAGCCCGCTTGACACATGGCTGACATCGCGTAGGTGCTGAACAGGTGAACTCGCTGAATGAAAGAGAACAAATAACGTGCATGTCAGAACATAGATTAGCCTGTTCCAGGCGTTCGGATAGTGGCGGAACGTCGCAAAAAAGGCGAAAAAAAAGGCGAGGAGATTCCCACTATCCGAACGCCTGGAACTGGCTAAATATAGGTTAACAAGGGGATCTAATGCTACACTGTAGAAAGGACGGTTCCTCAGTCCAGCATTTCACGCTTTTTGGGTGCAAAATGTGTAGTGTCACAAGGATGTTAAACTAGCAGTATTTATACCTGAGATAATTAGCATAGTACAGAACTTAGTTTTGCAATGATTTCCATCCTCGGCCTCGCCTTCTTCCTATTTTACTCCAAAATTTCCGATGTTCTGGATTTTAGTCTTTGATAATTGCAGTTATTACAAATGTCATCGGTTTGACATGCAAACGAGGCGAAAGGGTCAATCTGGTATTGTTTGCCGTTTGACATGCAAACGGGGCGAAAGGGTCAATCTGGCATTGTATTGGCCCATTAGCCTCATTTGTAGGCTCAGATTACCAGCCGCTGTTCGGGAAAGTGAGCCAGAACGAAGACCAGAATCGAGAGAGCGGCGGACTGTGATGTAGGTTTCCTCTTTAAAAATTAAATTTATTATTATTAAATCGAGCCTAACTCGTTTGCATACTTTTTAAAAACAAAACAATATTTGACTGCGGGCTCAACTAGATATTTAGTTTCCCTGCATTATTTTATTCTATTGTTTTACTGTCAATCTATGTTATCTCTCTGACGTATTTCCGTTATTACGCAAAAACTGTTAGTAGCTACTATATAACACGTATATCAATGTAAAATTTCCTCATTGTACCTGAAGAAGACTGGTATGGCCAGTCGAAATATAGTACTTAAAAAACTTAAAAATCTACGTTGTATTGGTCTCTGCTTCTGGTATATTTCAACTGTAATAACTACTATTAATATTGTAATTTTGTCCCCTTTATTTTTGGTACAAATAAATGTCGTTGTTAACGTTGTTGATAAATACCTGTGTTGTGAAGAATCTCCAGTTGGTCTTGTTCTTCACTTCAGCCTTTTCTTTGTGAATAGCAGATGATGATTTCCAGATAATTTTTGCTTTATACTTCGGAACTCTTAACCCTTGTGAATCCACTACAGTTTCCTTCAACACGCCTATTAGGTCTCCAATGAGCTTCTGAAAAGTTCTAAAGTTGACGCTGATGGGAAAATGGAGTCCGAGATTTAACAGTAGTACACTTTCTTCCCGCTGCATGCCTGGCCTGCGAAGAACACTGACAATGGTTTCAATGACTTCTTCAGGCCTGAAATCCAGATCGTCATCTTGTTCTTTACTTAGTTTCTCGCTTGCTACAGGATAGATCCAGTTGTAGCTGTTGCGACATCCCCAGTAGAGCCTTTTACAAAGAGAACGCGACTCTACGGATTGCACCAAGCGCACCGCAAGGGAATCGCCGTAGATCCACAGTAGTCCCCTCTGTCGATAGCTGAATGGTAACGACCAGTTGTAGGACTCTAGCGACAAAAGAAGAAATAAATTCTATTTTTTTTCCAGTACATTAAATAAAAACACTGACAATAATTCAAATTCTGAATGTCAGATCGGTGAAAAATATTTCCCCACCTAGTTAGGTTGCTAGATTTCTGCCGAGATCAAGTTGGAGGGGGAGGGGGAGGGGTGTGTGTGTGTGTGTGTGTGTGTGTGTATGTGTGTGTGTGTGTGTGTGTGTGTGTGTGTGTGTGTGTGTGTGTGTGTGTGTGTGTGTGTGTGTGTGTGTGTGGGAGGGGGGGGGGGGAGTTGGGGAAATTTAATATTACTATGGAAAGGAAAGGTAAAAGATGAGAGAAGAGGGGTTTACAAAGAATACCAGCACAAAAAAAAAACATGATTAAATAGGATGAGTTTAATACTCATAATAAGTATAGAGATGGAAGGTAGAAGAATAAATTAATTTACGGGTGTGGGAAACGAATGAAAAGTTCCGCCCCCTCTTCGACCTGCTTTGCGCCATATCTCACTTTCCTTTATATTCAGCACAATTCGCAACAATCAACGTAAAATATATTTGGCATGCAGATAGTTTCTGTGACGTACATGGTAGATAATAATAAGTTGATCACTCACCTTGAATGTATGGTCTCCACTCATTATTTATCCACCGACCAAATCCATCCCATAAGTGATTGCAGGTTTGAGCACTTGAATTTAGACCCTCGCTAAGTTTGTCTGACACAACCAAAGAAGTCAAATCAATTCTTGGCAGGTTTTCTTTATCACACAACACCTTTATTGATTCTTCACAATTAAACATGTTCATAACATTCTTGAGAGGTTATTTTCTAAATTATGAGAGTCGCGGTGGCCAACCTCCTTCCCAGGGTCTCTCTTCTTCCCGCCAAACGCGATTGAAAAGAGACCCTGGTTGAGGCTGGTCACATGTCTCAACCAGGGTCTCTTTTCAATCGCGTTTGGGAAGAAGAGAGACCCTGGGAACGAGGTTGACGCGGTGGCTTCCAAATTTTAGGGAAAAGCCCTGGAACGAGGTTGGGCTTAATGGTTATCGCGTTGGACTCCGGATCGAGCGGTCTGGGTTCGAGCCAGGGCCAGGGTCACTATGTCGTGTTCTTGGGCAAGACACTTTACTCTCACTCTCTCCACCCATGAGTATAAATGGGTACCGGCGACAAAATGCTGGGGAACGGGGGGAGGGGGAGGGTGGAGGTGGGGGGGGGGGGGGGGGGGTTACCATGAGTTTTATTTATCCCATCCCGGGGGATTAATTGTCAGAGCACATTGCATTCACGTATACCTACCTACCAAAGACGTGTTCAGTTGTGCTTCGGGTACGGTTATAATCAAAGGGTTCCCATTCTTTAAGGGCTGAATCAAGTACTCATCTAATGTTCCTAGAAGCCCTTCTTTCTGATACTTGCAGATTCCTCCACCCCCGGTTTGAATAGGGTAGGCCAGTCTAATGATTCCTTTGGACTGTAGCTTTGTATGTGATGGCTTATGCATGAGCAAGGAAGAAACGATTGTTTTATATCAATGCAATCTCTAATGACATACCTGCGAAAGTCATGTTCATTTTTGCCTGTGGTACGTTTATTTTAAATCGCTCCCATTCTTAAAAGGCTGTTTCAAGTAGTCATCCAGTGTTCCTAGAAGCCCTTCTTTCTGATACTTGCCCTGAGCGTTGCCTTTAATGAACCAGTCACGTGGTGGGTCTTTGAATCCATCACAAAGACTATAATCAAGGTAAATCAACAGCTGATAGACACCAGGCTCCATGATGAGAAATAGAGCTTCGTAAGTTCCATTATTGTGATCAAAAATAGTGACCGCAACGCTTGATGGGCCACGTACGTAAACCCTCCACGTGTCTCCACCAATCAACTTCGTTCGATGATCTGAGGTTTTTGATTGGATGAAAATCTTGCTGAACTCTCCCGCGGGTCTGATGTCCCAAAACATGACGTCACTAGCAACAGCGCTACTTCTGTTTAGTTTGCTCCAGTGAGTCTTCACTTGGCCCCAGGCCATATTGTCAATACACGGTTTGATTACACTCTGCCAGTCTACGCGTGCGCGACGTTGACGCAACCACTGATGACGGAAATCTTGAAATCGATATGAAATAGACGAATTCTGTTCTGTTTCAGGATTCGGAATGACTTGTACCATTTTTAAATCGAGCTTATTATTTCTAGACTTGGGAGCTACACTCGAAATGTTTGCTTGATCACGTGTTGAATTTTCTGGTATCCACGTGTCATTTTGTCTTCTCTTCAAATCTTCACTTTGATCGCTAGCAATGCTATATTTTGAAAAATTGAAATGTCTAACTGAGGAACTTGAGTCATCTACTGAGCCTTTCTCTACTTCTTTCTTATCCACCGGAAAAGACTGGAAATTATAATTCTCCTCTAATGAATCTTCTAATCTCGCTATGACGTCATCGTTCGACTTGTGCCAATTGTAGCCATCGACTCTTTCTAAAATTCCTGGTCTTTTTCGAGCCCTGTACTTGCTCCGCAATTTCTCAAACAACTCATTCGGTGATACTGCCATTTCACTCGAAGAGAAGGTCTCCAACGGTCGAAACGGGTTGTCATGAACAACAAGTGCCGGTGGGGGGATCCCATAGTCACTCTCGTCCATCAAGTAATACCGGAAGTATAAATAAACGGCCACGCACGCGCAAAGGTAGCACGTGATGAAGCGTAAGAGATTGGGGAAGGCCCGGCCGTGTTTCATGGCGGAGATGTTTTGTATGTCCGCTCGTAGATTCCTCACTGAGAATGTTCCCATGGAGGGCTCGTGCTCCTCATGCTTCAGTCTTCGGCCGTTTGAAGCAATCGTCACGAGAGCCTACTCGATCAAATGAAACTGCAAAAGAAAGTTAGCCACGGCTTTCAGATGAATGGAATTCATAAAAAATACAAAGAAATGAATGTTTATGAGTGTCTTTATATTTGATAAAGATACAGCTGAACTTGTAGCTCAATTTAATTTCTCAGGGGGGGGGGGGGGGGGATAGAGACAGGGCCTGGGACCGAGAACCATGCTCTCACAACTTGCAAAGCGATCAATTTCGTCTTGGTCAGCGGTGCTTTCTTAAGGAAAATTAACCTTCGCGTGTTGACGTTCTCCATAATACCGTGAATTTGGACATTTGATTTTTTTGTTTTGCATACGAAGGCAAAGAAATGTAAATGAAAACGCACGTGCGCTTTGTTTTGCATGGTACGGCAAAGAAATATGCAAAACACACGTGCAGAATATTATATTACTAATTAAACCTATTGTTTTGTGACGTTCTTGTTGTCGTCGCGGTCGTGGTTGCATCTTAAAAACGAAAAAGGAAGAAGTTTATCTGGTTTAAAGGATCACAAAGTGAAAAAATACAATAATCATTCATACATCAGTATGCAGTTCCATCGCCTCATCGGCCGCCATGTTTTTCTAGCTTTTCTTCTGGCTTTACACAACTTCTACGCACGTGCAGATTATGAATCCGCTGGCTAAAGTTGTGAGGATTGCTTTGCAAGTTGTGAGAGCATGGTTTGGATTTGATTTAAGAGAATGTATGGGAAGTAGCTACCCACCCCACCCCCCCCCCCCCCCCCCCCCCCCTGTAATTTCTCGTCTAAAACAAACTAAAATTTCAAGATTAGGATCAGATTGAATAGATTTAGAGTTCAGTTTTTGAAACCTTTTAAAACATTCGTGTCTTTATACCCCCGGGGGGGGGGGGGTACTCCCTTATGTGGCCTATACGGGGACGTGCCGCTGGACAGGGTATGGTTTTTGGCCTCTCTGCCCTGAACAGGGTATATAATTTCATGCGAGTCTGTCCTAAACAGGGTCTGAACCTGTCCTAAACAGGGTATTGTTCCGGGGTATTGTTGCATGGAGACGTTTGCCGGTCTTTAGCAGCTCATCACTCAATATCACATCATTTTCAAGACAAGATAAATGCTATTGTTGTCGGTATCCTACACTTGTTTTAGAACAAGAGAGTGTGTATTTTGTCGTTTGCCCTAAACAGCGTCCTAAAATGGAGGGTGTTGCCCTGCACAGGGTGGGTATTTTAGGTTTTTTTTGTCCTAAACAGGGTCAGGGTTTCAAACCTTCAGCGGCACCCCTGTAGGGTGCCGCTGACAAACAATAAAACCCCCCCGCCGCAAACAATGAAAACCCTAAAATACCTACCCTGTGTAGGGCAACATCCTCTATTTTAGGACACTGTTTAGGTTGCATTTTAGCGAATCACGTTTGACTGATACGCGGCAAACGTCTTCGATCTCTAAATACTGTATAAACCATATTTTTACGACGACAATCGTGCAACCATACCCTGTTTAGGACAGGTTCAGACCCTGTTTAGGACAGACTCGCATGAAATTATATACCCTGTTCCACACAGCGGTCAAACGTACTGCGCGCGCGCAGTTCCCGCCAAAACTTTGCAGTCAAATGTCTTAAAATTGCGAAGTCGTCCGCTTTAAAGCTCAAACTTAAGAAATTTACTGAAAACTTAAGCTTTATACTCGGAGTATGCATAGATAATGTAATAATTGTTATCCAAAAAGTGTCTCAGCTCGTATTTTGGATTACCACTGCATGTTCTATAACGTTTCCTTACAAACTTCGCGGCCATTACGCTTCAAACTCATGGAAAAGTCAAGGCCGCGGAAACCGGAAGTGGCGCGCAATTTTTGCGTTTGACCGCTGTGTGACCCTGTTCAGGGCGGAGAGGCCAAAAACCATACCCTGTCCAGCGGCACGTCCCCGTGTAGGCCACATAAGGGAGTACCCCCCCCCCCCCCCCCCGCCCGGGTCTCAAGACCTACGGCCTATATTCTTCCATTCTATAACACGTCATTGTAGCTCTATTTCAAACGTTGTTTTCCCGCTAATAAAATTGTAAAAAGTATTTTACTTTTCGTATTTCAATGCCAGTGTTGCAATCGAAAGCGCTTACAACATTACGAGATCGGACAGACCTCAGCAATCCTAGACCTGAAGTTAACATATTTCAACGACAGAAAAAAAAATAGAAAATTGCGACCGCTTATATCAATCGAACTTAAGGTGATTCCTCAGAAATAAAAGTTGTCGAACGATTTTTTTTAAACTTTCCCTGAATGTTCCCTGCCAAACACTGTAATAAACAATAAAAAAGATAGGTCACGGTGCTCACAAAATAGATATGATGGACCACCCCATTTATGCCTGTACTGGTACTAATCACGCGCGTAGTTATTTCATCGGTTCACGTAACATTTCGCGGTAGCTAGAAGCAAAGTTTAAAGTAATACTTAAAAAAACTTGATAAGTTCAAAGTCGCGACCATGTGGAACAATTTAATATATAATTTGTGGAAAAAATCACAAAAATTCAAACGACATCGACTCAAAACGTTCCTCGCATCGATGTTTTCAAGGTCATAACTTGCACCCACGAGTAACGGTTTTGTGGACGCTTTTAGCGATATCTTTTTTTTTCTTCCGAAAATGTTTTTATTATATTTTTTCAACTTAAAGAGGATAATTTGAACATCAAAATTATGCAATAAAAAATATAGGTCACCGTACTCGTTTACGAGAAAACGTTTATTTACCTCCCTCGCGAGCATAGCCACAAAGAAAAAGCCGCCATGTTTTTAATGTGCGCGCGCTAATTACGCGCGAAATTATGCGCGGTAAGGATGCGCAGTGCAATACTGAGGAATCACCGTAATAATAAAAGTGATTTATCGTTACATGTAATTAATCAGTTCATATTTTCAATAATCAAAATTACTTTCACTGTATTTCCTTTCAATCCTAGACTGCGAGCAGTCGGTCTTTTCTCCTCAGATCTTTGGCGCGAGCAGAAATGTATAATTATGCAAATTAGGTGAAAAAACGAGGAGAGATTCTCGCCGCTAGATCGCGCGCCCAAAAAACATTAGGAAAAGAAAGAGACTGCGAGCAGTCTATTTCAATCCCAGTCGCTCGCGACGTTTTTATATGCTTTCTAACTCTGACTAAAAACAAGCACATAAGGATTACATATGGATTACATTTTATGCCAGGGTATATAGAGTATCTCTTACCCGTGATCTGCAAACTGCACTTTTGATGTCCATGGCCTAAACTTGTATAAAACATTTGATGACACCGTCCTGGCGTTTCAAGTGCAGTGATATTTCAACATTCTGGCAAACAAAAGATCAGTAATAATAGTCTAGCGCGCACGTGTTGATCAGCCTGATGTACCTGTTGGCAAGCTTCTGTAACAGGTAATACCTGTTGGCCCAGAAGGGGGTACTCAGGTATATTACTGACGGGGAGGTACAAAGGCCTTTTTTGCGTTTGGGGACTTTTTTGAGTTAGAAATTTTCTGTCCGATTTTTAGGGGTAAAAAGATTTTGGCAGGGACTTTTTGGGGTTCACAAAAAGCGTACCCTAGCGTTCTTTGGGTTATGTTCTGGGCCGTTGGACTTTTTTGGAGTCTAGTTTTACCTAATGGGACTGGTTTTTTTTTCCTTTGTTGAGGTCTAAAAATTTGGCTTCATTCGTTCAACGTGATTGGCTGCTGGTTTCGCGCGAAAAATGTATAAAAATAGCCTAACTGCGAATCTGATGGGCCAAGACCCAATACCAGAGATGGAAACCTCTAGTTATAGACCTCTGATATAACACGCAATGAGAATCAATATTACAGCAAAGAGTCCAAAAGTGTGACCTCTTTTAATTAATTCACATTATTTCGTGCGCGGAGACTATCCAATCAGAAGCCCAGGATGTAGTTTTCTGACGGTTTCTGATTGGATCGGTTTGCGCACATAAGGGGCAATCTCGTTCCCAGAGTCCTCGTTACCCTTGTCCAGCGGTGGAGCGGCCAACAAGGACCTCTGGGATAGAGTGATCCGCCTGACTTGCGCAATAAGACCAGAAGACCAAGAGTATTGGCGTCCGTTAGTTGAAACATGGGGTCGAACACATGCGCAGTATAGCCGGAAGTCCAAGAATCCTGTCATGGCGGATCGCTTCCCCCAGAGCTCTTTGTTGGCCGCTCCACCGCTGGACAAGGGTAACGAGGACTCTGGGAACGAGATTGCATTAGGGCGCGGGGGGGGGGGGGGGGGATATATAGCCGGCACTTTTCTTCAAAGACAGCAGTGCCAGGCAACGGTACGAATCTTGTGTCAATCAAGCCGTTGCTAGGAATGACGTCAACCAAAACTTGTTTCCTCGGGAACCGTTTTCAAGCTCGCAGCGCAGAGCTGCACGCAGAGCTGCAAACGCAGCTCGGGCGGTTTCTTGGCTTGATGTTTCACGCTACCGAGACATTTCTCGGCAAAACAACAAGAGAATTAATCTAATTTATCTACCTATACATGTAAGACCGGCCGATATTTAAATTTTCATAATTCCATAGATAGCTACCTAATTTGTTTTCTTCCAGATTTATATATTTTCAACAGTTTGGAGCGTGAAAATATTACGGACTAATGTCAAGAACTTTCAAAGTCACAGGGTTCTCACCAGGACATGATAATGAATATTATAATATACTCAACAAAATATGCAGCTTCTGATTGGTCAATGACGAATGCATAAATAGGTTATAGAGTGCAATACGGAATTGTGATAAACGGTACCAGACAAGTAGAGACGTTTTTGCCGCTTAATGGCATTGAAATAAGCTTTCACGTTAATTAATGTTAAATATTTTCTAAACTATAGTACTGTAATTCTTTCAAAAAGTTCGCGCTTGGTTTGCCTGCGCGTTCAAATAAAACATGTGAGCACGCTGGAAACGAGTGAAGCGTTTCGTGTGCAGAGTAGCGCGATGGTCGCAGCAAAATTTTGTTGAGAATATTATAAACAAAAAATCGTATGAACTCCTCGTGCAATTAGTGATTTATAGTCACTCGTGATGTTTTGAAAGTTCTCAAATTGCACTCGCCTAACGGCTCGTGCAATTTTGAGAACTTTCAAAACATCACTCGTGCCCATAAATCACGAATTGCACTCGCGTTCATACGATTTCCTATACTTATAGCCCTATTATTATTATTATAGCCCTATTTTTAATTTGTCTAGCCCTCTATGGTTATTCTAGGCAGCTAGTACCTTATTTAGGCTAATAATTCTTAATAGTATTGTAACTTTTTCCTTTCTTTTTTTGGTACAAATTAATAAATGTTGTTGTTGTTGTTGTTGTTGTTGTAAAAACCGTCTGAGCTGCGTTCGCAGGCTACAGCGAGAGTCCTTCGGTTACGCGAAGTGAAGCGGTGCTACTGGAACGGGAAGCAAAGTAGATGGAAATGTTTATCGTAATTATACATTCTGGATTGGTTTCGAGTGAAAACAACCAAGGAAAAATCATTTTAATACTCTTGCATATTATTATATAGACACGAGTGTTTTACTGGAAAATAGACCACTCGTAAAATTCATACGAAACTACATCCGGGACCCGAGTGGCGTATTTTCCATATCCTCACTAGTGAGGATATCGATGACGTCATTTCCCGCTTTTGCATGGCTTTTTGTGAAAAGCTGCCAAACTCCGATTGAAAATGGCGAGCGATAGATTCGTGAAATTCACTGAAGCCGACATGAAATCGTTCACAGAGGAGTAGGAAAATGTTAATACGAAGAAGAAAACTTCATATGACTTAAAATTATTCAAGGAGTTCCTTGCAAGTGAAGACGAAAGGAGAGAAATTCGGAAAGTCCAGCCACCGAGCTGCAAGAGTTCGCGGTAAAGTTTGTGCTTTTGTCGTTTGTCTATATAATAAAAAGAACATTACACGGTGGCTTGAAGATATGAATTTTATTTTCTCGTGTTAAAAACAATATTTTACTCACTCGCTGCGCTCGTTCGTAAAATATTGTTTTTACCACTCGAAAATAAAATTCATATCTTCGCGCCGCCGTGTAATATCCTCTATCTAATTTTAGGTGTGAACTCCTTGCTTGGCATACGTACTTTTTTATTATTAATAAGTTCCCGTGGGACAATCCCCTTAGCAGCTATTTGAGTGCCACTGCGCACACTCGGGGGGGGGGGGGGGGGGGGGGGGGGGGGGTACTCCCTTATATGGCCTATACGGGGACATGCCGCTGGACAGGGTATGGTTTTTGGCCTCTCTGCCCTGAACAGGGTATGTAATTTCATGCGAGTCTGCTCTGCCCTAAACAGGGTGTCTAAAATAAACCTGTCCTAAACAGGGTATTGTTCCGGGGTATTGTTGCACGGAGACGTTTGCCGGTCTTTAGCAGCTCATCAGTCAACGTCACATCATTTTCAAGACAAGATAAATGCTATTGTTGTCGGTATCCTTTAATTCCACCCAATTAGCATTATAACATAAGTGCATGTTGACAGAAGGTTAGTTTGTTGAGAACAAGAGAGTGTGTATTTTGTCCGGTTTGCCCTAAAATAGAGGGTGTTGCCCTACACAGGGTGGGTATTTTAGGTTTTTTTTTGCCCAGGGTCAGGGTTTCAAACCCTCAGCGGCACCCTAGGTGACCCAAACATGGGTCAAGTACCCCCCCCCCCCCCCCCCCCCCCCCCCATGGCGGCCAAGTCCATTTATAAGGCCAGTTGCTGCTCCAAGGGTTTATGGTTCGACTGGAGTGTTGCACATACCTGCGGCATAAAGAATCTAGAACCCGTTCCGTTGGGCTTTCCGCCTTTATGTTTGCAGATGGCAGTTGTTGATTTCCAAATAACTTTTGCTTTATACTTCGGAATTTTTTTTCCTTATGAATTAACTTCAGTCTCCTTCAAGATGTGTATTACATCTGCCATTACCCTCTGGTAGGCTGTAAAGTTGACACTTACTGGATAATGGAGTCCAAGGTTTAAAAGCAGCACGCTGTCCTGGAGTTGCATTTCTGGCCTACCGAGAACGCTGCGAATGGCTTCCAGGACCTTTTCAGGCATGAAATCTAAATCATCGTTCTGTTTTTTGCTCAGCGCCTCGTTCGTTAGGGGATAGAGCCAGTTATAACTGTTTCTGCATTTCAAGAAGAGCTTTTTACACAGGACACGGGAGTTGAGTGAACCAAAGAGACGAAGGCCCAATGAATCGCCGTACACCCACAGAGTACCGTTACTGCGGTGGCTTGATGCAGGCAACGACCAGTTGTACAACTCTGTAGCCAGGTAAAGATAAAAAGGGGAAAGATAGAATAACTGGACAATAACTGTAGCTGAAATAAATCCATTACGTTAGATAAAAACGTACGAATTTCCAGTTGATCACTTACCATCAAGATATGGCCGCCACGTGTCATCTGTCCACCGAGCAAATCCATCCCACAAGTGGTTGCAGGAGTAAGGACAGAGTTCCTGGCGAATTTTGTCTGGAAAAATAAAAAAGAAGACAATTAGATTGGAATACCCCGGATAACTTATGCTCCTTTATGAGTGAAACATTAATTAGTCCAGTCCCTCGCGTTTTACAACCGTTGGCGTCAAAGGAAAGGTGCATGCGCATGCTCCACGTAGAGCAATCAGAAACGATTAGCTATCGCGTGTTTGAAAGATGGCGGCGATGGCGATCAGTTGTGATTTTTCTCTCCGGATTAAGTTATGAAGACGATTTTGGCATTGAGAAATACAGTCAAAGCTCTCTGAGCGGACACTGTAAGCAGACAGCCTGCTTGCGGCCGCCTTGACAAAACCCCGTTTGAACTTATACTGGCGAAGCTTCCGTAAGCGGACACCCTCGGGAAGCAGAAACAGTGTCCGCAACTGGAGCTGGCCGCTTACTGGAAACGTTGTAAATACAGAGTTTGTATGAGCTAGAGTTCAAACGGGGTTTTGTAATTTATTGTTAAGGTGGCCGTAAGTAGAGCTGTCCGCTTACGAGAGTGTCCGCTCAGAGAGCCTCGACTGTATTTACACATTCCCGTAAGCGGCCTGTTCCAGTTGTGGACACTTTTTACGAGGGTGTCCGCTGACGGAAGCTTCGACAGTAGAAAGGTCCCAGTATACCGATAGCATAGTTAATAAGCCTCAAAGGAAGATTGTCAAGAATTGTGCGATTTTCTGGTTCGTGGTTCTTTGTAGGCTCTATTTCCAGCCGTTTTGGGAGTCTGGTGACAAGTCGTCCAATGGCATCCTCCTTGTGGGGCAAGGAACACGGGCTCACTGCTGGAAATCGAGCCTACCTTATTATAGGAAATTAACGCTCGTGTTAATTAACGTATTTAAAATTAACGCGACTTAAATTAACGCGAATTGGAGGGAATAATTACTTCCGAATAAAGGAAATTAACGCGAAAGAGAAGGTAACATTTCAAAATGAAAGAAATTAACGCGATTGACACAAAGAAGCAAAGATATTTTGGCTGAAATACAATAACTCAGATGTCGAGAACTGCTCTGGCTTCTGAAAACGAGGCGGGTGAACTGGAAATATTGTAATACAGTCCTAAGTGCAGAAAAGAGCTGTTTCCTGGGTGTCAAATATGTCTGTACAGGATCCAGAATTTGGAGTTATAATAATGGAAATTAAGGTCGCGGAAATTAACGCTCCACTTAATTAATGTCGCGGAAATTAACGCTCACAAAAATTAACGCGACTTAAATTAACGCGAATTTTCAACATCAGAAAATTAACAGGTAAAAGAACTGGCAGAAAGAAACGTTTTGTCCAAATTATAGCTTTGTAGCGTTTTTCATAACCGAATTATTGCCAAACTAACTTTCAGAAAATTACAGTATTTAGTATGCCGCCGCCATGTTTGTATCCTTCAGAGGGGCACAAATATGGCCGCCATAAAATTGCACAAGAAGTAGAGTCAGAGGTCTATAACTAGTTATAGACCTCTGGTAGAGTAGATTCTACCGTCAATATCATTAGCTTTCCCTTCAAATCTGTTTAGACATCACTTCTAAATTATTATCACGTCTGAAAATTTAAAAATGATATAAAAATATCCGTTTTTGTGACAGTTCAGAAACACGTTCATCCGGGACATCGCAAATTTCAAATAGCTTTATTTCCAGAATGAATCACTGGATCGATACCAAACTTTGCATAGAGATTAATGATTTCCATGTCTAGAAGATATAAAAAGAATAGCTTTGTAGGATTAACTGTTTAGATTTTAGAATTTTGATGACGTCAGATGAAAACAAAGAATTATATTAGGGGCAAAAATGAACTTGAACCACTCTCAAAAACAAAATTATCCCCGTCACTTATATATTGCCCGTTCCGAAGTTCAAAAAGGGACTGGGCACTAGTTTACCAATTGTTCAAATTACGTCATATTAAAAATTTAATCCCATCACCAGAAAGATCGCATGAAAATTAGTAAGTTTATCAAGTTTGGTTATGTTACATTGCAAAGTAACCAGGCTGTGAGCTGTCAAAGGTCGCCCAAATTCCATACAAACGTCTCTAATTCAGAGATGGCGTCCCCCAAATCCATACAAAGTCTCCAATTTTTCTGATTTTTGAAAGCCTTCTACATGGTTGAAATCCAACGAAACAACCCCAAACTTGGTAAACCGATTAATTTTAATGTGATCTTTCTTGTGATGGGCTCCAATTTTTAATTAAATCAAAGTTTAAAAACTCGTCCCCAGTCTCCATTTGAACTTCGGAACGGGCAATTGGAGTCTGCTAGGGGTTCATTTAGCCTGGAGCTTTGTATGTGATTTGTTCATGCAACACTCGGGATTGTGAGCAAAGAAGACAAAATTACTTTATATCAAATGCAATGACCGATGACATACCTGCCAAAGTCATGTTCATTTCTGCCTGTGTTACGTTTATTTTTAAATGGCTCCCATTCTTTAATAAAGGCTGTCTCAAGTACTCATCCAGTGTGCCTAGAAGCCCATCTTTCTGATACTTGCCCTGAGCGTTGCCTTTAATGAACCAGTCAAGTGGTGGGTCTTTAAATCCATCACAAAGACTATAATCAAGGTAAATCAACAGCTTATAGACACCAGGCTCCATGATGAGAAACAGAGCTTCATAAGTTCCATTATTATGATCAAAAACAGTGACCGTAACGCTTGACGGGCCACGTACGTACACCCTCCACGTGTCTCCACCAATTACCTTTGTTCCATTATTTGAAGTTTTTGATTGGATGAAAATCTTGCTAAACTCTCCCGCTGGCCTGATGTCCTTGAATATGACGTCACTTGTAGTAGCGCTACTTCTATTAAGTTTTCCCCAGCCATTCTTCGCTTGGCCCCAGGCCATATTATCATAACACGGTTTCATTATGGCTTGCTAGTCGATCCGTGCCCGCCGCTGACGTAACCACTCGCGACGGAAGTCCTCCAATCTTGTATTTTCTGTCGTTTTAGATATAAAGGAATATTGTAGACCAACTCTCAAATTTCCTAAGAAATGATATAAACAAAATCATACATAACGCGCACAAGATAAGATAAGGCCACAGTCGCTGAAAGCGAAGATGCAAAACAGTGCGAGAACGTTCAATAGCCATGATAAAGGCGTACTGCAAGTCTGTAAAGACTACTGATCCCAGTGGAATGTCGTATTATCGCTGATCAGCTGTCATGCATGTTCCTCCAGATGAAGCTGCAAAGGAAGGATAAGTTAGGGAAGTCTTCACACAGGGAGGGATGAGGCGTAGGATACATAATACAGGGGCGGATCCAGGAATTTATGATTGGGGGGGGGGGGGGGTCGCAGGGTTTTCCCAAAATTTGAAGTAGAAGGTAGGCATGGGAGGGTGGTAGCCAGGCGTTTCAACATGCAGTCTCTTCAGGAGCCCATCACTAGGAGCGAGCAACTGGACTGGATTCGTGTCACAGCTTTTTTACAGACCAGGTTATTTTTAGATTCGCTTTTCCCGCGAATTCGTATTCCCGCCAGACAATCAAAACGTTTTTCCTTTGTAATCATTAATTGGCGTTACCGCGCAACAAAGGCCGCAATTAGGTCGCCATATTTTTCTTTTCTTTTATTTCATTTCATATTACACATTGGACCAGAAACACATTTTTCCGGGAAAAAGGAATCTAAAAATAAACCGGTCTGTAAAAAACGATGTGACATAGGCGTAGTGTCGGACTCCGGCTAATGGGCTCCTGGTCTCTTCTCTTTCCATTTTTTCTTGAAAGCACCGCTCGCAGTGCGCCACTGAACTGCCCACTTTCCAACCCACAACACTTTCGTCATTTTCAAATATCGAACACCGCATACAAAAGTATTCGTAGCAGCTGAGACAAGTATATTTAGTCATTTCCAAACAAGAGGAGCAAGAGCCTTCATCTTTTCCCGCCATCTTGTTTGGATACAGGCTTTGTATGCATGCCATGTAGATGAAACGCGCAGAATTCTGGGTAAAACATAATTAATAACATGAAATGGTTCGACGTATGAATCAGTGTCGAACTTTAGCCGTTCTATTCGACTGGCGCAGTCGAATAGAACGGCGGGTCGACCTAAACAAAATAACTGTCGAACTTAATTGATTCATACGTCGAACTTTACATGTGCTGAATCTAATAATTAGGTTCGGCACATGTGAAGTTCGACGTTTGAAACGGGCCTAATATGTCCGAACGTATACCTTATTCTTACTAATTTTCGCGATTTTCGCGATTGAAAAAAAATCGCGAAATTAAATACTCGCGAAAAAAATACCCCGTTACACAAAGAAAATTGACACTGTAATTTGGTAAAATAGAAAGGGTAAAAATTGTCACAATTTCGTCGTGATTTATGCATCTCCGCATTCCTCCTCTGATTACTCGTTTTCTTGCAATTCCTGCAAAATGTCTGATGCAGTGGTCAAAATTCACACTGACTGATTTCCCTTCAACTCATCAATTGATCATGAACGCTTTATGAATTATGAATAACGGATTTTTTAATTTGCGATTAAAATTTGGTGACATTTTCGAGAAATTTAGTACACTTCGAGTCCTTTTTTCCCGTGAAATCGCGAAAAATTAATACTCGCGAAATATAGCTCAGTCATCATTTTCGCGAAATTAAGTACGCGCGAAAATTAGTAAGAATAAGGTACATTCTTCTTATTAGCGTTTAAAAATAAGCCATTAAAATGCACAAAAGCACAATCATAAAGTAAAAACGACGTTCCAACACTTACAGGAAAATTGTGTCGTTGGGTGCCCGTGAAATGTCTTAAGTTTATTCTTAAAATTATTGTTGTAAAGCGCCTAGAGCATGCCTGCTGTATAGGCGCTATATAAATGTATATTAATATTATTATTATTATTATTATTATTAAAATGGAGAATTTGACAAATTTGATAAATTTGATCACAGTTAATAGAGGGAAATGGTTATGAAGCCCGGAAAACTTCAAAGGAGCAAACAAAGAAGCCAAGATTTATGTTGGAAGGTCCATGACCGTGCACATCTTTTGTTTTGCGCTCATACACTATGCATGAATTACGTAACCGAAACGTTTCTATCGGTTAGTTGCTTGAACACACGTAACCACCTATTGTATTTTGTCAGGTTTTGTGCACGGTCAACCCCCAAAATAGCGAACAAAAACATATAACAAAGAACTTTGCCGGGCTTCATAACCATTTCCCTCTATTAACTATGATTTGATACGCTGCAGTTTTGGCGGGAACTAGTGTTTGAGAGCCTGAGTTGTGAATACGATTATACGTTGTTACATGAAATTTTCACCACATGGTAGGTTGTGTTGATTTTTATTGTTTTATTGCGACATATACAGAGATACAAGAAAATTATACACCGATATACGATCGCTTGGGTGAAATCGCGAGATTTTTGGATGAAATCTCGAAAATCTCGGTGACTAAGATTTTAGAATTTCCGCAAAATTGGGAAATTAAAGTGTCGCGAAAAATGCACAAAAGCCATAGCTGAGCGAAAATTGATAACACATACATCGACATATGGATATTAAACTTCAAACTTCTAACACTCAGTTTGGCCGCTTACGGGAATGGCGGCTTACGGGAATGTGTAAATACAGGGTTTATATGCATGAGAGCTCTCCCATGAAAACGGGCCGGTTTTGTCAAGACGGCCGTAAGTAGAGCTGTCAGCTTTTGAGCGTTTCCGCTCAGATCGAGAGCTTCGACTTAGTGCTTAAGAGGCTGTCTCTGTAAGATCCTCATACCAATTTGGGCCACATAACAGATTTCCTTGAAACTTTGCATGCGAGTAACACCTAATGTGGTTAGTTTCAAAATGCATTTCGTTTTGGCTCTAACTTTATTTTGACGGATTTACGAGGGGGGTCCCGTGGGGGTCCGAAATGGTGATTTTTTGGTCTTCAAATTTCCATTTTTTCATAATTTTAACATCCTCTCACTTCCCTTGAAATTCATTGCAAGACATCATCCTGCCGTGTGGTGGTAGGTATATGATCTGTTAATACTATGGTATTATTAAAGTTTCCGTAACATCATTTCAACTAGTTAAATTTTAACTTTTATGTTACCTCCATTGACAGCTTATCCGAAAAGGTTAAAAGTGGGTGTACAAAAAATCATATAACTCAAAAGTTAGACTTTGCACAGATGTTTCGTTGCATTTGTGGAGAGATAAAGACTTGATCTTCAATGCTATTAAATAAAATTTTCCGGCCAGCAGGTATTACCGCCTAAAGGTCATTGTGAACTATCAGCAAAATTTTCTAATTAATCGGCGAAAAGAAGGTCAAACATACGCGTGAAATTTTGATCCAAATGATGTTCTTTTCCGTCATAATCACGTATGAATAGTTTCTAAACACGTTTTACTGCTTTACTTTAGCAATACTCATCCAAATAAAGCTGGAAAAAATCATAAAATGACCTCATTATTTATGCATATTGATGCTCAAAACACAAGTAGCTGTCAAATTTACTCTACTAAACAGCCGATCAAATTTCTCGATATACAGATAGTTTAGCTTACTTATTCGATGGGGGAAAACAGTAATCCAAGAACAAGACAAAACAAGGTATAGATGGTATATTGTAACAAATTTAGACATTCAAACAAATCTGAAGAAACTTACCCTTGATGACCTTGAAATCGACAACTCGCATGTTGGCATATTTGCCTAAGTATGTATAGCTGATTTCGCAGACAGCTTCCTTGAGATTAGATTACAGTTATAATTGCTGTTACAATTAGATCTATAATGATTAAAATTCACATAAAAATTGAAGCAATTACCTTTGTGATTGCGTGAACATTCTTCGCACAAGGGACGTTAATTCCCACTTGCCGTGACAAGAATCACACTGTTATTCAACAAGGTAACCGCTGACCTAAACACCGACAATGTTTCCGAGAAATGATAACTGCGGGGAATCCCGTGGAATGTCTAGTTTACTAGGCTTGTCGATTGTAAAGATGATATCAATGGCCATTGCTGTCACCAGGTGTTGTAATCTGTGACATGGCGAGGTGGATACAGAAACTTTACGGTTACAATGTTCAGATGGGAACTAAGAGGAATTCCCAAAGGGGGGAGGGGGAGGGGTGGCGAGTAATTGAATAATAAAGTGACCAAAATTAACCCCCAAATAATAACATATACCTTTACTATAAGCCCTGCTCATATTTATGTACAGAAGGATTTTTTGGTTTTGCTTCATGAGAAGAATATTATAGGAATGAATTATGCGTTTCAAAAATGATTGGTTACATTTTGAAGGCCGGATGATTTTTTTTTAAAGTGTTTGGGCTTATATTCGTTGGGGGAGGGATCTGAGGGTTTTTCCATTGTAGTTAATTCTGATTTGGGGCGCTTATTTTCGGTAGGAAACAGTGATGGGGAGACATGATAACATTGTGGTGTCTAATTGGTGATTTAGCCATTTTGGCCTGTATACCTTTTCTCGAATAATCTGAGGCATTTTTGGCAGGCATTTTATGATTTTAAATGCGGTACATCACAGTTCCGTGATATACCGATAGTAAGCCCCACCCATCCCGAAAATAAGCACCCCCTACCGAAAATAAGCGCCCCAAATCAGAATCAACTACAATGGAAAAATCTTCAGATCCCTCCCCTAATGAATATAAGCCCAAACACTTTTAAAAATGTAACCAAATCATTTTTGAAACGCATAATTAGTTCCTATAATATTCTTCTCGTGAAGCAAAACCAAAAACTCCTTCTGTACATAAATATGAGCAGGGCTTATAGTAAAGGTATATGTTATTATTTGGGGGTAATTTGGTCACTTTATTATTCAATTACTCGCCCCCCTCCCCCCTAATTGAGAATTCCTCTTACTTCCCATCTGTACATTGCAACCGTAAAGTTTCTGTATCCACCTCGCCATGTCACAGATTACAACACCTGGTGACAGCAATGGCCATTGATATCATCTTTACAATCGACAAGCCTAGTCTCGGGAACATTGTCGGTGTTTTAACTGGTCAGCGGTTACCTTGTTGAATAACAGTGTGATTCTTGTCACGGCAAGTGGGAATTAATGTCCCGTGTGCGAAGAATGTTCACGCAATCACAAAGGTAATTGCTTCAATTTTTATGTGAATTTTAATCATTATAGATCTAATTGTAACAACAATTATAACTGTAATCTAATCTCAACGAAACTGTCTGCGAATCTGCTATACATACTTAGGCAAATATGCCAACATAAGAGTTGTCAATTTCAAGGTCATCAAGGGTAAGTTTCTTCAGATTTGTTTGACTGTCTAAATTTGTTACAATATACCATCTATACCTTCTTTTGTCTTGTTCTTGGATTACTGTTTTCCCCCATCGAATAAGTAAGCTAAACTATCTGTATATCAAGAAATTTGATCGGCTGTTTAGTGGAGTAAATTTGACAGCTCACTTGCATTTTGAGCATCAATATGCATAAATAATGAGGTCATTTTATGATTTTTTCCAGCTTTATTTGCATGAGTACTGCTAAAGTAAAGCAGTAAAACGTGTTTAGAAACTATTCATACGTGATTATGATGGAAAAGAACATTATTTGGATCAAAATTTCACGTGTATGTTTGACCTTCTCTTCGCCGATTAATTAGAAAATTTTGAAATACTGATACAGTTCACAATGACCTCTAGGCGATAATACCTGCTGGCCGGAAAATTTTATTTAATAGCATTGAAGATCAAGTCTTTATCTCTCCACAAATGCAACGAAACATCTGTGCAAAGTCTAACTTTTGAGTTATATGATTTTTTGTACACCCACTTTTAACCTTTTCGTATAAGCTGTCAATGAAGGTACCATAAAAGTTTAAAATTTAACTAGTTGAAATGATGTTACGGAAACTTTAATTATACCATAGTATTAACAGATCATATACCTACCACCACACGGCAGGATGATGTCTGGCAATGAATTTCAAGGGAAGTGAGAGGATGTTAAAATTATGAAAATATGGAAATTTGAAGACCAAAAAATCACCATTTCGGACCCCCACGGGACCCCCCTCGTAAATCTGTCAAAATAAAGTTAGAGCCAAAACGAAATGCATTTTGAAACTAACCACATTAGGTGTTACTCGCATGCAAAGTTTCAAGGAATTCTGTTATGTGGCCCAAATTGGTTATGAGGATCTTACAGAGACAGCCTCTTAAGAGCCGTTGTCTGTAACTTTTAAGAATCCGGCGACAGAAGCAAAAAAATTATTATTTTTTTATTTGCCCCAAAAGACCCTTTTAGTAAACCATTTTCGAAAATAATATTCAAAAGTTCCAGCGAGATTTTATTTTGGCGAAAAATAGGAAAGTTCGAAATCGGTGGAAATTATGCAAATTAGGCACGTTTTAGACCGGTTATTCGGTGCATTTTCAAAACGCTCGTACAAGACAACGGTAACTTGTCTTGGATTCATTTTTACGTAATATGTTGTTCATCCCTTGGAGTAGCTTTACAACTATATTTCATCTCCATATAAACTTTCTTTCCTCTCTATCCACCCGCGTAAAGAATACAATATTTGCTATTCCGTATGAACGCTAAATTTTGCCATATTTCAGAAGACCATAACATCGGGGGTATACGTATATCCAGGAAATAAAATAGCTCTTTTCAACGGGCCACTCTTCGTATATTTCATGTAAAAATATTTACTTTGGCCCGTGAAAAGCGAGCGCGCTAGACGAAAATATATGGCGTGCACTTTGACAGAGTTCGCCATTTTCTTTCTTGCACTCCTATTCAAATCACACATACTATTTGGACAAAACTCAACGTTTTTGGTATCTACTCCTGTTTTAATTCATTTAAAAATACACACTTTAACTAAAGCACTCCCTACCTTTATTTAAAAGTCACCAAACGACCATTTTACTTGAAGTTTTTGAGTTTATTTTTCGCGAGTTCTAAATAAACAAATCGCTTACATGAACAATGGGGGATGAAAGATCCTTTCTTCTGTCGACGTGTTTTGATCTGTTTTCGTAGCCTGAAATTGCTCTGTCGCCTATATTCTACTTTTCCAATTGATCATACTGCCGTAACTTTAGAGCAAATAAAGTATAAATGTTGCTGTAAATACGTGAACTTTATAAATGAAAGCCTTAATAGAAATAAATCAGATTCGACAGTTGCCGGCGCACGAAAATTACTCGCTTGTATTGCATACGGTGTGTAGCTTTTATAGATTTAAATCACCACTGTCGCTGGAATTAAAATAGCTTGATTTTGCAGTCCACCAGTTCAAATACATTTGCAAATCGAGCTTAGCTTTGATTTATGTTTGTAAAGATTGTTGAAGCTATAATACTGGTAGCTGGACTCATTCAATTCAATAACTGATTAGAATAACTTTATAACCCGACTGAGAAATCTCGAGTCTAGATATAGAGAAATGTACTTACTCGTGTGCAGTCCATGTGTTTGAAGTAGATTATATCAGAAGACATCAGAGTCAGGCAAAGCAATCCTGAGTGAGGGCCAGTTACAACCGTTTCCACGACGCAAGTAACGCATATTGCGTGACAAACTGAAATGCGATACACTAGCGCGGAAAAAAGGCCGGGAAAATAACTATACCGATACTTGCGGTCTTGCGCATGAAATGACAGTTTGTAGATTTTTTTGTAAAATGTAACAACATATATATATTTCAGATTATAATCGATAGACTAAAACGAACTTACGATAGTTTCATTTATGATTTATATGCATGGCCGTATTGAAGTTGTGGCAACTATGATCCACCCTGTGCAAAGTTTTAACAGCACGTGCGGTGAGCTTTCGAAAGTAAAGTAGAACAAAGCTGAACAAGTCAAATAAAGCCTTGTCGGTCAAACCAAACGTCCTAATTAAAAGTCAACAAACCACATTTCGCATCGCGTAATCTTCCTTTTCAGTAACCGACTTCGCGCTTTATTACTCTGCTAGTAGATGCCTCTTCTCTTCATCGCGTGACATTCGCTCGCGCGCCGGATAAACTCGGCCACTTGACTATTCTGAAAGGGACCGCTAGCAATCTCTCCCCTCTGCAGAGGCTTCTTTCGTCGTGTGAATCATCAGTTATTTCGCGCTTCGATAAGAAAACATCAAGCGGAGGCTGGGGTAAAGAAAATGGAAGCGTGTGGAAAAAGCTAAGCGTATCGAGAATGCAGGCGTGGCCCTTTCTCTTTTTTCATCATACACCCTATTATTTTTTTAACCGCGTCGAAATAAAAACTCCCAGAAAACTCAGTGACATCGCCTTAAATCAGACCAATTCCAACACTAAATGGCAAAGTAAAACACATTACTTCCATGGTGTATTGCATCGACGCGACTGAAATGCGACGTATAAATTGGGCCTTAGTTATTTCTTTATTTCTTTATTTCTTTATTGATAAGAGATTGTGGGGGAGAGAAGCTAGCAGTCTAATTACTCTAGGGCCTGATGCCTCAGGCTGGGCGGTGCGGGCATCCTAGTTTTCAGTATTGCCAGTCGAAGCTCCCGGAAGCGGACACCCTCGGGAAGCAGAAAAAGTGTCCACAACTGGAGCTGACCGCTTACGGGAATGTGTAAATACAGAGTTTGTATGAGCTAGAATTGGTCTGATTTAAGGCGATTTCACTGAGTTTTCTGGGAGTTTTTATTTCGACGCGGTTAAAAAAATAATAGGGTGTACGATGAAAAAAGAGAGGGCTACGCCTGCATTCTCGATACGCTTAGCTTTTCACGCTTCCTTTTTCTTTACCCCAGCCTCCGCTTGATGTTTTCTTAACGAAGCGCGAAATAACTGATGATTCACAGGACGAAAGAAGCCTCTGCAGAGGGGAGAGATTGCTAGCGGTCCCTTTCAGAATAGTCAAGTGGCCGAGTTTATCCGGCGCGCGAGCGAATGTCACGCGATGAAGAGAAGAGGCATCTACTAGCAGAGTAATAACGCGCGAAGTCGGTTACTGAAAAGGAAGATTACGCGATGCGAAATGTGGTTTGTTGACTTTTAATTAGGACGTTTGGTTTGACCGACAAGGCTTTATTTGACTTGTTCAGCTTTGTTCTACTTTACTTTCGAAAGCTCACCGCACGTGCTGTTAAAACTTTGCACAGGGTGGATCATAGTTGCCACAACTTCAATACGGCCATGCATATAAATCATAAATGAAACTATCGTAAGTTCGTTTTAGTCTATCGATTATAATCTGAAATATATATTTGTTACATTTTACAAAAAAATCTACAAACTGTCATTTCATGCGCAAGTATCGGTATAGTTAATATTTTCCCGGCCTTTTTTCCGCGCTAGTGTATCGCATTTCAGTTTGTCACGCAATATGCGTTACTTGCGTCGTGGAAACGGTTGTAACTGGCCTTCACTCAGGATTGGTTTGCCTAACTCTGATGTCGTCTGATATAATCTACTTCAAACACATGGACCTGCACACGAGTAAGTACATTTCTCTATATCTAGACTCGAGATTTCTCAGTCGGGTTATAAAGTTATTCTAATCAGTTATTGAATTGAATGAGTCCAGCTACCAGTATTATAGCTTCAAACAATCTTTACAAACATAAATCAAAGCTAAGCTCGATTTGCAAATGTATTTGAACTGGTGGACTGCAAAATCAAGCTATTTTAATTCCAGCGACAGTGGTGATTTAAATCTATAAAAGCTACACAGCGTATGCAATAAAAGCGAGTAATTTTCGTGCGCCGGCAACTGTCGAATCTGATTTATTTCTATTAAGGCTTTCATTTATAAAGTTCACGTATTTACAGCAACATTTATACTTTATTTGCTCTAAAGTTATGGCAGTATGATAAATTGGAAAAGTAGAATATAGGCGACAGAGTAATTTCAGGCTACGAAAACAGATCAAAACACGTCGACAGAAGAAAGGATCTTTCATCGCCCATTGTTCAAGTAAGCAATTTGTTTATTTAGAACTCGCGAAAAATAAACTCAAAAACTTCAAGTAAAATGGTCGTTTGGTGACTTTTAAATAAAGGTAGGGAGTGCTTTAGTTAAAGTGTATATGTTTAAATGAATTAAAACAGGAGTAGATACCAAAAACGTTGAGTTTTGTCCAAATAGTATTTGTGATTTGAATAGGAGTGCAAGAAAGAAAATGGCGAACTCTGTCAAAGTGCACGCCATATATTTTCGTCTAGCGCGCTCGCTTTTCACGGGCCAAAGTAAATATTTTTACATGAAAAACAAGAAGAGTTGCCCGTTAAAAAAAGTTATTTTATTTCCTGGATATACGTATACCCCCGATGTTATGGTCTTCTGAAATATGGCAAAATTTAGCGTACAAACGGAATAGCAAATATTGTATTCTTTACGCGGGTGGATAGAGAGGAAAGAAAGTTTAGATGGAGATGAAATATAGTTGAAAAGCTACTCCAAGGGACGAACAACATATTATGTAAAAATAAATTCAAGACAAGTTACCGTTGTCTTGAACGAGCGTTTTTGAAAATGCACCGAATAACCGGTCTAAACGTGCCTAATTTGCATAATTTCCACCGATTTCGAACTTTCCTATTTTTCGCCAAAATAAAAACTCGCTGGAACTTTTGAATATTATTTTCGAAATGGTTTACTAAAAGGGTCTTTTGGGGCAAATAAAAAAAAAATATTTTTTTGCTTCTGTCGCCGGATTCTTAAAAGTTACAGACAACGGCTCTTAAACCTAATGATAAGTAAGTAAGTAATTTATTTAACCACATGTCACGGATGAGTTCGAGACTCGTTTTAAACGCGAACGTGCAAAATACAGAATAAGACATCTAATAAAATTGAACTATACATTAAAATCTAAGATAAACACGAATGATGAAATAGGCTAAATGATCGACCGTTACGAATGACATCGACCGTTTACGAAGGAAAAATACAGTCAAAACTCTCTGAGTGGACACTCTCGTAAGCGGATAGCTCTATTGACGGCCGTCTTGGCAAAACCCCGTTTGAACTCTAGCTCATACAAACTTTGTATTTAAACATTCCCGTAAGCGGCCAGCTCCAGCTGCTGCGGATACTTTTCAGTTCTGCTTCCCGAGGGTGTCCGGGGAGCTTTGGTTGTAGGCCACGCCGACTAGAGATCTTTATTAAACCATATAAAAATGTAAATCTCTGGAGTTGTGACTGAAGAAAACATATACTAAGCGACGCTCAATGATGTCCGCATTTGGTAAAGAATACAAAAATTTCCAACGGGTAGAGCTTGAAGTTTGAGATAAACAAAGGACATGCAATTACCCGAGAGGATCTGTGGCATGAAAACGTTCTAAACTAAAAAAGCCGGCAAATTACACCTTACCTTGAAGAGATTTCAATGATTTCTGGCTAAAATCAAACGCGGATCAGACATCAAATTTCAGTCGAACGTCGTTTTCATCCAGAAAGCCACCGATGGTCTCATTCAATATTAGTTAGCTACATGGATTAACTTCGCAAAAGTACTTTATGTCCTGGAATACGCGAACCATGAAAATAAACAAAAGAGAAGGTATAGAGGGCTTTCACGTGACGTCATCAAAATTCTAAATTCAAAACTATTGATCCTACAAAGCTCTTCTTTCAGTATATTCTAGACATCAGTGTCGCTAATTGCTGGGACAAATTTTGCGCCAGCAGAGTGCTGCGTTTTGGAGATAAAGCATTTTGAAATTTTAGACGGCCTGGCTCAACATGACCTGAAATGTTACAGAAACCATATTTTCGTACTTTTAAATAATTTTCCGATATGCTAATAAGTTAAAAATGATAACTAAAGCATTTCGAACTAAAACTCATGAATTTGGAAGCAAAATCTTTTTTTCTTCTCGCTGACATTTTTGGCCGCCATATTGGTGTTCCAAACTGGAACACCAACATGACGGACCCATACTATAGCTCTATGTAATTTTCCGAATATTGTTTTCCCAATAACTTCGATTCGTTGCAATGAACACTGCCAAGTTAAAATTTGGGGAATATATTTATTTCGACCTACTCTACAATCTCTGAGTTTGTTGATGTTGTTGATGTTTTTGATGCACGCAAAACGATCTTGTTATTTTGGTGAAAACGCTCTATTGTAGCTGGCAAATATTCGATGTATATCCGATTTCTAAACTAAAAACCCCGGCAAATTACAACTTACCTTGAAGAGATTTCAATGATTTCTGACTAAAATCAAACGGATCAAACGTCGTTTTCATCCAGAAAGCCATCGATGGTCTCATTCAATATTAATTAGCTAAATGGATTAAGGTATCAGCCACCCTTCAAAATTACCATTTTGTGAAATTTTCAATTTTTTGAAATTCTGGTAGATCTCGCAGAGCTTTTATTTCCAAAAAATATACCTCAAAATGTTATTTCTGTGGAAAGTTATTACAACCATCTTGTATTTGTTATAATTTTCGATTGAGATACTATTCCCTTAGTAAGGAAAGCGCAACATTCCACGGAATGAATGATTCCAAACAATAGCCGACCTCGTCGAAAAGTACATGAAATGAAAAAAACAACATTGTATGAATAACCTGCAATCAGGCCAATTTTTCCCGCTCCTTACATTCTCTTTACGCGTACGGAGGTCGCGTAAAAATTGAGCGCGACAACGTAAAAGACGAAGAGTAAATGAGAGCGCGAAAAAAATTTGCCTGATCGCAGGTTATTGTATGAACTACCGGCAAATCATACTTCTTGAATTTCAATTTTAACCTTTTCATTTTTTCTCAAGTTTTTTATTCGAAAGACGCACGCGCGGAAGCGAGAAAACCAGCAATGCGCGACAGATCGAGCAAAATAAACCAATTATTAATACACACGACTACGGTGGGGGTGAGGTATAATTCAACTGCGCCCCTGCCCCAATCACCCCATATGCTTTATTTATTTATTTCTTGTTTTTAGTTTTACTCTATTTCTTTTTTTCTTCTCTTTCGAGATTTCACGACTTGCTTTGGAGCCTCCCACGATATAGATTATTATATTTTCACCGAAACTCGCCGAAACACGCGCAAGGGAAGACAAATAACAGCACACAAGCAAGTAACAAGTTTCTATTAAAATTTTGCTCGCTTAATTAAAGCACTATTTTTAGTATTGTTCTGTATGAATGGCTCATTAACGCAACAAAATTTATCATTGTTAGAAGTAAATGTTTTAACTAATACGAACGTTTTGCTTTTTTCGTGCAAATTATCGCGTCATTTCTGAGTTTGAAAGAGGACCATATATCTTCGCGGGGGGTCTCAGCGAGGAAAAACTTCAAAGCCGTTTACGGGCAATACGGTGAGAACTGAGAGTGGTTCTATAGCAGAAGTTAGTCACCTTGCGTATTTCTATAGATCTGCAAAATATAACTTTAGTAACAAAAATGACACCATTTTCCAGCTATGGCCGCCGGACTATCAGTACAACTGACTATTGCGGATCACGTTCCGATTACATAAATCACTCAAAACATGCACCAAAGATATAAAATGCAAGAAAGCTTAAGGTGACTCCCTAGAGTATTTACCAATGACCTATACACTAACTGACATGAGTTCGAAAGGAAACCCCAGTTATTTTGTCTTTGATTTTTTGTTCCCAATATTTACCAGTAAGGAAACTGATATAATTACAGTTATTTATAGGTTGTTACTTTTTTCGTTGGAGGCCGTTGCCATGGCAACACAGCATCTAAAGAATGGCACATTTTTGCTATATTTTATCTTTATTCCTTATTTTTTTTTGTTTCCTTCGGTGAAATTTCTTTAAATTTTGCCATCTTATGAAACTGAGTTTGCCTGGCATTTTGGAGGGGAAAAACCTTGTGGTTTTTCAGACGATTTTGCCAATATTACCTCATTTGTTATTTTAAACAATAAAACTTACTTGCTCTGACAAATTTCTTCAAAAAACGGTCATGTGATAGGTAACGTTTCTGTCTTGAATTGTGCGAATTTTCACAAAAATTTACCGAAGGAAATGCGAGAAAATCCACGGTTAATTTAGAATTTTTTGACCATGCTGACGTCATAAAAAATCGGAAAAACACGCGCGGTTCGAGGATTTTCCTTTGAGCGCGCGCAGATTACTAAAGCTTTCGTCAACAGCGCGCGCTCGGTCATAAAACTATAGGGAGTCGCCTTAATATAAAGATCAGCTTATTATGATTATGTCGATCATAAGGGCGCTTATGATTATATTTCTAGACGTTCCCACTAAGACATAAGCGACATAACGGCGTTATGTCCGAGCTTATGATGTCCGCACTTGTAAGGAAGTTCAATAAGTTTAAGAATGCCAATAGTCACATTTCCAACAATAACTCAAAAAACTACTCTCTTTCACCTAGAAACAACAAACGCATAAAGACGACAAAAGTGGGATTTTTGCCGTTTTCAAGTCTGATCTAGAAGAACACACTTGAACACGCGGTGAGCGAGCTGGCAGATATTCGATGTTATTAAAAAAAGCCCGGTTGCGATTGTATTTTAAATACCCTTCAGTTTACACGTGGATTTCCCTTGTACAGAGTTTATACAGCAGTACGTGGGTTAAAGTGAGCGGATAATTAAATTACTAACTATTTATTCTGGTGGTCTTTTCTTTTGTTTACGCCTCTTGCATGTTTAATTATAAGCTTATTATACTTTTAATACATCCACGGAGAATTGTCTTATGCAAATAATTTGAGTTATACCAAATATGATTTGAACATATATGATAAATTGATTTTTTACCTGTCTAAATTTACATGAGAAATACGATAAATTGTTAATCATATAAAAGTGACGGGGGTGATCGTTCAGTGTTCACATCTCGTATTTAGAAATTCACCAACAAATAACTAACAACAAATTAAACAATCAAACAACAAATATTACGACTAGAAAAAGCATGCATGCAAAATTTAGTGAGTGACTGTGCCATGTTTGAAAGGAAACGGCATGAAACCTGCTTCAAGCAATGCTTTAAAAAGTTGCAACATATAGAGGTTTGTATGAGTTGCCACCCAGCCATACAAACGCTGGTAAATTTGACGTAATCCTCTCAGAGAGCGGTTTTCAATTGAGTGTCGTAAAACCAAAACCAAAACCAAAGCAATTACATTGGCCAATCACAACAAACGTAAACAACACAATGAGCCAATGAGAACTCAAAGCAAATACACGTCACCGACGCCAAGCGCGGGAAAACGCGTGCGACCAAGTCGCGATTGGTTTTGCATCTGATTGGTTGAGCAGGTGGCAGCAGTTTTTTAAACCAATCACAGAGCGTAGTAAAGCAAAACCAAACCAATTCCGCGATTACACCATGTACTTTCGACACTCAATTGAAAACTGCACTATTTGCTACTGTTAGTAAATAACACAGTCGCTACAAGATTGTCAGACTAAATTGAATTTTTGGTACATTGGTGCTAATAAGGAGATAAAAGAAAGCCAACGTAAACAAATATTACCCTATAAGGTATTCTGGTTTTAGATTAGAAAAGAAACAATATAATTTAAGGGAGTGAGTCCTAGGGGGTACTCACTCACTGGTATACTCGTGATGGGGAGGTGTGAAGGCCATTTTTGGGTTTAAAATTAGAGATTTGGGGACTTTTGGGGGTTATAAATTTTCTGGTGGAGTTTTGTTTGGGTAGATTAAGAGTCTGGCAGGGACTTTTTTTAGGGTTGAATAAAAATGTACCGCTCCCCACTTTGAAAGAATGACTGTAGTCTGTCTAAAGTTTGTGACAGATGCATGCAGGAATTAGGTGAAATGAGTTCGTGAGCGGTCCATCTTAGCGGTCCGTATTGCAAAATTCGGACCGCTCAGGGAACCAATCAGAATGCTCCTTTTCATCGTGGACCAGTTTGCCATATAATAAAAATGAATAAAGGTGGACGCATAGACTATCTTGCACTCTCTTGATGTTTTTTTTATTTTTTTTACTTTATTTTTTTATGCATAGAAAAAATGAATTTTGGGGGTTGCGTTCTGGGCCGTTATATTGTTTTGGGGGCTAGTTTAACCTAATGGTATTTCAATGGTATTTCAAATTTGGGTAGTATCGAAAACGAAGCACTCGAAAACGAAGACCGAAGCACGAAGCACCCTGAAGTCGAAAACGAAGCACCTGAACTCGAAAACGAAGCACCCTGAACTCGAAAACGAAGCACCCTGAACTCGAAAACGAAGCACCCGAACTCGAAAACGAAGCACCCTTACCCGGTTACTCCAGTGGGATTTAAATTCGAAGTCGGTAAAGCCTACCTCGTCCCAGAGACCAGAGACTCTATGGGTAACTTCAGACTACGATTTCCTCGCAATTTTTTTTGCAAATCTTCGATTTTTTTTAAAGCAAATCTTCGTTTTTCCGCCCGCTTGATGATTGCATCATGGATACATTTTTGTCATTTTCAGTCTTGAAATGTCTTTGTGGCAAGTTATTGTTGATCTCGCCATGCAATTCCAAAAATTTAGAGATACTCAGATAGGACGATCGAGCAGAGATGACAGATAATCTTTCTGACCACGCGAATTTTTAAATCTTCGCTACACTCTTGAGATCATCGTTGTTTTTTGCGGTGATCGTCGCATCTTCGATTTCTTCGGAAATACCCATAGAGAGGCTCTTGTCATGTCGCACGCATCTTCTCGATACCGGATAAAAGCGTTGCGTGACTACCCAAAGAATATATAGCTGCAAGGACTACGTTTCGCCATTTATACAAGTAAGCGGTCTGAAATTTTTGTTACTGTGGGTTGCAGGTCGTTCTTTTTAAGATACAGTATAATTACAAATTATTCAGTGTTCGTGTTTTGGTGACCGATTTTAAATACACCACTGGAGTAACCGGGTAAGGGTGCTTCGTTTTCGAGTTCAGGGTGCTTCGTTTTCGAGTTCGGGTGCTTCGTTTTCGAGTTTAGGGTGCTTCGTTTTCGAGTTCGGGTGCTTCGTTTTCGACTTCAGGGTGCTTCGTGCTTCGGTCTTCGTTTTCGAGTGCTTCGTTTTCGATACTACCTTCAAATTTGGCCACAATAAGATTTGGACCTCCAATATCACTAATATACCTAAGTATCCCCCTCCCCCTCAACTTCCCCCCCCCCTGGGAGCTGAGTAGTGATCTACAGCTGCAGATAACCAAATAGTTAAATATATTTACACTTTGGGAGAAGACGGCTTGTACTCACACTACTCTCTCTCTATATTATTATTGTATTGTATTGTATTGTATTGTATTGTATTTTTAATGCACTCAATTATGTTGCTTAGCAACCCTGTCACCATAGAAACAAAGGCATGGTTTTAAAAGTAGATCATAGGTTACTAAAACATTGTCGTAAAAGTTGCTTTTGGTTCTCCCGGTGAAGGATCCATTGATCTCATATTTAGCAATGGATCAACATAATAGTTATAATGGTACAGCTAGCAGTTGACTACTCACTAGTACATGTATGTAACATACTACTAGTCGACTGCTAGTTCTACCATTTCTATTTCTTCAAATTGTGACTTCATTTCAGAAACCCAGTCTTCATCTTCTGTGTCCTAAACGAAAGACCAATAAAAGTAGAGTTTCAGTTAAACCTGTCTACAATGGCCACCCTGGGGCAGAGTGGTGGTCATTTTAGAGAGGTTTCAATTGAGTCAAAATAAAATTAATGCATGGATCCAGGGCTGCAAATATATTTTTTTTCTTGAAAGGACACGTGTCCGACTTAGTCACCATTTTGGTTGGATGAAACAAAAATGAGGTCGGACATCATATCACAGTACTGCTTGATAAGCGAACCTGCTAATTTAACGCATTGTCATCGTAGTTTGCGTTTAGAATAAAATGCATTTAAGTCTAAAGTAACCTTTTACCTTATTTTAGTTATACAGTCAAACCTGTATTAAGTGGACACCATTATTAAGTGGACACATACCTTTATTACATATAAGCATCCCACATTTTATCAGTTCCCTTATTTTACTGTAAATAACCTCTATTAAGCTGACACCCTGTATTAAATAAATTGGAGGACACTAGAGCATTCCCCAAGGGTGTCCACTTAACTGTATTACAGTACATTAGCATAGATCATGTAGGTAAACTGTAGTAAAGAAAGCAACAAAAAAGTAAAACTCACCAACATTTTCGTTGTTTTCTTCTTCTTCATCTTTTTGCTGGGTTTTTCAATTGGAAGATCAAACAACCTGAGTTCAGCTTTCCTCTTTCCAGGCGATATAGAGGTCACAGACGATGCGACAGAAACAGATCCAGGTGAGTTAATGACACGCTGAGATGGCAGCATTACGGCCGGTCCTTCCACTGGGGAAAACGGCAGAGGTGAAGCCAAATCATCAAATCCATAGCATGAACTGTAGAGGCCTCTGTTTGGCTGTAGGCTTGGTGTAGAGTGCTCTCCATGTAATGACAGCAAGCGAGAATACAAGAGCTGTCTATCCAAAGGAATGTTCTGATCAACAATCATGGATGTTAGGACACCAGGCTCAGGCTCGGAGTCCGCATCATATGGATCTGCATCTTTTCGTTGAAACGAAGACTTTGCTTTTCTTGGGGTACATGTATTTTCTTTATCCTAAAAGACAAAATTCGAGGCTTTTAAAACCCTTTGAAGAAATTTGATATTATTCCTCACGAAGCGAGAACAAAGGGCAAGCGTGCAAAGTTTATAATTTTGTCCTTTAAGGAACTCAGGTGGATCAAATCTCACACAGAGTTTGGGTCATATTTCTTTCTTTCTTTTTGACAAAGGTATGTGGCCGTTACTAGGCAACAACAACAAACCCGAGGCTATAAATTATGTCCCCGGCCACACGGGGCTTGCGCGTGGCCTAATGGTCTAAGGCGTGAACCTTTAAATCTGATCTTCCGGACTGGGGGAAAGGGTTCAAATCCGCCTGGGGTTCTTTTTTGGGGGTTAATAGCACTGACTTCAACATACATGTACTGTAATACTGCCGTCAAAATGTAGACAGAAACAGGAACACATTTTTTCCAAGCTTAGCATGTGTTTATCGATCAAGTTTATATAATACACGTTGTACATGTATCGATCAAATTTATATGGGGAAGTTTATAAAATACACATTGTTCGAGACGTAGCCTCGACAACACTTTCTATCTGCATTGTGTGACTTTTGTTGGATGAACATTAAATTAATGTGGGACATTTGGGGCAAAACAAAAATACGGTATAAGATAGCAAATCGAACAGGATCGCGAACACGAAAGGCGTACTGTCAACACAGATGTCAGGAGACTAGCAAACTCCAGTCGATGTCTAAAGCCTGGTGGCTATCACACTCACATCCCAAAAATAATTTATCCTCATCCCAGCTTTGAGAGGACCTGCGAGTCACATATTACTAGTCTGGTTCTAAATTTAAGTGTGGAAGAATTCCTAGTGTGTGACCATCCAAATGAAAGCTACAGTACCGAGCAGTACTTTCATGTGGTACTGTTTATTATGCTGTACAAAGTGGTGCTAACTTTTAAGTCTGTGGAAGAAACTCTAGTACACTGTGACCATCTAAATCAAAGCTACATGTATTGAGCAGTCAGGTTTGTTCTTCCATATCCGGCAACAAGAGATTTGTCATTTGTTTTTGCATTTTGACCAACATGTATGACACTGTCAATCAAATGTTGCTAGCTACTAACAAGTAACCAACATAAATCTATTTTTCTGACATGTTTTTGACACTGTCAACACCAAAAGCAAGCAGGAAACTTGTTTTCTTTTTCACTTTTCACTCATCAACCTGCAGGGGCAGCACATGTTTTGTGCGCCAGCTTCGTGTGGATATGCAGTTCACATTTAGCTTTGTGCTTGTCGTGTGCTTTGCTGCCCCCACTCCTTCCCTGTTTCTTTGTCTTGGTTATAAGTATTTGGGTCTGGTAAGTTGGCAAGTATCTCCACTGATTCTATCAGTGTGACGGTGCCTGGTGGTTGCCGCTCTCAGGGTTGCCATGGATACCTGCACGCTCTGCTCGAATCACGTGTGGCTCCACCATATCAAGGCACCTTGCCCAAGCTCATCTATTGGCAATGCGTTTAACACTGGGTAGTAATTTATCCGGTGGATAGTGTTATCCAGCCTTTCAACAACTGGGCCCTGATATATTACAAGTGTGTTTATAAATTAAAATTAATAAACTAAGTTGAACATATTGTTACAGGACATACCAGTCTTGTTCTTGACAGGTGTTGAGCGACTTCATGTGTTTCACTCAGCTTTCCTGACTCTGAAGATTCTGTGTCTTCTATTAGAAAAGTTTTTTTGATGCAAATGAGATGAAGCTATTTTTTAATGACATTAAACCACATTATTATACGACATAGCATTTTAGAGTGAGAATATGCATCAAAACAAGTGCAAATATGAGACTGTATTACACTCGTCCTGACTGCGCGCTATGGAAAACACTGTTGAAAGCCTATATTTTAGAAAAGAATTATGTCGTATAATAAACAATTTGTAGTAATAATAATATTAAAGATGGTAAATGTTAAGCTCGGTCATACTGTAGTAAGTAAATAAACAATTTATTCAGCGGAAATTTGTGTAATACAGCTGGGCATTTTAATCGTCAATGTTTAATTTTTCTCGCCTAAAGGCTCAAAAAAATAAAAACTGACTCGTAAAAAATACCCAGCCGTATTGCACAACTTTCCGCTGGATAACCTCTTTTTATTCCCTCTCCGTTGCAAGTTAGTTCCAGTTCAATACCGAGAATACAAAAATGGCCTGTTCTGTCCATAAACATATTGCAATCAACAAATTAGACTCCCCATCCAGGGGGAGTACCAATACTCCTAGTCATTAGTCGTTATAGCTATTGTATCAGAATTCAACTTAGTAATGAACTGTTTCTGTTTCGAGAATATTGTAATATAATTATTACTTTATAATTCGTAATATTTATACCTAATCGTACCTTTTTGGTACGCTTCGGCGGAATATCAGGCGAGTTTGGTCGAGCCATGGTTTGTATTTTGGTGAGATGCAGTCGAGCCAAAATACCCATGGCGAGACTAGACAAGTCTAGTCTGAAAATTATGCTGCCGAAGCATACCAAAAAGGTACGATTAGGTATTTAATGTACCCAAATTCGGTTTATTCTTTACGCGAAGAGACGCAAAGACGACTTTTATCGAGTAAAAATGTGTCAGGCGTTCCGATCGTCGATGTCGATCTGTGATTGTTTATGGTTTGAAAATGAACTGAAAATGAACTGGTTACGGTCAGAATTTCCATCGTCTTACCTTGAATGTCCCATCTTTCCTTTCTCCTGTGGCGAATTTGTGAACAAATTGTTGAATGTTGTCGTTTTTGAATTATTGTTTTGAAGACGAGTTTTGAGAAAACCGCGATCGAGTAGGAGAAGCTTACCTTAAATGTAATTGCAGACCATACTGGACTCATGCTGGACCCCATTAAACCCCATTATTTACTTAAAATTTTAAAGTTGTAATTTTTTTCTACTTATTAAATTTATAGGACCATAACAGTGATAAAAAGTAACGTAATTTCAAATCCTGTTACCGAATCAAATGATTCTTGGACAGTACAATCACACATGACAGTCGCAGTGGTTAGTAAAATTTCAGCTTATGTCGACTACCTTTGAATGGTTTATAAAAATGCTCCTCAAAGCATAAGTTAAGCTTATAACAGGTAAATTAAGCTTAATATAGACTGAATTGACATGCTACATTGTGTAGCAGTATGTTCACTAAAAGTATCAGAGTTACTTGCCAGGGTTTTGACTCGCCATTAGTACATTTTGATAAACATGAAGCTTATTGATTGAGCTAAGTAAGCTATAAGCTTTATAAGTTAGTTTGTTTGAACTGTGCGTCAAAAAATGGCGGCAGCTCACCCACCTTGTTCGTCAAAGTGTTTTCGTGCTTTCGTCCTTTTCGTCTTCTTAGGAGGCATTTCCTAATATCTTGTAGAATTAATTATGATATTTGGCACGAAAACCCGAGGATTTACCCCATTTTTAACGGCAATTTTACTTTGAAAATATTGCAACTAAACCAAACAACGCGAAACACTTCGAAATACGCGCCGACCAACAAGAAACAACAACCTCGTTCCCAGGGCTCCGCCATCTTGAAAGCGCAGAAGACCCTGGGAACGGGATTGAAACCCAGTCTTCCGCAACTTTGTCTGCTGGAACAACCTCTGACCAGAAACAGTCAAAGGCTCCGGTCGGAATGGATCGATCGAATGGCTGATGATGTGGAAAAATATGAGGAAAATGGTTTTGAACATCGTTGGTTTCTCCAGCCGTAAATACCGTTTTCATATTAGTGAAATTATCCTCCTGATCATTGCAATAGTTTTGGAGATCAGTTCATGTTTGTTCCTGTATAGCAGCAAGCGCTTGTGCGCGGGGCAGTGTTTGCTCTTTGCGGAGTTGTTCGAGAGGAAACGGATTCTTCAAGGTTCACACTCAGGCTGGTGCTTTTTGCCGGTGTTGTTTAACGGTGTCGCCGGTTCAAGCTCGTTATTTCTACTCAGGTTTATAAGGGGAGGAAAATGTGGGTGAGTATTATGGCCATATTTGTTAGGAAACCCTCTGATTGTCTGTCGCCATTGTTGATTATTATGGTGATGAAATTGTCACGTAATGTATAGATCTAATTTTAAAGTAAGTAAGTAAAAAAAGTAAGTAAAACCTTTATTTGACTTCTAATTATAATTAAATATCTACCATCTCAAAGAGCGATCTGGTGTCAGTTTATATTAAATTTTGATTTCTACATAAGTTACATGTATGTTCACATTCTGTAAACTCGAGATTATGCACATGTCTGGCCTACACGTAGGCTAGCACATGCCCTGAGTACTCCCATCTAGGGGTGGCGAACCGTCAGTATAAAACATGGACTGCGGACTGGGTATAAAACACGGACTAGGGTATAAAACGTGGACTAGTGTATAAAACACAGACTGGGGTATAAAACGTGGACTAGTGTATAAAACACGGACTAGGGTATAAAACGCAGACTGGGGTATAAAACATGGACTAGGGTATAAAATGAGGACTATCAACTACCGACTACTTTTTGGTTGCAACCATTGATAATGTAAACCGACCTTGATAAAGATTAAGATTTTTTCAGATATCATTATTATTTGTACAATTTTGGGGCAGTATAGTACTTTTGATTGATCCACGTTTGAGGCACTGCCAGGATGGAGCTGTTCTATGGAATTCCTGAAACGACTAACTACTCTAGAATTCAACAAAGATGTCATCAGTCGTGAAACAGGTTTGTGTACAAAGTCGTGTTGTGTCAAGTAACATGTTTACAATGTATGTTATCACGCTTGTGGCACATTTTCTTACCTCAGCAATGTTTCTGTTGCACAGGCCTCTTTTCACAAAGACATGTTCTGAAGTCATTGAGATTATTAAACAGAGCAGTGCATGTTTCGTGGTTCTTGTTTTCGATTGTTCAGTGCGAATGATTTTGTCCGCTTCTTGTGTTAATACCTCCACTCTATGAAATCGTCTGGTTTGTAAGCGCATAATAACATTTGCGACAAGAAAACAGAAAAGCTCCGCATTTCGCTGATATACAGTCCATGGACTCCTCACCATCCCACAAATTTGAAAATATTATGTATCATTGTCATTGTCAGAAATGGCCAAAAACGTGTTGCTTTTGTGCTGCTGTACATTTTATCAGAGCTAATCAAATGTGTTTATAATAAATGTTTAAATTATCTACCAGCATTTTGTGGCTAAGACATAAATTGTGAAATATAGACCTTTGTTTATAAATCACTGTGAAGCAGGGTGCAAATGAAAAAAAAATCTGTGTTTTTGTTAATTAAAAAGTTGCTTTAACCCATTGACTACTGGGCTTTTTTCCAAAAAACGTCAATCTAACGTCCCAGATGCCTATTTCTGGCCATTATCTCAACAGTTTAATGTCAAACTGTCTAAAACTTGGTTCAAAACACGGCAACTAACATCCCCTTTTACGTAGAAGCGACGAATTCAATATTTTTCTCGGGCATGCGCAGAAATCAAAATTTGGACATAGTTTTTGGGTTTGAAAAACCCACCTGACTTTAGGCTTTTCTTTTCCTTTTATTTTTTTTGCCGTTCTTGCTCTCCTTTTTCTCTCATTTTATTTTGTGGTTTTGTTGGCCTTTCAGTCGTCTTTGTTCACGTTGAAAAAGTTTTAGCCTAAACGTTGGGAAAAGGGAATGTTTTTGTCAAAGAGTGCCAATGGTAGTGAAGGTCGCGTTTTTTGGTGATTTTGGACCTGAAAAAATCCAAGTTGTTTCGTGTGTATCTCCGGTCCAATTTAATGTTTCGTGCTCGTTTAGGCATGCTTTGTTAGACATTTGCCAACTCTATCCGTTGATTATCAAAGACATCCTCTGGCATGAACAGTGATGACATCACAAGTGGTACAAGTCTGTGGTCTCTTCTTGGCCGTTTATGGCCGCTTTAGTAGTCAATGTGTTAAATATATGTCAAGAGACTAAACATCAACCTCGTTCCCAGGGTCGAGCTCTTCTAAACATTTGAAAAGTAAGATGCCGGACACTCTTCAGTGGGAGCTTAATACGTATTAAAAATCCAGGTATTTTGCTGAGGTAAATCAAGAATTGGTGTTTGCTGTCTAAGTCCGCATTTTATACCCTAGTCTGTGTTTTATACCCAGGCCGTAGTCCGCAGTCCGTAGTCCGCAGTCCTTGTTTTATTTTGACCGGGGTGGCGAATGGTTTTTCAAAAAAATATGGGTATATGTAAAACCAGGAACACACCCGGAACAGCCCCAGAACACCCTGGAACACCCCGGAACACCCATGGAACACAAAAAATAAAAATAAAAATTAAATAAAATAATTTAAAAGTAAATAAATAAAATAAAAACAAATATATTTTTTGTGGCTGAAGTAGTGAAATCGAACATGGTAAGCGGCCAAGAGCCGTTAATGAATCGACTGATACCGAACACTTCCGAAGATGTCCCGAAGATGTCCTGAAGACTTCCGAAGATGTACTTCCGACTTCTGAAGGCGTACAAAAATTATACAAAAATAAAGCTAGTTACAAAAATTAATAATGTACAAACAACAGTCTCACATCAAACAATGTCATAAACTGCTAAAATTATCTTCCCATTGCCTACAGGATTCTATATATGTTATTAGTGGACAATTTCTTAGTTTGTTCACCTTTCATCAATACTTGAAGGGTTAAGACGATTTCTGCTGGACGTTCGAGCAAAAAGTGCAAAAAGTTAAGTTACCAAAAAAATACTCATAGCACGGTAACATTTTGAATACAGTTAAGAAGAAAATATCGATAAATTAGCTCCCAAGCTGACCCCGCGAGAGAAGTCATTGCGTATTTTAATTAATTAATGTCAGTTCAAAACAAAATGGCGTGCGTTTTTATCATTTTTTACGAGGTTTGACATTAATTTTCTCAAGAATGCTTGAGAATTTAATTGCGGGGTCACTTGGAGAAGTGACTTAAAGTGATATGTTTCAAATAGTATTCAAAATGTTACCGTGCTATGAGTAGTTTTTTAGTAATTAATTTTTGCACTTATTGCTCGAACGTTGAGCGGAATCCGTCTTAATAACTGTCTATTCCTCATAGGTCACGCAGCAGCTGCCTCAAAGCTCTCTTTCTGCTGTCATTCTCTTCACTTCTCACATTTCTTGCAGCAGGGGCAATTTCCCATGGATTTCATGTATTTTGTAACTCCTTCGTCATTAACAGGTATTTTAACCACTCATCTTAAGTTTAGCTTTTTGTAATCATACAAAGGTGGATTTAAGGGAGGGGGGGGGGGGGGGGGCATTAGTGTGGGAACTGTTTTATGAAGAACATCAGTTTGGATTTAGTTTGTTCAAGTGGCTTAAAAAGGGTTGTGCTCTCGTGATTTGACATTCATATTTTTAGAAGCCAAGTCACTTTTTTCGTGGTTCATGGTATTTACACAGAAAAAAGATTCCAAGCTAAATGTTCAAGTCAAATATGAAAGAAACTGACAAACAGTGTTAGAGTTTCTTTTATAGAGTCACATGCTATTTATTTTATTGTCAACAAGACAAAAACGGCTGCCGCTAAAACAACAAATTAATAAGCAAAGTTGAAACAGCTTCATACAATGCCATGTTGCTTAAACTTGATGACTGTACATAATGATCAATGTACTAAAGGATTTAATGCTGATAAAGAAATACAGTCAAAGCTCCCATAAGCAGACACCCTCAGGAAGCAGAAAAGTGTCCACAACTGGAGCTGGCTGCAATGAAATGGTTATGGAATGATTATCGTATTATGGAATGATCATCGTAAGCTGCCACTAGCAGTACAAGGGAAAGCTGGCCACTTTTGGGAGCTTTAACAGCTCAAACTAAACAGTATTGATGTGAGAGAAAAATACCATCATATGAAATGATTATATGAAATGATTGTTTGTTTCATTGTCTTGCTGATGGTCAGGTGGCAAAAAAAACCCTGCATACTCGGACTGGCAATAGGATTGCTCCTTTGGGTTGTCCTTAGTAACAGGAGCTTAGAAACAACAGAAAAATCCAAATTGTACGTCCCTTGAAAGTGCCCGCGGCCGCTTACGGGAATGGCCACTTACTGGAATGGCCGCTTACTGGAATGGCCGCTTACGGAAACTACACTGAGTTTGTATAAGAGTTCAAATGGGGTTTTGTACATTCAAAGCGGCCGCAAGTAGAGCTGTCCGCTTATGTGGGAGTGTCTGCTCAAAGAGCTTTGACTGTATATTAAAATGACATACAGTTGTAATTGAATAAATTAGTAAATAAACTTTCAACTTTGAGGCAACTTTGACATGTGTCCATCATCAGTTGCTGTACATATAGTTGGTGCTTATTTATTTTGAATAGTGACACCGTCTTTTGTAGTATGAAATTTACATATTTGTTGTGAAGTGTTTCATATTATAATATCATTAGGAGAAGGTCACTCCAGAAAGCGCATTTTTTTCTCACTACCTTTAAAGGTAAATATGAACTAGGTTAATTACTGACCGTAGTTCCAAAGAGCCTCATAACCTAACAAAATTGGCCTTCAGAGTGTCGAAAAATTTGGCTACAGCCGCCGCCATTTTGAAGACTACTCAGCAACCTGGCCGCATAATCGTGACGTCATTCCGTGCAACCTGAATTGGTGGGAAGCGCTGTGAGAGTATAACTAGCCATTTCTTGGCAAGATCTTTTCAATTAACGGCAAACGATGAAATGTAATTCCTCTTCCATCCCTTTGTGACCTGTTACAACAGTTTGGAGCTGCTTGCAGCGCTTCCCGCCAATTCAGGTTGCACGGAATGACGTCATGATTATGTGGCCAGGTTACTGAGCAGTCTTCAAAATGGCGGCGGTCATAGTCATATTTTTCAACACTTTGAAGAGAAATTTCGCGAGGTTATGAGGATCTTTGGAACTTCAAACTACGGTCAGTAATTAATCTTCATATTTACTTTTTAATGGTAGTGAGGGAAAAAAATGTGCTTTCTGGAGTGACCTTTTCCTTTAAGAACTAAGCCCTGGCATTTACTCATTTTTGTTGTTGCAGATGCTCTGATCAACATATGCAGCAAATGGATTGGAGAAAATTCACTCCAAAGTACTGCGACTGTGATAATGGCTATTTCTTTCTACAATCAGCAGAGGTAAATCTTCTTACAAAAAGACTGATATGGGAAACCAATCAAATTGATTTGTGCATGGTCATTAAAAATCTACCAATCAGAGCCCAAGGGTCAGATTTTGACCCTAATTCTAGCATGAAATCAAGAATTGGAACCCACTGCAGAAGTTTTCTCTCTCGCTGTTCCACGACTCTATTGACACGGCATGGCTCAAATTTGAATGACATTGCAACCAAGGTCAATTAGAAGAAGAAAAACTAAAAATAATCAACGAATAAAATGGATACAGTCGAACCTCCACTAATGGCCACCTCTCTATCACCTCTCTACAACGTCCAGGATTTTTCATCCCAACCATACACCGATACATACACTTTATTCTAATTGAAACCTCCCTACAACGGCCACCTCTCTACAACAGCCAGTTATTTCGGCCCCAATTGCAAGATGTTGTAGAGCGGTTCAACTCTAGTTAAAAACTTCTCTCAACTGCCACTCTGGGAATTAAGTAGGGAGGTTTCATTAAGAGCAAATTGTGTAGATCAGCATGTGGTTGAGACAGAAAGGCCTGGCCATTGTAGAGAGGTGGCCATTAATGGAGGTTTGACTGTATTACATGTGTGAGCTTTTAATCAATTTGCACTCTCAGTCTGCCTTGGACCATTCGTGTGGGACATTGTACTCCTGCTTCCTGCCCATTCGGTTGTGGTTCCTGCTTCTTTATGCTTTTTCTATTGCAAAATATTACATATGCAGTGTTGCAAAAAACATTTCCTATTTCCCTCCGTTCCCGCCACCTTGCATTGGGAATTCCACTTCCTGCCCTTTCTTCTCCCACCTTTCTTTGACTAATCCCACCCCCTTTTCTGCCCGGTTGAACCTGCCCCCCCTGTCCCCCTTCCCCACCCATTTGTTATTTTGATCTTCATGAACTCAAATTTCCTGGAATTATGAGGTGAATGGAAACAATAAATTATTCTAACATTTTATTTATATGCTAGCCATCGTTGTGTAATTTGGGTTTTGCTTATTTACTTTAGATTTGTGCTTGGTGTGCCTGTGCCCTGCTGTGTGTTTTTGTGTTCGACTCATGCTGTACGATTGATCACAGGACTCCAAGTAACTTCAGCTTCATGACAAAGAGTCCTGCAAGTAGGCAAACAAACCATTAGTTTCAAAATCACTTATTTCTTTCACAAGGTGCTTATTTATATATAGTATTAAAAAATAGAAAATATTATTGTTAGATATTTGAATGTACAATTCATGTAGATATAGATCATTTTGGAACACCAAAATAGCAATATCGTTTTGCGTGCATGAAAAAACATCAACAAACTCAGAGATTGTAGAGTAGGTGGAAATAAATATATTCCTCAAGTTTTGATTTGGCAGTATTCATAGCAACAAAGTTAAATGGGGAAACAATATTCGGAAAATTACAGAACTTAGCATGGGTCCGCCTTATTGGTGTACCACTTTGGTACACCAATTATGTCGGCCAAAAATGTCTGTGAGAAGAAAAAAAGATTTTGCTACCAAAGTCATGAGGTTCTCTTCGAAACACTTTAGTTATCTTTTTTAACTTATAATATATCTGAAAAGTATTTAAAAAGTGCAAAAATATTGTTTTCTGTAACATTTCAGGTCACATTGAGCCAAGCCATCTCAAATTTCAAAACGCAATATCTCGAAAACGAAGCAATGATGTATAGAATATACTGAAAAAAACAGCTTTGTAGGATCAATAGTTTTGATTTTAGAATTTTGATGACGTCATGTGAAAACGATCTATAGGTATAAGGACCTCTTTTAAGGGGTCATGTTTGGTTCCCAGTAAGAGGCCTGCACTGAATAACAGAAGTGAGAATAGTGCACCTCTACTGGAAGTATTTGGTGGCTTGCATCAATGTTACAAAAACCGTTTGCTTGCATGAACAACATCAGAAAATTAACTGGTTATAGTGCAGGCAGAAAGAAACGTTTTGCCCAAATTATAGTTTTCAAAATATTACGGTAACCATATTAATTTTAGTATGCATGCAGCCACCATCTCCGTGCCCTTCTTTGGGGTACCAACATGGCAGCCATAAAATTTTACAAGAAGTAGAGTACAACATGTAGATTCTGCCATCAAGGGTAAAAATAAGCTTTCACTTCACAGCTCTTTAGATATCACTTCTAAATAATGTTATTGTTATTACCAGGTCTGAAAATTTAAAAATGGCATAAAGATTGTATCCATTTATGTTACAGTTCAGAAACACGTTCATCCAGGACATCACAGATTTCAAAATGCTTTATTTTCGAAATGAAGCATTGAATCAATATCAAATTTTGCATATAGAGATTAATGTTTTGTATGTCCAGAATATGTACTGAAAAGAATAGCTTTGTATTTAACAGTTTAGATTTTAGAATTGTGATGACGTCAGTTGAACACCACCAATAAAATGGCTGCTTAACCTTTTCTGAGTTCCAAGATCAAAATAACTTATTTATCATTTATTCTCTTGATGTTGATCTCAGGAATGGAAATTGTTAATTGTGTTGTTCCAGAAAATATCCATATCCTACCCAGCGGAACGTTGTTTTGGTTTGAACCCAGTTTAGCTTCATACTTTCCTTTAAAACCTTTGCCTTTTGTGACCCCCTCCCTCTCGGAATTTCCAATAACCTTCCTTGGGGTGGACGTATGGATATTTTCTGGAAATGCACATTTTTGGCTGAATCAATAGCTTTAATAGTATGTAGGTACACACCTTGTGAGTCATTTTATTTTATTTTTTATAACACAGTTAAAAATTAACTCCTTTACAACACGTTACTAACAATACGTAGCACAATACAATACTTACTTACAGTCACACAGTGTATATTATAATATATAATATAAATTACAATACGTTTATATTTATACAATAATTTTATTTTGCTGCTACATCATTTCAAATAAATGTCTTTAGTTCACATAATTTGTTTTTCGTCATTAAATGTGTTTTGTACACAAAGAATGAACCAAGAATCTCAGTGCTAATCTGTTATTAATAAACAGTTACTGTCAAAATAGCTTTCGGAGCATTTCATTTAAAAAAATTGGATTGTGGAAGAATTTATCCAGAGTGGCTTTGATTCTTTATTTCAAATTTTCAAATTTTGAAAGTTCAATTGAATAATACAATCTTTAAGAAAATGACTCACAGCACGTTTGATTTAATTAGAAGACATCAAGTGAACTTTTCTACAAGCTAAGTATCATATCTGCTGCCTTCAAGGCCTTTTGCTACATCATTCAACTGTAAAAGTCCCTTTTATGGAATTATCCTTTATAATACACTTTTGAGTTTTGCAAACATTGACCCATGAAGGTTTACATTGTGTAGGGTCTGCGCATAATACTACTTATTCTCACTCATTTTCACGCATACTTATAAATGAAATTTTTTATTATCATTATTTTATTTTATTACTAATTTCATGAAAATTAAATATTCCCGATTTCACAGCAAAATGGACTCAAAGAGGGAGTGGTCAGCGAAAATGTCATTAAATTTTAATCACCATTTAAAAATATGTCATTGATCATGAACAATAAAACGTTCACTTGAGAAAGCATATTCAATACAAGAAAACAATAACAAAACACTTGATAAGTATGTTATCAACATTGGTTATAGTCACGTCACATGATCGAGTAATCCTCAGTTCAGTAAAAGTTTTCTTTAACATGACTGCTTGCTTGTTTAGGAAAACTGTTCTGAAAGGTATTTATAGCCTCTTGGTAGATATCTCAGCATCAATTTTCTTTGTGTCTGTATATTTTCGCAGCACCTTTTTGGGGGGCTATTTAATTTTGCAATTCTTTTCTTAATCATGAAAATTGCAAAATAATAATTAGTACTCATGAAAATAAGTGAGAATAAGGTACGTGTGTTGCATGTGAGACTATTAAAATTAGAAACAAAATTATATATTTAAAATGTATAATTATATAGCAACTTGAGTTTGATTGTTATTAATTAAAATGTAGTCATTGAATGTAGTGAAATATTTAATAGTTAATAAATATAAGGCTAAGGCTGCCTTTACATTGTATTTGTATTTATCTATTATTTATTTTAACAAATTTTGTCAGAACATGGTAAAGCTAACACAATATTGGAATACATGATGTGACAAGTGTGTAATCAATCCTCCCATGTGAAAGGGGATGTGCATTGGAAAATTTGAATTAAACCCCTAAAGGAGACCAATCTGGGCGTGGCTCAAGCTTTATTTGACTCCTAAAAGATACCATTCTAAAACAGACAGACAAACAAGAGCTATAATGATAAAATCGGGGGGGGGGGGGGGGGGCAGGCAGTGCCCTTTGATCTTGCCGCTTTTCCGCTATACATGATCGCACAAGTAAAGAAATCTGTCAATCATTCGAGAAACGTACCTCTACGGGAGTTTGCTGTGGAATTTTTTTCCATGGTGTCCCACAATGACCAAAGTTCAGTTAAACAGCGACCAAATCGTTCCCATAGATGTTTGAACGTGGAATCGCCAAAATATTTCTGAACAAACACAAACGCACATCATGTTCGCCATTGTCCGCCATGTTTATTTTAAACAAACCAGTACTTAGTCTCGCTCGGCCAAATTTCTTAAATGTGCAATCATGTATACTAGGTCCCAGGCCTCGCTGCTAGCCCCCCCCCCCCCCCCCCCCCCCCCCCCCGGATAAAATACATTATTGAATATTTTCAAGATTTCATGTCTGATCATAGACCACCAGCACAGTTTGACGGCATTCTTTTTTTTACATGCAACCCTAAATGATACTTTGATGGCTATTGGTGTTCTGTCCTGAACACCCTACGTGTAAGTGATACAAATCCTTATTTACACCCCGAAAAGAGACAACCAGCATTCTCACCCCGCCCATTTCACATGGGAGTTTCCCCCCTCCCCCCACCCTGGGAATCAATAATTATAATTTATTGTAATAATACAAAAGTAATGTCAGTCAATGCAACCACTTACTGTAATGCAGAATAAAAATATTAAATATGCTCGTGAAATAACACATTGTAAAAACTGTCTGTATGATACAATGATATAAAAATAAATGTAATATTCAAAGGAGCTATGTCATGGATAGCACATTTTGACAAATTTAGGCTAAATTTCTCAAGTTTGTCCTTCATAATACTGACGTAGCCATCCTTGTTTGCTTATGGCTTATGATTACTTCTTTAGTGTTTTTCTACCGTAACCCTCCTTTCACTCCCAAGAGTGCTAAGTTCAAAACTGAAGAAAAAATCTTTAATATCATGTTGCAAAAATGTCAAAAACAAACATCACCACTTGAAAGTGCTGTGCAATAGCTTTCATTTGAATGGTCACACACTAGGGTTTCATCCACAGACTCACAGAACCGCATTTATTGACTAAAGGTTTGACTCTGGGAGTGTCAGAAAGGGTTAATTGACAAGTTATCATTTTGAGGAATTTTGTATGTGTCGAAAAAGACTTGACGTAGCTCCTTAAAATACAGTTGATCCTTCCCTAAGTGGCCACCTCTCATTTTAACCACCTCTATTAGTTACGTGACCAGCTAAAGTGCTAAAAGTGAGTCTTCATAAGCGATCGCCTTCAGCCTTGGCTTGGTCACTTATAGGGTGACAAGGACTGTAAATTTTCTGTACTATATATTTTAATATATATAATATTATTACATTTTGGTTCAATATTGTAGTTATTTTTTGTGATCAGATCACAATATTTATATGTAGAATGATTAAATAATAATTATTATAATCATCATCTGTTACGTGTGATGACCATTGATCATATGCCTCCTAACTCTTTTGTATGGGTATAAGCCTTGTGCCTCCGTGTCTAAAACTGTTGTCTGGCTCAAAATCCTATATTGTAGGTACTGACGATCGAGGTTGCCTCAACAGAAATTCTGTGAGAGTAAAGTGCCTAGCTTGCCCAATAACACAACATGGTGACCTCAGAGTCCAATGCTCTATTATAATTATTATAATTTATTAATTATATCGCTAGCCCAAAATCTCATACAAGCGTGCGCACAATTATTTGTTAATTTTTCAAACTGTCCAATAGTGTCCAAATTAACGATTAATTTGGACGGTTTCGCGCGATATAATTAAAACCTAATAGCACTCACTACATGCTTGTCAAATTTGAAAATAATTGAATTCAAAAAATTCCTCGGACTGCCAAATTGGACTCGACCTACGGTCTCGTCCAATTTTGGCAGACCTTGGAATTTTTTTCATCCAATTATTTTCAAATTGGACAGCATGTAGTCCTATTACATATACTAACCCTTTCACTCCCAGAGTCAAACCTTGAGTCAATAAATGTGGTTGTACTTTTAGAGTCCGCGTGTGACCATTCAAATGAAAGCTAGTGAGAAGTACTTTCATTAAAATCTAAAATGTGTTTGACACTGACTATTGTATAGAACGTTAAGTACAACGTTCTTAAAAAACTAACTTAAGACTTAGATTTTAATGTCTATTCCTGACTGCATGTGGTGCTGTTTCTTTTTGACAATTTGCAAAATGAAATTCAGATTTTTCCTCAGTTTGAATTTAGCACTCTCGGGAGTGAAATGGTTAAACCATTAGGCTACCTAAATAAAATTTGCTAATGCCTTGCACTGACATTTGCAACTTCAGAAATGAGAAGCAATCTGGGGCAAGTTGCATCTCGCAATCGCTTGTGGGACTGTTACTGGGGATGCGTCATCAAGCTGGCCACCATTTTGTCCCCAGTAACGTACAGTCCTACAAACAACTGCGAGATGCGACTTGCCCCAAATTGCTTCTCATTTCTAAATTTAAAGTGGCGAATAGCTTGTGTATCACAAATTTAATCTTGTTCCCAGATCTCTTTGGGTGAAAACAAAAAGAGATCTGGGAATAATTTTATTATTAACAAAATTATTATGTTTTTCTCAATCTTGCCCAGTAATATTTAATTTTATATAATTATTTTGTGGTCATCACAAATATCTTGATCCTCTTTCACTCTTGACTTCATACACTGGAATTTCTTGGATGGGTTGTGGATAAACCATTCTGTCATCTGCAGTGAGATAGTATTCAGCTGCTCTAACTTGTAACAGGGCTTGCTTGAAATTTCTTCCAGAGAGCATGACTATGATAAACCAAATCACTACGGCACAAAATGAGGCAACCTGAGAGAAAAAAATGCATGCCTTAATATGTTAGAATGTGTGGTTCAGAAAATATCCATACCCTCCCATGGTAAATGGCCCTGAAGAACACAACTCAACGTCACGCAGGCCAGGCTCGAGACAGGGAAACTGTGAAATGTGATCTTTAGGGTGGCATGGTGAATGGTCTATCAAAAATACTGAGTCTCAGCAAATTTAAGCCTAGTCTCGGAATCTTGAAATAGGATGGTCTCAGATTTTGGAAAGCTCTTTTGGAGTGCTAAATCTCAGGCTCGGATTTTACAAACAAATTCAAGTGTCGGGTTGGATTTTAAACTAGGGTCTCGGCATCTCTGAAAGTCTCGGGTTTTACCATTCGCCACCCCTATCTTTGATCTCTGAGAGAGAATTCTAGGATTTAACATCGTAATGTTATTTGAAAACTCAAAGTCGAAACCTAAGCTGAGGCTTTCCCTAACCTCTGCCATAAAGAGATGTGTGTAAAACTTGCTTCCATCAATGTCAGCTGGTGTGTAAAGAGTCCAATCCCACTTTTCTGCTTGTTGGCAGCTGAAGATAAAATGTGTTAAACATTAATTCGGAAAATTATATTAAATTAAGATGGTTTAAGGTAGAGGAGGGCCAGGGACTGTCTTTCGTCTGGTCTCTCCCCCAAGACCTGTCCAGCTTGGTTGAACCTACCAGGAGCTTAAACCCCGCCGGCATAGCTCTTGGGTTCTCCGAGACACACAAGCTCCTACACCACAACAAGGTAACAGCCCATGTAGGAGAGAGGTACTATATACATGTATAAACTACATACGGTAAGTCAGTTACAGTATTTGATGCTGGTACAAACTAGGAATGCATGCTAATCTATCATATACTTGTCCCCCACAGCGTCCCAAGCATTTTGTCATGCCCAGGGTACACTGTGAGACGAGGTGTCTTGCCCAAGAATACGTACAACACAAGGACCCCAGCCCAGCCAGGGCTCAAACTCTTGATCTGGATCCATTACATTAGTTGTACCTGGAGGGTGGGGGTGGTGGGGGGGGGGGGGGGGGTGGAGGGTTGGACTCCCATGTGAGTTGACCACCAACACACTCCAGCATGACAGCATTTTTTTTAATTTCTTCGCGTGCAACCCTGCCCCTTTCACATCTCTGCCCCTTTCACATGGAAGTTCTCCCCCCCCTCCCCGGTAATTTAACACAAGTCAGTTACAAATTATTATGCAAGAGATCAGAGGAAAAGGAAACTCATCAGTGCCAGTGCTTAATAAAAAATAAATATAATGAAATAATATATAATTATTTTATTGATGACAACCTGAATCTGAATTATTTAAATATTAATTTGTCGGCCAGCATTGGAATAATTAAAAAACGAACTTCACAAACCTTTCTACATTGCTGTTGTTTGTTATTGAGTTGCACCACTCTGTAAAGCCAATGACAATGAAGATAGTACACACCAGACAGTTGATCCATGCAACAGCTGACAAAATGCTGGTAGTAAATTTGAAGTACACCACTCTATAGATCATAATAAATTATTATGGTAAAACAAAAATTGAATGTCAACATTCTTATACACCTGCAGATCACACACTTGTAAGAATATTTTTTTTGTCTCTTAAGTTTTTTATAATACAAAATTTGTGGTTACTGAAAATATCCATATCCACCTGGTCAGTGTTCACAAATAATGTGAGCGAAAAAAATCTTGAGCTGTGGGGGATTTAACGAACACGAACGCAAAGACCATTCCAGGTGCCAAGGAAGGTCATTGTAAATCCCGAGGGGGAGGGGGGTCTCAAAAGCCACAATTTTTGAAGGAAACTCAAAGTATGAAGCTAAACTGGAATTTCCAGGGGGGTGGGGGTTGAAACCAAAAATCATCCCGTCGGGGGAGGGGGGGGGGGGGGGGGGGGGGGGGGTATATTATGGATATTTTCAGAAAGGAGAATGGAAAATCACCACAGAGCTAAAATTCTTGCCCAGGTTTTCAGTCAAGCCTTGTCGTGTTAGTTTATTTCAATACAGAAAGCAAAGAACATATTCGAGTTAATAATAAATGAGAAATTCTGATTAGTGTGGCTGAAGTGACACCTTTGATCAGGAACTGAACAATTGTGATTAATTGACACCTTACCTCATACTATCTGTATCCACATTGCAGCAACACTTGAGAAATCCCAGCAAGGCTGCTAAAATACCATTAGCCAAAGAAGAATAAAACGTGAAAGTGCAGTATCTCTGGTTTCCCGTGACGACGGTGTTCGACAGAATATCAAGCTCACCAGAGAGTAAACAGCGACCGTTCATGTTCGATTCATTGATTTTCAGAGGAACTGAAATGCAACATCCAGCGGCCAGGGCTGCAACGTAAAAGAAATTTTCATACATTTCTCCTCGAGCCATTTTGCAGTAGAATTAATTTTTCAGTACAGAAAATCGGACATTATAGATACATCGGTATGCAAACTATTTTGGGAATGCTCTTCGCTTCATCTTCGGATCGTCTTCGGAGCTTTTCGGTTTCGCCAGGGACTCTTTGAACGAAAGGAGATTGGTGGGGGGGGGGGGGGGACGGTTGGGCAATTTTTCTGACACCCTTCAGTTTTAACCTCCACTTTTAGCAGTAATTCTTATTTCCAACTATTTTAGGTTCTACTGAACTTCTTCTTCAGTCAAACACAGGATCTATAAAGGAGTAGCACGATTTTTTTCTCCGCTTTTATGAGTCCTTTTGCGCGAGAATTTTTTTGGTTAATTTCCCACCCCACTCCTCCTCAGAAATACAATGGTCTGTTCAGAGACTGGTACCCAAGCTCCTCCCGTACGTGCAGCTGCAAAAAGCAAAGAGAAGATGGCGGCGGTGGAGGATGGGGTTGCCGTTGAAGCAGAATCTAACGAATATCTTTCCCATCCTGAAGGTATTGGTCGTGATATTTGCACTTTTTAAAATACTTGTTTGATGAAACAACTTGCGATTAATTGAATTAAAATGAGTGATGATTTTATAGAGCAATTCAGAATTGTTACATGTTGGTTTTTCCACGAGTTTGACTAAAACAGCGCTTTCGTTTCACTTGTTTTTGAATTGAAATGAATTACAGGAGCTAAAGAGGGCAGTATAAAGACAGCAGAAAGTGTTATCGATACAGAAATGACTGAAACGAAAGAAAATGGAGCAATTACAGAAAGCCATGCGGCAATTACAGAAAGCGACGCGGATATTACAGAAAGCCACGCGGATTCTACAGCCTGTTCAACAGACGCCCCTGCCGTTGAAGAAGAAGAGGCCACCAGTGCCAGTGGAGAGGAGCTAGTCAACGAACAAGAACTGAAATACTGGAAAGCCGTGAAAGAAAATCCAGCGGATTTTACCAGCTGGACATATCTTTTGCAGTTTGTCGAACAAGAGGTTTGTGGAAATTGACTGTTGTGTTTATAACCTTACTTCCAAGTCGTGTATAAAGTTCGAAGTGATGTTCCAGAAACACGTTTTCTGACAAATCATTCTCTTTGTTTAGGATAATTTTAGCCCTTTACTTGGATAAAACCGTGCAAGCCAGCGTTTGTAGAAACCACAATCTGAGGTTATTTCTTGTCTTGCTTTATCAGCCTACACTTTGCTTTTAGAAAATGGTGGAATGGTTTGTGCTAACTTGGTGTTGTATTTACGCTCTCTCTTTGATGCAGAACAAGCTTTCTTCAGCAAGGCAAGCGTTTGATGCTTTTTTCAAGCGTTACCCTTATTGCTATGGGTACTGGAAGAAATATGCAGATATGGAGAGGAAGAATGACAATATTGAAAGAGCTAAAGAGGTATGCATGAAGCATTGGTATTTTTCCCAAACCCCTGGGGAGGGAGGAAGGGGGATAGTCCCTAAAGTTTTGAGTGGGTGAGGGCAGCACGCTTCTTGAAACCTTTCAGACCATACCCTGACCTGACCCAAAATTCGTACCATTTGAGAAAGGCTTGAAAAAAATTCTCACAGGGAAGAAATAATTATTCTAAAAGTAATACCAAATTCCAGACCAGAGTGCACAACATACCCTATTTCAGACCAAAACGGCTCAAAAACGATATACTGTGACCCTGGCCAGTGCTCAAACCCGCTACTGCTTGATCCAGAGTCCAAGAATGTGCTGACCATTTGGTCACCGTGTCTCCCACTGTGTGGACATAAAGCTGATGGTTAAATTTGATATCTGAACTTTCTTTGTGCTTTTCAGGTATTCGAGGGAGCTATTGGTGCTATTCCCCTCAGTGTGGATTTGTGGGTACATTATCTCAACTTTGCTTCTCAAAGTACCAAGGGTCAGATTGATGGCCCAGAGGTCATGCGAAGGTAACTTTATTCTGCAATGTTTTCACCCAAAATACTGACATTGACTACATGTGTATCTGCTCTCCAGGAAAACTCTTCATCCAAGACTTGACAAGAATATAAAATGGTTTCATTGGGCTAGAGGGCCACGCCAAGGGATAATTCACCGTTGATGAGTGTGTTTTGAAATATTGTGTTCAAACTTTGAGAGTTCTGTTTTTTGAATTTCTGATTTTCATTTTTGGCAGTTCATCTAACCCCCACAATTTGTTGTGCCATGTATTTCTTGTTAGTAACAGTTAGGTTGCTGTTGATATACAGTAGTGAGTGGGCATCGCGACCCATGCTGGCCTCTTCCAGGTCATTTGGTATGGGTGCATTACTGATGGAAAAGGTATTTTAATGCGTCAATCCATTCAGTCCTGATTTAACAGATTTTTTACATCTAGAAGTCGGCTGACTCCATTCTCGTACCTAGCAAATTGCTCTCTAAGTTCTTCTGTTTTGTTATTGTTTTATTTTGTAGTTTATTTGAGAGAGCGGTGTCTACAGCTGGTGAAGAGTTCCGTGCAGACAAACTGTGGGATGCATACATTGAGTGGGAGAAGAGCCAGGGTCAACTGCAGAGAGTAACAGCTTTGTATGACAGAGTATTTAAAGTTCCCACTCAGAATTACAGCCAGCATTTTGAAAAGTAAGGGTTTGGTTTAATCTACTTCATTATATAATTCACGAAAATACAGGTGGAAAGTCCTGGAATTTTGTGCTGGCATTTTCCAGGACTGGTCTGGAAATCTGTAAAATTCAGTGACATGAAGAAAGACTAGTTAGCAAAAAATCTATCGACACTGCTGGAAAGAGCACCTTGAAATAATTATTATTAGTAAACATTTTAATGGCCATGTTTGATATCTTGCAAAATAGTGAAAACATGGTTTTACAAAGTTGGGAAAATTTACAGACGTTTGTATGTTGGGGGGCAAGTTTGGGCCCCTAGCATACAAACGTCTGTACAATTTTGAGACTTTGCAGAACTATATATTAATTTGCGATGTTACAAGATATGAATAAAAAATTTGGCCAAATTACTAATTATTTCAAGGTGCTCTTTCCAGCACTGCCGATATATTTTTGCTAACTGGCCAATATCAAAAGTTGAAAAAAAAAGTGTAAGGGTCTATGGTGACAAAATAAACTAAGTGTATAGTATTTGAAAGCAGGTTACATGACTGTACATAAAAACGTAGCTAGTAGGAAGTGAAATTTTGATTTGAAAGTGGATTGACAAGCTTCAAGATTTGTTCCAAGTTATATACAATGTATTGTTTGTTGTTTCAGGTTTAAACAGCACATAAACTCCAACCCCATAGCTGCTGTACTGTGTACTGAAGAACTCCTAAAACTTAGGGCAGAAGTGGCAGCTGCTCCTCCTGGCTTGACGTCAGCAGAGGCTGAACCTCTTATCAGCGTCGCCTCACCATCAGCCCACCCACCAGGTAAATTGGCAGCGCTCCAAGCTGCGACCATTTTGGTCGCCATGGCGAGTGAAAACATATTTTAGCGACTACATTTTCCAAACAGGTTGCCAAATTGGCGACTAGTGAAGTGCAAAGGGTTGGCTGGACATTGAACAATTTTTGCAGTATAATTGCTTAGCCTAAAAAATGCAACCACAAGTTTCTCCTGTATAACTATTTAATCTGCTCGTCTTGCTCATCTGTTTGCATTTTGATACAGATCATGGCTTACACTGTACACTTAGCTGTTCGTCAAGGCTGTTTTATCTTCAACCGTGGAGCGAGCCGCCATCTTGAAAACATGTACAGGGATGTAGATTCATTTTTTGACAGGCGGGATTATATAGCTAATAGGCGGAAATACTTGGCCGGAGGCCCTTGGTGCTGAAGGCACCATCCTACTAGGGGGGTATGGGGGCATGCCCCCCCAGAAAATTTTGAAATCTAGACTCTCGCAATGCTTTTTCCTCGATTTTCAGGGGTTAATTCATTGCCATTTTGGACTGTTCTCAGTAAGCAAGAATCAATGTTTTTCTGTTAATAAAGCTGTGAAAAACGTTGTGATGTGTCTGTTATGTTCCTTACAATACATACAAGAATAAATACCACGATTCAGTTAATAAGCAAAGCGTTAACGCGAATTGGCGTACATTATTTCGCATACATGAAGTAGAGACACCGCTGGTCAATGAGCCTTGAGCAAACACACGATCGTCGTTCAAAATGGCGTGCTAATGCCGTGTTTACAGTCGTGTTATTTACGGTAAGACAATAACAGAGGTACAAACGGTCAGAAAAGTTACAAATATTTGGCTAAAAACATTCAGGAGAAAGAGGTATCCATTTTAAAGACTGTACATGGTTTTTCAGCCGGAAAAATCAGCGTGACAGCCGGGTATTTTTACCGGCTCCCGGCTATTATCTACATCCCTGATGTACCTTAGAATAATTTTATTGCATGTTTGCACTAACTTACTTATTGCATTGTCTATCTTCCTGACCTCCTTTTATCAACTTTCCTGGACGGTAATTAAGATAGTTCAACAAAAAACCTCTTGAATGTAAACAAGAACAACGGCACAAAACGTCCATCGAATGCGACATCGAACAACTTCAATTGGGCTCATGATGGTCAGCGGTATTACCTTCATGTAATGACACAATGTGTCCTGAATTAAAACACTTGATTTTGGCGACCAAAATTTTCCATTGGCGACCACTTTACAATGAATGTCGCCAAAAGGCAACTTGTGGAAAAATCATAATCTTCCATGAAATTATCTTGATTTCCAAGAAGTAGCAAGCAAGAAATGACTGGTTATCAATAATTTGTGTATTGGATCAGAGAGGCAACCTTTAGCTAGTGGATATGTCTATTTCTGTGACTCTTCACTCGTTCCCGGTTGCCAATAAAAATGCATTTTGCAACTTTGCTTTTCCTTGCCGTACATTGTGAGGAAATGATTTGCTATCTGCTACAGTTTAAAAACACTTGATTTTGGTGACCAAAATTTTCAATTGGCGACCACTTTACAAATGAATGTCGCCAAAAGGCAACTTGTGGAAAAATTGAGCTCGGAGCCCTGATTGGTGTGATTTGTTAAATTTATGTTGGCTGTGAGGTCACACCTCACACCCATTCACCACTTTGGAAACGAGAAACAATCTGGGGCAAGTAGCATCTCGCTTGTGGGACTGTTACTGGGGACAAAATGGCGGCCAGCTTGAAGATGTGTCTCCAATAACGGTCCCACAAGTGACTGCGAGATGTGGCTCGCCCCAGATGGCTTCTCGTTTCTAAAACGGCGAATGGTACATGTTTACTGTTTTCAACTCAATTACCAAATCGTCGTCCACTTTTTCATACACGTAGGTGTTGATGAAGATGCAGATACCGATGAAGTAGCTCCAGGCACAGAGAACCTTGTTGCTCCTGGTGCAGAAAGTTCTGTCACTTCTCAGGTACATGTAACAGCTTTATGAACACAGCCTGGAGTGCTGTGCAAAATTTACAGTCTTTTGTTGTCTAAAAGTCTCTTGTTAGTGTTCTATTCTTTGGAGAGAGGGAGGGCAGGGCTTTTATTCATTAAAAAAAAACAGTGGTCAAAGCAGAAAGATCCATGTGAAATTTTTAACAGATACAAAATGGTGTGGTAATATCTTGTGCTCAAAATAGCAAGAGGAAAGTGTCTCGCAAAATTGTCCAAGAACAAAATGTTGTGCTAAATAGAGCTTTTATGATATTTGAATTTCATAATTATTTTGCTAGGATGATGCAGAGACAGTTGCAATACGAGAGAAAGTCATTGCAGCCAGGCAAAAAGTATACACTGCCTTAGAAGATGAAGTGCGGAAGCGATGGATGTTTGAGGAAGCCATTAAAAGACCTTATTTCCATGTCAAACCTCTTGAGCGTGTTCAACTGAAGAACTGGAGAGAATATCTAGACTTTGAACTAAGCAATGGTGATCATAAAAGGGTTGTCATTCTCTTTGAACGTTGTGTAATTGCCTGTGCATTGTATGAGGACTTTTGGCAAAGATTTGCGACTTATATGGAAGTGCACAGTGTTGAGGAGTGTCGCCATGTATACGAGAGAGCCTGTACAATACATCTTCCAAGGAAACCCTCCATTCAGTTAGCTTGGGCTGCTTTTGAAGAACAACAAGGTGAATTGAGGTTTAGTTAATTTAAACTCGTCACCAACAAATGAGCTGGGGAGTGGGTGCCTTAATTCCAGTGAAAATACTCAAGCAAACCATTAGCTCTTTTTAATCAGTTGATTGTGTATACTGTACAATATCATGGTACACTGTAGATGATTTTAATTATCAGAATGAACTGTTACTCAGGCTAATTTATTCCTAAATTAATCATTGTATGACTGGTGTGAATGATGATAAAAGCTGATGAGCTGCTCTATGCAGTGTCTGTGAATGTCTACATGAGATTTCTGACTCGCCAGTTTATCTGAAGATGTGAGGAGAACATAAAAATGCAAGTCGCACAACATCCTGCAGGGTCACTTTGGCTGCCCTGCAGGTCACGTACCGCCAAGATGAGAAACCGCTGGCCATATTAGATGTAACCATTAATAATTTATTATTTATGCATTATTGGCCCAGGGACTTACCCTCGAAGTAATGCTCTTGTGTCCACCAACTTCTATACTAAGCATTATGCTATTTTTTGTTAGGAAATGCCGCCAAGGCATCAGAGGTTTTGGCTGAGTTAGACAAGGGCGTACCTGGCATAATAATGGTCAAGCTAAAGAGAATAAACCTTGAACGACGAAGAGGAAACCTTGAGGGCACGTCTGCTCTGTATGAAGAGGCCATGAATGAGACCAGTGACCAGGAATTGGCAACATTTTTTGCCATTAGATACTCACGATTCTTAGCTAAGGTAGGCACAAGATCCATAATCATTTATTTGATTTTCGCAATGGGTAGGTGGGTGAGAATTTGTATTTAAAGATAAAGTTTTTAAAAATTAAACAGATAAGTTTGAGTTTTTATTTTGTGGTATGAAATTAATAGACATTGCAGCCACTGAAGCCTGATAGTGATGTGTGCCCTGTATAATACTGACACTTTATAGTTTGTCATGTTTGTGTCTATGTATTTTACAACAATACATTTCTGTTTTGTGTTTCTCAGGTTGTGGGTGATGTGGACAAAGCACGAGTGATGTTGAAAGGTGCTTTGGAAAAAGACAAGGTAAATATATGTGACCATCGATATTTTTGATAGTTTTTGTGTAATAAACTATACTGCTGTTACCACTGTAATAGTGATCAAGTAAGATAAGAGTATTCCTCCCCTTGGACCCTGAAAAAAATAAAAAAATAAAATGGATCGAAATCCACCACAATCCAGGGACGTGACCTTTTAAAGGGGCAGTGTCACGGGGATTTTGAACTTTTTTGGTCAAACTGTGCTTCAGTACCTTTTTTATTTACAAAATAATTCTAGAACACCAAGAAAAATAAATCAACCAAATTCGAAAATGCGAGAAATTGAAAAACTGTTAGCCTAACATGTTTTCAAATTGCGATCCATTCCGACCCAGTTTCTATGGCCAGAGACACTTATTGACAGTTTTAGTACACTAGGATGGTAATTTATAACAAAATTTGACCATTATTTTTAGTTTTCTGTAAACACAAAAACGTTTTTTGGTTTTTGAATGACATCAAATCCCCGTGACACTGCCCCTTTAAACCTGTTGAAGTAAACTTCTTTGTTTCCCCGAGACGTCTGGTAAGATAATTGACAGCAGCATAAAATGTACATGTTTAGTTTAATAGTCTAGTTTATTGTTGATTGAGTTTCACCAACCTTCCATTAAATTAATTATCTTGATTTCCAAGAAGTAGCAAGCAAGAGATGACTGGTTATCAATTTGTGGATGAGGAAGGCAACCTTTAGCTAGTGGATATGTCTGTTCTGTGACTCTTCACTCGTTCCCGGTTGCCAATAAAAATGCATTTTGCAACTTTGCAGTTCCTTGTTGTACATTGCAGGGAATTGATTTGCTATCTGCTACAGTTTTGAAAACAGCAGTGTTTCCTCTGCGTATATAGTTTGAAGCAGAATGTTTTGTTTTTTTCTTTGATGAAGGGCTAATGCTTGATATGTCAGTTTTCCAAATTTGCTCATTGGTTAAATTTTCCTTTCTCAACTTCAACAGGGTTGATGGTACATGTGCTTGCCATCTGGGCAAGTGAATTTTAGAATTGCAACAAAAAATTTCCAATGCACCCTGGAAAAAAACCCCAAATAAAATGGATCGAAATCCACCTCAACCCAGGGACGTGTGACTGTGACCTTTTGAACCTGTTGAAGTAAACTTCTATGTTTTTTTAGAGCAACATAAACCAACAGTTGATTAAGTTTTGCACGTCATTGACAGGCACATTAATTTACAGTAATTTCCTTTTCTTTGTTCAGGATAATAAGAGACTGTACCTTCAGCTTTTGGACATGGCACTTGGTGCATATCCAGTGAGCGAAGAAAAGGTGGAAGAGCTGTTTGACTTGGTCAAGGACAGCGAACTGAATGACGAAGTTAAACAAGGATTCTCCCAAAGACGAATTGAGTTTCTTGAAGATTTCAGTGCTGACGTCACTAAAATAATGCTGGCTCAGGAGAATCATGCTAAGTTGTACAAAGGAAAATCTGTTTTAATCCCATTGAGTGGCAGGAAAAGATCGCAAGATGGAGATAGGTGAGACTCCATTAATCAAAACGGTAGACTACGAGCAGGCTGTCTTCATTGTGTGAGTAAGCAAAATAAAGTGCAAGGGAGAAAAATTTGTCGCACTTTCATGTGCGTCTCGTGCCCAGATCTTGTGCAGCCATTTTTTCTCACTTTATTTTGCTCCTTGCTTGATGGACTATTAAAGGGAAAGATGGACTGCTATACAACTGTGCGTAGTCTAGAAAAGTGGTCTTTACCAGGAGAGAGGAATTAGTGAAGTTTCCTTTTGCAATCTTGTGTCAAACTGAGCAAAACAATGCATAAAGAACTCTCACCAATCTTCCATGAAATTATATTGATTTCCAAGAAGTAGCTAGCAAGATTTGTGGATGGGGAAGGCAACCTTTAGCTAGTGGATATGTCTGTTCTGTGACTCTTCACTCGTTCCCGGTTGCCAATAAAAATGCATTTTGCAACTTTGCTTTTCCTTGTCGTACATTGCGAGGAAATGATTTGCTATCTGCTACAGTTCTGAAAACAGCAGCTGTTCCTCTGTGTATTATAGTTGACAGCATAATTTTTTGGTTTGATGAAGGGCTAACACTTGATACAGCTGTATGTCAGTTTTCCAAATTCGCTATGTCGGTTAAATTTACTTTTCTAAAAAAAAACTGTTTTACTGTACCTTTCTCAACTAACAGTAGATAATTGACTTGGTGCCAGTGAGGCACAACAGCTTCTCTTTGCAAATGGTTTTGCATGTAAATGTTTTGAAATAATCAATTTTCATATTTTTCTACCACAGCTCGGATATCAAATCCAAAGTACCAAAAAGTGAAGAAGTGGCAGCAGATAGTAGCCAGCATGTTACCAGTGCTGCACTGACAGGCGCCGAGGCATATGACCCATCATACTCATCAGCTGCTGCTTACACTGCTGCTGCTGCTGCCTCTGCCTATAGTTATTCCACACCCTTGCAAAGTCAGTGGGCGGCATACTCGGCTGCAGCTGCACCTTCGGTAAGGTTTTGTTCTGATGTTAGTGCATCTATTGCGGCAACCTTGCTAGTGAACAAGTCTGATCAGTGACTGTTTGCTCGTTCCCTGTTGCCTATAGCAACTGTACTATTCTGTTTTATGATATCTCTGTTCTGATAATGAGCAGAGGTGAAGCGGATGTACTGCCATGTTAGCTTCATAGTGATTTGCAATGCACATTATTAATAACTTTAGTTTTAAAACTACACTCTGACACTCAGACTGTAGAAGGGGTTTTCATGCCCAACGTTTCTGTTGATATATAACTGCGAAGATCTCATTCTCTCTCGTTTCTCTGTATGTTTCATCAATTTGACATAACAAAGATATACCTTTTACTGTATTCACTTATTTTCAAGAGTATTAATTTTCGCGATTTAGTTTCGCAAAATTTGAAGCCTAAGGTACGGGTCGCACTACAGCCAATTTTGACCAATTTTGTTTATTCAAGTATCAAATCTGTCAACACGTAACGTAAAAATCGTAAAAAAATTAATACAGTGCGACCCCCAGTTTCAATTTTTGCCAAATTTTTTATGTAAACAAAATTGGCTGTAGTGCGACCCGTACCTTAGAGCCCTTATTTTCTTTGAAATCGCAAAAATGAAATACGGGTCTGCCAATTTTGCGAAACCAAGTACACGTGAAAATAAGGTACGTGTACATGTAAAAGAAAACTGAGGGGGAGGAAATATTGGCATTTTGCTCTTTCTGCATAAAAAGGTAGAATGTTTGCATAAATTAATTCTCACCAAACATGTATTTTCTCTTGTTTCAGAATGCATACAACAGTTATAGTCAGTGGTATCAACAGTATGGGGCAGCATATGGACATCCACACCAAACAGCCACTCAATAGATATATATCATGTAGATTTGTAGGCATATCCTTGTAAATAAACAACCTTATTACACTGTAGATGCTTCCGACTATTGGCTTCACGTTATGGAGAAAGTCTGCGATAAAGCTCAGAAGTGACTGCATGTGAGATCCTTTGTACAGTGGAACCTTGATATAACGATACTCGATATAACGATGTTCCCGGTATAACGATCAACATTTTACGGCCCGGCAAATGTTACAGTAAATGTATGGAGAAAACTCCCGATATAACGATACTTGATATAACGATCACAATCTGGCAGCCCAAACGTAAAATTTACCCCGATATAACGATAAAATCAATCATCGCGCGATGAAAAAGGAGGCTTAACACTTGAAAAGATATGACAATACTCCCGGGCAATACTTTCCTTTATAATTTAGTTCTCATTGCATAAGGACTGTAACGTGTCTGTCAACAGCTTGTTACGATAGGGATTTGTACAGTACATGACAAATCAATAACAATACCCCGATATAACGATATTTTGGCTCTTTTCCCTAAAAATCGTTATATCGGGAATTCGCTATTACGATCTCCCGATATAACGATCTAATTACAATTTTGGTCGGTCCCTTGGCACATCGTTATATCGAGGTTCCACTGTACAACATTTTGACGAATACTTTAATTGATCCTGGCAGTTCCAAAGTGTATAGCAGAGTTTATCTTGTTGGATTGCATACTGATGATCTACAATGTATTCTAGAGCATTAATTTTCAAGATGTGCTTGAATGAATTTCTACAGTTGTGAAGCACAAAGCAGTTTATCTTTACAATGTTTCATGTGAGGATTTTCAAGCTGTTGACGGCCATTGTTAGCTGATTGCATCCTGCCTTTTCCAATGTATAATATTGTAATAAATGTTACTGTGCCTTTCAATGCTAACTCCGAAGTTAAAAATAATGTTTACTAAGGGTCGAGTCTTTATGCCACCATCAATCATCTTAATAGTGGACGTCTCCGCAAAAGTTAATTGGGTTTTGAAGAGTTCAAGTGTTATTGAAAGGCATCGTAACATTGCAATTATCTGCATCAAACTCGGCAGACAATGTACAAATGTAATATTGTTGATCCCAGAACAAAATTATTATAACAATCTGCCGAGCGTTGTAAACCAACTGTCCTTCAAAGTGTAAAATGTTCAGTTCTGTAGCATTTATCTTGTAAATATACACAGTTTTAAAATAAAACTATAAAAAAGTATCTTGTTGAAAAAATGATTCAGTTTTTGTTAGCATGGAGTGTAATATCTGTTTATCCAATACATGACAGTGTTATGAACACCCAAAGATGTACATGTATTCATATTATCAGCTAAACCATAATTATGCTCAATGTTAGGGAAAATTGTACACAAAACAACAGGTTTTAGAAGTAAACAGCAACATTTTATTACACCAAGCTTTTTTTATATGGCCATTACAATTTATTTTGGTTACCTTTTATTTATTATACTCTTTGTACAAACAAATATTACATTTTGAAAAACAAAGTGTTTGTTACATTCATTATGTACAGAATTGGGTATGCTGCTCCAATAAATTACTTGCTGTATGTCGTGCCCCTTCCCTCTATTAAGCCCCCCCCCCCCCCCCCCCCCCTCAAGGATAAAAATATTAAGAAGCCTCTGCCTCTATTAAGCACATCACTGTTTTGACTAAATGCCGGCCATGATCATTACAACTCAATGCCAAGTACATGTACCTAACTTGTGATAAATAAGCAAACATGGCATTTGCTGTTTATACAATAGATGCCATGCTGTATGAATGACAAAGAGCATAATGGAGGAAATACAGTTCAAAATGTGATGGACCAAAATTAATTGGGGGTGCAGCTTGTACACATGTTTTACAGTGCAGTGTCAATTAGACAAATTACTTTGCTCTTTGCCTTTACATAATTATGCAACACATTTTGATGAGGTTTTAAATATTAATAACCTGATTTGATGCAATCACCCTTGGTCAGGATACAAGTTTTTGTCAAAGCAAATATCAACAAATTAATAAAAATAAAATTTGGATTTGAAAAAAAGTGACCTGTTAAAAAGACTCTGGGAAACTATGCTGATGTTCATGTAACACCAATATTCTCGGAGGTTCTAAGTAATTAATAAACAATGCTTCCTTCAGTTTTCTTCCAAACCATTCTCATTGGTTGGTTTCCAAACCATGTGAACGTAGTATGCTGGCAGCTCTACCTTTCCAAGGGGTTCAAAGTCACCAAACACTTCATGCCTTGCGTCTTCACCAAAAACTCCCTTGAGGAGATCAGTGAAGATGCCCAGGCGCAAAGGGCAGTAGGACAGACGGAACTTGCTACAAATGAAACAAGAACAGGCCAACAATAAATAATTATTAATTTTAGGTTATAATAGAGAAGTGCTTTGAGGAGTATTAGAGTGTCTACTCTGAAAAAAAAAGGAAACACAGAAAAATGCTCTGAGCAGAGGCTTCTTGGGATATCGGGGATACGGAAGTTGGGAGATAGAAATATAAAGCACGCAGAGGCTGGACAAGACGGGGGACACTGGGAAGGGAGAAGGAAAGAAGCAAAGCGCTTCCGCCTTTTCCCTCTTGCCATCGTTCCCTGCATGCGCTCTTTCTCCCCTTCCAAGGGAGCCTCTGCGGAGGAGAGAGTGTTTAAAAGTAATGAGGCCATAGGAATTTATGTCTGTCACTGAATAATATTAACACATCAAGTGTCTGCTACCATGACACACAAGGTGCCTGTCTGCAGGTGGTAATAAATTGGTCCATCCTTGCATCGATGTTAGGTTTAAACGACAGTACTCGAGTCAATTGACTTCACAGCTCTCAAATTAGGTGATATTGCTCACTGATGGCCAACAAAATTATTGTTAAATTTGGACTGTTGTCAACTGAACTTTATGTAATTCACTGTGTAAAACTTGTGCCGTGATTGGTTAAGAACTGTTATCTATTAGAGTTCTGTGTATAGTTAACAATTATTCAAAAATAAAAACTGACAAATCTATGGTCCTCAGATTCCAGATCGAATTGGAATTTTAGAAATAAACAGTTTTCGCGGAGCGAGGAAAACTGGAGTGAACCAACAACAAAAAACTCAACCCAAACACAATTGTATGACTCCCAACCAGAATTGAACTAGTGCCACATTGGTGGGAGGTGAGAACTCTCACTACTGTGTCATCCTGTGTCTAAAAATACCTGATGTCTCCTTCAGATGATGACTTCCTCCTCTTTGCTCCTGGTTCTTCTCCCTCTTCTGTAAAATCATCTGATGCCTTGGATGGGTCTACTGTGTAGTCCAGTGTTATCATGCTTTCTTTGCCATCCACATACAGGACTGATGTTTTGATGCTTTCAATACAATCACTCTGCCAGAGAAAACAGTTGTCAGTACAGTTACATCTGCATATAAACCCGCATATATAAGAACCTAGATTTTTCGAAGTCAGACTAAACAGGTTCTTATATAAAATTATTTTTTGCGGTAGTTATTGACAATTCAGGCTAAATAGTAAAACAACTTAACTTATGTACATGTACCACTACCCCCCACTTCAAACACCGCTGAGTGAAATAAACTAAAATCAGCATAAGAAAGAAAAAACTCACATTGTAGTACAAATTTCGCTGAGGGGCCTTGCCGCTATCAAGAATGGCATCATAATTACGATGATCAATGAACAGCACTCCGCCTGGCTTTAACATGTCTTTGAAGTTTTGAATCGCCAGCTTCTGATTGGATAGATCTCCGTGGAAGTCTGGTAAATGAGCAAATGAGTTCCCGAGACAGATGACTGCATCAAAACCTTGTGACGGAACTTCAATATTGGCTTCTTGCAATGCCAGCCAGTTGCCTTCTTCAATTACTGGAAGAAAAAGTGGAGCAAGAGTTTTGTGTTGTGACCATCATAATTACACGTACAGAGTGTGATCATTGAATGTGTTTTCCTTACTATGTGTGGTTCCAGAAAATATCCATACCCCCCCCCCCCCCCCCCTCCCACATGGAAGGTTTTTATTATTATTATTTGGTTTGAACCCCCCACCCCCTGGAGTTTAGCTTCATACTTTCCTTTAAAAATTTTGGCTTTTGAGACCCTCCTCCCTCTCGGAATTTCCAATGACCTTCCTTGGGATGGGGATATATATTTTTTTGGAAACAAGATTGTAGCTTAATTGTTGTATCACTTACCCCAGTCATCAAATGCTTCCTCCTTACGACGCTGCCAGCGTATCTTCCATGCCTGTTTTAACATTTTATCGCTGGCATCTGTGCTTGTCATCTTAAAGTTGTTTTCAAGTAGCATAATAGAGTCCACTCTGAAAAATTATTAATTTTTAAACATCATAGGGATGCAATTACTTTACAAAACAAATTCAAACTGGGGCACTCTTTTAGAGCGGTAGCACTTACTGACTCTCCGTGAAAAATCAAAATTTGTATGACAACAATCATACAGGTTAAAACCTGAAAGTTAACTTTCTCAGAAATTATACATAAGACTAGAAATATTTTATTATTATTTTATTTCACTGAGAAATCCTGTCCCCAGTGGGTGGGGTACTCCTATAAAGCTATATTACGCCTTTGAAAAGCATACATCTACCCTATTTCAGACTAGGTAAAATTCTGACCATACCGCATACCCTCTGGGGCGTGCACGCACCCTACATAGCTTATATAGGGAGAATACTCCTCCCCCTCCAGGAAATATAACTCAAACCCAGCTGGCATTCCTTTACAAATTCAAGTATGCAAAGCAAAGTTACCTTGATCAGACTGTCGTATCCTTCCTTTTTTATCAAGCCCCAAGACTTGAAAGGAGAAGGAAGGGCAACCTTAAGTACTACTGACAGAAATGACAACTGCATGCATCCTGCAGTTCCATGAGATTTTACAATCTTGGAACTCGAGTTTGTGTAAGGTGTCTATCTGTAAATAAACATCAACACTATTGGAAGGTTTGAAACCAAAAAAGAAGGATTAGCCTTGAAGCTCCTTGAAATGGAAAGCAAAAGTGCTATAAGCTTACAACCCCTGATTACAACATAATTTATTTATCGCTTTGACAAACAAGGAAATTCCATCTTACCAGTGAAACTAGACTATTATAAGCTTAAAGACAAATGAGTAAGCTTAAATACAAATAGGTCAAAATCAATGAAACAAACTATTTCGATCTGAGGAAACTAAACTAATTTATTACTGCATTCAGACTAAACGTGTCAACAAAACGTACCAACTTGAAACCAGAATAAACCTGACAGGAATCTATTGTGGGTGAAAACCGGCTTCACAACAGGAGTGACAGGTCAAACACATTATAAAAACTGTTGATCTCCGTCACGAGTTTCAGAGCAGACACAATTAAAACATCAAACGTGTTCGCATAACCGGGATCACTGCGTATCACGTACTGCTCAATGAAAAATTAAACGACCATTTTCATGGCAATCTTGATCTTGCAAGAAACAGTTAAACAATTAGATTTTATAGCACATAAAGTACAATTCAAAACCCTTTCAACGATTTAAATTTTCGTTACGTGACGATTTCATTGTGACGAAATTATAAACACGAGTGAGTACGGCTCGTTGTTTATCTATTTTACACTAAGGTTTCAAGCAGTTTACTTACCCTGTGCCACAAGCGACATCTAGGATATGTTTTATGCCGTTTTCGTTCAGGAGGTTACAGAAAAACTCTTTGTAGGACTCCGTTCTTTTCTTGTGTCCGCCGATGTAGTGCTGCCAAACTCTCGCGGCTTTCCCATCGGCATACTGATCAGGAATACCAGACAAACCAATTCCTAGCGAACGTGTACGGTAAATACTGTCAACCATGGCGAATTTAGTGTTCTATAGAATCTTTCTCGTCTAACCCTATCCACCGTAGCGATACGAAATGATCGCAGGTTCCTGTTTTCTTGCTAAAAACCAACTTTCAGGTTGTAAAAAAATTGTAAGCGGCATGACTGGAAAGACTTGTTTTGATTCCCTAATATGGCGTGCCTATTGTTCTAATATGGAAATCATTGCCTTATATGGTGGAATATTATGGGCGTGCAAAAAAGCGCGAAATTCTAGTTTGGCGGGAATGCAACCAGTCGGGTACCCTGCGACAGAGATTGACTTCTCTTTCGGCGCGCGCGGAAAGAGAAGTGAATCTCTGTCTCGCAGGGTACCAGTCGGGTGAACTCAAGTTCAACAACGGACAGCTGTATCACCCTGTTCACCCATAAAAACCATAAATGTAATATAATTTTACCCCGCATTACGGCCACTAACTCGGCGATGGATTAAATATTGCAAATTATTTTTAATGTTTTGGCGAATTTGTGTATGTTTTCGGATCTTCCTGTAAATTGGTTCAGGCTGCCTTTAGTGCTCGTTCAGTCGCTTTTGTTGTACATCAATGACCCCACAATGACCCACCTCGTTATTACGGCCAGCTTTTTTTTTTGACCCGTAGGTGTCCGTATTAACGGGGTTCCACTGTACATGACTGTACCAAGACCTACCAACCATAAATGAACTTTACTAAGTGCCGAAAATCACTCTAGGACTTCCGAAAGTCCAACTATGCTGAGCATTGGGCGGAAGAACTTTGAAGTTGTGGTGTTAAAGCACAGGTAACCCAAGCGCTCTACGTGAGTAATAGTAACGTAATATAAGCTAGAAGTTTTAAAACAGTTGTCAAAACAATGAACGGAAATTAAAGTTCTATTTTCTTCACCCTTATCACTGTCTGTTCACTGTCTCCGTAGTTTTAAATGGTTTTGGAGTGATTTGGAGCGGTTTTAAATATATAGATATACATCGAAAAACAAAAACTCCCTCAAAACCGCTCCAAATCGCTCCAAATCACTCCAAAATCATTTCAACTACAAAGACAGTGAACAAACAGTGATAAGGGTGAAGTAAATAAAACTTTAATTTCCATTCATTGTTTTGACAACTGTTTTAAAACTTCTAGCTTATATTACGTTACTATTACTCATATAGAGCGCTTGGGTTACCTGTGGTTAAAGTTCACTAAAGCGGTTTGGAAGTTGTTTACAGTGATTCATGCACTGGAGCCAATTGTGCATGCTGGGGTTTTCAGAACTAAGGCAGAATCATTAGAGATTAGTTTGTTTTCCACATTAGTTCAAAACTGAAGAAACCTTCAGTTACCTTTCACAAGCTGGAAAACGAGTGCAAATGTCCCCATAAAATGAGCTTCTTCATCTTTCTTTCTTTCTTTCTTTCTTTCTTTCTTCTTTCTTTCTTAACACTGGTTTCTGTTGAAACAAAACAAAAATTATGCCTTTAGTAGCTAGATAGCTTTGAACTTGCTTTGAACAAGATAAGATGGTTATCTTTTAGTTATGACGTCATTAAATCCGCCATCTTGAATTTAATTTTTTTCTCATAACGTCAGAAAATAGCATTAATCGATACAAAATTATTCCTAAACAATAATGAGATGCTAATTAAAATGCCGATGCCAATGAATTACCGATCGATGTTTTGCGTCTATTTAGTTTTACTTTTTTCGCGTATATTTTCTCTTTTGGGGGCCCTCATTTCCTCCAAACATCTTATAATTACAGAAATTATCATTTTAGACCTAACTGACCACTACAATTACGGGGTGGTGTTTCAGGCAAGTTATTGAACTTTGTTTTTGATTGTTTGAGTCAAATTGATAAGGCATATATCTGGTCAACTGACCGGAAAGCAATTTAAAGTTGCGCACTGAAAGCTGACAACTGACGAATTGTGGCGTGTCTAATCTTAATTGTATCGTGTTTGTTATTGATGCATGGTCTCTTGGTACGAATAGTTTAAAAGCACTAGAAAATTCTACGAAGTAAAGAAAGAATTTCAAAATAATTTTGGAATATTGGACCTTGTTTATCACATACGTATAACAAATATTCATTTAAAATAGTATGTTTTATTGCATGTAAAATTACATGTTTTCGCATGTTATTTGCCGCATGTTCATTTTGTTACATGCAAGGAAGTGCGGTGTCCAAATGGCGAGCTCGATGAACTCCGGATCGACTCGTCACAAAATTGTCACAAAATTTGAAGGAAACGGGAAATTGGAAACCTGTTCAGAGAACGTAATTTGACAAAAGAAAATAGATTGTAAACATAAAATTAAATTTACAATTCAAACACAAATTTTGGCGGAAATCACGTTGTATGACATCATCAACTTCCTGTTTACCAAAACCAACTTTTAAACCAAAACCAAAACCAAAACCAAATCTTCAAAATAAACCAGATTTTTCAAGTGACCAACTGGTTAATTTATGAGTCAATTTTTGATTGGTTTGTAAAATCATACGATCATCATATGACATCAAAGACTGTTCCTGTTTTTCCGAGAATCATGTCACGCAATACAGTTGGGTTGATCAGTTTGCATCGTCATAGATGTGGTAAAATCTAGATGTAAAATGCGTTGGTATCTCCTGTAATTTAATTAGGAAAATGTCAGTTGGGGGAGATTATACGCTGGTACATATCCAAATAACAGATATGCGAAATTAGCTATAAAAATAATCATTTGGTGAAAATGCGTCGCTACCCTCAACTCCTCAGTATACTACTAACGCACATTTAATTTTTGGAATCATATAGTTTTTCCATATAGTTTTCGACTCTTTTTTCAATCATGTTTATATCCATCAACAAAAAAAATTATGCTTCACCGATATGAAAAATGAGTGTGAGTTTTTGCCATGACAGCCCTAGTAGTAAAGACCAATTCGAACCTGTGAATTACTTAAGATGTATTTGCGTCGTATTTTATCAATCCGCAAATTGAAGTACTTTGCACTAAACTTTACGCTAGGCTAGGCTACAGTTATCACTTGAGCTAACTGTGTACGTCATTATGTCCAAGTGATGAATCCACCTCACTGAATGCCACTCCGTTTTAAAAGGAGCTTCATGGACCGAAATTTACATACCTCTACAGTAGCTAGGTTTTGTTGGTTGCATCTAGACCGATTTGCCGAACAGAAGGTGGCTCGCCGACTGTCTAAGCCAAATAGCGCGACCAGCACATGAATCCTTGACTAGATTGGCGTATTCAGTGAGAATCCATTTCTAAGATTTCTAAAATTGTTACGTTCCAGAGTAACGTTATTGCCTAAATCGCGCGATCTGTGTTGACGCTCTAAAGATGCATTTTATATTTGCGATGTGCATGCGAAATAGTGTTAAAGCCCAACTTAACTTTAGACAAGCGCCGTGTTTGCACTTATATTATGAAAGAATTGAATACGAAGACTATCGTTGTCAGTTTAAAACTGCAAAACTTACCAAAATTTGAATCCACTTCGCTTAAAGAATCTTGGCTCCAGGAACTGAGCACAGACAGCTGGCAACTGAAAAGAAAGAATGCGGAATGAATAATTAAAAGAAACAAAGAAGCACAAATATGTGTTATTTATCATTGCAGAGTTCAAACGTCATACAAGACAAAGAATTTCATTCCATATGTGATTTCATCCAAGGAATTCATTCTAGAACTGATCATGAATACACTGCAGTCTTTCGATGGAATGAATTACTACGGATTATGAACGAATTTTTAATAATTATAAGACCTTATAAAGACAAGCAGATCACAGGCTAAACTAGAGCCAGATGCAGTCCGAGTATATTATTCTTGTTCAATGAATGCTTTTCCCACGACCTTTCGTGGGAACAGTGTGTGGGACGAAATGCATGGTTGAACATGACACTAGCTCAGGCAATGCCGTAAAAGCTCTATTTAGCCCCCCTCTCTATTAAGCCCCCCTATCTAATAACCCCCCCCCCTTTGGACGTCAGATTTTGTAATAAGCCCCTCCCCCCTCTCTATGACTTTTCAGCAATATTTTTCTGGCGTTTCAGTCACTTTGTATTGAAACGTGGTCTTTAATTTCCAGAACTATTGTCGAGTCAAGGTATAAATGACGTTTCCTTTGTAAGACGGTGATACATAACCCATTTCTTGTTTTGTTTTAGTTAGTGGTGTAATAGTAACGTTTGAAAAATTAATGTGAATTTTCTTGAAAAATTTATGATTTGAAATAAGCCCCCCTCTCTATTAAGTCCCCCTCTCTAATAAGCCCCCCCCCCTCCCCCCTTCTTCAGGCCTGAAATTAAATAAGCCCCACGGGGCTTAATAGAGCTTTTACGGTAGTCATGCGATTGTCAAGGGCCCCAGCAAGAATCTCAGTGTGAGTTAGCAGAAGAGCTGCCACTTTCCCCGAGATACAGCCGTTGCACGCCCGTAAAAGGACCGGGATACTTAGCGGTATTTTTCGCACGTTTTGAGAGATTATCACACGACTTGTGCTTGACAAAAAGCTGTTGAAATTAAGCAATAACGGTGGCAATAAAGCATTCTGATTGGCTGATTTTAGTTATTGGCCTTAGTCGTGTAATGAAAATCGATATAACTGCTTGTGCTCTCTAAAAAAGCCCTCTAGGGTTAATTCTGTGATTAATAGATAGTGCATAAATAAGATTTTGTATTCATCAAAAAATAAATAACTAAATAAAGAATCAAAGATACTGAGCCGGTCGCAACAACTTCTTCTAACACCTTAGAATGTCTGTTAACCCTTAAAAAGTGTCAAACGTCAATAAAAGGAGTAACAGTTCCATTTCCCAGCAGGGTCCCTGTCAAAATTTCCCAGCCAGCTGAGCGAACAATCCAAATTTTAACCGGCCCCAATTCATCCATAATTTAGAAGTGATGTCTAAACAGATTTGAAGTGAAAGCTAATGGTATTGATGGTAGAATCTGCTCTACTTCTTGTGCAATTTTATGGCGGCCATATTTGTGTCCCTCTGAAGAACACAACCATGGCGGCGGCGACTAAATACTGTAATTTTCTGAAAATTAGTTTGGCAATATTAACTCGATTATGAAAATCGCTACAAAGCTATATTCTGGACGAAACGTTTCTTTCTGCTAATTCTTTTACCTGTTAATTTTATGGTGTCGTTCATGCAAGCAAACCGTAGTTTTTGTAATGTTGATGAAAACCACCAATAGACCTCTTCGCGGTAAAATCCGCCATAGACTGCAAAACAGTCCGTATTTTCGCGCGAGAGAGTCGGGCTGAACGCGGCCGAAGGATCTGGAACGAGCATGAAATTGCGAGTGGGATTGGGGAGAGACGCTATAAATACGGACTGTCGCCTTTCCATACATGAAATCCGTTCCGAATTCTGCGTTGCTGGAGAAACGCAAAATTCCGATTGGTCCGTTTTCGACGTAATCTGTCATCGGACATCATTCTCGTCCCCGGAGGCCTTACCACAAACAGCGTCAAACATTGATCGATTAGTTCGCGGGCGGGAAGATGGAGCAGGAGACATTTCTTCGATAGATGCGAGTTTTGATCGCTGTACTTCGGATTTCGGAAAAGGCGTTTAATAGTCAAGTCAAGCGACACGATATCGACCAAGATCACAAAATCAACAGTAGGAAAGGCAGCGATCCTTGTTGTTGACCCGAACAGCTGGAAAGCATGTTGTTTTGCTCCACATGGATTCTCGACTCGCCAAATTTTGCTTCAATATATAATAACAAAGTTCCAACCTTCAACGAACACGAAGAGCAAAATCTTGAGGACAAACGAGTTCCTTCGTCCACGGCTATTAAAGCGGAGACCGTTTTGTCATTCCGATTTTGCGGATCAACAAATATATTTCAGTTCGGATGCGTTACCAAATTGCGTCTTAAAATAGCAGTCACATAATCGGCAATTATTTGAGGGAGAAGGTTATTTAGGATTTCTCGAATAGAGCTCAGTTTATCAGGCTTAGGAGGCTTCAACAACGAATTTTTCGCTACATTGCCAATGACTTTAGAGACGAATACACGCAGACAAAGGCCCCGGCCGCACTAGGCTGACAAAGTTTGTTTGGCGCTACCAAAATATACTACAAATTTTGTCTCCGCCAAATTTTCATTTTGATAAACGCGTACGCACTTGAAAACCAAAAATCATGACAAATTATTCGCGAACCACAACATATCAATCACGTAGAAACCGAAAACCTCTGTTGTTGCTGTGAAATTTTGCATTCAACACCTCGACTTTCTAAAGTTTTTACTCTCCTGCCTTCGTGGTATGATACACAAACTGATTAACTAGATATTTCTTCTTCTCGGACTGAAATTTTAAGCGACTTGCATGTTTCTTGCCGCTTTTCCCGACTATCACTGTCACTTTTTAGCGCAATACTTGTACCCGATCGGACCGTGCACTGTTCACTGTTTATGAAGCAAATTGTGCTACTCAAACATCACTAGGTGCTGTTAGCAGGTAAAATTTGGGATCGGTACTAGTTGTACGGACCGAGGCAAGCGAATAATCATCGCTGTAACCTTGAGATTAATGTGTGTGAATTGACGAACTGTCAGTTTTGACGCTTGACAAAATTTTGTCCTGCTCTGGGGCAGGACGACGGCGCCTTTGAAGTTTGGTAAGGCTTGACAAAATTTTGGTAGGAAAAAAATCGCCGTTCGCACTTGTGAAACGGAACTGATGACAGATATTTTTGCAAAACAAACAAAAATTCGCCTAGTGCGGCCGGGCCCAAAAGATGGCCTATAAATATCGCTTCCCCCTGAGCGGAAAGTGTCACGTTTATGGTATCGAATTCACTGTATAGGCGGAGCTGTTAAGGAATTTTTGACACCTTAGCGGAAGCATCAGACCCCCTGGTCGGAACGAATTCGTTGTATGAAAAGGGGACAGTCTCTCTTTTCTCGCCTCTTACGAGGCTCGCGCGTGGATTATCGGCGCTTCGCGCCTCTCAATTCTCGCGTCGCGCACAATATCTCGAGAAAAAGAGAGACTGTTTTGCAGTCTAAATCCGCCATTGAAAAGGGGGCAAGCCCTGAAATATAATAGAGTTTGTATGGAAATTTCAGGGATTTCGATGTCAAATAATTTCTGTGAAATTAAATTTCTGCCATATTTATTAAATTTTAAATGTAGATGTAAAAATGTAGATATCATTATTTTTTTGATAGTTCGTCTAAATTTTCCCGTAAACATTGGCGCCATCTTGCAGACTCAAATATATTGAAAACTAAAAACAGTAAAAATACGATTACAGGTTTCCTTACACTGTAATACATCCCTCGACTTTCAGCAGTAGAATCTTTTACTTGGTATCGTTAGTTTTTAATTCACAGATATTGCAGAAAGTAGCCTGTGTCACATCCGTCATTACACAGGCTATGCAAAACGGTAAATTTTACGTAAATCCCTGAAATTCCCCTACAAATTAAAGTGCAAACTAGCTCTATATTTCACGCAACGTAATCATGATATGGCAGATCTTAGGGGTTGACACATTATGCTCCTAAAAATCGAGTATTATGCTTTTTGGCGTCACCCTCAAAAACGGACTATTATGCTCGACTGTAGCTATTAAGCTCGAAATTATGCCACAAAAATTTCCCCCAGTCCCCTCCGCGAAGGCAAACGCAATTTTCTTAACGCGAGTTAGTAACACAAAGGTAAAAAAATAAAAATATAAAATTGACGCAAAAAAAATTATACCGCCCCCCTCCCTCGAAACAAATACAATATTCATAATAATTGGGAACAAGCCTACAGTGCTATTGAAATAGTAACGAAAACCGCAATAGCTTGAGGTTTTACAGTTTTTACTCATTAAACGGACTGTAGTAGCTACATCAAAGTATAAAAAAATGAAAAATAACTGTTATGTCGCAAAAATTGCACTATTATGCTGGCATTATGCTCGATGCTCCACTACATGCTCCACTACATGCTCCACCTATTAGTATAGTATTATGCTCGAAATTATGCCGACATAATGTGTCAACCCTTAGCGGATTTTACCGCAAAAACGTCTGTACGAGGTTATCTATAGGCCTGTAGAGACTGTATGAATACGGCTGGGTATATTTTTACGAGACAGTTTTTATTTTTTCGACGTTCTCCTCCAGGTTTGTTATTGATACCGTTATTTATAATTGGTAATTGGAGTGTCGTACAATCCTGCAATTTAACAACAAATCTTTGCAAGACTTTGTTTAGCTCGTCTGCGTACTATTAATCGATGTCGTCGCGATTTCTAGCTTATTTGGTGAATCTATTCATGCAGCTGTCGGCCCTTTATCCTGAAATGTGGTTATTTGCATTCACCTCTGGAAAGCGACAAAAACATTTATTCAAAAGTTGGTTGCGATAGCAACCTTAAATTGCACTTGGGCTGCTCTCAACCAATCAGATTCGAGTTTTTTGGCAAGGCGTCGAACATGTACCTCCCTCTGCCTCGTCCCCAGGCGCCGTTGCATTTTCGTCGGTAAAGGGCGGGAAAACAGGGAGCGCGGGGCTTGATGGTTAGGAGGCGAAACGTTTTCTCGCCTGCATCAGCTATCAGTCCCACAACTCCACGCGCACCGCGCACAACCAAGGAGCGACGCCTGGGGACGAGGAAGTACCTCCCTGGTTTGACGCACTCAACTCGCCGCAGTTTTTGGCGAGACTCAGGGACTAACGCCGAAGATACGCCAATGTTTTACGCGTTGGTAACGGGTAGACGATCGTACGCCGAGACGCAGTCGCGGCCAAACGGACCTGACAGCAGGGAGAGCTTCCCTAGGAGGGGGGGAGGGGGGGGGGGGGGAGGGGAGGGGGGGTGTCATGGTGATCCAACAGTGACTCTCGTAAATAGGATATAAGATTCTGAAGTAAAAAGCTCTAATATGGGAACAAATTTAATCGTCATATTTGGGTAGCCTGCGTATCAGTCGTTTCCTTCCAAAGCGCGAAGGCGAAAACAGCGTTAAAAAAAGGGGGAGGGGGAGGGACCCCTCCCCCCGCCCTCTTTTTTTAAAGCTCTTTTCGCCTTCGCGCTTTCGCGCGCTTCCCAGGCTATATTTGGGCTGTATGACGTCTCAATTTGCATCCGTGGGGAGATCGGATCATGTGAAGTGGTCGCTTACCGGAGGTTAAAAACAATAGAAAATTTCAAAAGAGGTCGCGGTCGCTTACGAGAGGTTCCTTTTGTAGTGATTTGACTGGCAAAATTTTGGTATTTTGGAAAAGTGGTCGCTTACGAGAGGTGGTCGCTTACGGGAGGTGGTCGCACAGGGAGGTTTGACTGTATTATACTGACAATAGTTTCGGGACGTTGATAACTGGCCGCTTAACAGGGGGTGGCCGCTTAAAAGGGGTTCGACTGTATATGATTGTATTGCTTGACACAGCATTTTGTTCTTAGGATCAAAGCAATCGTCTTAAAAGTTGCATCTGTATTATTTTTCAAACAGAGTTTCTGAAGCACACTTTCGATAGAGACTTTGATTGCCTCCTAGGCTTGTCTTCTTTAGCTTTCAATTCGTTTGTGAAACGTTAACAAGCAGTTGATGTAACTACCACTATTGCACATGTTTTTGTCCCCTAGATATAGATTTTAGTTTGGCGTCTCTAGTATGACGGATGTGGGCATGGATAAACTTTTAGTTATGCATTGGTTTTGTATGTTGTAATCTTTATAATTTTTGGAAGAACTGACTGAAAGCTGGTGCAATTCAGGGCTTTTAATTAAGCCACCCAGGACTATTCTTCAGTAGACAACTGACCAGTACATTTATCTAAATATCAGCAGATCTTTTATTCAAAAATACAATAAAAGACGTCGACCATTATGGAGACTCGCCCTCCGCCGTTGGCACTTTCTTGCGTACTTGGACATCAATATTGTAATCCTGAGGAAGAATCAATAGCATTTTATAAGTGGTTACGTTTTCAGGTTGTAATCACCTGTTTATCAGTTAAGGACTTGAACTGTATAGAGTTAAGGAGACACCGGGGACACCGGATGGCTTGATCATGACGGTTATCACGTTGGCCTCCAGATCAAGCGGACCGAATACGAACGCTGGCCGGGGTCACCGTGTTGTGTTTTGGGAAAGACACTAGTCCCTAATTATCAAAGGGACGGGGATGCTCGTCGGAAATTTTGAATTAAACCCCTAAAGGAGACCAATCTGGTCGTGGCTCAAGCTTTATTTGACCCCTAAAAGATACCATTTTAAAAAAGACAGACAAACAAGAGTTATAGTGACTTTAATTAAGGCGGGACTTAACCTAAATTTCAATGAAATATTTTAACCTCTTAAAAGAGGTTAAAATTAAAAGAAATAAAATTAGTGGTTATCAACTCAGTGTCTGTTGGTGTCAATCTACTAATTTTTAACTTCAAATTCTAATTATAAAACTACATTACATCTTCAATATTTCTCATTTCCCCAAATTTTACAACTCCTTTGAGAAAAACTATTTCCTTCCAAACATATCCAAAAATCACCCAAAAATTTACAAAACACCCGATAACATAGATTCATGGGATGAGCATAGAGTTTTTGGATTGCTTGAAACGTGAACGAGATATTTCCATTTAACCCATGTTAAGTCGCGAAAAAAATGGCATTTAGGTTAAGTCGTGATGAGGCTACTAACACAGTGTGACGGTGTTTTTTATTATTTCTTCGCGTGCAACCCTAAACGATACCTTGATGGCTAAAAATATCAGTGTTCTGTCCTGCAAACCCTAAGCGATACCAAAATCCATAATTTACACCCCTAAACGAGACGAAGAGCATCCCCGTCACTTTTATATGGGAGTCTCCCCGGGCACTAGTGCCTCACAGACACGTACTCTACCCCGGAGTATAACATAAATGGGTACCAGTGAATAGTCAGGTCAACCTGAAAAAATGCTGGGGAATAACCTTCCATATTATATTGTAATCTTAATTAGTCGTATCTGATATTTTATTGTAATTATATTTGTAAACTAAGTGTCCCCAATTAGTAGTCCACTTGTGGACAGCTAGTAGATATTGACACAGTAATAAAGTTATTGATTGATTGATTGTTTGATCGATGAACTAATTGCGTTAGGGGAGTAGCGATACTCCTAACCGCTAAACCCGCTTTAAGCGTCGACCTGATAAGCCACTTGGCTTTTAGAGAGACTTTAACCTTTCTTAATAAATGTTCTATTTATGTGAGAAACTATAAAACTTCAACCACCGGTAAAATAAGCAGGAGATTTTTGGTGATGATATTTTTCTGCACCACTGACTTTTAAAGAACAAGTCACAAGCAAGAGCAAAGTTCATATTGGTGTTTTAAAAAACAAAGGAAAACTGAAGTAATCACAATTAGTGCGGATCTATATAGACAGTGTCCATGTAGTAGATCTACAGTACATGTACATGCTAAAGGTTGCAGTATAAAAGGATGCGCATCTCCCATGTCACACCTATTTCCAAACAAAATTCAAACTGCATCCAAATAACGCATCCAAAAATGTCCTACCTTTTAAATTTTGTTCAGAATGAAGGAGTTTTGCTACACCTTTTTTAGTCTAATCTGAATGCTAAACATTCTCCATTTGAAGGAAATAAATAGTTCAAGGCTCAGGTTGTTTTAATATTTGGTTTACATGTCAATGCTAACGAGTCCTTTTATACTGGAACTTGCCTCCACAGACTAGGCCAATTGTTATCGATAACTATTTAGTTGGCGATCATAAAAAGTTGACGATAACAACTGAAAAAGCCAGTGTGTGAAGCTAGTTATCGATAACTAAGGCCCTTAGTCATCGATACCTATAGCTTCACACACTGGCGTTTTTGTTATCGACAACTTTTTATGATCGACAACTAAATAGTTGTCGACAACTATCTCTCTAGTCTGTGGAGGCCCTAAAGCTCTTGTTCTTCTTTTCATCGCGACTTGTGATGAATACCTTCTATAGTATATAACAGCATCTCTTTGGTCAGTGAAGTACGACAACTGCATGCATGAGTTGCGGGTTGTACAGTTATATTTATATATATTTTTCTTGTTACTTGAAATGTTTTATTTTTTGTTGTCACTTATGCCAACATTCATAATACGTTTGTTTCTTTGCTCTCACCTCGAACTGACTCAATACGTGGGTCCTTATGTCACAGCCTTGTCTCTGCATTTCCACGTGGACTCTGAAAGATTAAAACGGCAGATCGTTTAATTGTCATTCGAATTTCTTTTTGCCGTTTTTTTTTTAATTGTGTAGAACAGAGAATAAAGTACTACAGTTTATGTTATAGTATTCATGCATACCAGGAAACATAAATATACAACACACTGCAGATAACCTGCAATGTCAGTGTAACTTACTTTAACGTTGCCTTGCATAATGTCGGGTCCTACATAGGAAAGTAAAACACAAGCATTAATTAACAGATTTTACTTCTCAAAACTAGTAATATAGCGACGTGAGGTTGAAACCTATAGCCTAAAAGGAACGTTTTTCGCTTAACATTTTACCCGCTATTCTTTACGTAATTATCAGGCAAAGAGTGTTTTTATGAAACTGTTTAATTGAAAGGCACAGGCTCGGCTGTGTGACTGACTCAAAGATGTCCTTATATACATGATATGATACTAAACCAGCTAATAATGGTTTTCCTCAAGCATGTTAAGGCATGGCTTTTCTTTTGTTCAAGACCCCCACGAAGCTTAAAAGTTCTACATTGATAACTATTGTTTTGAGGAAGTGTGCATGGGCTCAAAAATGGTGACCCTCCCCCAAATTGGAGCCCCCAAAATTGTGACCCTCCCCAAATCGGAGTCCAAAAAATTGTTACCCTCCGGCCCTTTATGAAAGGACACAAAAAAATGAAACACAGCGCCTTAGGGGTGTTTCTTGGTGTTGAGGAAGCCATTGTTTGTGATTAATTGTATTTTTGTTTCTGGTCTTTTGCTTGATTTTAGCCAATGAATAGGTCATCCCCACCGCGGAGCCTATTCATAGACTAGCTTGTTTTCTTTTACGTATTGGTGATCGCAACACCATGAAACAACTGTTGTTGTAATTTTAGGTCTTCTGAAATCGCTAGAAATGCATCTAAAACTGTCAAACATGATGAAAAGTAATCAATTTATACCAATGAAAAACTCCCATGATTAAAGGTGCAAAGCCTCTCTGGCCATAAAACTAGTCATAATACTACAAGTCAATTGAGTGGTAACAGAAGCTTTTCGGTACCTGTTGCACACTTGAAATGGGCACTATTGACGAATGTTTGACTGTTGCCAAGGGTGAATGACAATACGTAGCAAATAAAGCAAAGAAGAAAAGCAAACTCATAATACAGTATTTTAAGAGACAACAACTCATTACTGGGCGCATTTGAATTTTGTCAACCACACTGTTATGACAACACGAAAAAGGACAGACATCTTTCAAAATTAAGGAGAACTTGATATAAAACTCATTTGAGACTCTTGGTAGAGATTTAGGCTAAAAAAATCATAACCCTCCCCTAAATGCACTAAAAAATAACGACCCTCCCCAAAATGGCGCTAAAAAAAATAGTGACCCTCCCTCCAAATGTAATGCCCCCCCCCCCCCCAGCTAAATAGGTCCCTAATTAGGGCCCGAGCCATGCCTTAACATGCCTTAACATGCCTTAACATCCTTAATCCTATTCTGCCTGGGGAGTTGGGGCAGAAAGTGCCCGCGCTGACTTCAAATTTATCTTACTTAAAGAACATTCAAGCAATCATAGCCAAACTTTATGACTTTTCCTAAAAAATATCTGGGGACATTTTGGTGTGTCAATTTTTTGATGACGTGACTTGATGTTTCCATGGCAACCAAGTTTTGACAGGCCGTTTTAGCCAAATTTGGTATTTTCAGCTAAAATTTCCGTTTTAATGAGATTTTCGCTTACGAAGAGTTTCTTCCAAAATCTTTGCAATTTTTGCATCCTTATATTGTTTTCGATTTTTTCAAATCAAAAATCCAAGATGGCGGATCCAAGATGGCAGACATTTTAAAAGTGTGACGTTATTTTGGCGTGATATGATATCATAATTGATTCGTGATTGTCACTAAAATAAACATGTTTGAATGCTTTATACACCACTTAATTTTAATTTTTATAGCACAAACACTTTTCGAGATACAGATCTCATTTTCTTCTAGATTTATATATTTTCAACAGTTTGGAGCGTGAAAAAGTTACGGACTAATGTCAAGAACTTTCAACCTCTCAGGGTTCTCATCAGGACATCTAGATACAGATCGTTTTACCCAAATTTGTTGTTTGTTTAGCTTAATTTTCAGTTTTCATAAAATGTTTGCTTTTTTCGATGAAATCCTTCCAAAATCTTTGCCGTCTTGATTTTTTTAAAACAAATTTGGATATTTTCTGACATTTCTGAACAATTTAGAAGTCCAAGATTTAGGATCCAAGATGGCGGACTTTTTTAATGTATGACGTCATTATGGCGTGTATGACGTCATAATTGACACGTGACTGCCTCTAAAATAAAGATTTTCGGATGCTTTACACACCATGCAAGTTTCATTTTCATAGCGTCAATACTTTTCGAGATACATAGGGGGGGGGGGGGGGGGGGGGCTCTATCTATCTATCTCCCCCCCCTCCCAAGGCTCACGAACGAAAAAAAAGCCCAGGCAGAATAGGGTTAACATCTAGCAAAAAAAGACAAAATAGGAAGGATGGTTACTGTTAATTTGTTTTGGAACGTTTCAAGTAGATGCCTGAACAAAACTAAAGAGTTAAAAAATTAAAAAATTGCTCAGGAGGCTTTACTGTTAACATCCCTTCACGGACGTACACTTATTGTCATGCAAGATATTCAAACAACTGAAGCACATACCGTTGATACATTTTCTGTCTCCGATGGATCTATCTCCTATAAGTTAAAATAGAGAAGAAAAAATAATACGAATTTAGTGAAGCAGCACTTACATGGATAAGATCTGAGTGACTATTTCATAAACCATAGCCCGAATTGACCACGAAGAAGTAAATTAGTTTGAAGTAAACTTGGGGAGACGGATTTGTTGTATGGAAAATACTAACTAACAAATACTGAGTATGCAGCTAGACGAATATAGACAGATGGCATTTTACCATACACAGGATAACTTGCTGACACATTATTTATATATCTGATATATATATAACTTAGTGGTGGGTTGGGTTTGGGTTTCTGTTTTCTTACTGGGACTGGGCTGGGTAGGCCTAGCAAGGAAAACAATGTCCTATTGTCTGTTTACCCGCCATTGGCGAATTAAGTAAATAAATAAATAAAAATGAGTTTGTGATTTTCCCAAAGAAGAGACCTCCAAAATGAGCTGCATGATAAATTATGTGAAAATAATGTCTGCAGACTTAAAAAAATTACTGAGACACGCTTTGAGAGAATTGATACAGGTGGGGAAGTTTTTAAACCACATTTACATTACATTAACTTTGTATGGATATATCTTACTTGTGACAAATTAATCCAGAGGAGTTCTGAAAACTTACCATCTGTTCTGAGTCAGATGCGTCATCTTCTTCGACGCTCATATGGCTGCAAATGATATTAAGATGCCAATGAACTCTTAAAGGGGCACTATCTTTTGGTCAAAACGGTGCTAAAATTATGACTGAGTACCTTAGCTCATACCTTAGATTGATACATGAAATGCGCCAAGCACCCCTCGTTGAGGGGGGGGGGGGGGGGGGGGGGGCGGTACTCGACATACGCTCGGATAGGGAGGTGTGGCCGGGCCACTCAAACCCTGACCCTGTTTAAGACACAACTCTCTGATTTTCCTACTCTTTTTAAGACAGAATTCCGATTTTTGAGACCTAGTCTAAGACATTTAACCCAAAATCATATCCTGTTTAAGACAAGCATAGAGGTGCACTTTTAGGTTGCTTTTGTATTGCAAACCCATCGCTGCCAAGTTGACTTTTGACTGACATGTATAAACAAATGCATGCTATGTATTACTGAATTTGCTATCTTTATATTGAAAAGGCTGTCACGAAAATTAATTACGAGATGAAAATTTTGTCACAAATTTTTTTTAAATGATATTCAGTAAGGGTCGGTTTTAGAGAAATTCGGTTAAAATAAAATATAAAAATTCAGGTACCATTGTTTAAAGAACCCTTTATATCTATAATTAATTTTCCGTTGAAATTTCGTAGATTTTTGAAGTAAAATAAGAGATTTGGATTAGCTGTAAGAGCTACAATTAAAAATAAAAGATTAAGATGAATTACTACAAAATAAAAAGATGCCAGTTTGTAGATTAAAGGTAAATAATGAAATCAAAGCGTCACAGAAATAGCATGCTAAGGGTTTCTTAGTAGTTATTGTTGCTGGTTTTTAGACTCATGCAGGTGTCCTGTTGCAGTGAGCGTTCCTGGTTGGGGTAGCACTGTTAAATTATATTGTATGCATGTGAAAATGTTTTGCTACAGTCAGCAAAGCTCCTTTCCTCACCCATCAGACCCTTCGGCCTCGTCAATATCCTGAAAATTAAGCAAAATAATAGGTGAGGATTTGCTAGATTAACTCTTTTACCCGAATGGTCGTGAATACGTGAGCATGTACGGCCGAATCAACTATCACATCATAGAAATCTCGAGCTCATAATCTAATTGTTTTAGTAAAAATCACAACAATTGTCTAGTATTAACTCCAAATTCTCATCCAAAACTTCGGAGAAACGAGAAGAAACAGCAATTTTGTAGACGACCTCCAGCCACTGCACACTAATGGCCGATAGTATACGAGTAGCTCAGCCAATCAGATTGTCTCATTTGCATTAGTATACTAGTAGATTTTTACTAATTTCTGATATTTGTGTCTTTTTTATTTTTTATTTTTATTTTTTCAGCTCATTGATGGCGTTTCTGTATATACTAGCACCTTGCATACTTGAGACCAAAGCATAATTCTGGACCGGTTTTCCCAGTTTCCTTAAAAGTTTTCTTTTTGTGTGTGTGTGCAAAGTTTATTTTATTGACAACTCACAACACTGCTTATACAAAGATATTAAATTATAAACTATAGACTACTTATTTTACTCTTACTTACAATACTCTTACTTACAATATTCCTACTTACAATACTTTGACTTAAATTACTTTTACTTACAATACTCTAACTTAGTAGTAGTACACAGAATACAAAATAATACTAATTTACAACTTACACTAGCACAACTTACAACAGCAAACACTTAAAAGCTAAGCAAGAGCCACAAAAATAAGGGGAGGGGGGGGAGGGAGAAAAGTTAGGTGTTGTATATACCAAAGAATGACACAGGCATAAAACCAGCGGTAACTAATACTCAAGGCATGTGAGAAAAAAACAAAAAAAACAAAGGTACATATCAGGGTCTTTTGAAATTTACCCTAAAAAGGCAGACAGAAGTTCCCATTTCTTTGGTAGGATACTGCCTGTTTTAACTTCTATTTTATAGATATATTTTAGGTATCGCAAAAAACCTTCCAATCTAGGTATAATTTATTTTGTTTTGCAAAGCCAGATATAATGTCTAGCCAGGAGGAAACAGAAGTCAATTTGGCAATGGTGTTTAGATGATTCCGGCTTTAAACCTAACGCAACAGTACTTGTTATGGAATCGTTGTCAGAGAACATTTTAGAGAGTTTTAACCTTGTTATTATGTTTTTTCCAGAAAGAGAGCACCTTTGAACAGGTCCAGAAAAGGTGAAGGAGTTTCTCTGGTTCTTCTTTGCAGAAAGAACATTGAGGGTCGTTTTTAATTCCTATTTTAGTCAGGAAATTATTTGTTGGTATTCGCCTGTACATGTGCAGAAGTTTGAATTGGAACTCTATGAGTCTTATACTTTTTGTGCATTAGAGGCTAATTGGTCCGCAGGGCTCCACGGGTATTAAAAGTTAAGTTACTCGCTTAAGTTAGTCATTAAAATCTAATTCAGTTTTCAAGCCTTGGATAACTTTAGAACGCATAAGTGCAATACTCTGGCTTAGGTAGAATGTTTTGCATTGCTACAGTAATGGTACATCCTCGAACCATCAACTCACTCCCCTACCCCCTCACTCCCATTGTGTCATTTTATCTTTCCTGTGATGTCACACCTTATCCAGAGCTAAGTGTATTACACAATAAACTTGTATTGTATTGTATTAACGATCTTATTATCTACCAACTAAGGACCTAAGCGACATTAAAATGGGGGAAGCCGAAGGGAAGTTTCAAGAACTTCTATCCTCTGCTGTTCAGTTAGCATATTCTACGTATCACAAATTTATCCAGGTGAGCTGAGAAACTTACCATGGGAGTGCCGCCTTGATCTCCTTGATCTGCCATATCCTGGAATACAATTGATCAGTTAGCTCTTGTTTTTCAAGTCATGAATAAGTATTTTATTATTATTATATAATAGTGCGTAACAAGTGTAAGAAGTTTTATAGGGAAGGATAAAAAGTAGCCTTGATCAGTACTTATAGAGCGAGATGATTGGCTTCCTATTAAAGATAGACTCATATTGAACGATGCAACTATGATGCACAAGTGCATCAAAAACTTTGTCCCAGACTACCTTGCAAATAAGTTGAAACTACGTGCCCACGTCCAAGACAGACAAACTCGATCGTCTAGTATCCTGGACATACCCTTTTCCGCCTATCAACTGGTCAGCGCTCTTTGCTTACAGAGGGGCAAAACTCTGGAATTCCTTAAACAGTAATATTAGTCTTTAAAATGTCCCAATCATTTTAAGCGTCATCTTGCTAATTTGTTATTAGATTAATTTCCTACATTTGTAATATTTTTAATATATTTATTGTAATTATTATATTATTGTATTTATATTCTTAATTAATTTAAATTTGTATTTTTCATTGATGCTGAAAAACCCACTTAGGGAGCTTCAATAAAGTATGTAACTATGTATGATTTTTATGATTTTTCATTGTAAATTTAAAGACTTGTGTGGCGTTGTTCTTGCAATATGCCTTAGGATCCCAGCATGAAATTCGCATGAGATAAAAAGCACAAACACAAGAGAAATAGAAAAGGACTTTAATTTCTCAAATGGATGTTTGCTTCTTTCCGGATTACAGCAATAGAGAGCCTGAGTGAGCTCAGTATTTCTGCGACCTCAAAGATCTGTCATGAAGACAAAATTTTGCTGAACATTGTGGTGACTAATCACAAATCTCCAGGTGTTTGCTCTTCAAGTTCCCCGTGTAAACTTCTGTCAATTTTCAATCAGTTTCTGCAAGGAATTTTTGCTTCGATTTATCATGCGATGACTTCAGATTCGACGCCGCATGATCGGGCCCTTCCAAGCTACAAGTTACCATGTTGTGTACATTTACTGGTCAGAACAATTTCTCAAACGACTGAACTTTAAACAGAGATGTGTAGAATATATTTTTTAGTTTTCAAAATGCACATGTGGCTACGAAATTGCACACAAATCGTTCGCAAGTTCGGAGCCTAAAAATCACCGCTAAAACTAGCGGCTGAATTTGTGTAAACAGACCATAAGGTATAAAAGCATAATTTAAGGTAACTACGAGTGTAAAAGTGTTTCAATGACTGTATATATTTGGGTCTCACCTCAGTCTGTTTTGGTCTCTAATCTGTTTGTGCATGTGTTATATGAAGTGTGAACCAGTCAAGCTGATGATCACCTGACCAAAAGAAACGGAGGCCCTGGGAACGAGAACGGTTCAGTCTAAGCAGTTGGACTTAGTAGATTCGGTCGAAGACATTAAAGCGCAGTATACCGTACTGGAAAGAAACAAGGACATCGTCACAGATGCAGTATTAATGCGGGGCGATGAGCCTTGAAACCATATGTGTTTGTATTATTGAGCTGGAGCACTTGTCTCGCTCTCTACTTGTAAACGTTTTTGAAACAATCTCATTCTTGATGTTTGGGTGTAGAATAACGTCTATTACGACCGTTATTTTTGTTGTGCCTTGCTCAAGTTTCCTTTGTATGTCGGGTCACTCGCGCGTGATGGTTGAAATTCAATGAAACACTGCACCCCACTGTTCTGATATATGGGTGATCATTCGTGACGCCTGCATATCTGAAGAATAAATAGAGGTTATTCAGCGGAAAGTTGTGTAATACGGCTGGGTATTTTTACGAGTCAGTTTTTATTTTTTCGAGCCTTTAGGCGAGAAAAAATAAACACTGACGAGTAAAAATGCCCAGCCGTATTACACAACTTTCCGCTGAATAAATTGTTTATTATACGACATAATATCTTTCCTAAAATATAGGCTTTCAACAGTGTTTTCCGTAGCGCGCGGTCAGGGGGACTGAGACCCTTGTAATACGGTCTCATATCTGCTCTCGTCTTTGTGCGTATTCGCACTCTAAACTGCCATGTCGTATAATAAAGTTCGTTATTAGTTAACTCGCTTGTTTGAAGGGAACATCAACCCTTAGCCATACACAAGCATTATTATAGATTATAATATTTAGTAGTGGAAATGATAATGCCCTATTTCCGTACCTTTTTGTGGGTTAAAAAAGAGCGAAACATCATGAACTTGGTTAGTTCAACGCACTTTACAAAGTCAACCCGATTATCCAAATAAGTGATATTTACCTCCTGGCAGCTTCAGCATCGTAGAAACGTTTTCTCTCAATGTATTCAGAGGCATCTCTGTGGCTTATTACTGAGATACAATTTCCGCCTTGTCCTTAGAAATGCGTCCCTTGAAATGCATCTTGATCGTGGCGGTCTTTATCTGCGGGTAGGAGTTGTAGATTATAAGTAGCAATGTGGAAGTAAAGTAAAGAAGAATGTTTGTAGCAGTAGTCCCAACTTGTCTCTGATAAAAGCTATGTGATCGGTAAACAGAACGATAATATAATGAGATTGTTTTCAGAAGTGAAACCAGCCTCTGCATGGCTTGAAACAGGCACGAATCACGCGGCTGGCTTTCAATTGATAAATACATGCCCTCTCATGATTGGTTAACTCGGTATTTTCTGCATTTATGCATGACCAATTATTCGGTTTCCTTTTGCTTTTGTATTGCTGTCTCAGGCGCAGTGAACAGATATTTATTTGATTCAATAACCCGATTGGCATGTAAACTAAACTAAACTAAAAAAAGTTGAAACTAAACCCGAAACAGAGTGCTATAGTTGCTCTCTATGTTGATAATTTATCTTGAAAAGGGATATCGAATAAATTATTCTCATTTCATGAAAATCGTTCGCATTCACCACAGATCACGATGAGTTTGGAGACAACAGGAGTTTATTGCCACAATGCAGAAGAGAACAAACTAGACTGACAATAATACTCCAACGCCCTAATTACAAAAGGTCTAGACCGCGGGCACAAGAGTCGGAATGATCGACGGAACATGAAACTGACAAGCTAAATAATCCGAGTGACATCAATACAACAATTATTAGCCATCATCGCTGAGGTGATGATGAACGCAAGAAAACTGAACCACTCCTGACCATTGTGCATGTGAAACAGTCGTTCTGGCATTGGCATCGATCTGTCGATAAATCAGCGGATGAAAATTAGTTGGGAGTTTGTTTCTGTTTGATATAGACTACGAGCAGTCCCTCTTTCCCAGCTTAGTCCGTCGAGCGAGAGCGATAAAAATTCGCGATCGGAAAATGGCCGCGCGAAAAACTGGGGGCGAGCTAAGCGCGCGGGGAAAGAGCGCGCTTAGCTCGTCCCCAGTTTTTCGCGCGGCCATTTTCCGATCGCGAATGTTTATCGCTCTCGCTCGACAGACTAAGCTGGGAAAGAAGGACTGCTCGTAGTCTATGTTTAATAGTACTAGTTTTCTTTTCCGGTCAGCGAGCGGGTCAGTGATGTGTGCTAACAACATGCTAATGACGTACAATCACGTTCCGTTCTAGACTGCGAGCAGTCCCTCTTTCTTTCTGATATCGAGCGCGAAGCGCGAGTGAGCGGAAATTGAGCGCGAAGCGCGAGCGAGCGGGAGATGGGCCGAGCGGAAGTGAGTCACGAAGTCCGTTCAGGGTGGGGGTTACTCAATTAACTGGCTTGCAAAACAATAATTTCAAATACATGTCAAATATCTGAACTTTGAAAAGGCAACCGTATGACCTAGACGTTGGAATTTTATTTTTGTCTCACTCTCTTGTATTGTTGCACTCTCTCACTCAGGACCCAAAGTGCCCAAAGTCAGGCACTGGGCTTTCACAAAACTGCTGTCGGGGTCTCTGTCCGCCTTGCATTATTAATTTTCAGCTGATTTGAGAGATGGCTATGCTATTGTCGTATGGCGATTTTGAACCTCATGTTCTTGATATTGCATTCTCGTCCCCAGAGGCCACGATCCTTTTGGTCAACACCAAGAATCGAGACCTCTGGGCCCGGTTGTTCGAAGGGTGGATAACGCTATCCACCGGATAAATAACTATCCACTGGATAGCGTAGTTTGTTTTGTTAACACTTATCCACTGGATAGTGATATATCCGGTGGATAACGTTATCCACCCTTTGAACAACTGGGTCCTGGCCGGTTCCAACACCGGAAGTCCGCGACTCTCGGACTTCCCGTCAAATCTGACAAATCTGATTGGCTGAGAATATAGAACGAGTACTCTGCGCATGTTCAACAAATTGGTTCCGGCCAGAGGTCTCGATTCTTGGTGCTGACCAAAAGGATCGTATCCTCTGGGAACGAGAATGTTGATATTGTTACTGTGTCGTTTCAGAAAATCATGGAAATACGATGGGTTATGCTATAGCATGGCAATAGGTTGTAGAGTCAGTAATAAGCTGGCCTCGACGAAGCGGTGGGGGTGATGTGGAGAACTCATAAAAGTGACGGGAGTGATCATTTTCGGCCTTTTAGGGGTTAAAATTCCGCCTAGAGTATTTAAATCTAAAATAATCAGCACTGTTAGAGCCACCCAAATACCTTTAAAAGTATTAAACCAGAAAAAATCATCAGTTAATATTGTTTCAGAAGTGGTAACTGTTGAGGCGTAAAAATAAATTCAAGCCGCGCCCACAAGACAAGATTTCGGTACCTTTTAACGTTCCTTTCAAAATTTCCTACGATAACCTCTGTTACTTTTATTTAATTGGAAGCTCCCCGGCATTCGAACTAACTCGAGGAACAGAAAAGCTGTCTGATTGTGTCCTTCACTGCTTGTCTCACTTCTTTGATCTTCCAGCAGTAAAGAATCGGGTTTAGTGATCAGTTCAAATAAACTAAAGTCAGCGTAAATTGCCTGGCGACAATAAATGATGAAGATTCTTCTCTTTGAGTTGACAAAGCTGCTACTATGCCATATGGTAGATAGCAAGCCACTAATGTCAACTGTAACCACAGTGCACTGGACACTGTCCTTCTGTATCGCGCTATGTTCAGTGGACCTGTTTGACTCGACTGTTCTTGGTGAATCTGGTCTTGTACTTGAGTTTGATGTTGACGGAGAGTGAGGAAAATCTTTGTGTAACAGAAGATTGAGATTACTAGAGAAAACGATATAACTATATAGCCATACCACAAGTTTATAGCGTAGTTCCAAAAATAGAAGGTTGAAGCGATAGTGGCCATAATCCAAATGGTAATCACGATCACGTATGTCCGCTTCAAAGTGACAACTTGTCTGTACCTCAGCCCCAATGACAGGGCGAGAAGTCTGTCCACGCTTATTGCAGTCACTGTCAGCAAAGACACTGGACCCAGAATGTAGCCTGCCATGAAACTTGCGATTAACGCGTAGCGACAAATATTCCAACGCTCGTTCACCGCAGAAATCCAAAACGTCACAACAAGAGGCTCTGAAACAAGACCAACACAGAGATCGCTTGCTGCTAGGCTGCGAAGCAAGAGTTTGGAAGGCGGATGAAGAGAAGTCTCCTTGTGAAGAGCAGCTAGGATCAGAATATTCCCCAGAATTGTAGTAATGGACTGGAAAATGTTTAATACAGCAAGACCTGTCAGTTGAGAGTCTATTCCCTCAGTAAAAGCTGCCGAACATAGCAGTTGATCATGTTGTCTTGTCTGCTTTTCATCTTCGGTAAGATTTGTTATTGCCATTTTTGCTGAAAGATGACGGTGTTACGCCTTAACTACAGGCGTTTGTCAATGTCATTAATATTGCTGATCACCGAAGCTTCGTACAACGATAATCTTATCACCTACTGTGATGCCCTTCTTTCGCCAAAAATATAAATCATCTTAATTATTTAGAAGAATATCCGTTCTAACAATTAAACAGGTGGAATACTTTTGCTATGCATGCACTCAGTACTGACTGAGTGGGAGGGGCCGAAGAGGACAATATTTGGCTCGAAGACATGACTGCTTATGCGTCATGACCGAGACCCAAATATTTACCCTTACGGTCCGACCTATTTAGACAATATGTATTATAAACACCTTTATTGTATCAATAACTTACACCTTCACTGAGTTTCATTTGGTTGGAAACCTGATCTGAAAATGTAAAATTTTCGAATCTTATCTCACGTTAACAACTAATTCAGTTAATTGCAAAATATAATAAATTATTCAGTACAATATAGAAAACAACTGGTTGTTGCATTTTTAATGTTGTTAATTTGTTTTGCACGAATGAATGTTTTGGTTATAGAAAAGCGGAACACGCTACAGCTTCCTTGGAAACTCTGATGGCGACAACAAAGAGAGAAACAGTAATTAAACGTATTCTTATTCCAATTTGGTAAACTTGTGCAGAAAAAAGTTTGAAATTTATGATCGGAGAAACAGGAAGCAATCATCATTACTCCACCTGCTTCAAACAGTATTTTGTGAAAATATATTTTTCTTGGAAATAAATGATGGTAAAATATTATTAGGCTTCATAGAAACACAGTGAGAAAGATTCTGCCAGTGACACAAGGAAAAATAATTCGAGTCATGTCGCGTTAATGACATGGCGAGAAGTCTGTGCACGCTTAATGCAGTTCAATGTCAACAACAAGGACACGGCTGGACCAGAATGTAACCTGCTATGAAGCCTGCGACTAATTCGTAGCGACAAATGTTCCAGCGCTCGTTCACCGCGCGCTGTCGTCCAAAAAGTAACAACAAGCGGCTCTGAAGTAAGACCAACACAGAGGTCAGTTGCTGCTAGGCCACGAAACAAGAGCTTGGACGGCAGACAGAAGGGAAAACTCCTTGCGAAGGGCAGCTAGACTAAGTATTAAGAGTGTTTCCAATAAATGCAGTAATGACAGAAAAATATTTAACATGAGAAAACATGTCAATTGGTAGTATAATTGATATGGTAGTGGTTAAGTCACAATGTCTGTATTACGCTTCACAAAGCAACTAAAAAATATCAGACTTAAGATATTTTCACAAATGGTGCGAGGCCGTTGAATTTATCGAACGGTGTAAGCAAAATTACTTCTTATTCTCTCTGGGGAACCCGCATATAATGCCTCTATATTCCTGATTAGATATATTCGATGTGCAGTATGTGGTCCGTTGGGATGTGTTACGTAACCTTATACCCCGTGTTCAGTATTTCAGTCCACACCTCACGCCATAACTCGCTCAGTCTTTTCGACAGGACGACCGTCACTTTGCTTCGTTTGTTTCTGCTGAAATTCATCGCTGCCCTCTCTACCAAGTTTCATGACAGTGCAAGTTACCGTTACCATTGATAATGCTTTACTTCTAGAAGTTATTGCCGTCCCAACTGCTCCTGTTTAAGCTGCTCATGGAGACCAACCTGCTCCGGCACAGTACAATGCTTTGACTTTCGAGAATCCATTCTGCGGTCGAGCGCAGGCCGTCCTTCTTCCGTCAGATCAAGAACAGGTTGTCTCTAGCGGGTAACTAGTTTGTTCAAAATTTCACTGTCTTGTTTTGTCCGTATTATTGCTTTTGCGAGTTTTTTCCTCGCCGAGTTTTGTTTCTCGCGAGTCAGTTGTCTCGCCGAGTTTAGTTGTTGAATGGCAGAGCTTGGCTCGCCGAGTTCACTGAGCTGTTATTGCGAGTTTGTCTCGCCGAGTTTTAGTTGGTACCTGCGAGTTTGTCTCGCCGAATTTAGTCGTTGAATGGCAGAGTTTGTCTCGCCGAGTTCGCTGAGCTGTTATTGCGAGTTTGTCTCGCCGAGTTTTAGTTGGTACCTGCGAGTGTGTCTCGCTTTAAGTTTTATAGCGAGTTTGTCTTGCTTGGAGTTTTATAGCGAGTTTGTCTTGCTTGAAGTTTGATAGCGAGTTTGTCTTGCTTGGAGTTTTATAGCGAGTTTGTCTTGCTTGAAGTTTGATAGCGAGTTTGTCTTGCTTGGAGTTTTATAGCGAGTTTGTCTTGCTTGAAGTTTTATAGCGAGTTTGTCTTGCTTGAAGTTTTATAGCGAGTTTGTCTTGCTTGGAGTCTTATAGCGAGTTTGTCTTGCTTTAAGTTTTATAGCGAGTTTGTCTTGCTTGAAGTGTTTATAGCGAGTTTGTCTTGCTTGAAGTTTTATAGCGAGTTTGTCTTGCTTGAAGTTTTATAGCGAGTTTGTCTTGCTTGGAGTTTTATAGCGAGTTTGTCTTGCTTTAAGTGTTATAGCAAGTTTGTCTTGCTTTAAGTTTTATAGCGAGTTTGTCTTGCTTGAAGTGTTATAGCGAGTTTGTCTTGCTTTAAGTGTTATAGCGAGTTTGTCTTGCTGTTTATATTGCGGGTTTTGTCTCGCCCGAGTATTTAATAGTTGTTATTGCGAGTTGTCTCGCCAAGTTTAGTTGAATTATTGCGTGTTTCTCACGCCGAGTACAGTTCTTATTTTGTGTTTGTTACGCGTAGTTCAGTTGTTTATATTGCGAGTTTTGTCTCGCCGAGTTCACTTGTTATTGCGTGTTTGTCTCGCTGAATTTAGTTGTTATTGCGTGCTTGTCACGCCGAGTTCTCCGAGTTGTTTTATTGCGAGTTTTGTCTCGCCGAGTTTAGTTGTTACTGCGAGTTTTGTCGTGCCGAGTTTACTAGTTATTATTGCGAGTTTTGTCTCGCCGAGTTTAGTGTTATTGCGAGTTTTGTCGCGCCGAGTTTACTAGTTGTTATTGCGAGTTTTGTCTCGCCGAGTTTTACGGTTGTTATTGCGAGTTTTGTCTCGCCGAGTTTAGTAAGTTATTGCGAGTTCAGTTTGTCGCGCCGAGTTTAGTGTTATTGCGAGTTTTGTCTCGCCGAGTTCAGTTGTTATTGCGAGTTTTGTCGCGCCGAGTTTAGTTGTTATTGCGAGTTTTGTCGCGCCGAGTTTAGTTGTTATTGCGAGTTTTGTCGTGCCGAGTTTACTAGGTGTTATTGCGAGTTTTATCTCGCCGAGTTTTACGGTTGTTATTGCGAGTTTTGTCTCGCCGAGTTTTAGTTGTTATTGCGAGTTTTGTCGCGCCGAGTTTAGTGTTATTGCGAGTTTTGTCCCGCCGAGTTTAGTGTTATTGCGAGTTTTGTCTCGCCGAGTTTAGTAATGTTATCGCGAGTTTTGTCTCGCCGAGTTTCACGGTTGTTTATTGCGAGTTTTGTCGCGCCGAGTTTACTAGTTGTTATTGCGAGTTTTGTCTCGCCGAGTTTTACGGTTGTTATTGCGAGTTTTGTCTCGCCGAGTTTAGTTGTTATTGCGAGTTTTGTCGCGCCGAGTTTAGTGTTATTGCGAGTTTTGTCCCGCCGAGTTTAGTGTTATTGCGAGTTTTGTCTCGCCGAGTTTAGTAATGTTATCGCGAGTTTTGTCTCGCCGAGTTTAGTTGTTTAATATTACGAGTTTTGTCGTGCCGAGTTTAGTAGTTATTGCGAGCTTTGTCGCGCCGAGTTTAGTTATTATTGCGAGCTTTGTCGCGCCGAGTTTAGTTGTTAATGCAAATTTTGTCTCGCCGAGTTTAGTTGTTATTGCGAGTTTTGTCGCGCCGAGTTTTAGTTGTTATTGCGAGTTTTGTCTCGCCGAGTTTAGTGTTATTGCGAGGTCGCACCTAGTTCAGTTGTTATTGCGAGTTTGTTGCGCCGAGTTCAGTTCTAATTGCGTGTTTGTTGCACCGAGTTCAGTTGTTATTGCGAGTTTTGTCTCGCCGAGTTTAGTGTTATTGCGAGGTCGCACCTAGTTCAGTTCTAATTGCGAGTTTGTTGCGCCGAGTTCAGTTCTAATTGCGTGTTTTGTTGCACCGAGTTTAGTTGTTATTGCGAGTTTTGTCTCGCCGAGTTTAGTGTTATTGCGAGGTCGCACCTAGTTCAGTTCTAATTGCGAGTTTGTTGCGCCGAGTTCAGTTGCTATTGCTAGTTTTGTCTCGCCGAGTTCAGTTGTTATTGCGAGGTCGCACCTAGTTCAGTTGTTATTGCGAGTTTGTTGCACCGAGTTCAGTTCTAATTGCGTGTTTGTTGCACCGAGTTCGGTTGTTATTGCGAGTTTTGTCGCGTCTAGTTCAGTTGTTATTGCGAGTCTGTCGCACCTAGTTCAGAAGTTGTTATTGCGAGTTTGTTGCGCTGAGTTTAGTTGCTATTGCTAGTTTTTCGTACCGAGATCAGTTGTTTTTGCGAGTTTGTCCCGCGCTCCGACTGAGCCCAGTTTATTTTGCCAGTTTGTCTCGCCGAGTTTATAGATAGTTGTTGTAGGACGTTTGTCTCGTCGAATTAGTTTGTATTGTCTCTACGAATTTAGCTGTTTATATAACGAGTTTGGTCTCTGCGCCAGTCTGCGCCGAATCAGTTCTGATGGCGTGTTTGTTTTCCACGGCCTCGCAGAGTTGTTTCAGTGGGTTCACCGAACTTCGTTGTTTTAGCGAGGCTATTTCCTTGACGGGTTATAATGTATGTGTCTCGCTGAATTTTTAGTTGTTGGCTCTAGTTGTATTCTTACAGTTACTGTACCAAGTGATTTCGTCTCGCTACTTATTTCGTTTTTCTGTGGGTGGCCTTTATTGGCGAAGCTTCCTCGAAGGGATTATCTAATATCCTTCATTGCTCTGTCCCTGGACGGGGTATTTCGGGGTTGCTTCGCTTTGGGGTCCTACCCGTCCCTAGTGGGATTTATTTTCTTTTTATGGCAACCTATAGCTACAAACCGTTGTCTCTTTTGCCCATAGGAGGCTGTGTCGTTCCGTATCTGTTTGCTACTGTAACTTTATGGGTAAACCCCAAAGCGTCGCAGCCCCGATGCTCTCTGTGTTTTAGTCTCTGAGCTATCGGTTTCAGACCTCAACTTAGGTTGCGCTCTTTTAAGATCCTAAGGATTGGTGGTCGCAGATTCATCTGTATGTCAAGAAATGGAAAAATGTTTTTTTCTCCATAGCACAGTATCAAGAAACTCTATCTTATATCAGACGCAAATGTAATGTTAGAAAAGTCTTCGGCCTATTTTTGGGGGTATTTCCAAGGCTCGTTTTATAACTCTAAACATTCTCAAGCCGGAGTAATTTGTTTGTTTGTTTGCTTTTTTCAGTCCTATCTTGCCATGGGTTTTAATGCAAGCCTTTATTATGGACCTCCTTTCAACTGGGGAAAAGTGGGCGTGGTTGGTTTTACTCACCTCAGTTATGCCATTTACTGTTTAGCCCTCTAAGCCCAGAATGTTAATTATACGAGTTTAGAGTTTAGCCCTATTTAATAGCCCAGAATGTTGTGTCATGATGAGTGTTTTTTCTTTGTGGATCATGGACTACATTTTTGTAACCCTGGATACGTGTCACTGAATCCCGGAAGGGAGTATTTTTGAGTTATGGGAGGAACATACAAAGTATTACTGGATTTCCAGCTTTTGTGGTCATGAAGTTCCCTATTAGAGTTTACTATGTGAGTAATCGCCGACGGGCTGATTCTCCCCATATCTAATCATAGCCCAGGCATTGTTTGTAGGGGATCCCAGTGAGAATATATTACTATTCTCTCTGGGGAACCCGCATATAATGCCTCTATATTCCTGATTAGATATATTCGACGTGCAGTATGTGGTCCGTTGGGATGTGTTACGTAACCTTATACCCCGTGTTCAGTATTTCAGTCCACACCTTCACGTCATAACTCGCTCAGTCTTTTCGACAGGACGACCGTCACTTTGCTTCCCCACCCACCTCCCGCAGCGATGAGCCATCCTCTCCTCTGGGAGCTACCTGCTCCCAATCGCCTCGGGCTGATTCTCCCCATATCTAATCATAGCCCAGGCATTGTTTGTAGGGGATCTCAGTGAGAATATATTACTATTTCTCCTGCATTCCACAAAGTTCCGCGTGTATTTTGAAGAAAACGAAAGAACACTTTAGCGTCATCCGTCCACTGCTTATGAATTAAACTTAGTCCATTTTATTTTCATCTCAGTCAGTTCAAAATTCAAAATGACTCTTTTACAGCTACATAAAAATACACTTAACTAATCTGGGAAAACACCACTCTCAATTAGAGACAACTTTCAGGAAATCGTCTTAACCGTTAACTATCTTAACCTGTGTATCTTTTATTCCGTAAGGGATGATATAAGTCGACAGTACTTCGATCAACAGCAAGATAACTGTATGATTGTGTCCTTCACTGCTTGCCTCACTTCTTTGATCTTCCAGCAGTAAAGAATCGGGTTTAATGAAGAGTTTAAGTAAACAAGAGTGGATGCATAGTGACTAGCAAGTTTAACAGACGAAGATAATCCAATATTAGTCCACAGAACCCCCACTATACCCTGGGGTAGATAACAAAAAAGTAATGTCAACTGCAACCACAGTGCACTGGACACTGCTTTTTCTGTATCGCGCTATGTTCAGTGGACTTGTTTGGCTCGGTTGTCCTTGATGGGCATGTTGCACTTGAGTTTGGTGTTGACGGAGGGCGAGGGAAATCTTTGTATAAGAGAATATCGAGGTTACTAGACAAAGTGATACTACTATATAACTATAAGATTCAATTATCAAGAAGCTCCAGAAATACATTGTTGCAGCGACAATGGATACAACCCAAACGGCAATGACAATCACATATGTTCGCTTCAAAGTTACAACTTGTCTGCACCTTAGGCCCAGCAACAGGGCGAGAAGTCTGTCCACGCTTATTGCAGTCAATGTAAACAAAGATGTCGAAGCAAAAGTACAGCCTGCTATATAACCTAAGGTTCTTGCGTAGCGACAAATATTCCAACTTTCGTTCATTACAGATATCAAATAGACAACAAGCAGAGGCTCTGAAATAAGACCAACACAGAGATCAGTTGTTGCTAGGCTGCGAAGCAAAAGCTTGGACGGTGGATGAAGTGAAGTCTCCTTGTGAAGAGCAACTAGGATCAGAGTATTCCCCAAAAATGCAGTAATGGACAAAACAATGTTTAATACAATAAGACTTGTGAGTTGAGAGTCCATTACATCAGTAAAAAAAGCCGAACATAGCAGTTGATTATGTGTCGTCTGCTTTCCATCTCCGGTAAAATTTGCTATTACCATTTTTCCTGAAAACTGACGGTGTTTATACCTTACTAACCGCAGACGTATCTCAAAATCAGTAATGAAAAGTTTTGTCTGACAACCAAAGCTTCATACACTGCTGATATCGCGATGCTGCTTCATTAGTCTCATTAAAAGAGAATGATATTTTTCGAAGCGAATGAACTTCAGTAATTATTTAGAAGAATATCAGTTCTACCTATTTATAAGCAGGTGGGCTGTAAAAGCCTTGCTATGCACTTAGAGCTGAGTGAATGGGAGGGACCGGAGGACAATACTTGGCTCAAAAACAGACCTGCATGCGTCATGACCGAGACCCAAACTGATTTTCCCGTTCGGTCCGTCCTATTCAGGTAAGATATAGCATATAGAAACCTTTATTGTATCATTAACAATTTTATTGAGTTTAATTTGATTCGAATCCTGAAAATGTATTGGTGAATACTCAATAATTGTTCAATTGCGCTAAATACGTATGGGGACAGAACGGCGTTTTCTAGAGTGGCTCACGTTATCAGTCCAGCCACGACACGTCAGCTCGCGGGATAGCCGAGGAACAGACGTATCACATGAGGCAGGAAGGAAATAGGAAACGTCTGCACGCAGGCTGCTCGCGGGACTGCTTTCTAAAAAAAAATGCATCAAGGGGGTCGTACGGTCGTATTATAAAGACTGTCATTTTCATTATTTTATTTTCTTAAATGTGGAAAAACTGATAAATTTTCGAATCTTATCTCATGTTAACTAATTCAGCTAATTTTTAAGATATAATAAATTAGTATATACCAAACCAGTGAATAGTGCTTTTCGTGCGTTCTGATTGGCTAGCTCGGAGGTGAATAGTCTTTGCTATTCACCTCCGAGCAAAACAAAATGGCCGTGCCTTTTGCTTCTTTGATCAAAGCAGAAATTACTTCCATAAACGAGGCCGCTACACGTCACTGTGTTATCAAAAATACCTGAAGATATTTAGAGGTGATAATTTGTAGCAAGTTAAGTCGTGTCGCTAAATAAAATCGCCAAAAATACCGTACAAAATGTTTTGTTTACTATCGAGCAAACTGAGCTAGAGTAAGAACGTGACAACGCTCAGTTCACTAGTTGTAAATAATTTCGAACAGTTGTTCCAAACGCTGTCCAGTCCAACTAACTTTAAAATGCAATTCCTACCTGAAATCCTGAATACAGCAGTGTCTTTCAAAAAGCAAGAAGTCCTGTAATTATTTCAAACCTGCCAACGATTTAGTTTTGTATTCGGATCGACTAATCTCGGTCTCACTGACTACGCTAGAAAATATTCCTGTTGCCGTATCATGATCAAGAACTGCCCAAATGTTGTGGCTTCTCCAAACTTTACTGCTTCTCCCCTCCGGTAAATTAAAAGCAGTAACATCAGACGGCGGATGTAGTCACATCAGTGTGAGAAATAATTGAACTGGAATTACGAAAACGTCTTCGGTTAGGCAGCATCTTGACCATCTTGCCCAGTTTATAACGGCACTTGCAGCTTCAACATCAGTTTCTCAGGCAATAGTAACTGACAGAACTTGTAAAATACGAGAAAATAGAACTCGTCGCTTTTGGTCCATCAGTAAAAACGGAAAAAATAATAATTTTCCCCTTGAAATCGTCAAAGTCCAACATACGAGACATGTTGATCGTCTGATGTTGTCATGTGACTTTTCCCGCGCTGTCCTTGGTCGCGCGTAGGGTTCCACTTTTAAAGGATTTTTCCGATTTTTCGCGGTAAAATAAATCTATAATTTTGGAGCTAGCTATTTCACTGGTTTGGTATATACTAAAACAATTATTTACCTCAGTGTCGGTGAAAAGTGGTGGATATTTACCTCGCCGAAGCGGCTCGGTAAATATCCACCACTATTCACCTCCACTTCGGCGAATAATTGTTAATTATTAAGAGCGAATTTTTGTAAAAACCGATCCAAATTTGGCAGAAAGTGCCCGCGCTGACTTCAAATTTATCGTATGACTTTTCCTAAAAATTATCTGGGAACATTTGGTGTGTCAATATTTTGATCACGTGACTTGATGTTTCCATGGCAACGAAGTTTTGATAGGCCGTTTTAGCCAAATTTGGTATTTTCAGCTTAATTTTCATGAGATTTCCGCTTTCTACGAATAGTTTCCTCCAAAATCTTTGCAATTGTTGCATCCTTATATTGTTTTTGATGTTTTCAAATCAAATTTGGTGATTTTCTGACATTTCTGAGCAATTTAAAAATCCAAGATGGCGGATCCAAGATGGCGGACATTTTTAAAGTATGACGTTATTTTGGCGTGATATCATATCACAATTGATTCGTGATTGACTAAAATAAACATGTTTGAATGCTTTATACACCACATAAGTTTCATTTTTATAGCACAAATAACTTTCGAGATACAGATCGTTTTACCCACATTTGTTTTTTTTTAGCTTAATTTTCAGTTTTCATAAAATGTTTGCTTTTTACAATGAAATCTTTCTAAAATCTTTGCCGTTTTAGCATCTTTATATTTTTCTTGATTTTTCAAAACAAATTTGGAGATTTTCTGCCATTTCTGAACAATTTAGAAATCCAAGATTTAGGATCCAAGATGTCGGATTTTTTTAACGTATGACGTCATTATGGCGTGTATGACGTCTTAATTGACACGTGACTGCCACTAAAATAAAGATTTTCGGATGCTTTACACACCATGTAAGTTTCATTTTCATAGCGTCAATACTTTTCGAGATACATGGGGGGGGGGGGGGGGGGGCACTATCTGCCCCCCCAGGCTCAGGAACGAAAAAAAAGCCCAGGCAGAATAGGGTTAAACAATTAGATCCAAGAAGCCAATTGAAAGATCCCTCTGAAACAAGCAAATACCACTGACCCTAGCGATTCGCCAAGCTCTGACGAATCCGCTTCAGATGAATCAAATGTCAGTCTCTTTTCCTGCCTTGAAGAAGGATGTATTAAACGTTATGGACGTTTTAGACTACGAGTAGTCCCTAATTTTTCTCAGATTGAGCGGGCAAAAATTAGGGACTACTCGTAGTCTATGGACGTTTCTCCTCACTTCAATGACACCTTGACTGTGGCAGACATCACTGCACCTTGCTATTGAAAACGAGAGTCTCGTCGACAGAGCCATCGTTGGTTAATCGGAGAGACTGGAATTGCAGTCCGGCAGTGTCTCAAATATTCTGACGTCTGAATTACCTAAAATGCGATCGGTGGGAAGCCTGTTCCTCCCCATGGGCTGGGCATTAAGGTCTTCACAAGTTAAAAGAACCAGATTCACCGCTAGTCAGAAAGATTACTTAACAAAGAAATTCGATCTTGGAGAAATCTCAGGACAAAAAGAGGATTTGGACTCTGTTGCAAGGGCTATGATGACAGCCAGAGACAATGAGGGGAATCGTTTGTTCACTGGCGCTGAGTTTCTGACTTCCCAGCAGGTAGCAAGCGTTTTCAGTCGCCTGGCAGCTAAACGACGCTTACCAGATGTAACAAGTGGCATTGACGAGGAAGCGGACAACGCAGAAAGGGAGAGTGCACTTCAAGAGCTCACCAATGCAGTCACGCAGGAAGTGTCGTTGGAACATCCAATAGTTTATGACTGCTATAATATATGTGAACTCATCAGTTCCTCTCCGGAGCTCTCTTCTTTTGCCATTCCAATGCTGGAAGAAAATTGCAATTATTTTGTAATTGACACAAGTCATATAAGGAAGCCATACGTGGATCCCTTGGTTGCTTTTTCGAAGAACTGTTCCTGCCGGAAGTAGGAGACATCATCCCTGGGAGCAAGGACTAGACCAACAACCGTGAAACTCAACCCACATAATTATTACGCCGGGTCCGGGAATAGAACCCGACCGGGCTACATTAGTGGGAGGCTCCCTGCTCCCTCTGACTGAGCTAGCTAAGCCTCTTTTAATGATACATCTAAACAAAAAATGTTAGTCATGTATAAATACAATTTGTTAAGCACTTTCGCTATGAAGTTATCTCAGGAAAGTTTCCTATAAGAGGCCAAAGGAACAAGCAAAAGTGATCCTATGATCACGAGAAGAAAGCGTGACTAAAGGGAGTTTTTAATTTAATTCAACCAGTAATAATTAGTCCTCAAGGAACTTATTGCAACCGATTAAGAAAAGTATGAAAGACTCGTTATTACCGCGCTGTTCAGTTAAAGGAGCTATGTCACGCTATTTTTTGTTATTCTTCCCAATATTATTGTTTACGAGCTCTAAACTCAAACTTGTGAATTATTTCATTCACAAGATGGAATCTCACTTGTTTCATAAAAATGGACTTAAACTTGAAAAACTTCAAAGTCAACCTTTTTGCAATCCGATTTTGACCATCCGCCCCTCATTGTGGTTTCCTATAGTGTTTGTTTTATGTTTTTCTATGGTTTGAAGCCATTATTTAGTGGTTTCAATCTATTTTAAGACTAGTTTGTGTATAACAGAATTCTGAGAACTGGCGAAAATAGCGTGACATAGCTCCTTTAATCGACTTCCTGTCGACTTGGATCCACTGTTCACCTCACAATTTTATGATTTCGGTTCACTCTTTCCATTTACCTCCAGGAAATCGTGGCAAATGAACAAAAATAACTGAGGTTGGAGTTCAGTCGAATTTAGTTTCGTTCCCAAATATAAATGCATATCACCTTCATAATTTCGAACAGTTCGGGTTTATAATAGATTATCATTTCCTCAGTACCTGCTAGGTCACATAAAACTTATAATTCGATTCTATACCATTTATCGTTTAGAGTGTTTACGGTAGAGCTTAGAGTTTTCTTGCTTAAATTTATTACTTGGAGGCGGTTAGATTGCTGTTTTCTTCTTGCGACGTTTAATTTGTGACGAGATGTCCGCGATTTCACGTCTGGCGAAGAATATGAAGCAAGGAAACTTATTCCAATTAAATAAGGTTACTTTGGCGTTAAGATTGAATTGTTTCACCTGTATATATATGAAAGCAAAGAATTTTCTCATCAGTATAAAGAACTGATAATACAACGGCTTAAATTACTTTATTTCAACTAACTCACTTGGCGTCATAAACACGGCAACAGCCTATTGTTTACTTTTCGTTGATATTTTCGTTAAAATTCAGTTATTTCAGCGGCGCCTCAAAAACCGCTCGAAGAATAACCCAAGCTAATTTTGATATATAATTTACAACGACATGAAAGGGTTCTAAAGGCGAAGTTTGAACAAATTTAGAGTTATGGCACACGACGAAAAATATCTCTGAATTTCATCCCTAAATTAAGAATTTTTCCCTTAGTAAACAAAGGCGTCTTTTAAACATTTGTAATTTTTTCTCGAAAGGCCTTCAAGTCAAGTTATAATCTGTTTTTGAAAGCTGAATACTTTGTCTTTCAATAAAAAGTATCGAAACATATCGGTTCTTCTTTGCACGCGAACGCAAATCAAATTTAGATTCCCAATTTTCAGCCTTTGCATTCGGCCAATTTGGCAATATTAGGGGGGAAATTCGTTTTTCTCGATTTTCTCGAATTTAAAGCGTTCCGAGCGGAATAAAACTATATCACATTTCATATCTACCTAAAGGCTATGTGTGGACAAAAAAAGAGAAAAATCGATTTTCGACTTCCGCCGCTGAATGCTTTATATTTACTGAAATTCGCTCAAAGTGCAATAGCAAACAACAGGTTGTTTCATTATTTTGTAGTCTGCTGTTTTTAATTTGTTTTGCACGAATGCCATTCGGAATGTTTTGGTTAAAAGCATAACACGGCTACCGTGGATGCTCGGATGGCGAACAAAGAAATAAACAGTAATTAAACTTATTCTTATTCCAGTTTGATTCCATTTTCGTGTTGGTTTACACCAAGTATCGTGTAATCCCACATTTTGTCATGAACTGAGGTAGTTACATTTTGGAACAGTGGTGTCTGCGAGAGAAATGGGTACTAGTAAGTTTCAGCACGCCAAAATGGCGGATTTTCAGTCAAGTGGTTTGCTTTTCGTCCGTTTTTGAGAGATTCTACAGATTTAATTTCCTTCTCGTTGCAGTTTCAAAGGTAAGCTCTTTTTATTTCATTGCTTCTTTTGGTGTGCTGAACGGTATCGATTTTATTATATGGCAAACTGGTCCATGATGAAATGGATCATTCTGATTGGTTCCCTGAGCGGTCCGAATTTTGCAATGCGGACCGCTAAGATGGACCCGCTCATGAGCTCATTTCGCCGAATTCCTTTTATGAAACATTGAACAAAAGAAAACTGTTTCTATTAAGTAGAAACATTTTTCCTTATGTCTCGCAGACAATTTCGGTTAAACTTTTAGCAAAGTTGCCTGAAAATGTAAGAATATGCTAACTTTGGCGCGCGCGTTAGCCGAGAACGGTTGCATTAAGTTATCAGCAAAGTTAAAAAAAAAGCCATTACAATAAAAACTTTATTGAATTAGCGTGAGGTCCGTATTGGAGAAATATTGGTCGAGTTCTTTTCTTGCAAGTTTATGGGCCTCGTCGAATGTTTTCATGAGTAAAACATCTGGCCACGACATACCGGAACATAAGCTTACTATTTTTCATATATTGAATTGTCAAAACTGTATTACGTTGAGCTGTTCCTCAGTTTGCGTGCTCTTACAGGAGTAAGCTTGCCGTGCCTTTAAATCGACTGCTGGAAAAAACCTGAACTACTATGTACTTTTGGAATGGGAAGGTTAACTACATTTTGTATCGAGCCATAATTGATAACGGCTCTGATCTTCTAACACATTGGAGCCAATCATGGACTCATGAATATGAATGAAAATTTGTTTCATTCCTGACAGACCATGACATATAGAGTTATGTTGCGTCCAAGAACAAGAAATGGAAACACTTTGGAAGCCAGAGGAAATATTATCAAAATCTGTATACTTGTATTCAAACATCACAAGAACATATGATACCACAATTGATAGGCTTCTGTGTGCAAGTAATAATAATTTATTGTTATTCAACATTCAGCATTTGCTATATTGTATTGCAACAGCTTTTTTACCTTTAGTTAATTTAGAGTTCAGAGTTGCATCCAGAAACAATGAATGCAAACAATGTGGAAACCGGCAGAGCAACGAAAATAATGCATTTCATCTTATAGGCATCTATCAAAAGAGGCATATCGGCAATCCTGTAATTTTTTTTTTCTAAGGGTGATATAAGTGACAAGTAACTCGATCAACAGCAAGATAACTGTCTGATTGTGTCCTTCACAGCTTGTCTCACTTCTCTGATCTTCCAACAGTAAAGTATTGGGTTTAACGATGAGTTTAAATAAACTAAAGTGGCTGCATAATGACCAGCAAGATTAACAGACGAAGAGAATCCAATATTAGTCCACAGAACCCCCACTATACCCTGGGGTAGATAACAAAAAAGTAATGTCAACTGCAACCACAGTGCACTGGACACTGCTTTTCTGTATCGCGCTATGTTCAGTGGACTTGTTTGGCTCGGTTGTCCTTGATGGACATGTTGCACTTGAGTTTGGTGTTGACGGAGGGCGAGGGAAATCTTTGTATAAGAGTATATCGAGGTTACTAGACAAAGTGATACTACTATATAACTATAAGATTCAATTATCAAGAAGCTCCAGAAATACATTGTTGCAGCGACAATGGATACAACCCAAACGGCAATGACAATCACATATGTTCGCTTCAAAGTTACAACTTGTCTGTACCTTAGGCCCAGCAACAGGGCGAGAAGTCTGTCCACGCTTATTGCAGTCAATGTAAACAAAGATGTCGAAGCAAAAGTACAGCCTGCTATATAACCTAAGGTTCTTGCGTAGCGACAAATATTCCAACTTTCGTTCATTACAGATATCAAATAGACAACAAGCAGAGGCTCTGAAATAAGACCAACACAGAGATCAGTTGTTGCTAGGCTGCGAAGCAAAAGCTTGGACGGTGGATGAAGTGAAGTCTCCTTGTGAAGAGCAACTAGGATCAGAGTATTCCCCAAAAATGCAGTAATGGACAAAACAATGTTTAATACAATAAGACTTGTGAGTTGAGAGTCCATTACATCAGTAAAAGATGCCGAACATAGCAGTTGATTATGTGTCGTCTGCTTTCCATCTCCGGTAAAATTTGCTATTTCCATTTTTCCTGAAAACTAACGGTGTTTATACCTTACTAACCGCAGACGTATCTCAAAATCAGTAATGAAAAGTTTTGTCTGACAACCAAAGCTTCATACACTGCTGATATCGCGATGCTGCTTCATTAGTCTCATTAAAAGAGAACGATATTTTTCGAAGCGAATGAACTTCAGTAATTATTTAGAAGAATATCAGTTCTACTAAGCTTATAAGCAGGTGGGATGTGAAAGCCTTGCTATGCACTTAGAGCTGAGTGAATGGGAGGGACCGGAGGACAATACTTGTCTCGAAAACGTGACTAGCATGCGTCATGAGGCCGAGACCAAAATATTTTCCCGTACGGTTCGTCCTATAGCATATAAAACAGTAACTTTACTACATCAATAACATTTTTATTGAGTTTAATTTGATTCGAAGCCTGAAAATGTATTGGTGAATACTCATTAATTGTTCAATTACGCTAAATGACGTATGGGGACAGAACGGCGTTTTCTGGAGTGGCTCACGTTATCAGTCCGGCCACAACACGTCAGCTCGCGGGATAGCCAATGAACAGACAGGAATGAAATAGGAAACGTCTGCACGCAGGCTGCTCGCGGGACTGCTTTCTAAAAAAAATTGCACCAAGGGGGTCGTACGGTCGTATTATAAAGACTGTCATTTTCGTTATTTTCTTAAATGTGGAAAAACTGATAAATTTTCGAATCTTATCTCATGTTAACTAATTCAGCTAATTTTAAGATATAATAAATTATTAAGTGCAATAGAAAACAACTGGTTGTTGCATTATTTTGTAGTCTGCTGTTTTTAATTTGTGTTGCACGAATGCCATTCGGAATGTTTTGGTTAAAAGCATAACGCGGCTACCGTGGATGCTCGGATGGCGAACAAAGAAATAAACAGTAATTAAACTTATTCTTATTCCAATTTGATTCCATTTTCGTGTGGGTTTACACCAAGTATCGTGCAATCCTACATTTTGTCATGAACTGAGGTAGTTACATTTTTGAACAGTGGTGTCTGCGAGAGAAATGGGTACTAGTAAGTTTCAGCACGCCAAACATAGCCAGAAATTTCGAACCAAATACTGCTGAAAACCGCAAGATTTCAACGGCTACAAAGCCTTATAATATCAGGGAAATACGAAGACACCTTCGAACTTCAAAAATCTCATGGGGATGAGACGATAGCTACATCTAGAAAGGCATGGAGAGAGTTCGCATGGAGTGACTTTAGCTTGTTGCCACCTCGGAGGTAAGCAATTGTATGGCCTGTCTTATCGTGTTAGTCCTTAAACTACTTTCTTAAAAACCGCAATGAATATTCGATATATCACCGTTTTAAAACTTCAAAGGAGATGACTTAAGTCGTATCTCCCAATATTTAGTGAGGGTACATGTCCTTTTTACGCCACGGTTTAGATATATCTTGTTTCTGTTAAGACTTAATACGAATCTCTGTAAGTTTGGAGCCGCCATTTTCTTTTTAACGGTCACGGACCGTCACGGTTAAATGCTCACGGGCCCATCTATGATGGCGGATTTTCACTCAAGTGGTTTGCTTTTCGTCTGTTTTTGAGAGATCCTACAGTTTTCCTTCTCGTTGCAGTTTCAAAGGTAAGCTCTTTTTATTTCACTGCTTCTTTTGGTGTGCTGCACAGTATCGATTTATATTATATGGCAAACTTGTCCATGATGAAATGGAGCATTCTGATTGGTTCCCTTGAGAGGTCCGAATTTTGCAATACGGACCGCTATGATGGACCACTCATGAGCTGAAACTTTTTCTATAAGTAGAAGCATTTTTCCTTATGTTTCGCAGACAATTTCGGCCGGTAAACTTTTAGCAAAGTGGCCTGAAAAATCCAAGTACATGCTTTACTTTGGCGCGCACGTTAGCCGAGAATGGTTGCATTAATTTATCAACAAAGTTTTAAAAAAGCCATTATAATAAAAACTTTATTGAATTAGCGTGAGGTCCGTATTGGAGAAATATTGGTCGAGTTCTTTTTTTGCAAGTTTATGGGCCTCGTCGAATGTTTTCATGAGTAGAACATCTGGCCGCGACATACCGAAACATAAGCTTACTATTTTTCATATATTGAATTGTCAAATTACAGTTTTTCTGTATTTCGTTGAGCTGTTCCTCAGTTTTCGTGTCCTTACAGTAGTAAGCTTGCCGTGCCTTTATATCGACTGATGGACAAAACCTGAACTACTATGTACTTTTGGAATGAGAAGGTTAACTACATTTTGTATCGAGCCATAATTGATAACGGCTCTGATCTTGTAACACATTGGAGCCAATGGACTCATGAATATGAATGCAAATTTGTTTCATTCCTGACAGACCATAGAGTTAGCTCCATGTTGCGTCCAAGAACAAGAAAATCGAAACACTTTGGGAAGCAGAGGAAATATTATCAAAATCTGTATACTTGTATTCAAACATCACAAGAACATATGATACCACAATTGATATGCTTCTGTGTGCAAGTAATAATAATTTATTGTTATTCAACATTCAGCATTTGCTATATTGTATTGCAACAGCTTTTTTACCTTCAGTTAATTTAGAGTTCAGAGTTGCATCCAGAAACAATGAATGCAAACAATATGGAAACCGGCAGAGTAACGAAAATAATGTATTTCATCCTTATGGGCATCTATCAAAAGAGGCATATCGGCAATCCTGTAATTTTTTTCTTTTTCTAAGGGTGATATAAGTGACAAGTAACTCGATCAACAGCAAGATAACTGTCTGATTGTGTCCTTCACTGCTTGTCTCACTTCTCTGATCTTCCAACAGTAAAGTATTGGGTTTAACGATAAGTTTAAATAAACTAAAGTGGCTGCATAATGACCAGCAAGATTAACAGATGAAGTTTGTCCATTATTAGACCACAGAACCCCCACTATACCCTGCGGTAGATAACAAACGATTAATGTCAACTGCAACCACAGTGCACTGGACACTGCTTTTCTGTATCGCGCTATGTTCAGTGGACTTGTTTGGCTCGGTTGTCCTTGTCCTGTCCACGCTTATTGCAGTCAGTGTCAACAAAGATTTCGGGCCAAAATTATAGCCCGATATGTAACATGAGGTTACTGCGAAGCGACAAATGTTCCAACTTTCGTTCATTACAGATATGAAATAGACAACAATCAGAGGCTCTGAAATAAGACCAACACAGAGATCAGTTGTTGCTAGGCTACGAAACAAGAGCCTGGACGGCGGATGAAAAGAAGACTCCTTGTGAAGAGCAACTAGGATCAGAGTATTCCCCAAAATTGCAGTAATGGACAGAAAAATGTTTAATACAGTAAGACCTGTCAGTTGAGAGTCTATTCCATCATTAAAAGCTGCGGAACATAGTAGTTGATCAAATGTTGTCTGCTTTCCATCTCCTGTAAAATTTGTTATTGCCATTTTTGTTGAAAACTGCCGGTGACGGTCGATACCTTAACCACAGCGTATCTCAATATCTTTAAGATCGCTAATCGCCGAAGCTACGACCGTACACTGTTATCGCGACGCTGGGTGATTTATGGAGAATAATAAACTCAATTATTTAAAAGAATATTCGTTGTAACCGTTTAGAAGCTAAGCAGGTGGGATGCGAAAGCCTTGCTATGCACTCAGAACTGACTGAGTGGGAGGGTCCGAAGAGTTCAATACTTTGCTCGAATTCATCGTGATTGCATGCGCCATATCATGATGCGACCCAAATATGCTCCTGTATGGTCCGACCTATTCAGTCAATATGTATCATATAAAAACCTTTAGTGTATCAATAACACCTTTATTGAGTTTAAGTTGGTTGGAACCCTGAACTGATGTCTTGATGAATATTCAATAAATGTTCATTTGCGCAGCGCTAAGAGAATATTTGCCATCCAACTGCAGATAATATTCAACGTGGTCATATAAAATTACCCTTGCTACATTTTATGGAGATATCAGAAATATATTTATTTGAGAAATAAGTTAATTCATTTTGTCACGAACGTGGAACATTTTATTTACCAAGCTTAAATTTTACCATCTTTCTTTTCATTATTACCTAATACATTTCTAGTTGCTTGTCGTTTAAGAGATGACTATTTCGTGTGAAATTATTAAGTGATAAAGAGAGATAATCTCTTTGACTATAGTTAATAGAGGGAAATGGTTATGAAGCCCGGCAAACTTCAAAGGAGCAAACAAAGAAGCCAAGATTTATGTTGGAAGATCCATGACCGTGCATATCTTTTTTTTTTTTGCGTTCATACACTATGCATTAATTACGTAACCGAAACGTTTCTATTGGTCAGTCACCCGTAACCACCTATTGTATTTTGTCAGGTTTTGTGCACGGTCAACCCCCAAACAAAAATATATAACAAAGAACTTTGCCGGGCTTCATAACCATTTCCCTCTATTAACTATGCTTTGACGGTGCAACAATCACTAGTCTAGTTTCAATGTGTTAACGAGTTCCGTATAAGGGATGCAGGGATCGGAGAAGACGTCAATAACTGAAGTAATCGAATATCACGTACCTGGTCTCCATTAAACACTGGAAACTTATTTATTTACCATTGTAAAACATGCAGAATAATTCTGATCGTTCACTGACCGGGAAAATACAGAAAATATATTTAAGAAATATAAAATTTCGAGCGTCTTTAGATAGCCTTAAATCCAAAACGAGAGAAAGTTTGCTTGATTTCGAAAGCTACATTAACCTGAGAATCAGGCCTTGCTCAGGTTAGAAAGCTATATGTGAAACCCGAGCTACATGCGAGGGTTTACATAAGTAATTCTCCCAAGCTTTTTAGAGGGTTTGCTTCAGGCTATGGAAACAATAATGGTTATGGTAATGCACTGATAATTAAACCTCGTTCTGCGATTAACATTTAGAAAATTGGCCAAAGTGATAAAACCAAATACATCTGCTGGAAGACCGGCAAAAAGAGCACATACAGTAAACACCCACGTATAAGAACCTAGTGATTAAGAACCTGTAGGCTAAACTGTTGGCATTTAAACCCCCATTATATAAGAACTTGTTGAGCCTGTTGAAATTGAAAGAGGTTCTTATTGGAAAATCCGAAAAAATAAAAAAAGTCATAATCATAATAATAACTTTTTTATATGGCAATCAGAATGTGAGAATCTCTTGTAAATTCAATTAAAAAAAAATGATATACCGTACTGTACATAAATAATTACCTCTCTTGATTATATATTTATATAGTTTCAGTGAGCAGTAGACTCGCTATCAATAACAGTAACAGTAATCAACCAGTTCACAAATATGATTTCTGTTCTAGCAGGACTAGGAAGGTGCCACACCCATATAGACTAGTTGTTGGACCAGCAGCAAGCACCTTTTCCTCTTAAGATAATAAGAACCTTTTTTAAGAACCTAAATAGCCTAAATTCTCAGTAGAAACCAAATATATAAGAACCTTTTAAGACTAACTTGGAAAAATATTGGTTCTTATACATGGGTGTTTATTGTATTACAAAAAAAAATCATCTTTCCTCAAAATGTTATATCAATATAACACCTTTATTGAGTTTAAGCTGGTTGGTCTTGGCATAGTTAATAAAAGGAATGGTTATGAAGCCCGAGAAAAGTTTTTGTTATATGTTTTTGTTCGCTTTTTTTGGCCTTGACCCTGCACAAACTTGACAAAATACAATAGGTGTTTACGTGTGTTCAAGCAACTAACCAATAGAAACGTTTCGATTACGTAATTCATGCATAGTGAATGAGCGCAAAACAAAAGATTGTGCAGGGTCGTGGACCTTCCAACATAAATCTTGGCCTCTTTGTTTGCTCCTTTGAAGTTTGCCGGGCTTCATAACCATTTCCCTCTATTAACTATGGTCTTGGTGAATATTCAATAAATGTTCATTTGCGTGGCGCTAAGTGAATAGATGACGTATGCGAGTAGAACGGTTTTCTCCGGAGCGGCTCACGTAATTCAGTCCGGCCCAACACGACACGTCAGCTCGCGGGACTGTTTTCTAAAAGCGTCAGGGAGTTCGTACGGTTGTATGATAAAGACTGTCATTTCCGTTATTTTCTTAAATATGGAAAAACCTAAATTTCCGAATCGTTTTAGTCTTGTTAACTAATTCAGTTAATTACAAAATATAATAAATTATTAAGTACAAACAACTGGTTGTTGCATTTTTAGTGAGTATGCTATTTGTTAATTTGTTTTGCACGAATGAATGTTTTGGTTAAAAGCATAACACGGGTACCGTGGATGCTCGGATGGCGATAACAAAGAAATAAACAGTAATTAACATTTTTGTGTGGGTTTACACCAAGTATCGTGTAATCCCACATTTAGTCATGAGCTGAGGTATTTACGTACGTATTTGTGGGTTTGCCAGACCAGCGCCCGCCACAATGGCCACATTTTTCAACATTGGTGTATGCGAGAGGAATGGGTACTAGTAAGTTGCATCAGCACATCAAGGGTCAAGAAAATGGCGGATTTTCACTCAAGTGGTTTGATTTTCGTCTGTTCTTGAGAGATTTTACAGTTTTCATTCTCGTTGCAGTTTCAAAGGTAAGCTCTTTTTATTGTATAGCTTCTTTTGGTGTGATGTACCGAGTATCGATTTGTTTTTTTACGAGTAGAATAATAATCAGAGGATAATAATCAATTTTTATAATACAGAAAAAAATAGTAAGAATTATTACATTCTCAAAATATAGAGAGGAAACTAGACAGATTTTTACTTCTCTAAAAATAATGAATATATATGACAAATACTTTATAGCTCTTTTTATGTATTCATACTTTAATGATGAATTACCTTCGAACTTGAATGTTTATTTTTCAAAAAATGAGAATATACAGGGGAATATACATAAAGTACAGGGGAGCACAAATATGGAATAGTGTGTGAAAGGTCATAAGTTGGACTGCTGTTGGGGAAACTCAAGCAGTTTTTTCCGAGTAGCTTGTAACACTGACTGAACAATATCTTTTTCATATTTCTACCAAACTTAAAATACACCATCACTTCTTTCCACATCCAGAAAATATTTATAACTTCTCACAGCTGATATTGATTTTCGTATCATAATTAAGTGTAAACTAGTTCCAGAAATCTAGTAAGTAGTTCTCCGATTAACATTTGATAGCTGGACCATATTAAAATATTTGTTTAATATGAGGTCGGCTCTTTATTTGAATTTTTTCGGTATTATCTGTAAGGTTCTTTGACAGAAAAGTAATGATAACAACAACAACAACAACAACAACAACAACTTTATCCCGATATTTATACATGGTATTACAATTAAAAAAAAGAAAAATAAGATAACATACAAATACAAATAAAGTTAAAGTAATCGAGAAAATTATATAAATATATACTTAGAATGTACGATAAATGCTGACAATTTTAAACTTAAAAGATATCAGAATAAACTAATTAAATTACACGTTCTTTTCTTTTGTTTGTAATTTCAAAAATATAAGCTGCAGTAGTCCTGCAAATATAAGGGTCAACATTATTGAAAAAAAATTGGATTTATTGTTAAATTGAGAAAAGAAGTGATATCTATTCTGTATTTCGTTGTGAATTTTTTCTAATGTCAGAGTAGAAGGTACATGAAAAAAGAAAATGTTCTTCATTTTCGATTTTAGCTAATTTATATAGATCACAGATTCTGAGGTATTCTGGTAATTTTAGTAATTTTAATTAATACACTACATATTTTAATTTTGTTGCATCAGATTGTTTACCATGCTAGTTGCAAGAATTTTAAATACACGAATATCCCTGTCAAAGGAAATATGCAGAAAAACGACATTCCGACATATTCTCAGTTTGGTTATATTTCCTTGTTAGTTAGGTGTCAGCTCTGACAATTTAACTCCTCTATTCTATGAACAACAAAGTTGTCTGATTGTGTCCTTCACAGCTTGTCGCACTTCCTTTATCTTCCAGCAGTAAAGAATCGGGTTTAATGACGAGTTTAAATAAACTAAAGTGACTGCACAATTATTAGCGAGAAAAAAAGAAGTAGCCAGTTTATTTTGAGTTAACAAAGCTTCCGTTACACCAAATGGTGTAAAGCAAGCCACTAATGTCAACTGCAACCACAGTGCACTGTACACTGCCTTCTTGTATCGTGTTATGTTCAGTGGAACTGTTTGACTCGGTTGTTCTTGATTAAGATGGTCTTGTGCATTAGTTTGATGATTACGGAGTCTCAGGAAAATCTTTGTGTAACAGAAAGTTGAGGTTACTAAACACAGTGATATACCAATATGACCATACCATGAGGTTACGAGGGGAATCCACACGGACATTGCGATAGCGAAAGCCGTAACAACCCAGAAGATGATAAGAATCACATATGTTCTCTTCAAAGTTACAACTTGTTTGTATCTTAGATATAACTGCAGCGCGAGAAGTCTGTCCACGCTTATTGCAGTCAGTGTCAATAAAGACACCGAACACACTAAGTAACTTGTAATATGATTTGAGATGTCTGCGTAGAGACAAATATTCCAGCGCTGGTTAACGACAGATATAAATTGGATAACTTTAAGAGGCTCTGCAATAAGACCAACACACAGATCAGTTGTAGCCAGACAACCAAGGAAGAGCTTCGACGGAGGATGAAGGGAAGATTTCTTGTGAAGAGCAATCAATATCAGAGTATTCCCCATAATTGCAGTAATGGACAGAATAATGTTTATCACTGCAAGGCAGGTTAATTGGTAGTGTATTCCACCGGTTAAATCTGCCGTACAATACGTTTCATATAAAGGATTCTCTGCTCCATCAGTCAGATTTGTTTTCGTCATTTTTCTACAAAATGGGTATTTTGCAGTTTTAACGAAGATAAATCAGAACTCTAAGTTTCATCATTCTGATCACTAAAGCTTCGTGTACTGAACTTATATCGTTCCTTCAATACGCTTTAATTTACGTGATGTCTTTTATATCATCAAACATATCAAATTAATTAATTAATTACCCAGATGCAATATTTCCATTTAAAAAGCTTTTAGAGGTACCATAAGGTAGAATACCTGCAGATTATGTGATAAGAAAAGCAATCTCGAAATTAAGAGACTGAAATCATTCTGCTTGACTAATATCGCTAAAATGAGGAAGTCACATTTTCCTGATGAAGGACAATAACACTAATGACGCAGATAAAACACTTTTTTGTGATGAAAACAGGAAAAAAGTTGATTAAAGACAAAACAGAACTGATAAGAACTAATCATGCGGTATACCTCGAAGAGGAACTTGATCAAAGATCGATTCTAAGATTTAACGTCTCTCAAATGTTCGCGGAGGGGATCTCCTAGCATCCATGATATCTCTCCAATGTAAGCATTTTTCACAGAGTGCGGGTTATACAGTAGATTACATTAATAGAATCAAAATGATTAATGATTTTGATTAAGCGTTTTGGATCTTGTAAATAAAGGGACAAGTGTTCCAAGTTACATCGCGCGCGAGCATATGAAATAACCTGGCTGTTCGTCTGTTCGTCGTCCTCAAGCGGAGAGTGTTCACTCCACTTGAGAAATATGGCCAGCCAGCGCAATCGACTCACACACCCAAAGCTTCCACGTTTTCACTATGACTCTTATCGTGTCGCCCAATTTTCCCCATTCTTAAATAAGATGCGATGATTGTTGCAGTGCGTAATAGCATACTTTCCAAAGAGTTATTTGGCAAATGGCCCAAGATGATAAGACCAAGCATTGACATTGACTATTAGGCAAACGAGCGAAGATAGTAAAAATATTTCATCTTTCTTAAAAATATAACAGTCGTCATCTAAAAGGCAAAAGAGCGAGTATTGAAACTTTCATGTTTTCCAAAAACATTTTCTTCCTTACATTCTGTGTACATATCCTAATTATATACTATTATCCTAAGAAACTCAAACAATAAGACAATTTAGACAGCACCTTAGGGAATCAATATTCATGTTTTATTTTTACTTGTCCAGCATTTTTAACGTAATAACTAATATAATATTCATTATCATGTCCTGAAGAGAACCCTGAGAGGTTGAAAGTTCTAGACAAGCCAGCGAACTTTTTCATGCTCCGAACTGTTGTAATATATAAATCTAGAAGAAAATCCTTACATTTTGTAATTTTTCATACTTGGCATACATATGTAAATTCCTAAAATATCTATTTGCTTTGTATTTAGAATATTAGTAATATTTAATACGTGGCATTCAACTTTACTGATATCTAATTATAAATCCTGAGTTTGAAAGTTTTTCTCCGACTTATATTTTGAAAATTTCAAGATTCAAACTGAAGCAAATAAACTGAAAAACATATCGAACAAGTATTTTCGTAAAAGTTTCCATCAGTAAAATACCCAGGCATAAATTGTTAGCTTAATGTACGTAAATTGACGTAAATCGTTAAACATGCCCTTTTGCTAAGGGTATACATAACTTAAAGTCGGTTTAAGCATATGTCTATATTCTTTACGGCGAGTGTTGTTTGTGCCGTCAACATTTCTAAGGCTTACGTAAATAGACTATCTCTACAGAGAGCCTGATGGTTTAACTCAAATGTATAGTTATGGAAAAATATGGAAAAGAGGTGCCTGTATTGGACTGTTGGAGGACGTCGGAAGTTGTTATGGATGAAACATCAATTTACTTCGCCTCTCACATCCAAACTCTGCTCAGTTTTAACTGCTGTCAATCATCAAAGCGGACCTCTCAGGAAAGAGAAGTTTACTTGTCACATCCGTGGGTAGTGATTGGACTAAATCCAATTTGTTTGTTGGTTGGCGTCGTAATTAATTATTGATGACAGTGAAAATTCGCAACATTATTTGGGTTTTGAGCTTCAGAGGTTAAGTGTTATCGAAAGGCGCAGTAAAAAGGGAATTTTTTTTAGGAAACAATAACGCTTTGATAGATAATCTTCGCTTTTGTGTTACTCTCGGCGAACTTCTACGGTGTTTCAAACGACGTTAGAGAAGGGCCAAAGAGCTTTAAGCATTTGTACTAATTCAGTACACGAATCTCCACTGATACCGAGTAAATATTTAAGCGACAGGCCTTAGCAAAATGGCGATGACAAACTATACAGCTGAAGGGGCAGATCAACAGTCTTGCAAGGCAAAGTTAACCGATGGACTACAGTACCAACTGACTTGTCTTTCGGTGTTAAACATTCTTTTCTCGATTACTGCAATTCTGGGGAATACTCTGATCTTATTTGCCCTTCACAAGGAGTCTTCACTTCATCCGCCGTCCAAACTCTTGCTTCGTTGTCTGGCAATAACAGATCTCTGCGTTGGTCTTATTGCAGAACCTCTTGATGTTACCCATTGGATGTCTGCCGTAAACCAACACTGGAATATTTGTCACTGCGCAAAAATCTTACGTTTTATCACAAGTTACTTACTGTGTTCGGTGTCTTTGTTGACACTGACTGCAATAAGCGTGGACAGACTTCTCGCGCTAAAGTTACATCTAAGATACAAACAAGTTGTTACTTTGAAGAGAACATATATGTTTCTTATAATCTTCTGGGTTGTTTCCACTGTCGCTGCAACTATGTCCTTGTGGAATTACCTCGTAACCTCGTGGTATGGCTATATTGGTATATCGCTGTGTTTAGTAACCTCAACTTTCTGTTACACAAAGATCTTCCTGAGTCTCCGTAATCATCAAACTCAGGAACAAGACCGTGTTAATCAAGAACAACCGAGTCAAACAGTTCCACTGAACATAGCACGATACAAGAAGGCAGTGTACAGTGCACTGTGGTTGCAGTTGACATTAGTTGCTTGCTATCTACCATATGGTGTAACAGAAGCTTTGTGGACTCAAAGTCAACTATCTTCTTCTGTTTTTCTTGCAGCCCAATGTACAGCCACTTTAGTTTACTTTAACTCATCGTTAAACCCGATTCTTTATTGCTGGAAGATCAGAGAAGTGAGACAAGCTGTGAAGGACACAATAAGAAAGTGTTGCTGTTCGTCGGGTTAACTGGGTTAGTTTTTGTTGCATTACAATACCAACCGGCTTCAAGGAAAACTGAAGAATAAAACCCTGGTAGATGTTTTACCAGTTGTGAATATTGCTTTCAAAAGACCTGCAGTTTATATTAGAAGTACCGAGAACTGTTATTATTTATTTTGCCATCCAACTGCAGAGAATATTCAACGTGGTCATATAAAATTACCCTTGCTACATTTTATGGAGATATTAGAAATAGATTTCTTTGAGAAATAAGTTAATTCAGTTTGTCACGAACGTAGAACATTTCATTTACCAAGCTTAAATTTTACCATCTTTCGTTTCATTATTACCTAACACATTTCTAGTTGCTTGTCGTTTAAGAGATGACTATTTCGTGTGAAATTATCAAGTGATAACTATACCCAGAAATTTGGGTCAAAATGGCGGCCGCGCAAGCGCAATAAGGCCACAATGGCGGCAAAATCGTATAAGAAAATGTATGAAGATATGAATTGTTTTTAAAATATAATAATTATGAGCTTGCAGCTCATCAGTTCACGATTCGAAATGAGTTAGGCACTGTGGAATCTACTCATCTCACTAAAAATGGACACACAAATACAGGTTTACTTACTTCCAGAGGTGATCACTTTCATCCGGTTTGCCAGATATCCATATCTCCATACATTCTCTTAAAATCTTGCCGAAGTCATGCCAAATAATCGTCGATTATAAGATGAACCCTTTAATGAAGGCAAGGTTCACGAATCGATATGCTTTCAGTGAAGTTCGATGTGTCCAAATCCGCCGTAAAAGGAAGGATTTTTGCCCTGCAAGATCTTTCCAAATGCACAGATAATTCCTTCATTTTCCCGTCTGTAGTCCAGCGAACGAACGCCATATTTGAGTGACTCATTTTGGAAGGAAAACTCAAAAAAAATTTCTTCGCATCTCGTCGCCATTTTGTTTGTTATTTATTGTCGTGATGTTTCACGGGATATAAACTAGTATCCAGGCCCCCTAATTACTAGGCCAGGCTTGGTTTCATGCAAGTAAAAAAGCGTTTGTTGATGGCCGCCATTTTGAAAATGAGATGCCGCTGACAATTAATCACGGGCGCAAAATGTCCGCGATTTCTGGCGGGCGCGGGCGGCGGGGCGGCGGGCGGCGGCGGGGCGGCGGCGGCGGGCGGGGGCGGGCGGGGGCGGGGGCGGGGGCGGGGCGGCGGTGAAGAGAGATAATCTCTTTGACCATAGTTAATAGAGGGAAATGGTTATGAAGCCCGGCAAACTTCAAAGAAGCAAACAAACAAGCCAAGATTTATGTTGGAAGGTCCATGACCGTGCACATCTTTTGTTTTGCGCTCATACACTATGCATTGATTACGTAATCGAAACGTTTCTATTAGTTAGTTGCTAGAACACCCGTAACCACCTATTGTATTTTGTCAGGTTTTGTGCACGGTCAACCCCCAAACAAAAAGATATAACAAAGAACTTTGCCGGGCTTCATAACCATTTCCCTCTATTAACTATGCTTTGACGGTGCAACAAGCACTAGTCTAGTTTCAATGTTTTTTCCATTTTAACGAGTTCCATATAAGGGATGCGGGGATCGGTTGGATCCCTTCAGGCTTTTTTAATTCTTTTAGCTGCTATTGAACCAATGAAGACGTCAATAACCGAAGTAATCGAATATCACGTACCTGGTCTCCATTAAACACTGGAAACATATTTATTTACCATTGTAATACATGCATAATAATTCTGATCGTTCACCGACCGGGAAAATACAGAAAATATATTTAAGAAATAGAAAATTTTGAGCGTCTTTTAGTTAGATAGCCTAATCCAAAACGAGAGAAAGTTTGCTTGATTTCGAAAGCTACATTAACCTGAGAATCAGGCCTTGCTCAGGTTAGAAAGCTATATGTCCCGGCGTAACTAATCGAACCAAATCGAACGTTCGATTAATCGAACTCAATCGAACTTAATCGAACCTAATCGCGTGATTAGGTTCGATTAAGTTCGGTAATCGAACAGAATCGAACTCTCACAAAAAATTTGGAGTAATCGAACGGAATCGAACCTTTGATTAGGTTCGATTAGGTTCGATTAAGTTCGATTAGGTTCGATTGAGTTCGATTAGGTTCGATTTAGTTCGATTAGGTTCGATGGCACGGTGATTGCAAAAATGGTCGACGTTGGATTGCATTCGATTGAAAATGGAAGTGCGATGTTTTTCGAGTACGTTAAGACCAGTTAAGGCCCGTTCCAGCTCATTTGTATGGTAAATGTGAGATTATTTTATATTTAATAGAGTAGGCTGATACATTGTAAAGTAATAAATCATAAAATGGAACTACAACTATTGTATGGAACTACAGTGAAGCCGGTGAGATTCGTTTTCTCTGTGTCCATTGAACTTAATTCGAAGTTGTCGATTGTGTTCGTTTGATTTCGATTCGGTTCGATTTGGTTCGATTTGGTTCGGAAATCGAACGTAATCGAACTCTCACACAAATGTTTTGGTTCGATTTGGTTCGATTACCGAACTAATCGAACTAAATCATTCGATTAAGTTCGATTAGGTTCGATTAAGTTCGATTACCGAACGGTTCGATTAGTTACGCCGGGTATATGTGTAACCCGAGCTGCATGCGAGGGTTTGCCCAAGCTTTTTAGAGGGGTTGCTTCAGGCTATGGAAACAATAATGGTTATGGTAATGCACTGATAATTGGGTCAAATTACTTCCACATTATTTAATTCCCTTGTAATAAATATTTCATGTTTGCAACTTTTCTGACATAAGGAGTTCCTGGAATTGAACTTTTTCTCCAATTAACGTTTGGAAAATTTCCCAAGGTAATAAAATCGTAGGCAACAGCAAAAAACGGAGTGAAGACTGCAAAAATGTCGTCATTCGCCCCCAAATTATCTTTGTTACACTTCTTGCAAATTCCCACAATATTTATCTCCTTTGCATTTAGAATATTAGTAATATTTCACACTTGATCATGACATGCAGCTTTCGTGACATCTAGTGATAAAATCCTGATTTTTCAAAAAAAAGTTGTTCTCCGCGATAAATATTTAGAAAATTGCTAAAGGTGATATTTCTTCTTTGTATTTAGAATATTATTGGCATGCAGCTTTACTGACATCTTATTAAAAAAAACTTCAAATTTTAAAAGTTGTTCTCCGATTAACATTTAGAAAATTGCCCAAGGTGATAAAACTAGACATCTGCAAAAATACAAAAAAATGTCATCATTCCCCAAAATATTTTCCTCCTTATAGTTAGTGAGTAATAGTTCTTGAAATCCGAGTAATGTCAGTAATTACACGTTCTACGATGGACAGTGAAAAGAAAAATTATAAGACTATATATAGACATTATCTATTATCATTTAAAATAATGTACTATTATAGCGCTTAATGCACTTAGCTTGTGGCATTAAATATATATACTTATCTTTTTAATAATCTACAGGAATATATATAATTTTTTTCTAAGAATATATGTGTAACTTAAATTCAGTTTCAAACATATGTCTTTTTACTATTTGCGAGTGTTGTTTGCGCTGTCAAAATTTCGAAGGCTGAGGTAAATAGACTCATTTCTCAAAAGCACGTACAAGAAAATGCAATGTTTCTATCCCAAGAGACCGGATGGCTCAACGCAAATTAAATGTCAGCGTACGTACGGAAAAAGATTCCTGTATTGGACTGTTACAGGACGTCACTATGGATGAAAAAATCAATTTACTGCGCCTTTCAATAACTTGCAAGCTCTGTTCAGTTTTTCGCTGCTTTCAATCATCTTGGCGGACGTCTCTATCAGGAAACATAAGATTACTTCAACGGGTTCAAAGGTCACTTCAAAGGTGGGTTGTGATTGGTAATTTCAGTCGATCCATTTTGGTTGTTGGTTGGCGTCGTAATTAATGATTGACGGCAGGGAAAATTCGCAATCGTTAGTTGGCCCAACTAACAATTGAACTTCACAGTTCTCGTGTTATTGAAAGGCGCAGTAAAAAGGGAAAATATTTTAGGGAACGATAACACTTTGATAGATAATTTTCGCTTTTGTGTTACTCTTAGCGACCTTTTACAGTGTTACCATCTGCTCAAACGACGTTAGAGAAGAGCCAAAGAGCTTTAAGCAACTGTACTAACTAGTCAGTACACGAAGCTCCAGGCATACTGCATGACGGAGTACTGAATACTTCAGCGACAGGCCTTAGTGAAATGGCGGCGACAAACTATACAGCTGGAGGAGCAGATGAACAATTATCTTGCTCGGCAGAGTTAACCAGTGGAATACACTACCAATTGACATTTATTTCGGTGTTAAACATTTTTCTGTCCATTACTGCAATTCTGGGGAATATACTCTGATCTTATTTGCCCTTCATAAGGAGTCTTCACTTCATCCTCCGTCCTTGCTCTTGCTTCGTTGTCTGGCTACAACTGATCTCTGTGTTGGTCTTATTGCAGAGCCTCTTGATGTTACCCATTGGATGTCTGCGGTGAACCAACGTTGGAATATGTGTCACTACGTAAGAATCTTACGTTTTATCACAGGTTACCTACTGTGTTCCGTGTCTTTGTTGACATTGACGGCAATAAGCGTCGACAGACTTCTTGCGCTAAAGTTACATCTAAGATACAAACAAGTTGTAACTTTGAAGAAAACGTTTGGGATTCTCATCATCTTCTGAGTTGTTTCCACTGCCGCTGCAATCATGTCCTTGTGGAATTACCTCGCAACATCGTGGTATGGCTATATTGGTATATCGCTGTGTTTAGTAACCTCAACGTTCTGCTACACAAAGATTTTCCTGGGTCTTCGGAATCATCAAACTCAGGCCCAAGACCATGTTCATGTTCATCAAGAACAACCGAGCCAAACAATTCCACTGAACATAACACGATACAAGTAGGCAGTGTCCAGTGCACTGTGGTTGCAGTTGACATTAGTTGCTTGCTATCTACCATACGGTATAACGGACGTTTTGTCGACTCAAGGTCAACTATCTTCTTCTGTTTTTCTCGCTAGCCAATGTACAGTCACATTAGTTTACTTTAACTCATCATTAAACCCGACTCTTTACTGCTGGAAGATAAGAGAAGTGAGACAAGCGGTGAAGGACACAATAAGAAAGTTTTGCTGTTCGTCGGGTTAGTTTTTGTCGAGTTATATTATGCATTACCAACTACAAGGAAAGATGAAAGAAAAACCTGGTAGTTGTTTCACCAGTTATGAACTGATACTGACGGCGTTCCTTTCAAAATACCTGCAGTTTATTAGAAGTACCGATAACTGATATTATTTATTTTGCCATCCAACTGAAGAGAATATTCAACACGGTTATATCCACTTGCCATATTTTATGGAAATATCAGAGATCGATTTCTAGTTAAAAGATAACTTGTAAAGGATGCAAACAAAGAGTACTTTCTATTAGTAGCAATGTGTCTCTAATTAAAAACAACGCCTTGAGTACTGGTTTGAACAATTCATTGCCTTATTTTAAAGAAGCATGAGTTCTGTGTAAAAGGATCTCTTCAGGCTTTTCACTCTTTTAACTGCCATCACGTACCTCGGCCGCCATTAAACACTGGAAACATATTTATTTACCTTTTTAATACATCAGTTCCAGAATAATTCTGACCGTTCACCGACCGGGAAAATATATTTAAGAAATAGAAAATGGCGCGCGTGTTTACGCATCCTCGGAGACCCAGGGGTTAGAAGTCTTGATGACGAAAAGAACCCCTGGGGAGGATGTCTTACCACACGAGTTCTGAGAGGTAATTTGCATACTGGCTCCTGATTGGGCGCGGAAAAAATCCTTTGTATTTTTCCGCTCAATCAGCGACCGAGAAACTTCGAATACTTTTCGTGCCTCTAACACGGAGAGCAGTTTGCTCGCCATATTTGTTTTGCCCGTTCGCTAGACTTTGCTCTCAACGAAAAGCTTCGGTAAAAATTTCCTGAAACCCTACGAAATCACGCCGGACTTCGCAATGGATTAGTGTAACAGTTCGAGCGATTTGAGGTATCGAGTGGTTAAGTTACGTTTTGTGCTGTGGCCATAATGCGACTCGCGATACCGAATTTTCACAACTGCGTGTGTACCACCATGTTTTCAGCTTGCTCTGGTTTAACGTGGACCCTGCTTCATTGCAGCTTTATATTCTTGTTCTACCTTGCGGTATGTACAAATATGGTAGGGTTCTTATTTTTACTGAAGCTTACCGTTCTAGAGCGAAGTTTGTCGCACGGGCTAGACAAATATGTCGAGCTGCCATCGTTTTCGGTCAATTTGTGCATGTTGATTTCAATGTTCCCACGCGAACTTTCGAACTTTATTTGCCATTTGCCGTTCGGCTGCTATAAATTATTTTCGCGATGAAACCGCCTCTGTAAACGGCAGTCGACATGAGTGAAAATCACTCCCAAAAAGACTGTACAGGATTGCTGTCGGGTTTGTTCGTTGGAATATGTTGACAAGTATAAGAAGAGGAAAAGGACTATTACTAGCCAATTTAGTAAAGTGTTCGAAAGTGTTGTGAATCAAAAAGTATTAAGTGAAGATGGTTTGCCTGGAGCAGTGTGCGACACCTGTAAATATAGAATCGAAAGAGCTTGGAGGATGTCCAATCAGGATCAAAGTGATCTTCAACAGTTAAGGAGTAATGCAGCAGATACAGCTCAAACCCTTCGCTTTAAACGTGGACATCCAGTCTCTCCAGCATTTACATGTACCAGCAAAGGAGACGAAAATGTTACAGTAGTGCGTAAAAAGAAAGGTCAGAGACTTGTATTTGATCCATCTCCATTGGAACCATGTCAGATACAACCACCATTGTCAGCAGATCACTACCCTCAGGTGCTATGCCTACCACTCTCATCCAACAGTGATGATTGTGTTCCACAACTTCAATGACTCTCAAGTCCACGTACCAACTGTGGTTTTCCCAACCCTTCCTCCTAATCCCAAAACAAACACTGCAAAATATGTTATCCTGGGAAGAGCGTTTTTTGGTTGAATAGCTGCAAAGTTATGGCTCTTTCAAATTTAAGACATTTGTATGGGAAATATCAAAACCAACCTCAAGCCTCATTTTCATGCTTGTGCAAAAATTGAAATGCCTATAATGTCTCCTCAAAATAGGAATATGGCCTCATACACATATTGACTCATTTTGACATGATCTTTCTTGTTATTGAATTCTTTCTTCAGTTATAGGCATTTCAATTTTTGCACAAACATGAAAATGAGGCTAGTGAGACTAGGTTTTGATTTCCCATACAAATGTCTTAAATTTGAAAGAGCCATAACTTTGCAGCCGATAAACCAAAAACGTTCAAACTTCCCACGATAACATATTTTGCAGTGCTTGGTAATGTAATAGCATCAATTGCTGGGCGGCCATTTATGAATATGGTGTATATCAGTACATAACTGTTATTACATAATAATGGTATTAGTCTAAATGAATGCCTAATCATTGTGGAACAAAATGAACATCTTCATAACATAACAGGTTACCATGGCAGCAGTACCAGTAACAAAAAATAAAATACAAAACAATTAACACATAACCTGTGAGAAACACCCTTAAATTTAGCTTTGGGTACTTATAAAATGAGCTTGACCCCCATTTTTATTACTGAATAATGATCAGCATGTTCAGATAAAACTTTTTACAGAGTTTAAAAAAAATATATGGGGCTTAATTTTTCTGAGATGTACCCAATAATTTTTTTAACTGTAGAAAAAGCTTTAATCTGAACATGCTGATCAGTTTTACTGCCCTTTTGATGGATCGATACTACCATCCTGTATCAGTTAACATTAAAATAAAGGTATCAAACGATTGCCAATCATCGGTGAACAAGTTGTGATCATCTACTTGACATAATAGGTTACCATAGCAACAGTATATACTGTCGAAAAAAAAACAATTTTAGCTTTAAGTGCTTATATGTATACATAATGTATGTAAAAACAAGCTCAGTCACCCCCATTTTATTGAATAAAGATCAGCTTAAGATACAAATTTGTTTTGCAAAGTAAAAAAGTTCCTCAAAGGGGATTCAGAGCCACCTTAAATTTTAGCCACCTTAAATTTTCACCTTAAATTTTTCAAAATTTAAGGTGGCTCTGAATCCCCTTTGAGGAACTTTTTAAACTTTGCAAAACAAATTTGTGTCTTAAGATGCTGATCTCTATTCAATAAAATGGGGGTCACCGAGCTTGTTTTAGAAAAATAATGCAGGGGGGGGGGGGGGGGGGTTGGAAAACCAGAGGGGGGGGGGGGCATAAAGTAAAATCAAAGCAAGGAGAGGGGGGGGGGCTCAAGGTAAAATAAGTTTTCCTACATGAAGCCCATTTTCCAACCCCCCCCCCCCCTCCTGATAATTATTGCACAGTCCCTTAAAGCTAACTGTTGCTGTAACCTGTTGTGTCAAGATGGGCATCCATTTGATACCATAATTTTAACATCAACTGATCTAAGATGGTAGTATTGATCCATCAGAGTGCAAGGGCTCTAAACTGTTATGAGCCACCTGCTAAACATGGTGATAGTATCAATCCATGAAACCACAAGGGTTTTAAACAAGCCACCTTGAAAAACTGAAGCCGGGAAGCAAGCCTCAGACTTATTCATGGAGATCTGCAAAGACATTGCATAAACAACTGTATATTTTGTGAGCATGATCCACATTCCACACAGGAAGCATTTCTAGAATGTCATCCACAGAAAATAGTGAGTCACACTTTAAAATAGTATCATCTATGAGTTGGTTGGTAAAGCAAGTAACATTGTCAACATTGGAATAAAAAAAATGTGGGTTGGATTCCAGTACTTCTTGTCTCATATTTCCCTGGCATCCTTTGAGGAGATCCTTCAGCTGATTTCTTTGATCCACAGAAACAGGCCTTGTCTTCTGACTTGTTGTAACTTCAGTCCTCTGCGATATCAATGAATCTGTGGCTCCACAAATTATCACACTTCTTTGCACAGACATCACAGCATAGAGGCTTAACCCTAGAGAAACTATCACCACTAGTACTATCGTCAAAGAGTGCAAAAATTTTGTTTCTTCGACAGCTGGTTGATTTCAAGTATTCCAACATCTCTGGTTTGCATAGACGTAATTGTTGCCCATGGAACACTGCACAAATTGACCGCAAACGATGGCAGCTCGACATATTTGTCTAGCCCGTGCGACAAACTTCGCTCTAGAACGGTAAGCTTCAGTAAAAATAAGAACCCTACCATATTTGTACATACCGCAAGGTAGAACAAGAATATAAAGCTGCAATGAAGCAGGGTCCACGTTAAACCAGAGCAAGCTGAAAACATGGTGGTACACACGCAGTTGTGAAAATTCGATATCGCGAGTCGCATTATGGCCACAGCACAAAACGTAACTTAACCACTCGATACCTCAAATCGCTCGAACTGTTACACAAATCCATTGCGAAGTCCGGCGTGATTTCGTAGGGTTTCAGGAAATTTTTACCGAAGCTTTTCGTTGAGAGCAAAGTCTAGCGAACGGGCAAAACAAATATGGCGAGCAAACTGCTCTCCGTGTTAGAGGCACGAAAAGTATTCGAAGTTTCTCGGTCGCTGATTGAGCGGAAAAATACAAAGGATTTTTTCCGCGCCCAATCAGGAGCCAGTATGCAAATTACCTCTCAGAACTCGTGTGGTAAGACATCCTCCCCAGGGGTTCTTTTCGTCATCAAGACTTCTAACCCCTGGGTCTCCGAGGATGGTGTTTACGTAGCATGGCCCAAACACGAGAGAAAGTTTGGGCGATTTCGAAAGCTACATTAACCTGAATATCAGGCCTTACTCAGGTTAGAAAGATATATTTGAAACCCATGGCCAGCCGCAGGCGAGGGTTTGCATAAGTAGTTTACTCATAAGTACTTCTCCCAAGCTTTCTCGATGGTTTGCTTCAGGCTATGTAAACAATAATGCTCAGTAATAGTTATGGTAATGCATTGATAATTGAAACTTGTTCTCTGATTAACATTTAGAAAATATTGCCAAAGACATCTGTTAAAAGATAAAAAGATAAAAAAGAGCAAGGATTGCAAAAAAAAAAAAATCATCATTCCTCAAAACAGTTACCTCTTTTATACGAGTGCAGAGAATTAAAATGAGACTGTTACAGTGAAGTGCTACTGTTAATCCTTATTATGGCTACTGCGCTTGCGCAAGTGGCCATTATTGTCGTCGTCGAAGCATTCTTTGTAACACTCCTTCGTAAGACTTTTTTGTAACAATTCTTTGAATAACTGAACATGATATGGCATTGTTCGATTGTTTCGCTTCATTGACAGTGGTGTCAAGTGAAATGCTTAAAAAGAAGATTGGCATATTTAGTGAGCTATATGGAGAGAAATTGCGTTGCAAAATAAATATGAAAGACACGTTTGTTTTTAAATGTTTTTTTATTTACGTAGGTATATTTCTTTGACAACTGCACGAACAGGGTCGCGTTTGGTTGAACCACATTGTTGAAGCTTTTTTGGGAAACCGCTGGTCTTTTATAGTCCTTCGCACAATTCATTTGTTTGAGTTGTACTATCGTTATTGAAGTTTCCTGAAATAAAGATAATAAATATTATAAGTTGCTGAAAAGGGAATAGGTTAAATTAAGATATTTACTAAGAAGGACGGATAATTTTTTTTTTCTAGTTAGTAATGTTTATGTGGGAGCTGTATTTGCTTGGCTAGGCTTCAAGGAGACTTACGTTTAAGCCTCACGCGCGAGGGGTGAAGCCGCAGAGTTTTTGAAAATCATTCCGGCACAGCTTCAATTGTTTAAAGGGTGATGAAACAGTATAAAACGAGCAATTGATAACTGAAGAGATAAATGAAATTTCTACAGGTAAAACTTGATATTCGTTAAGCCTTGGGTTGCGATAGACTCATTTAGTCACACGCGCGAGGGGTGAAGTCAGAGAAGAAAGTATTGCTGAGGGACCAAATAATTTTGTTATGCTAGCGTGAATTTACAACTCTTTGAAAATCTTCCAGAGCTTCAGTTGTTGAAAGGCTGATGTGCAATTTATTTTTAGATTCTGTTATGTCAGCGCGAATGCTGCTGTGTAAACAAAGATATTACATGTTTAATTAATATCGTTTTAAAAACTGTATGACGACAATCAGAAGAGTATGAGTGATGAGTGATTTGAGAATTTTGTTATGTCAGCATGAATGCTGCGAATGCTGTTGTGACAAAGATCAAAGCCGCGTACTGGATTGCAGAAAAAAATTAATTCACCGCGCTTTCGGGAGTCTGGCGTTGGACATCGTGACAAAATGATATTTTCAAAACGAGGAATGATTTTAATATGAAAATATCTTCTAAAATTATAGACGAACTTATCTGCTTGGTTTGTGAGAAATATCGAGACCAATTAAATCTTGGTATGTAGACGAAAGATAAGATCATCTCATTTGAGCACAGTTTCCGTTGTTTTAAGAAAACAGTGGGTGATTGTGTTCAAATTAGCTTGTGTTTCAAGTCTTGTTAGTTGTACTGATCAAAATGACATGAAGGTAGATAAACTGAACAGAGTTTGTTGTCCGCAACTGAGAAGTCGGCGAGCTAGTTTACGAGAGCAGTGTTGCTAAAAGTGACCTGAGAAATTTGGTACGTTAAACGCGAATCGTGTAGTGTACTGTAATTACCCTCTCCAGTTAGCTATGATATGAGCAGAGTCACGTCACGCGCGAGGAGCGAAGCCCGGTGTGTGGGGGGGGGGGGGGGGGGGGCGGTACTCCCAAAACATTTGGGTAGGGGTGTGCCGCTGGGCTATAAAACCCCTTACCCTGCACCAGACTACAAAACGCTAATTTTGCGACCCTGTTCCACACTAAATGTTAAAAAAGATACCCAGTTCCAGACGATTTTTCTAACCAAAAAGGCTAAACTAGTAGGCAGCAGTTGTAAAGCTTCTTTCCTACGAGTTTCGATTCGTCTGCCTAACATAATCCAGAGTAACAATTAACGATACTTGTGCCAACTTCTAGGAAACTGATACCCTGTTCCAGACCAAAAATTGTTGTTTGTTATACCCTGTTCCAGACCAAACTGCTTAAAAACCATACCCTGTCCAGCGGCACGTTCCTATATAGCGTATATAAGGGAGTGCCCCCCCTTCGGAACGAAGCCTCGAGAAGAAGCGACCAGCATGGCTGCGTAGCTGGCGATTTTGTTGGCGCGCGATGGCAAAATACGCGCGTGCCGAAGCCATGAACGAAAACGAGAGCAAACTACGCGCGTGGCCGCAGAAACTGCCAGCTATGCAGGCTGAAATGTCTGTTTGGAGGATTTGGAAACGATAGACTTGAAGCATTTACAGTTGTTATAGTACCCTAGGTGAAAAGGTTTTTTTCCTCTGCTCAAACTGAGCGGTGAGTCACGACGGCAAAACCGGAGTAAAACAAAATCGCTTTTTTTGCTGTCCTTTATCTTCGTCAAGGAAAAAATATCCTCAGACACCCTGTTGTAGTGGTGTACCAAGTCTACACATCTACGTAGTAGTTTTAGTTAGCATTTCTGTGAAATGTAATTACCTTTTTCAGCCCGCTTTGAATTGAGGTTGATCGTTCACAGCTTCACTTCAGTTGAAAGACTGTTGATGCAACTGTACTTATGAGTGATTCAAACAGAATCACTACATGGTGGAGTCACTTGTAGTGTCGAGCGTTTTGCTGTGTGCATGTGTCGAGGAAAGATAAGACGGAAAAATACAGATACATGTTGATCTTGGGTTGAAAACAACAGTGACGTTAGACTATGTGTTGACATAAGATTTGTTGACAGAATTGCGGTTTCTTTGTAAAGGATGTAAGTCATTAAGTTGCGTCTTTATTGATAAGAAGATAAAATTTAAGTTGTACCAGTCCAAATGGCTGTTCTGTGAGCTTCTGTGACTTATTTGCTGCCATGCGAGGGAGTCTGAAACGACCGAGCAAGTTCTAATCTGTATAAGTGTATAGTGGGGGAAAATCGAGATTTTATTTTACCACAATGCATCTTTTTGCGTGACATTATAGCAGGAAGCAAGATGAGAACTGTTCTTTGATGGATTCTTGTGTAATAATTCGTCGTCTATTTATAATATGTCAATAATTTTGCGGTGTGTAATTGGTCGGGTTATTACACAATTACAGAGATAAAGGCAAATAACTTTGACAGTTTGGCAGGGTTTTTTTTCGGTTTCTCAGGTTTCTTACTTTCGTGAAGTCAAATCCCTTTGTTTTGACTGTGATTGAAACGCCTCCGTATTAAGCAACGTCTAATGACTACAATAAAAGGCCAAGGAAGTGAAACTTTTGTGCTACGCCTGTCACGCAGGCTACTTTTGTGTGAGCACAGTGGGAAGAGAACGTTTAGGTCTATAAGGGTCAAACACCGGAAGACAGTTGTCAAACATGTCATGACAAATGAAAATACACAGTGCACAGATAAGCGAGGTTAACTTTGTATGAGAGCGGAAAGTGTCCGTTGTCCGTATTAAGGGCTAATGTAAGATAAAATATATGAGCTTTTCGTCGGGACAAACAAAACTGTCCGTAATAAGCCGCGGGTGTCCATATTAAGCGGGTGTGCGAAAGGGGAGGGGATTGCGTGTACTAACTTTCGAGTGCCTCCCGAGCCGTAATCTCGCCAAAAAAAGTCTTAAACAGCCCGGAATGACAAAATAACAGCACACATGACTCAATTTACATATATTTTAAACTCTATTGAATAATACAGATCAAGTTGACTCTTAAATCTAAACTTGTGAACCAAATCTCAACCGTCACAGTAAGTCTGTAGTTCGTGACCTGAATAATGTAAACACTGACCACTCAAACATAGGATGGTCTGCCTGTGGTATAAACATAAACATTTCTTGCACTTTTTAAATTCACAATGGATTTTTGACAAACAAGAAACTTTATGTGACATGTAATTTACAATTTACGGACAAAGGTATCTATCGATTGACTGGATTTTGCTGCGGCCTTTCTATTTCGCTCTTCTGTGACTTCTAGCCTATGAATAGGCTCCGTGAAAGCGAGCCGCACGAAGCCTGGGAGAGAGGGCCCCTTTCTCTCTCTCCCAGTCTTCGCGCGGCTCGCTTTTCCTTTCACCCCATCGCGGAGCCTATTCATAGTGACGTCTGGCTCTGTTCGGTCCATTTTATCCAACCACACATTTGACACACATGCTGAGCCCTTTTGCAGTTCATTATTGGGGTACCCAGTCTTCTCTCATTTTGATAGAGCCTGGAGATTAAAATATCGGATGAGGGTTTTAGGTCGAATTTATCGTTAACGTTAAATTCAGCTTATAGAATCTCAAGATCTGGTCCAAATTAAATGTGTCTCCCAGCAAATCTACAAATGGCGGACCTTCGATGTTATCTTCGTTGATTCAGGCTTCATTTCCAGTTAGCGAATTATAGCTTTTAATTCACTTTCTTTTCAGCCATCCGCGGTCCACGGACGCACCTGTCGCACCCCTCGCCCTACGGGCCCGATTATTTTAGTGTGGTTAGCCAAAGCAAGAGATGTTGCCTTAGGGGTAGGGTTATCAAATGCAATACGCCAAAGAAAAACATAGGCACGCAATGCGTGCAGAAGCGATGACGTTAGATAACTATTCAGAGTGATATTGAATTTGTCAGTCACAATTGGGGCAAGTAAAAATGTTGGGAGTGGAAGCGAGGTCCGAAGAAAGAGGAAGGACAGTTTGGGGGGGGGGGGGGGGGGGGGAAGAGACGGAATTTAGCGATCGCTTGTAATGGTTGAAGTGCAGGCTGTTTAATATGATACAAAAATGACTGTCACTTTTTGTAGAAAGTCGCAGTCATTCTCATGGAAATATTTGTTTCCAATTTTCGAATTGAATAGGGGTTGAACAACAGAAGCCAAGGGGTACATGTATGTCGTTGATCAGATATGTTTTACAGGAGTGTGCCTCTATGACCTCTAACCCTGTGACAGTCATAGAACGTCAACCTACAGATGACGCATTTATATACAATATACAGTACACGGTGCAGTGTGAACTCGTTAATCTGACCACCAATGGGCACCAAAATCTGGTTGAATAAATGGGTGGTCATATTAATGGGATTCTTAAATAAGAAAAATACTACAATGTAACTTTGCTGTTATTCAGACAAAAGTGACCGTAATAACGAGGTGGTCGTATTAATAAAGTGGTCAAAATAACAAGGTGGTTGTAATCGGGTTCTACTGTACATTTACATTCAACAACTGTTGTACTCAAAAATGAGCTGCAAACAAGTTTGTTGTAAAGCAAATATAATAAATACTTATACCTCAAGCTAGCAATACATCACAAGATATTGATATTTTGGAGAAAAAAGTTGTTATAAATAAATAAATAAATGTAATGTTTAATGAAAAACTCATTGCAGTAAGAACTGAATTACAGAGTAGCTAACTTTAATACCCAACAGTTCAAATGAGAAGACACTCTTTTCACTATAAATGTTTTGAAGATATTGCGCTATTTCCTCTATACTGTTCAATTCCAACATAATGGCTTTTCCATTTACAGTGAGATCTCCATACATATCTTGTGAATGAGAATCAAACATTCTGTAATGACCTTTATTGTCAAAGATAATGGCAACTGTGTTGCTTTCAATAGTCAACAGAAAGGCATTATAGTCTTTTATTAACATATTAAGCACATTTTGCAATGGTAGAAAACAGTCTCTAATATCAGACATATGTAAGTCCCCACTGCAATTATCATTGATTGACAAAGCAGAAGGAATCTCAGACAGCAATAAAAAGTCTTTTCTTGCTAAATTACTAATATGAGAATAAAGTTTATTACCTAGCATCAGTATTTCATTTAGGTTATCGCTCAAATAAAGGATTCTCTGCTCCATCAGTCAGATTTGTTTTCGTCATTTTTCTACAATATGGGTATTTTGCAGTTTTAACGAGGATAAATCAGAACTCTAAGTTTAATCATTCTGATCACCGTTTACTAATATTCTAAATACAAAGCAGATAGATATTTTAGGAATTTACTTATGTATGCCAAGTATGAAAAATTACAAAATGTAAGGAAGAAAATGTTTTTGGAAAATATGAAAGTTTCAATCTTCGCTCTTTTGTCTTTTTGATTACGACGGTTATATTTTTAAGAAATATGAAATATTTTTACTATATTCGCTCGTTTGCTTAATAGCCAATGTCAATGCTTGGTCTTATCATCTTGGGCCATATGCCAAATATGTTGATGGCAAGCTTAAAGGGACACTGTCCCGGCGTATTTGCTCAAAACTGTTTATAAATGCATGAAATGGTCCCTAAATCTATGGAATAACAACTTAATAAACTCTAACTAAATGAGAAAAGCAATTTCTTAAAGAAATTCCATACTGCAACAAATTTTTGCAAAATTTCAAAGATTTCCGAGCCAAATTTGAGACTTTGAAAAACTGACATCCTAACGTTTTTTCAAAAATCCATATTGCAATCCATTTCCATCCTCGCTGTCATTTGTCATCCTCACTTCCTAATGGGTTCCTGTCATTTGTCGAGTGCTATTCTACAGAATTAAACCATTATTGGTTCAAATTCCTATGCTCTAGATATGTTTCTGAGCTTCCCCAAATCATGCTAAAATCAGGACAGTGTCCCTTTAAGAAAACGGAAACTCTTTGGAAAGTATACCATTACGCACTGCAACAATCATCGCATCTTATTTAAGATTGGCGAAAATTCGGCGACACGATAAGAGTCATTAGTGCAAACGTGGAAGGTTTGGGTGGGTTGGTGGGTAGGTGGGTGAGTCGATAGCGCTGGCCATAATTCTCAAGTGGAGTGAAACACACTCCGCTTGAGGACGACGAACCGACGAACAGCCAGGTTATTTCAAATGCTCGCACGTGATGTAACTCAGAACACTTGTCCCTTCATTTAAAACACTGTTAACTCAGATCCAAAACGCTTAATCAAAACCATCAATCATTTTGAATACATTAATGTAATCTACTGTATAACCCGTACTCTCAGCTGTGAAAAATGATTACATTGGAGAGATATGATGGAGACTAGGAGATCGCCTCCGCGAACATTTGAGAGGACGTTAAAAACAACGAAAATGCACCTCTGTCTCTACAAAATTTTTACTAGTTTCACCGTATACAAAATTCTGAATCTTGCCACCATATAAAAGCAATACAAAAATTTAAGAACAAAATTCAATGTTTGGCATATCTTAATCTTAGAATCGATCGTAATATATTCTCACTGGGATCCCCTACAAACAATGCCTGGGCTATGATTAGATATGGGGAGAATCAGCCCGAGGCGATTGGAGCAGGTAGCTCCCAGAGGAGAGGATGGCTCATCGCTGCGGGAGGTGGGTGGGGAAGCAAAGTGACGGTCGTCCTGTCGAAAAGACTGAGCGAGTTATGGCGTGAGGTGTGGACTGAAATACTGAACATGGGGTATAAGGTTACGTAACACATCCCAACGGACCACATACTGCACGTCGAATATATCTAATCAGGAATATAGAGGCATTATATGCGGGTTCCCCAGAGAGAATAGTAATATATTCTCACTGGGATCCCCTACAAACAATGCCTGGGCTATGATTAGATATGGGGAGAATCAGCCCGTCGGCGATTACTCACATAGTAACTCTAATAGGGAACTTCATGACCACAAAAGCTGGAAATCCAGTAATACTTTGTATGTTCCTCCCATAACTAAAAAATACTCCCTTCCGGATTCAGTGACACGTATCCAGGGTTACCAAAAATGTAGTCCATGATCCACAAAGAAAAAAAAAAAAAAAAAAAAAAAAAACACTCATCATGACACAACATTCTGGGCTATTAAATAGGGCTAAACTCTAAACTCGTATAATTAACGTTCTGGGCTTAGAGGGCTAAACAGTAAATGGCATAACTGAGGTGAGTAAAACCAACCACGCCCACTTTTCCCCAGTTGAAAGGAGGTCCATAATAAAGGCTTGCATTAAAACCCATGGCAAGATAGGACTGAAAAAAGCAAACAAACAAACAAATTACTCCGGCTTGAAAATGTTTAGAGTTATAAAACGAGCCTTGGAAATACCCCCCAAAAATAGGCCGAAGACTTTTCTAACATTACATTTGCGTCTGATATAAGATAGAGTTTCTTGATACTGTGCTATGGAGAAAAAACATTTTTCCATTTCTTGACATACAGATGAATCTACGACCACCAATCCTTAGGATCTTAAAAGAGCACAACCTAAGTTGAGGTCTGAACCGATAGCTCAGAGACTAAAACACAGAGAGCATCGGGGCTGCGACGCTTTGGGTTTACCCATAAAGTTACAGTAGCAAACAGATACGGAACGACACAGCTCCTATGGGCAAAAGAGACAACGGTTTGTAGCTATAGGTTGCCATAAAAAGAAAATAAATCCCACTAGGGACGGGTAGGACCCAAAGCGAAGCAACCCGAAATACCCCGTCCAGGGACAGAGCAATGAAGGATATTAGATAATCCCTTCGAGGAAGCTTCGCCAATAAAGGCCACCCACAGAAAAACGAAATAAGTAGCGAGACGAAATCACTTGGTACAGTAACTGTAAGAATACAACTAGAGCCAACAACTAAAAATTCAGCGAGACACATACATTATAACCCGTCAAGGAAATAGCCTCGCTAAACAACGAAGTTCGGTGAACCCACTGAAACAACTCTGCGAGGCCGTGGAAAACAAACACGCCATCAGAACTGATTCGGCGCAGACTGGCGCAGAGACCAAACTCGTTATATAAACAGCTAAATTCGTAGAGACAATACAAACTAATTCGACGAGACAAACGTCCTACAACAACTATCTATAAACTCGGCGAGACAAACTGGCAAAATAAACTGGGCTCAGTCGGAGCGCGGGACAAACTCGCAAAAACAACTGATCTCGGTACGAAAAACTAGCAATAGCAACTAAACTCAGCGCAACAAACTCGCAATAACAACTTCTGAACTAGGTGCGACAGACTCGCAATAACAACTGAACTAGACGCGACAAAAACTCGCAATAACAACCGAACTCGGTGCAACAAACACGCAATTAGAACTGAACTCGGTGCAACAAACTCGCAATAACAACTGAACTAGGTGCGACCTCGCAATAACAACTGAACTCGGCGAGACAAAACTAGCAATAGCAACTGAACTCGGCGCAACAAACTCGCAATTAGAACTGAACTAGGTGCGACCTCGCAATAACACTAAACTCGGCGAGACAAAACTCGCAATAACAACTAAACTCGGTGCAACAAACACGCAATTAGAACTGAACTCGGCGCAACAAACTCGCAATTAGAACTGAACTAGGTGCGACCTCGCAATAACACTAAACTCGGCGAGACAAAACTCGCAATAACAACTGAACTCGGTGCAACAAACACGCAATTAGAACTGAACTCGGCGCAACAAACTCGCAATAACAACTGAACTAGGTGCGACCTCGCAATAACACTAAACTCGGCGAGACAAAACTCGCAATAACAACTAAACTCGGCGCGACAAAACTCGCAATAACAACTAAACTCGGCGAGACAAAATTTGCATTAACAACTAAACTCGGCGCGACAAAGCTCGCAATAACAACTAAACTCGGCGCGACAAAGCTCGCAATAAACTACTAAACTCGGCACGACAAAACTCGTAATATTAAACAACTAAACTCGGCGAGACAAAACTCGCGATAACATTACTAAACTCGGCGAGACAAAACTCGCAATAACAACTAAACTCGGTGCAACAAACACGCAATTAGAACTGAACTCGGCGCAACAAACTCGCAATTAGAACTGAACTAGGTGCGACCTCGCAATAACACTAAACTCGGCGAGACAAAACTCGCAATAACAACTGAACTCGGTGCAACAAACACGCAATTAGAACTGAACTCGGCGCAACAAACTCGCAATAACAACTGAACTAGGTGCGACCTCGCAATAACACTAAACTCGGCGAGACAAAACTCGCAATAACAACTAAACTCGGCGCGACAAAACTCGCAATAACAACTAAACTCGGCGAGACAAAATTTGCATTAACAACTAAACTCGGCGCGACAAAGCTCGCAATAACAACTAAACTCGGCGCGACAAAGCTCGCAATAACTACTAAACTCGGCACGACAAAACTCGTAATATTAAACAACTAAACTCGGCGAGACAAAACTCGCGATAACATTACTAAACTCGGCGAGACAAAACTCGCAATAACACTAAACTCGGCGGGACAAAACTCGCAATAACACTAAACTCGGCGCGACAAAACTCGCAATAACAACTAAACTCGGCGAGACAAAACTCGCAATAACAACCGTAAAACTCGGCGAGACAAAACTCGCAATAACAACTAGTAAACTCGGCGCGACAAAACTCGCAATAACAACCGTGAAACTCGGCGAGACAAAACTCGCGATAACATTACTAAACTCGGCGAGACAAAACTCGCAATAACACTAAACTCGGCGGGACAAAACTCGCAATAACACTAAACTCGGCGCGACAAAACTCGCAATAACAACTAAACTCGGCGAGACAAAACTCGCAATAACAACCGTAAAACTCGGCGAGATAAAACTCGCAATAACACAAACTCGGCACGACAAAACTCGCAATAACAACTAAACTCGGCGCGACAAAACTCGCAATAACAACCGTAAAACTCGGCGAGACAAAACTCGCAATAACAACTAGTAAACTCGGCGCGACAAAACTCGCAATAACAACCGTGAAACTCGGCGAGACAAAACTCGCGATAACATTACTAAACTCGGCGAGACAAAACTCGCAATAACACTAAACTCGGCGGGACAAAACTCGCAATAACACTAAACTCGGCGCGACAAAACTCGCAATAACAACTAAACTCGGCGAGACAAAACTCGCAATAACAACCGTAAAACTCGGCGAGATAAAACTCGCAATAACACAAACTCGGCACGACAAAACTCGCAATAACAACTAAACTCGGCGCGACAAAACTCGCAATAACAACTAAACTCGGCGCGACAAAACTCGCAATAACAACTGAACTCGGCGAGACAAAACTCGCAATAACACTAAACTCGGCGCGACAAACTGAACTCGCAATAACTTACTAAACTCGGCGAGACAAAACTCGCAATAACAAGCGTAAAACTCGGCGAGACAAAACTCGCAATAACAACTAGTAAACTCGGCGCGACAAAACTCGCAATAACACTAAACTCGGCGAGACAAAACTCGCAATAATAACTAGTAAACTCGGCACGACAAAACTCGCAGTAACAACTAAACTCGGCGAGACAAAACTCGCAATAAAACAACTCGGAGAACTCGGCGTGACAAGCACGCAATAACAACTAAATTCAGCGAGACAAACACGCAATAACAAGTGAACTCGGCGAGACAAAACTCGCAATATAAACAACTGAACTACGCGTAACAAACACAAAATAAGAACTGTACTCGGCGTGAGAAACACGCAATAATTCAACTAAACTTGGCGAGACAACTCGCAATAACAACTATTAAATACTCGGGCGAGACAAACCCGCAATATAAACAGCAAGACAAACTCGCTATAACACTTAAAGCAAGACAAACTCGCTATAACACTTCAAGCAAGACAAACTCGCTATAAAACTTAAAGCAAGACAAACTTGCTATAACACTTAAAGCAAGACAAACTCGCTATAAAACTCCAAGCAAGACAAACTCGCTATAAAACTTCAAGCAAGACAAACTCGCTATAAAACTTCAAGCAAGACAAACTCGCTATAACACTTCAAGCAAGACAAACTCGCTATAAAACTAAAAGCAAGACAAACTCGCTATGAGACTCCAAGCAAGACAAACTCGCTATAAAACTTCAAGCAAGACAAACTCGCTATAAAACTTCAAGCAAGACAAACTCGCTATAAAACTCCAAGCAAGACAAACTCGCTATCAAACTTCAAGCAAGACAAACTCGCTATAAAACTCCAAGCAAGACAAACTCGCTATAAAACTTAAAGCGAGACACACTCGCAGGTACCAACTAAAACTCGGCGAGACACACTCGCAGGTACCAACTAAAACTCGGCGAGACACACTCGCAGGTACCAACTAAAACTCGGCGAGACACACTCGCAGGTACCAACTAAAACTCGGCGAGACAAACTCGCAATAACAGCTCAGCGAACTCGGCGAGACAAACTCTGCCATTCAACGACTAAATTCGGCGAGACAAACTCGCAGGTACCAACTAAAACTCGGCGAGACAAAACTCGCAATAACAGCTCAGTGAACTCGGCGAGCCAAGCTCTGCCATTCAACAACTAAACTCGGCGAGACAACTGACTCGCGAGAAACAAAACTCGGCGAGGAAAAACTCGCAAAAGCAATAATACGGACAAAACAAGACAGTGAAATTTTGAACAAACTAGTTACCCGCTAGAGACAACCTGTTCTTGATCTGACGGAAGAAGGACGGCCTGCGCTCGACCGCAGAATGGATTCTCGAAAGTCAAAGCATTGTACTGTGCCGGAGCAGGTTGGTCTCCATGAGCAGCTTAAACAGGAGCAGTTGGGACGGCAATAACTTCTAGAAGTAAAGCATTATCAATGGTAACGGTAACTTGCACTGTCATGAAACTTGGTAGAGAGGGCAGCGATGAATTTCAGCAGAAACAAACGAAGCAAAGTGACGGTCGTCCTGTCGAAAAGACTGAGCGAGTTTATGGCGTGAGGTGTGGACTGAAATACTGAACACGGGGTATAAGGTTACGTAACACATCCCAACGGACCACATACTGCACGTCGAATATATCTAATCAGGAATATAGAGGCATTATATGCGGGTTCCCCAGAGAGAATATTTGATCAAGTTCCTCTTCGCTGTCAGAGTTCCTATTGTATACTTCGTATATATCGAACAATCTGGTTCTGTTTTGTTCTGTTTTGGTTTTCGTTCTGTGTTCATGATTAGTTCTTATCTTATCTTATCTTAGGCCCAGTTCAGACGCTGTACTTCACATGAGCCGAATCGAATTCGATTAATTAAGTTCATGTGAAGTACGGCGTCCGTGAGTCAATTCGGAACGGCTAATTGAATTCGGATCGGCTCAGCCGTTCTTCCCGCCTGGCTCAGCCGGGAATAACGGCTGTGGACCGGCTTTGATTCAGACGCCGAACTTCACATGAGCCGAAATGTATTTTTCAATATAACAGCAATTTTCCCCTATTAAATTAAGTTCGGCTGAATTAAGCTCGGCGTCTGAATCAATTCAGTCGGTCTAAATTAATTTGGGTCGGCCTAAATTCGAATTCGATTCGGCTCATGTGAAGTACGGCGTCTGAACTGGGCCTAAATTAGCACAATAGTGAATACCTTACCAAGATACGGAAAATATAAGCTTTAATACTACAGATGAATTACGGCGAGGACGTTTAGTTAACGGCTTAATATGGCACTAATGCAGTTTATATACTGCAACATTTAAGCCAGTAATGTTATAGAGCGTTTTCACTCACGTGACCTTTGGGCTATATCGTCATGGCAACCGGTTTTAGCCGCCATATTGGTGTTCCATCGTGACAATGTTTATACTACGCATAGTACATATTTTACGGGTTTTGGACGACTTGTGTATTCAGCTTACAAACCAAAGCAGTTTTATCGTATGATGTGTTGTCTCCTGACAATCTCTGGCCAAAAAACTGTATGAAGGCATCCAAATCTCTGAAAAATTGAGCTTTTCCCTGTTTTAAGTGTGGTGACAAAGAAGGGAACTTTACGTCTGAGCGAAGAAGAAAATTGATCTTTAGCTGATTATTCAAGACGACTTAACTGTCCTGATGAAATTTTAGGAAACTACACACTACAGCAAAATATTTTTAGTCTTTTCACATGACAACAGACGAATGGTCATAAAAGCAGCAAAACTTACGGCGAGCGGCCGCTTTGTAAAACAGACAACTTTATATATAGTCGAACAATCGTAATTTCCAATAAAACTTTGAATATACGGTCGCTATATAGAAGACAAATACTTCAAATGTTTCGTCGATATATATAACTGTAATTTGATTTTCTTGCTGTGAAAAAGCCTACTTGTAAGAAGAGAACTTGAACACAAATTCTCAGTACCTCACGCAATATTTTTGTCACCAATGAAATAACTTATAAACACAAAGATCCTTCTTTTACAAATTCTGTTGGAGTGGAATACTCCAAATGTTCGGATTAAAGAAATGTTCCCTATTTTGTGGAAATGATAGTGTGGAAAGCTTAGTCATAAACTTGATAAATGCTGCGAAAGTAAATTTCAATCAGTTTGATGTTGACATATTTCATGAACAACTGACTTTGAAAGCAAGGGCAAATTCATTTCGTAAAACGAACAAGTACGCTCAATAAAGACGAATCGTTGACTTCTAAAATACGGTTTAATGTTATCGTACCTTTTCCCTTGAATTGAGACAGGATCGATGCCAACACATGAAATATTTTCGGAGTTATGGTCGTAACGATTGTTCACGCGAAGATCGAGATATTCCATCCCAATTTCATTCTGTTTGGCCATAATTTGAATTTCTACAACCTCAAGAAGCAGCCCAAGACTTCAATAACATCTCCAAACTTGAAAATGTTCTGAATATAAAGGCATTCGTTGCAAAATTTAACTCTGTGTTGTCAAGTTCTAGTAGACTCTTGACCTACGATTCCGGAGATGGAACACCAATATGGCGGATGTAACTTTCCCGCCAAACCGTGACGTCACGTGCAAACGCTCTATTCGGTATTATCATACTTATTTACCGACTGTAGGAAAATCAATAAGCCGTTACTAACGGCTTAAAATGTGACAGTAGGAAAATAGGAAAATTTTAAAATGTTACAGTATTAAACTGCCATCACGTACCAACGAAGCTAATATTTTAAAACATTTTTTTTAAAGCCTCACCTGACTACAATGTCCTCTTGTTCATCCAAGGATTATTTTCCCATAGCTTCCGAGCAGGATATTGAGTAAATTACTCTCTTATATTTAACACTAGCTTTTACCAAACATGATGTTACATCACGTCCGAGCAAATGAAATTTGAGTCATCTATAAAAAGATAGCGTGACGAAGATAGCGTGACGCAGATAGCGTGATGCAGTCACGACTAAATAGCTCAGTACAGGGTGTGTGTGTGTGTGGGGGGGGGGGGGGGGGGGGTGAGGGGGGATATGGTATGGTTTTTGAGGTGCTCCGTCCATAAATAGGGTATCATTTCTTAGATAGGGTTCCTTAGACTTGTACAGTCAACTCTCATTTTAGCGGACACCTTCGGGACGTAGTTTGGAGTCCGCCAAAAAAAACAAAGGCGGGGTGTGAGAAAAATAATCAGAGTCTGGAAGAAAAAGGCGCTTTGAAGAGGAAGGACGCTTTGGAAAGTACGACAGAGGTCACAGATCCCAAGGCCGCGTCTTCGTTTGGAAACGCATACGTTTCGATTTAACGATAGAAAACGCTGATCGTTTTCATCGAAAACGCTGTCCAGAGTGAATTTGAACGCGGCACCCTACCGTATTAGTGTGAACAACAAAAATGGAGGCTTTCGAAAACGCTAACGTCATTCATGCCACAAACATCATGCGTGCGCGGCTATTTGTCGAGCTTTTTAGTGTGGAGCTTTCGATGCGTTTTCAGAGCATTTCGAAAATGCATTAGTGTGGACGCGCGTCGAGGTGATGTGTATTTTGCGGAAAACGGTGCTGTTTTTTAATGAGAAATTAATGTGGTGTTTATGTTTCTGTGAGATTGGAAAGAATATATTTGCTTATGGTGCAGAATAATATTCGCGTTTTTTGTCTGAGGTGACGACAAGCTGATCAGAAGAAGCTTATATTAATTATTTAATAGATTGTTATGTTGAGAGTTTGTACCAAGCCTAAATATTCATTTACATCAATACTAGCATTATAAATTCAGGGATAGCCACAAGGTCAAATAAGAATTTCCACTGCTCACAAGCACGTTGGTTATCATTGTGTGCACCTTGTATGTTGTGAGCTTACTGATATAACTGAAATCTTATATATAAAAACAAGTCTATTATTTTAATAGTCGAATATCCTCAGTGATGTATAAATGCACTCAAAGAAACACAACACACGAAACACATATAATATTATTTAAGAAGAAAGAAAGTTTTTTGTCCAGCGATGTTACTTGTAAATTAACCTGATTCACACAACCACGAACTACAGTGTAATGCACGGTTCAATTCCTACTGTTACAATCCCCCCCCCCCCCCCTCCCCCAGGCAGCCCCCGGGACAAAGTCAGTCCTTGTGGCCTGGGGGTGGGGAATTTTGCTAATAGTCTTTTCCTGTCGTATTGGATTCTTCACCACCTCCATTAACGAGACACTTCTCCAAGTCAAGGATTGCAAGCCCGAATTTAAGCTGTTCACAGCTTCTTGTTTTAATTATTACATGAAGGAATTTATTATAACTACAGATTTTAATTTTGTTCCATGATTGTTTACCATGCTAGTTAAGGCGGGATTCTACCTGAATGCCATTTTTCCGCGACTTAACATGGGTTAAATGGAAATATCTCGTTCACGTTTCTAGCAATCCAAAAACTCTATGCTCATCCCATGAATCTATGTTATGGGGTGTTTTGTAAATTTGTGGGTGATTTTTGGGTATTTTGGGGAGGAAATAGTTTTTCTCAAAGGAGTTGTAAAATTTAGGGAAATAAGAAATATTGAAGATTTAATGTAGTTTTAAAATTAGAATTTGAAGTTAAAAATTAGTAGATTGACATTGACGACAGTTGATAACCACGCAAGAGCACCCGCGTGGGTATCAACTGTCTCTAACCCTTCTTTAAACCTCTTAAAATTTCATTGAAATTCAGGTAGAATCCCCTTTAAAAGAATTTTAAATACACGAACATCCCTGTCAAAGGAAATATGCAGAAAAACGACATTCCGACATATTCTCAGTTTGTTTATAGTTCCTTGTTAGGTGTCAGCTCTGACAATTTAACACCTCTATTCTATGAACAACAAAGCTGTCTGATTGTGTCCTTCACAGCTTGTCTCACTTCTCTGATCTTCCAGCAGTAAAGAATCGGGTTTAATGTTGAATTTAAGAAAACTAAAGTGGATGTACATTGGCCAGCGAGAAAAACAGATGTAGATAGCTCACTTTGAGTCGACAAAGCTTCTGTTACACCATATGGTAGATAGCAAGCAACTAATGTCAACTGCAACCACAGTGCACTGTGCACTGCCCTCTTGTATCGTGCTATGTTCAGTGGAACTGTTTGACTCGGTTGTTCTTGATGAACGCGGTCTCGTGTCTGAGTTTGATGATGATGACGGAGACTCAGGAAAATCTTTGTGTAACAGAAAGTTGAGGTAACTAAACACAGCGATATACCAATATAGCCATACCATGAAGTTACGAGGTGATTCCACACGGACATTGCCGCAGCAACAGCGGACACAACCCAGAAGATGATAAGAATCACAACCGTTTTCTTCAAAGTTACAACATGTTTATATCTTAGATATAACTGCAGCGCAAGAAGTCTATCCATGCTTATTGCAGTCAGTGTCAACAAAGACACGGAACACAGTACGTAACCTGTAATAAAACTTGACATTACTGCGTAGAGACAAATATTCCAACGTTGGTTCACCTCAGACATCCAATAGGTAATAGAGAGAGGCTCTGCAATAAGACCAACACACAGATCAGTTGTAGCCAGGCAACGAAGGAAGAGCTTCGACGGAGGATGAAAGGGAAGATTCCTTGTGTAAAGCAGCTAGGATCAGAGTATTCCCCAGAATTGCAGTAATGGACAGAATAATGTTCGCCACTACAAGGCAGGTTAATTGGTAGTGTATTCCACCGGTTAAATCTGCCGTACAAAGCCGCTGAAATAAATTATTATTTGCTCCATCAGTCATATTTGTTTTCATCATGTTTCTTCAATATGGGTATTTTGCAGTTTTAACGACGATAAATCATAATAACATTAACTTTAGTCATTCTGATCACCGAAGCTTCGTGTACTGAATTTATATCGTTCCCTCAATACCCTTGAATTTACGTCAGGTCTCTTATATCATCAAACAAATCAAATCAATTAATTATTCAGATGCAATATTTCTAGTTTAAAAAGCTTTTAGAGGCACCATAAGGTAGAATACCTGCAGATTATTTGATAAGAAAAGCAATCTCGAAATTAAGAGACTGAAATCATTCTGCTTGACTAATATCGCTAAAATGAGGAAGTCACATTTTCCTGATGAAGGACATTAACACTAATGACGCAAATAAAACACTTTTAATAATTATAAAAGCAATCTATAATTATAATAATAATAACAATTTACTTTTTTGTGATGACAACAGATAAAAAGAACAGAACATAACTGATAAGAACTGATCATGAACAAAAAACGGAAACAAAAGTAGAACGATCGATATGATATATACGAAGGTCATGCACAGTGAGAACTCTGAAAGCGAAGAGGAACTTGATCGAAGATCGATTCTAAGATTCATTAAGAGAAGATTTCCACAATTATCAGACAAAATCGAATTTCCGCGGCAAAGCTTTTAAGCTTTTAAGGATAGCGAATTTGAGTTTTTAAAAAAACTCAAATTCGCTATCCTTTTGCATATAGGTAGTCCTTAGTGAGAACACAAACGCTATGTAGTTTTTTTCTTGAAATCTTTTTGTATTTCCGAGAAAAACGAAATTTTCGATTTCGCCTCCAGACTCGATTCAGCGAGTCCAAACTGGGTTGAAAATCGACCATTTTCACTCGGCGCTCCTGACGAAACTATCCACCCTATACAAAATTTAATACTACCAACGTATTGCATGACGTTTCATTGTCTAGAGAACACAATTTCAGAAGTATAGGATTTTTTAAATTATTGAACGGTACACAAAACCAGAGTATCCTCCAATGTTTATGATAGTCAGTTGGTCAAAAGAATTGCCATTTTAACCATGTGCCATATCTCAGAATCCCATAAAATTAAGGATTTAAACTGTGGAAAGAAAGATCTTCCAATATATATGAAGTTTAGTTTGGGCAAATGATTTCCCACTTCTCAAAAAATTCTTCAAAATAGTACACAGAAGGCGTGAAATCACGCCAATTGTCGAATGCGTGACCAAACGTAAACTACCGTACGTGTGAATAAAATTACTTCAATTCGAAATACCAGCATTACCTAGTATTAAACAACGTACATATGCTCACCTTTGCTCGATTATGATATCCTGACCGTTGTAGAATGTTCTTTTTCTTGACAATTTTCCAATGGCGTTCTGACCCGGGCATACGACACATACGCACCATCGGATCAACACAACGAATTTCCTCTACATATCATATGTGTATATTCAATTTGTGCTGCTTGTGTTCTTCGATATCTAGTACCGCTAAAACCACAGCCACAAGCCACCTCCGGCTTCGAGTATCCGGTTTGAAGGTTTGAAAGTTCTCCATATGTCGTTACTCGTTTCGAGCTTGTTGAAAAGATGCGTAATTTGCATATTGACTGAATGCATGCGTGACCACATTTTTTGTACGTGGGGGTGGGGGCAGGAAACACGTGTCGCGCCTCTCACCCTACCGCGAAAATCGAGTAATATAAAGTAATATCCACCCATAAAGGCCGATAAAAAATACTAAACTAACTATCAAAATGTCTATGGCCCACAATATCACTACTGGGCTTACCAGTATAAATTGTGTCCTAGCCAATAAAGTTAATTTATTTTATAGTTGGTGGTCAGTTATAGTGCGACGCGCCAACAAACCACCCAACAAACTTTTTACAAGAATCCTCTCGTAATATTATAACTTTTGTTGATAAATACAATGTGACAAGTTTCCATTTGATCGTGTTCAACTTTGCAAGGAGGCATGTCCGTCAAACAAATTATAATATTAGGAGAGGACACTTGTAAAAAAGTTTGTTGGGTTGGCTACTGTAAATTCGAGCCGTTTGTCAGTAACATAATTCAAAGAAAAAAATATATGTGAACAGAAGCTCTGCTCTACAAAAAAGCTGTTTTAAAACGGAGGGCCCGCGTATTAGAACTGAGAACGTTAAATGAAACTTTTTAAAAAAGGCATCGCACGACACTGGTTTACTAACCGACAAGGAAACAGACATTCCATTGACATGAAACGTCCATGTTTTCGCCAATAGTTCAACCCATCATCTGAATGAACTCCGCATCGATCGGGTGATTCATATATATTTTCCGTGGGAAAAAACCTCGTTACTTTATTTGGTAAACATTTCGTTAATTTAATTTTGTAAATCGAGTTTAATAGTCTCATGCAGAAAAAATGAACATCATAATGAAATGTATTATCAATATTACCGAGGAGGTAACAAAACATAAGTTTTACCTTTGTGTTCGTACGAAAACAAAATACTTTGATCGCTAAACGTTTTTGTTTCGTTTCCGACAAAAGCGCAAAGTTTTAAATAGCTTACATGTAATCCGATCCTCGACATGCAACAAAAAGTTGTCACGTCACGCTTGTGCCGGCCAATATGCAAATTACCCGCTTTCGGTTTTTATTTAACGGATACTCGAAGTGACTGTCGTTTTGGTGGATACTGCCTGGAAGCTGGCTAAACAATTCTATTGAAAAACCTGAGTAGCACAAATATACATGTGCACAGGAACTTGATAGTATACTATTGAGCCGTTTTGCGTTCATCTTCAAATTCGGATGCGTACTCGTCACTCAAACCTCAAGGAACGCCATTGAACAAATGTCAGGAAAGAAACATTCTGTAACAATCAGGATATTACAACCGAGCAAAGGTGAGCATATTTACGTCGTTTAATACTTAGGTAATGCTGGTATTTCGAATTGAAGTAATTTTATTCACACGTACGGTAGTTTACGTTTGGTCACGCATTCGACAACTGGCGTGATTTCACGCCTTTTGTGTACTATTTTGAAGAATTTTTTGAGAAGTGGGAAATCATTTGCCCAAACTAAACTTTATATATATTGGAAGATCTTTCTTTCCACAGTTTAAATCCTTAATTTTATGGGATTCTGAGATATGGCACATGGTTAAAATGGCAATTCTTTTGACCAACTGACTATCATAACATTGGAGGATACTCTGGTTTTGTGTACCGTTCAATAATTAGAAAAATCCTATACTTCTGAAATTGTGTTCTCTAGACAATGAAAAGTCATGCAATACGTTGGTAGTATTACATTTTCTATAGGGTGGATAGTTTCGTCAGGAGCGCCGAGTGAAAATGGTCGATTTTCAACCCAGTTTGGACTCGCTGAATCGAGTCTGGAGGTGACATCGAAAATTCGGTTTTTCTCGGAAATATAGAAATATTTCAAGAAAAAAAACTACATAGCGTTTGTACTCTTACTATGGACTACCTGTATGCAAAAGGATAGCGAATTCTATTTTTTCAGCTTTGCCACACTATGTCTGATTTTAGTAGAAATACTCTCTTAAGATATGCCAAACAGAGAAAGCTGTTCTTAAATTTTGGCATAGCTTTTAATTACATGGGGACAGACTAATGTGTACGGTCAAACTAGTAGAAATTAGTGTCGCAGAAACTAACAGCCTAAATTGATTAAAGACAAAACCGAATTTCATTTCACGGGACTGAATTTACAGGTAGTCCAAATGACAGATTAACTTATTTCCCATCAAATAATTAGCACCTACAGTCTAACTCACTTATCCTCTTCGTGCCTACTGGCACATAAGGCGGCGGCAATTAGCAACTACAGCATGAGGCTAAGCGTGATAGCGAGCGGAACTACCGAAGACAGAGCCGGATAACACAAACAGAGGCCTTGATAATTACGCTAGCCATCTCTTTTTATAAAGCTTTTAGTACAGTCAACCTATGGTTTTGACCCATCACTAATTGCAAAAGAAGGTTTCTCTTCGAAATATAGCTCATGCAACTGCTTTGAACAACATACTAAAAGTCCCCCTAAATCGCAGCACGGGAAAGCCTTCAAAATTAACATAATTGATACTCGCGCTCTGCTGCGACATGGAAACGAGGCTGAAACCGGAAGTAGATTGATTTCGCTCGTTAAAAGCATACTTTTTACCAATTTTTGGGGGGATTTGTAATAAGAGCGGTAATATAAAACCATTTAGTCATTTGTCATGTGTAAGCTTGAAACCAGGTCCGCATATAAGCCCATAAAGTTAGTCAATTTGAATGTAACATACTAGAGGGAAAGTTATTCTAATAACTATGAATAGAATGAAAGTAGTTGCTGGTACTTCAAGTCATATTTATTAGACTATGCTTTTGATATCAATTATCAGACTTGAGTAGTAAAACGAATATTTTACAGGCTAATCGTTCTTCCGAACCTGATACATAAAAAATCATGTGACGCTAAATTACTATTCGTCGTCACTGCCACAGTCTTCTTGAGCAGGACAGAGGAGTTTGTGCAGCTAGAGCCTTTGCACTGGCCACATGCAGGAGAACATTCCAAGTTGTGCTTGCGGCAGGAACATCGCAGCGTGTTGCATCCCGATGAGCAGTTGCATCTCACTATGCGTAGAAGGTTGTCTGGTGCTGCTGGTAAATCCGTCATCACAGGAATCAGCTGGCCGTCTTTTCGTCTTCCACCCCCAGTCTTCGGCATTGACTCCTTCCCCTTTCCATTGCAGGACTTAGGCATACACGCGATGCTGCAGCCGATGTCGGGGGGAGGCTATTAGGCTGTATCTGGGTGGTCTTTGTGGCGAGCTTTTCCTGGTAACGTTGATACCGGAGATTGTCGAGACATTGCCCTGCCTTTCCGTGACGATGGGAGTGCTAACATTGTGTTTCTGTGCATGCTCCGCCAAGAACTTCAGCGTCGAGTAAATACAGGTGTTGTCACTTGAGCTCATATCTATCATTGGAAGAAATATAACAGACGACTTCCCTTGGTGGTCGCCCTGGAGAACAGATTGCATCATTCCAGACCAGCCTGTGCGCGCTTCGGAATCAAACAATAACGACATCTTCCATAGAAGGTCGATATTGGCAGATGGGTCTGCGACTTCTTTGACTACCACATTATCATATCGTATTTCGATGTTAGATAGCCTTGGCTCGGTTGGTTGTACAATCTCAATGTGCCCCACTGTTGATATTTGTTTTGGGTCAACGTGGTGTCTTGGGACGCATTTCCCGCGCTCCGTGGTTCCGGGCGTCACGGTTGCTATCATTCCCATGCCATGAAAGGTATTCCTTCCATCCAGGGTCCTGATGTTATGATCGACATTGTCTGCTGAATACTGGACGAATTCTTCCTGGAAGGAAGGAATGTCAGTGGATTGATCTACGGCCGCATTCTTGCTAAATGTCTGTACTTCATGATATGATGAACAAAAACCGTGACTATTCAGAGAGTCTATTAAAAACCGGGATGCGTAGCTATGGTGCAGTTGAATGGCCAGTCCAATCTGTAGCGGTGGGATGAGAGATCGAGGGCGTGCCGCCTGCATAACAGCCTGGCCAATTGATGCTAATTTCAAACGTTTTTTCCCAGCCATAATGTTCTCGAGAAACTCTATTAGCGATCGCGGCAGAAACTTAACTAGCTTGTCTACATCGGCGTCGACCTCCAGATAGGACACGCCCGTCATTGTGATACCCTTGATGTCCTGCTTTATTAGCTTAGCCGCTGTCTGGATGATGCTCATTTTCTCTGCTTCCAGGTCCGCATTGAAGGACTGAGAATGGAACTCATGGAGTATGAGATCCGCCGTGGCCTTAAAATAGACAACATTTGGTCTACCATTTACTTCAGTTATAATTATTTGGTCTCCAAAATGCTCCATCAGTATGTCTTTCATGTGAGTGTGTCCGTATGCTGAGCTTTCAGAATTGTCGAGATACTCTTCCATTTTTGTACAAAGATCGCTTATAGTGATTATCTGTTCTTCGTCGTTATCTTGTAAGTAGCTCGCAACTGCGAGAAAGGCGTCGTGCTTTTCCTTGTTTTGCGGTCGACCAGTTTTCCTTTTCTTGCTCGTAGTTTCAACGCTGGTATAAGCCTGTGGAATTTGTTTTCCAGTACGAAAATTAACATTGCAGCTTTGGTGATAAACTGCATCAGCAGCAGGAAGGTCGTGCACATGCAACAGTCTGGCTTTGACAACCTCAGCCCACGTATCCCGCCTCTGTGAGCAAACATTGAGCACAACATCCTTGGTTTCTATTGTGGTGACTGGAAAAGCCTCTCTATTCGATCTTTTCTTATTCTCATGAAAGAGTACTTCTGTTCCACAGTACAAGTAATCGGTTTGGAAGCTGAAGGCAGCTGAAGCTTTTCGCACTAATGGGCGAAGATTCTTTGGACTTAGAGGTGGGTCACCGTGGAGTTTCTTGGCGCGCTCTAAATTCCGCGGGTGGCAGTACGACCGGCGGCAATCTTTATGAACCTTTTGCCCCGGAACAGTTACAATTTGATCATTGCGTTCTGCGCTAGCCTGATTTATTCCCTCACTACCTTTTTCTCGAAGAGTTACTACATCCGGCGAATCGGTCGGAAATCTTTCATTGCATATGACACAAGCATCATCCATTGGAGGGTTGCATTGGCTTGAGCTGTATAGAAAATAGGTACCAAATAATATAATTTAATCATTGTGTATTGAAATTCATGTAGGTAGAGAGGGGCATCAAAACGTGAGACACAGTTTTATAAACAAAATATTAGCTACGTTAGTAGCATGTGCAGAGTGGCTTCATACATTTTGAACATTTCGTAATGCACTTGCCGGGAAAAAAACCCGTATTTAGTATTGACACGTAAATCTAGTCGCTTAAAATAAGGATTATTTTATAGACAAACAGAATAATCAGTGCTTACCTGCAAATAAGCGCTCCAAAGCTAAGAATCTGATGCAATTTACTCCACGAATAATAACATGTAGATACAACCACTTCTCTTTCGTGTGACGGCGGGAAAAAACGCAAACTGAGAAATCTGCATTGTCGCGACAAGCGCTTGCAAACTTTACAAACCTGCTTGCATTGTTTCGCGCCTTTTTTTTTGTAGATATATTTATAATTCTTTACAAGTTCTTCTACAGTTCTGCACTTTGAGTTTGTATTCTAACAGACGAGTGCTAAAATCGTATGTTTAAATTACATATAAGAATACGAAAACAAAGAAAAACGAAATAACTATGAATTTTCTAGATACCCTTCAAATATCATTTAATACATGTAAACACAAACATTTTCGGCTCAGTAAATCAAATGCTAGTAGTCAGTGATGGATTTGAATTGTTTCATTACTATTTAAACATTTTCTATCAATTACTTGTAAACAGTCATTTTTTTTCTAATAAACAAAGCCGAAATACAGCCAAGATTAAGAAGTACTTAGTGGAGCCTCGTTTTCATGCCGTAAAATTTTGCTCGCCAACTCGACATGAAAAACCCTAATTTTGAACGTGTTCCCCTACTGCGATTTTGGGGGACTTTTTATATGTTATATATGAAGTCTTTCTGGACCTAAAACCGTTGAGATACCTTCTTTTGCAATTAGTGGTAGGTTGACCCCTTTTTTTTCATAGGTTGACTAGACTATTTTTATCAAGTTCACTACTTATAAATATATTATTTTTAATTTTTTGCTGGAACTTTTCATATATTACCATGCATAGAACGTAATTACTTAAAACCGCGTTACCATTTCATAATCTTAACTGCGGCTAGTCGATATTTGTTTCCTTCGATAGATTCTCGGCGTTCATTGATACGACAAACCCTATAATTTGCAGCTTTTTTCTGGCACAAGTTTGACAAGTTTGGGAAGTCTTAGGCCTGCCGTACCAAGTTAGATTAGAATTAGGATCAACAGTAGCGCTTCAGTGTAACCAAGACTCATTTTAATTCTCGGCACTCGTATAAAGGAGGGAACTGTTTGAGGAATAATGAACATTTCTTGTCTTTTAGCAGATGTCTTTGGTTTCATCACCTTAGGCATGATTTTCTAAATGTTAATCGGAGAACAAGTTTCAATTATCAATGCATTACCATAACCAGTACTGACCATTATTGTTTACATAGCCTGAAGCAAACCCTCGAGAAAGCTTGGGATAAGTATTAAGCATGTAAACTAAGTACTGATGTAAACCCTCGCCAGCGGCTCAGATTTCACATATACAGTGGAACCTCGATATAACGATGTGCCAAGGGACTGACCAAATTAGATCGTTATATCGGGAGATCGTAATAACGAATTCCCAATATAACGATTTTTCGGGAAAAGAGCCAAAAATATCGTTATATCGGGGTATTGTTAATAATTGATTTTTCATGTACTGTATAAATCCCTATCGCAACAACTGTTGACAGACACATTGCAGTCCTTATGCAATGAGAACTAAATCAAAAAGGACATAAATGATTAAAGTATTGCCCGGGAGTATTATCATATCTTTTCAAGTGTTAGCCTCCTTTTTCATCGTGCGATGATTGATTTTATCGTTATATCGGGGTAAATTTTACGTTTGGGCTGCCAGATTGTGATCGTTATATCGGGAATATCGTTATATCGAGTATCGTTAAATCGGGAGTTTTCTCCATACATTTACTGTAACATTTGCCGGGCTGTCAAATGTTGATCGTTATACCGGGAACATCGTTATATCGAGTATCGTTATATCGAGGTTCCACTGTAGCTTTCTAACCTGAGTAAGGCCTGATACTCAGCTGTCGAAATCTCCCAAACGTTCTCTTGTGTTTGGATCAGGCTATATAAACAGGCGCGCCATTTACCGGTCGGTGTGAATGTTCAGAATTATTCTGGAGTGTATTAAAAAGGAAATAAATATGTTTCCAGATTTTAATGTGGCCGAGTTGCGTGATGTTCGATTACTTGGTTATTGGCAGTTGCTGTTAAAGTAGTAAAACGCATGAACGAATTATTTTACACAAAACTTAAACGTCTTTATAATAAATTGTTCAAAAGTCAAGGCATTTGTTTTAATTGCAGATGCATTTGTACTAATAGAATAAAATGATTGTTGCATCCTTTCTGATTGGCTCAAAAACTACAGCTTTCTCTAATTTCACACGAGGTAGTCATGTCTAATCGACTAGCAACTAGAAACCTATTTCCATAACATATAGCGATCGGGTCACTTTATATCGCTTGAGCGGTTTTGTACGAACCGATATTCACAACTGGTGAATTCTGGAAAAGCACCACTTGTCTTGCGGGAACAGAAACTCATCACTATTTCTTGGATCTCTTCTTAGGCTATTGTGCATTACGAAGGAAAGCTAAAAAAACACCCTAGTTGGAATTTCTTTGTGATTCATTCGTAGTTGCGGAAGTTTTCCAATACGATCAAGAATTTTTAATTCAGTTATTTGCAAGTGGTGGTTTCTCTTGCTACAACAAAGCAACCTCGGAAATAAGCAATATTTCTAACTATAGAAATCGCTATCTATAAAAATATGTTTTTCGCTCCTATTGTATTCATGATCAACACGTGGAAGATTATCTGCTCTTGAGATTTTAACAATATGGACTTGTATACGAATGATAAGTAAGGAACATTGTAAAGATTTTTTGTTTACATCGATGTATTAAATTTACAATCTCAACGTCACCTTAAATAATAGCCTGCTGTTTGGACACAAGTTCTGTCTTCTCCCATCCCCGGAGACCCAGGGGCAGATGATCTGGGCGAGAGGAAGATAAAACGAGCGAAATCCGGGTGCGTGCGAAAGTTTACATGACGGGCGGGAGAGCCCCGCTGCCCGTCATGTAAACTTGGCGTCCAGTCCCACCCCGATTATCTAACCAGACGAACAGAAAAACTTTCTTATTGTCTCCTTCGCCGCTTGTCTCACTTCTCTTATCTTCCAGCAGTAAATAATCGGGTTTAATGATGTGTTAAGGAAAACTAAAGTTACTGTACATTGGCTAGCGAGAAAAAGTGACGAAGATGGTTGAATTTGAGTCAACAAAGTTTCAGTTATACCAAATGGCAGATAGCGAGCCACTAATGTCAACTGCAACCACAGTGCACTGAACACTGCCTTCCTGTATCGTGTTATGTTCAGTGGAACTGTTTCAGGACTCGGTTGTTCCTGATGAACATGATTTTGTACTTGAGTTTGATGATGACGGAGTCTCAAGAAAATCTTTGTGTAACAAAAAGTTGACGTTACTAAAGAGAGCGATATACCAATATAGCCATACCACGATGTTGCGAGGTAATTCCACAATGTTGAAGTAGTTGCAGCAACAGTGGACACGACCCAGAAGATGAAAAGAATCACATATGTTTTCTTCAAAGTTACAACTTGTTTGTATCTTAGATATAACTGCAGCGCGAGAAGTCTGTCCACGCTTATTGCAGCCATTGTCCACAAAGACACCGAACACAGTAGGTAGCCTGTGATATAACTTAAGATTCTTGCATAGCGACAAATATTCCATCGCTGGTACACCACAGACATCCAATAGGTAACATCAAGAGGCTCTGAAATAAGACCAACACACAGATCAGTTGTAGCCAGACATCGAAGCAAGAGTTTGGACGGTGGATGAAGTGAAGACTCCTTTTGAAGGACAACTAGGATCAGAGTATTCCCCAGAATTGCAGTAATCGACAAAAAAATGTTTAACACTGAAAGACATACCAATTGGTAGTGTAATCCATCGGTTAACTTTGCTTTGCAAGACTGTTGATCTTCCTCTCCAGCTCTATAGTTTGTCATCGCGATTTTGCGAAGGCCTGTGGCTTTTAAAAATATTTACTCAGTATCACTGGAGCTTCGTGTTCTGAATTTGCGTAGCTGCTTAAAATCTAATGCTCTTCGGCTCTTCCCTAATATCGTCTGTGCTGATGGTTACACCATAGAATGTGTTCGCTAAGAGTAACACAGAGGCGAAGAATATTTATCAAAGTGTTATCTTTCCCTAAAATATTTTCCCTTTTCACTACACCTTTCAATATCACGAGAACTGTTTAAGTTCAAAAGCCAGCTAACGATTGGGAATTTTCCCTGCCATCAATCATTAATTACGACGGCAACCAGCAACCAAAATGGATCGACTGAATTTACCAATCACAACCCACGGATATGACCTTTAGACCCGTTGAAGTAAACTTCTATTTCCTGAGAGAGACGTCCGCCAAGATGATTAAGACGGATTCCGCTCAACGTTCGAGCAATAAGTGCAAAAATTAATTACTAAAAAACTACTCATAGCACGGTAACATTTTGAATACTATTTGAAACATATCACTTTAATTCACTTCTCCAAGTGACCCCGCAATTAAGTTCTCAAGCATTCTCGAGAAAATTAATGTCAAACCTCGTAAAAAAATGATAAAAACGCACGCCATTTTGTTTTGAACTGACATGAATGAATGAATGAAGCGTCTTTTTAATTAAAATTTGTAATGACTTCTCTCGCGGGGTCAGCTTGGGAGCTAATTTATCGATAATTTCTTCTTAACTGTATTCAAAATGTTACCGTGCGACGAGTATTTTTTTGTTAACTTAATTTGTTGCACTTTTTGCTCGGACGTTCAGCGGAAATCGTCTTAACTTCCTTGAACAGCCCAATACAGCTGACAGCTAATTTGAACCATCCGGTCTCTTGTGGCAGCAACTTAACATTGTATTTTCTTGCACGTGCTTTTGAGAAAATCTATTTACGCAAGCGAAATGTTTACACCGCAAACAACAATCGCAAAGTATATAGACAAATGTTTGAAACTGAATTTAAGTTACATATATATCCTTAGAAAATATTATATTTATTCCAGTTTAGATGATTAAAAAGATAACCAAAATATATTTAATACCTCAGTAAACTAGCCTTGAGCTAAAAGTGCATTAACCGCTATAATAGTACATTTTTTTAAAATGAGATGTCTTTAATCTTATAAACAATTGTTTTCAATGTTCATCGTAGAGTGTATAAGGTACAGGTCGCACTGCAGCCAATTTTGTTTACATAAAACATTTTGTAATTTTTGGCGAGGAAAAATTGGCAAAAAATTCGCAAGTGCCAAATTTTGGTGGTGGTCGCACTCAAACCAAGATGTGTTTTCCAAAACTCTCCTGACTGATGTCTTGGGACCAGGTTACGTACTTCGCTTTCTTGGTTTTCGACGTTTTCTTGCTGCTGGCTTCAATTGCAATCGAAGGAGATTGTCTTGAACTTGAGACGAATTGTTCTCCAAATTGCCGCCGGTAAATTTGGTTTCGATCAGACCCAGTGTTGTCATAGACATTCGCGGCGTAATATCGATGTTCATGTTCTTCGTTTTCGTCGAAATAATTATTAAAAGAGTCAGATGAACCGAGTAAAAAATTATTTTGTCCTGTTATTGCACGCGCTAAACTAACGAATCTTAATTATCAAGACATAGCATCTTGCGTGAATGACAGTTTAATGGCTAAAACGGGCTAAAATAACAAAATTGTGTGATTTTCAAAAATTTGGTCGGCTCCAAGGCAACACTTCATGTTTATATACCTTAGATATATGCCTTCTTGTTGGAACTTTTCACATAACTATTATCATGCATATATACATGTAGAACGCAACTACTTATCTCGAACTACGTTAATATTCAGAATCAGTTAGATCCCCGGCGTTTGATAAGACAAACCCCTAATTAGGTTTGATTACCAGCTGCTGTTCGGGAAAATGAGCCCACGCTCAACCCCCGAAGTTAACGTTGAAACTTTTTACTGACACATTTTTGGGAAAACTTTGGCCTACCTACCAAGTTCAATTAGAATAAGGATCAACAGTAGCACTTCACTGTAACAGACTCATTTTAATTCTCTGCAATCGCATAAAAGAGGGAACAGTTTTGAGGAGCGATGATTTTTTTCAATCCTTGCTCTTTGTTGTCTTTTAACAGATGTCTCTGTATCATCACCTTAGGCAATTCGGAGAACAAGCTTCATTTATCAATGCATTACCATAACCATTACTGACCATTATTGTTTACATTGCCTGAAGCAAACCCTCGAGAAAGCTTGGGAGAAGTATTAAGTATGTAACTGAGTACTGATGTAAACCTTCGCCTGCGGCTCGGATTTCAAATATAGCTTCTAACCTGAGTAAGGCCTGATACTCAGCATATATATCATTAGAAAAAAATTATATTTATTCCAGCTGTAGATGACTAAACAGATAAGTAACACATATCAATGCCTCAGTAAACTAGCCTTGATAATAGATAATGTCTATGGTCTTATTATATTGTTTTATTTTTCAATGTTCATCGTTGATCGTATTATTGCTTGGATTTCAAGAACATAAGGAGGGAACTATTTGGGGGAATGATGACATTTTGGTCATCTTTACTCTTTTGTATTTTTGCAGATGTCTTTGGTTTTATCACCTTGGGCAATTCTCTAAATTTTAATCGGAGAGTAACTTTTTAAATTTCAGCCGGGTTTTTTCTAATTAGATGTCAGGAAAGTTGCATGCCAATAATATTCTAAATACAAAAAAGGAATATCACCTTGAGCAATTTTCCAAATATTTATCGGAGAACAACTTAAATATCAGGATTTTATAATTTCACGAACGTTGCTTGTCATGATCAAGCGTGAATCATTACTTATATTCTAACTGCAAAGGATATCAATATTTTGTAACAAATATTTCAATTTCAGGAACTTCTTATGTCAGGAAAGAAGCATGAAATATTTGTTACAAAGTAAATATTGTAGGAAGAAATATAAGGAGAAATTGAGGAAATGTTTGCAATCTTCGCTCTTTTGTATTTTAGCTTATTTATATAGTTTCATTACCTCACCTGCTAAAAGTCAAAAGAGCAAAGATTACAAAAAAAAATCATCATTCCCCCAAAACAGTTTCCTCAAAAAATTCGTGCACAGCAAGAGTAGAGAAAGAAAAATCGTGCAAAGCGAGTTCACTCACTCACTCACAAGCAAAAGGTGAAAAAGAAAATTCTTGCACAGACTCACGACGGAAAAAAAATTCGAGCTCAGAAAAATTGCCCAACCCCCCCCCCCCCCCAAAAAAAAAAAAAAAAAACAACAACAACAAATGGTCCATCCCCTACGTAAATAGATTTTCTCTACAGAGATCCTGATGGTTTAACTCAAATGTCAACTTATGGAAAAATATGGAAAAGAGGTACCTGTATTGGACTGTTGGAGGGCGTCGGAAGTTGTTATGGATGAAACATCAATTTACTTCGCCTCTCACATCCAAACTCTGCTCAGTTTTAACTGCTGTCAATCATCAAAGCGGACGTCTCAGGAAAGAGAAGTTTACTTGTCACATCCGTGGGTAGTGATTGGACTAAATTTCGATCCAATTTGTTTGTTGGTTGGCGTCGTAATTAATTATTGATGACAGTGAAAATTCGCAACGTTATTTGGGTTTTGAGCTTCAGAGGTTAAGTGTTATCGAAAGGCGCAGTAAAAAGGGAAATTTTTTTTAGAAAACAATAACGCTTCGATAGATAATCTTCGCTTTTGTGTTACTCTCAGCGAACTTCTACGGTGTTTCAAACGACGTTAGAGAAGAGCCAAAGAGCTTTAAGCATTTGTACTAATTCAGTACACGAATCTCCAGTGATACTGAGTAAATATTTAAGCAACAGGCCTTAGCAAAATGGCGATGATAAACTATACAGCTGAACGGGCATATCAACAGTCTTGCAAGGCAAAGTTAACCGATCGACTACAGTACCAACTGACTTGTCTTTCGGTGTTAAACATTCTTTTCTCGATTACTGCAATTCTGGGGAATACTCTGATACTATTTGCCCTTCACAAGGAGTCTTCACTTCATCCTCCGTCCAAACTCTTGCTTCGTTGTCTGGCAATAACGGATCTCTGTGTTGGTCTTATTGCAGAACCTCTTGATGTTACCCATTGGATGTCTGCCGTAAACCAACATTGGAATATTTGTCACTACTCAAAAATCTTTTTATCACAAGTTACTTACTGTGTTCGGTGTCTTTGTTGACACTGACTGCAATAAGCGTGGACAGACTTCTCGCGCTAAAGTTACATCTAAGATACAAACAAGTTGTAACTTTGAAGAAAACGTTTGTGATTCTTATCATCTTCTGGGTTGTGTCCACTGTCGCTGCAACTATGTCCTTGTGGAATTACCTCGTAACCTCGTGGTATGGCTATATTGGTATATCGCTGTGTTTAGTAACCTCAACTTTCTGTTACACAAATATTTTCCTGGGTCTTCGTAATCATCAAACTCAGGCACAAGACCGTGTTAATCAAGAACAACCGAGTCAAACACTTCCACTGAACATAGCACGATACAAGAAGGCAGTGTACAGTGCACTGTGGTTGCAGTTGACATTAGTTGCTTGCTATCTACCATATGGTGTAACAGAAGCTTTGTGGACTCAAAGTCAACTATCTTCTTCTGTTTTCCTTGCAGCCCAATGTACAGCCACTTTAATTTACTTTAACTCGTCGTTAAACCCGATTCTTTACTGCTGGAAGATCAGAGAAGTGCGACAAGCTGTGAAGGACACAATTAGAAAGTGTTGCTGTTCGACGGGTTAACTGGGTTAGTTTCTGTTCCATTATAATACCAACCGGTTTCAAGGAAAACTGAAGAATAAAACCCTGGTAGTTGTTTCACTAGTTGTGAACATGCGCATTCCTTTCAAAAGACCTGCAGTTTATTAGAAGTACCGAGAACTGTTATTATTTATTTTGCCATCCAACTGCAGATAATATTCAACGTGGTCATATAAAATTACCCTTGCTACATTTTATGGAGATATCAGAAATATATTTATTTGAGAAATAAGTTAATTCAGTTTGTCACGAACGTGGAACATTTCATTTACCAAGCTTAAATTTTACCAGCTTTCTTTTCATTATTACCTAATACATTTCTAGTTGCTTGTCGTTTAAGAGATGACTATTTCGTGTGAAATTATCAAGTGATAAAGAGAGATAATCTCTTTGACCATAGTTAATAGAGGGAAATGGTTATGAAGCCCGGCAAACTTCAAAGGAGCAAACAAAGAAGCCAAGATTTATATTGGAAGGTCCATGACCGTGCATATCTTTTGTTTTTTTTGCGCTCATACACTATGCATTAAGTACGTAACCGAAACGTTTCTATTGGTCAGTCACCCGTAACCACCTATTGTATTTTGTCAGGTTTTGTGCACGGTCAACCCCCAAACAAAAATATATAACAAAGAACTTTGCCGGGCTTCATAACCATTTCCCTCTATTAACTATGCTTTGACGGTGCAACAGTCACTAGTCTAGTTTCAATGTGTTAACGAGTTCCGTATAAGGGATGTAGGGATCGGAGAAGACGTCAATAACTGAAGTAATCGAATATCACGTACCTGGTCTCCATTAAACACTGGAAACTTATTTATTTGCCATTGTAAAACATGCAGAATAATTCTGATCGTTCACCGACCGGGAAAATACAGAAAATATATTTAAGAAATATAAAATTTCGAGCGTCTTTAGATAGCCTTAAATCCAAAACGGGAGAAAGTTTGCTTGATTTCGAAAGCTACATTAACCTGAGAATCAGGCCTTGCTCAGGTTAGAAAGCTATATGTGAAACCCGAGCTACATGCGAGGGTTCACATAAGTAATTCTCCCAAGCTTTTTAGAGGGTTTGCTTCAGGCTATGGAAACAATAATGGTTATGGTAATGCACTGATAATTGAACCTCGTTCTGCGATTAACATTTAGAAAATTGGCCAAAGTGATAAAACCAAATACATCTGCTGGAAGACAAAAAGAGCACATACAGTAAACACCCACGTATAAGAACCTAGTGATTAAGAACCTGTAGGCTAAACTGTTGACATTTAAACCCCCATTATATAAGAACTTGTTGAACAGGTTCTTATTGGAAAATTCGAAAAAAAAAAGCGTCAGGGAGTTCGTACGGTTGTACGATAAAGACTGTCATTTCCGTTATTTTCTTAAATATGGAAAAACCTAAATTTCCGAATCGTTTTAGTCTTGTTAACTAATTCAGTTAATTACAAAATATAATAAATTATTAAGTACAAACAACTGGTTGTTGCATTTTTAGTGAGTATGCTATTTGTTAATTTGTTTTGCACGAATTAATGTTTTGGTTAAAAGCATAACACGGGTACCGTGGATGCTCGGATGGCGATAACAAAGAAATAAACAGTAATTAACATTTTTGTGTGGGTTTACACCAAGTATCGTGTAATCCCACATTTAGTCATGAGCTGAGGTATTTACGTACGTATTTGTGGGTTTGCCAGACCAGCGCCCGCCACAATGGCCACATTTTTCAACATTGGTGTATGCGAGTCGGATTTTCACTCAAGTGGTTTGATTTTCGTCTGTTCTTGAGAGATTTTACAGTTTTCATTCTCGTTGCAGTTTCAAAGGTAAGCTCTTTTTATTGTATAGCTTCTTTTGGTGTGATGTACCGAGTATCGATTTGTTTTTTCACGAGTAGAATAATAATCAGAGGATAATAATCAATTTTTATAATACAGAAAAAATAGTAAGAATTATTACATTCTCAAAATATAGAGAGGAAACTAGACAGATTTATACTTCTCTAAAAATAATGAATATATATGACAAATACTTTATAGCTCTTTTTATGTATTCATACTTTAATTAATGATGAATTACCTTCGAACTTTAATGTTTATTTTTCAAAAAATGAGAATATACAGGGGAATATACATAAAGTGCAGGGGAGCACGAATATGGAATAGTGTGTGGAAGGTCATAAGTTCGACTGCTGTTCGGGAAACTCAAGCAGTTTTTTCCGAGTAGCTTGTAACACTGACTGAACAATATCTTTTTCATATTTCTACCAAACTTAAAATACACCATCACTTCTTTCCACATCCAGAAAATATTTATTACTTCTCACAGCTGATATTGATTTTCGTATCATAATTAAGTGTAAACTAGTTACAGAAATCTAAGTAGTTCTCCGATTAACATTTGATAGCTGGACCATATTAAAATATTTGTTTAATACGAGGTCGGCTCTTTATTTGAATTGTTTCGGTATTATCTCTAAGGTTCTTTGAAAGAAAAGTAATATAACAACAACAACAACAACAACAACTACTTCATTAGGTATACCGATATTTATACATGGTATTATCATTAAAAAAAACGAAAAAATAAGATAACATATATCAGAATAAACTAATTAAATTACACGTTCTTTTCTTTTGTTTGTAATTTCAAAAATATAAGCTGCAGTAGTCCTGCAAATATAAGGGTCGACATTATTGAAAAAAATTTGGATTTATTGTTAAATTGAGAAAAGAAGTGATATCTATTCTGTATTTCGTTGTGATTTTTTTCTAATGTCAGAGTAGAAGGTACATGAAAAAAGAAAATGTTCTTCATTTTCGATTTTAGCTAATTTATATAGATCACAGATTCTGAGGTATTCTGGTAATTTTAGTAATTTTAATTAATACACTACAGATTTTAATTTTGTTGCATGATTGTTTACCATGCCAGCTGCAAGAATTTTAAATACACGAATATCCCGTCAAAAGAAATATGAAGAAAAACGACATTCCGACATGAATGAATGAGTGAGTGAGTGAATGAATGAATGAATGAATGAGAATGAATGAGAACTTTATTAAAGTGTCAAGAACCTTGTAGCCTGGTAATAATATACCATACTAATTAGGGGACACTGCTAAAAAAAACTACACTGACATATTCTCAGCTTGGTTATATTTCCTTAGTTAGGTGTCAGCTCTGACAATTTAACTCCTCTATTCTATGAACAACAAAGTTGTCTGATTGTGTCCTTCACAGCTTGTCGCACTTCCTTTATCTTCCAGCAGTAAAGAATCGGGTTTAATGACGAGTTTAAATAAACTAAAGTGACTGCACAATTATTAGCGAGATAAAAAGAAGTAGCCAGTTTATTTTGAGTTAACAAAGCTTCCGTTACACCAAATGGTGTAAAGCAAGCCACTAATGTCAACTGCAACCACAGTGCACTGTACACTGCCTTCTTGTACGTGTTATGTTCAGTGGAACTGTTTGACTCGGTTGTTCTTGATTAAGATGGTCTTGTACATTAGTTTGATGATTACGGAGTCTCAGGAAAATCTTTGTGTAACAGAAAGTTGAGGTTACTAAACACAGCGATATACCAATATGACCATACCATGTTGTTACGAGGGGATTCCACACGGACATTGCGATAGCGAAAGCCGTAACAACCCAGAAGATGATAAGAATCACATATGTTCTCTTCAAAGTTACAACTTGTTTGTATCTTAGATATAACTGCAGCGCGAGAAGTCTGTCCACGCTTATTGCAGTCAGTGTCAATAAAGACACCGAACACACTAAGTAACTTGTAATATAATTTGAGATGTCTGCGTAGAGACAAATATTCCAGCGTTGGTTAACGACAGATATCAATTGGATAACTTTAAGAGGCTCTGCAATAAGACCAACACACAGATCAGTTGTAGCCAGACAACCAAGGAAGAGCTTCGACGGAGGATGAAGGGAAGATTCCTTGTGAAGAGCAATCAATATCAGAGTATTCCCCAGAATTGCAGTAATGGACAGAATAATGTTTATCACTGCAAGGCAGGTTAATTGGTAGTGTATTCCACCGGTTAAATCTGCCGTACAATACGTTTCAAATAAAGGATTCTCTGCTCCATCAGTCAGATTTGTTTTCGTCATTTTTCTACAATATGGGTATTTTGCAGTTTTAACGAAGATAAATCAGAACTCTAAGTTTCATCATTCTGATCACCGAAGCTTCGTGTACTGAACTTATATCGTTCCTTCAATACGCTTTAATTTACGCGATGTATTTTATATCATCAAACAGATCAAATTAATTAATTATCCAGATGCAATATTTTCATTTAAAAAGCTTTTAGAGGTACCATAAGGTAGAATACCTGCTGAGATTATTTGATGCGAAAAGCAATCTCGAAATTAAGAGACTGAAATCATTCTACTCGACTAATATCGCGAAAATGAGGAAGTCACATTTTCCTGATGAAGGACATTAACACTAATGACGCAGATAAAACACTTTTTTGTGATGAAAACAGGAAAAAAGTTGATTAAAGACAAAATAGAACTGATGAGAACTAATCATGCGGTATACAGCGAAGAGGAACTTGATCAAAGATCGATTCTAAGATTTAACGTCTCTCAAATGTTCGCGGAGGGATCTCCTAGCATCCATGATATCTCTCCAATGTAAGCATTTTTCACAGAGTGCGGGTTATACAGTAGATTACATTAATAGAATCAAAATGATTAATGATTTTGATTAAGCGTTTTGGATCTTGTAAATAAAGGGACAAGTGTTCCAAGTTACATCGCGCGCGAGCATATGAAATAACCTGGCTGTTCGTCTGTTCGTCGTCCTCAAGCGGAGAGTGTTCACTCCACTTGAGAAATATGGCCAGCCAGCGCAATCGACTCACCCACCCAAAACTTCCACGTTTGCACTATGACTCTTATCGTGTCGCCCAATTTTCCCCATTCTTAAATAAGATGCGATGATTGTTGCAGTGCGTAATAGCATACTTTCCAAAGAGTTATTTGGCATATGGCCCAAGATGATAAGACCAAGCATTGACATTGGCTATTAGGCAAACGAGCGAAGATAGCAAAAATATTTCATCTTTTCCAAAAATATAACAGTCGCCATCTAAAAGACAAAAGAGCGAATATTGAAACTTTCATTATTTCCAAAAACATTTTCTTCCTTACATTGTTTTAATTTTTCATTCTTGGCAGATATTTGTGAACTGATTCCTAAAATATATATATCTCCTTTGTATGTAGAATATTAGTATATATTTCACACTTTGCAATCAACTTTCCTGACATTTAATTAGAAAATTCTGAATTTAAAAGTTATTGTTCGACTGATATTTAGAAAATTGCCCAAGGTGGTAAAACGACGGATATCAGTTAGTCATGGTGATGAAACCATAGACAATTTTTCAAATGTTTATCAGAAAACCACTTAAATATCAGGATAGTTGCATGTCATGCGAATCAAGGCTGAAATATTACTAATATTCTAAATACAAAGGAGATAAACATTTTGGGCATTTGCACTTACCCCAAGTATTATTTGCCCTTTTAGCTTATCACCTTGGGCAATTTTCTAAATGAAATATTAATCTAACAACAACTTTTAAGCTCAGGATTTTCTAATTAAATGTGAGAAAGGTTGAATGCCAAGTTTGAAATATTTATAATATTCTTTATACAAAGGAGGAGGTATTTGCACGTATTTTTGCCATGTACAAAAATTTACCGTAAATTTCGGGAGGAAACTGTTTTGGGGGAATGATGATTTTTTTGGTAATCTTTGCTCTTTTGTCTTTTAGCAGGTGAGGTAATGAAACTATATAAATAAGCTAAAATACAAAAGGGCGAAGATTGGAAACATTTCCTCAATTTCTCCTTATATTTCTTCCCACAATATTTACTTTGTAACAAATATTTCATGCTTCTTTCCTGACATAAGAAGTTCCTGAAATTGAAATATTTGTTACACTTGTTAATTTTTTATGCAAATTCCCAAAATATTGATATCCTTTGCAGTTAGAATATAAGTAATAATATTTCACGCTTGATCATGACAAGCAACGTTCGTGACATTATAAAATCCTGATATTTAAGTTGTTCTCTGATAAATATTTGGAAATTGCTCAAGGTGATATTTCTTCTTTGTATTTAGAATATTATTGGCATGCAACTTTCCTGACATCTAATTAGAAAAAAACCCGGCTGAAATTTAAAAAGTTACTCTGCGATTAAAATTTAGAGAATTGCCCAAGGTAATAAAACCAAAGACATCTGCTAAAATACAAAAGAGTAAAGATGACCAAAATGTCATTATTCCCCAAAATAGTTTCCTCCTTATAATTAGTGAGAAATAGTTCTTGAAATCCAAGTAATAATACGTTCTACGATGAACATTGAACAAGAAAAAAATATAATAAGACCATAGACATTATCTATTATCAAGGCTAGTTTACTGAAGCATGGCATTAATATGTGTGATGTATGAATAAAATGTGAACTGCGGAAATTAAATTAAATGAATAAGTGAACATCGCAGTTTTGAACATTTTCTTAACTCAAATCCAAACCATACTCTCACAACTTGCAAAGCAATCATCACAACTTTAGCCAGCGGATTCATCATCTGCACGTGCGTAGAAGTTGTGTAAAGCCAGAAGAAAAGGTAGAAAAACATGGCGGCTGATGAGGCGATGGAAGTGCGTACTGATGTATAAATGATTATTATATTATATTTTTTCACTTTGTGATCCTTTAAATCAGATAAACTTCTTTCTCAAGTTTTTAGTTTTCAAGATGCAACCACGACGGCGACGGGAACGAGGACGTCACAAAACAATAGGTTTAATTAGTAGTACAATATTCTGCACGTGTGTTTTGCATATTTATTTGCTACTCCATGCAAAACAAAACGCACGTGCGTTTTGCACTTAAATTTGTTTGCCTTCCTATGCCCTGTCTCTATCTGGAATTGAACCCATGTATTCAGCTCCTGGAAAGTTCAGCCACATTGGAAAATTGAACGTGTTGGAATAATCGCGAAATAGTTTATAGGAACGTTAATTCATTTTTAAAGGAATTTCGCGCGCGAAAAGAAGCACACCGCTGACCAAAACGAAATTGATCGCTTTGGAAGTTGTGAGAGCATGGTTTCTCGGTCCCAGGTCCTGTCTCTATATACACCCCCCCCCCCCCCCCCCCTGAATCTGCTGAAAAACAAAAAAGAGCAAGGATTGAAAAAAATCATCATTCCTCAAAACAGTTCCCTCTTTTATGCGATTGCAGAGAATTAAAATGAGTCTGTTACAGTGAAGTGCTACTGTTGATCCTTATTCTAATTGAACTTGGTAGGTAGGCCAAAGGTTTCCCAAAAATGTGTCAGCCGAACAACGGCTGGTAATCGAGCCTAATTAGGGGTTGTCTTATCAAACGCCGGGAATCTAACTGATTATGAATATACGCATGATAATATTGAAAAGTTCCAACAAAAAGCGATATATCTATTATTATTTGTCTTCGTTAATTTAAATAGCACCGTAGCATGAAGCGACTGGGAATATTAATTGCTAGTCCGTCGCAGGCTACCCGCAACTTTCTTGACATAAGTAGTTCCTGAAATTGCACTTTTTCTCCGATTAAAATTTCGAACATTTCCCAATCCCAATCGTCGTCATCAGGCCAGAAACATTATTTCCTTACATTTAGTAATTTTTCATTTGTATGTAGAATATTAGTAATTGTTCACACTAAGCATTCAACTTTCCTGTCATCTATACCTATTGTGCCTGGGGGGGGGGGGGGGGGGGAGAAAGTGCTCGCCTTGATTTCAAATTTCTATATCTTAAGGAATTATGTCCAAACCTAGCGACTTTTCCTAAACATTTTCTGGGAAAAGTTTGGTGTGTCAATTTTTTGATCACGTGACTTGACGTTTCCATGGCAACTAAGTTTTGACAGGTCGTTTTATCCTAATTTGGTGTTTTTGAGCTTAATTCATGAGATTTTCTCTTTTTATGCAGCGTTTCTTTCAAAATCTTTACAGTTCTTATATCCTTGTATTTTTCGATTTTTTCAAATCAAATTTTGAGATTTTCTGGCATTTCCTAAAAATCTTGAAATCCAAGATGGCGGAACCAAGATGGCGGAGTTTTTCAATTTTTTATGTAATTTTGACGTGATATGACGAAATAAACGAAATAAATGAAATAAACCTTTTTGGATACGCTTTACACACCATATAAGTTTCATTTCCATACGGCGTGAATACTTTTGGAGATACATAGGGGGTGGGGGCACTTTATGCCTTCCGAAGCTCAAAAACGAGAAAAAGCCCTGGCAGAATAGGGTTAAATTACTTCCCTCATTATTTAATTCCCTTGTAACAAATATGTCATGCTTGCAACTTTTCTGACATAAGGAGTTCCTGAATTGAATTTTTTCTCCAATCAGTAACGTTTAGAAAATTTCCCAAGGTGATAAAATCGTAGGAAACAGCAAAAAAACGGAGTGAAGACTGCAAAAATTTCATCATTCGGCCCAAAATTATCTTTGTTACACTTAGTAATGTTTCATGCAAATTCCCACAATATTTATCATTTAGAATATTTTAGTAATATTTCACACTTGATCATGACATGCAACTTTCGTGACATCTAGTTATAAAATCCTGATTTAAAAAAAAATAGTTGTTCTCTGATAAATATTTGGAAAGTTGCTCAAGGTGATATTCCTTCTTAGTATTTAGAATATTATTGGCATGCAGCTTACCCGACATCTTATTAGAAAAACCTGAAATTTTAAAAGTTGTTCTCCGATTAAAATGTAGAAAATTGCCCAAGGTGACAAAACCAAAGAGAACAAAAATACAAAAGAGTAAACTGATGACCAAAATGTCATCATTTCCCCCAAAAAGGTTTCCTCCTTATAGTTATTGAGTAATAGTTCTTGAAATTCGTGTAATTCTACGCTCTACGATGAACATTGAAAACTATTTTTTATAAGATTAAAGACATGATCTATTATCATTTTAAAAATGTACTATTATAGCGGTTAATGCACTTAGCTCAAGGCTAGTTTACTGAGGTATTATATATATTTTGATTATCTTTTTAATCATCTAAACTGGAATAAATATAATATTTTCTAAGGATATATATGTAACTTAAATTCAGTTTCAAACATTTGTCTATATACTTTGCGATTGTTGTTTGCGGTGTAAAAATTTCGAAGGCTTAGGTAAATATACTTTCTCAAAAGCGCGTACAAGAAAGTACAATGTTGCTACTACAAGAGACCGGATGGTTTAACTTAGCTGTCAGCTGTATTGGGCTGTTCAAGGAAGTTAATCATCTTGGCGGACGTCTCTCTCAGGAAATAGAAGTTTACGTCAACGGGTCTAAAGGTCATATCCGTGGGTTGTGATTGGTAAATTCAGTCGATCCATTTTGGTTGTTGGTTGCCGTCGAAATTAATGATTGATGGCAGAATCGAATATCCCCAATCGTTAGCTGGCTTTTGAACTTAACAGTTCTCGTGTTATTGAAAGGTGTAGTGAAAAGGGAAAATATTTTAGGGAACGATAACACTTTGACAAATATTCTTCGCGTCTGTGTTACTCTTAGCGAACACATTCTATGGTGTAACCATCAGCACAGACGATATTAGGGAAGAGCCGAAGAGCATTAGATTTTAAGCAGCTATACAAATTCAGAACACGAATCTCCAGTGATACTGAGTAAATATTTGTAAAAGCCACAGGCCTTCGCAAAATCGTGATGACAAACTATACAGCTGGAGAGGAAGATCAACAGTCTTGCAAGGCAAAGTTAACCGATGGACTACACTACCAACTGACATGTCTTTCGGTGTTAAACATTTTTTTGTCCATTACTGCAATTCTGGGGAATACTCTGATCCTAGTTGCCCTTCAAAAGGAATCTTCACTTCATCCACCGTCCAAACTCTTGCTTCGATGTCTGGCTACAACTGATCTGTGTGTTGGTCTTATTTCAGAGCCTCTTGATGTTACCTATTGGATGTCTGTGGTGTACCAGCGATGGAATATTTGTCAATTGCAAGAATCTCAAGTTATATCACAGGCTACCTACTGTGTTCGGTGTCCTTATTTACACTGACTGCAATAAGCGTGGACAGACTTCTCGCGCTGTAGTTATATCTAAGATACAAACAAGTTGTAACTTTGAAGAAAACATATGTGATTCTTTTCACCTTCTGGGTCGTGTCCACTGTCGCTGCAACTACTTCAACATTGTGGAATTACCTCGCAACATCGTGGTATGGCTATATTGGTATATCGCTCTCTTTAGTAACGTCAACTTTTTGTTACACAAAGATTTTCTTGAGACTCCGTCATCATCAAACTCAAGTACAAAATCATGTTCATCAGGAACAACCGAGTCCTGAAACAGTTCCACTGAACATAACACGATACAGGAAGGCAGTGTTCAGTGCACTGTGGTTGCAGTTGACATTAGTTGCTTGCTATCTGCCATTTGGTATAACTGAAGCTTTGTTGACTCAAATTCAACCATCTTCGTCTCTTTTTCTCGCTAGCCAATGTGCAGTAACTTTAGTTTTCCTTAACTCATCATTAAACCCGATTATTTACTGCTGGAAAATAACAGAAGTGAGACAGGCGGCGAAGGAGACATTAAGAAAGTTTTTCTGTTCGTCTGGTTAGATAATCGGGGTGGGACTGAGGAAGCGCGCCAAGTTTACATGTCGGGCAGCGGGGCTCGACTCCCGCCCGTCAAGTAAACTTTCCCACGCACCGATTTCGCTCGTTTTATCTTCCTCTCGCCCAGATCATCTGCCCCTGGGTCTCCGGGGATGGGAGAAGACAGAGCTTGGGTCCAAAATTTAAGGTGACGTTGAGATTGTAAATTTAATAGTGCACATCGACTAAACAAAAAAGCTGTACAATGTTTCTTACTTATACATCATTCGTATACTGTAAGTCCATATTGTTAAAATCTCAAGAGCAGATAATCTTCCACGTGTTGAATACAATAGGAGCGGAAAACATCTTTTTAATAGATGGCGATTTCTACAGGTAGAAATATTGCTTATTTCCGAGGCTGCTTTGTTGTAGCAAGGGAAACCACCCCTTGCAAATAACTGAATTAAAAATTCGTGATCGTATTGTCAAACTTCCGTAACTACGAATGAATCACAAAGAAATTCCGATTAGGTTGTTTCTTTTTTTAGCTTTCCTTCGTAATACACAATAGCGTAAGAAGAGATCCAAGAAATAGTGATGAGTTTCTGTTCCCGCAAGACAAGTGGTACTTTTCCAGAATTCACCAGTTGTGAATATCGGTTCGTACAAAACCGCTCAAGCGATATAAAGTGACCCGATCGCTATGTTATGGAAATAGGTTTCTAGTTGCTAGTCGATTAGGCATGACTACCTCGTGTGAAATTAGAGAAAGCTGTAGTTTTTGAGCCAATCAGAAAGGATGCAACAATCATTTTATTCTATTAGTACAAATGCATCTGCAATTAAAACAAATACCTTGACTTTTGAACAATTTATTATAAAGAAGTTTAAGTTTTGTGTAAAATAATCCGTTCATGCTTTTTACTACTTTAACAGCAACTGCCAATAACCAAGTAATCGAACATCACGCAACTCGGCCACATTAAAATCTGGAAACATATTTATTTCCTTTTTTAATACATTCCAGATTAATTCTGAACATTCACATCGACCGGTATGATGGCGCGCCTGTTTATATAGCCTGATCCAAACACAAGAGAACGTTTGGGAGATTTCGACAGCTGAGTATATCAGGCCTTACTCAGGTTAGAAATCTATATGTGAAATCCGAGCCGCAGACCAGGGTTTACATCAGTACTTAGTTACATGCTTAATACTTATCCCAAGCTTTTTCGAGGGTTTGCTTCAGGCTATGTAAACAATAATGGTCAGTAATGGTTATGGTAATGCATTGATAATTGAAACTTGTTCTCCGATTAACATTTAGAAAATCATGCCTAAGGTGATGAAACCAAAGACATCTGCTAAAAGACAAGAAATGTTCATTATACCTCAAACAGTTCCCTCCTTTATACGAGTGCCGAGGATTAAAATGAGTCTCGGTTACACTGAAGCGCTACTGTTGATCCCAATTCTAATCTAACTTGGTACGGCAGGCCTAACACTTCCCAAACTTGTCAAACTTGTGCCAGAAAAAAGCTGCAAATTATAGGGTTTTTCGTATCAATGAACGCCGAGAATCTATCTAAGGAAACAAATATCGACTAGCCGCAGTTAAGATTATGAAATGGTAACGCGGTTTTAAGTAATTACGTTATATGCATGGTAATATATGAAGTTCCAGCATAATATATGAGGGGCTCAGAACCGGAGTGGTCTCAACCTCGTTCCCAGGGTCTCTCGTCCACCGCCCCCAAAGAGCGAGGAGGAGAGACCCTGGTCGGGGCTGGTCACGTGGCTCCAGAACAAAGTTAATCCTCAGGGAGGAGTCCTTTGTTTTCTCGATTTTTGTCCCATTTCTTTTGTCAACTTCAAATCGAGGCTGTCACCTTTAGATAGCTTCGAAGCAAGGCGACCGCCATGTTTTTTAGCAGTCTGCAATTCGCTATAAGCAATAGCAGCTATTCGAACATAAATTTGAAAGCGAAGCAAGTCAAGTGCTTGGAGGCAATATACTTAGGCAGAGATGTTGTTGCCGTCTTACCGACGGGATACGGGAAATCTATGATTTTTCATCTCCTCCCTTCGCTGTTATACGACAAGATGATCAGTGGACGACCAGCTTCATCTTCTCCAGTTCGCCCAGTCATTATTGGGGTTTCGCCTCTTAATGCGCTGATGAAAGACCAGATAAGAAAGACCAGTGAAGGCAATGTCAGTGCGACATTTCTGAATGTCAGAAAGAAGAAGGAATCGAGCGATTTGGAGCTGGATGTCAGCGATGCGAGCCAACGTATGCTAAAAGATGCAAAATACGACATTATTTACACGCATCCCGAAGCCTTTATATCTTGCAAGGACGGAATGGAGCTTTTCCAAAGCCCACCATACCAGCACTCTGTTCAAGTGGTAGTCGTGGACGAAGCGCACTGTATTTTAGAATGGTTAGTGTTGTTTAGAATCATGTTTTTTCCACTTAAGCTTAAATGTGTCCTGCTCAATATTAAATATTTGTACAATGATGTAATACGACAGCTTAACAAATCGCTGTGCAGAAGTGGGAAGTGCTTTGTGCTCTGAAAAGTTTGTTTGACAATTAAGCTTAATTTTATGATGTTTGTCTTTAATATTTCGCATTTGTTAGAAATGTAGGAAATATAAATAAGGGCTCTCAGCAAGGCTCTGTATCTATGAACAAAGAAAAATATATAAAAAATATACATGGCATGTAAGCTAAACTCTCAGTAGATATTATGGGAGAATATCATAGCTCATGATTGCACATTAAATGTCTCTGTTTCTTTCGATACTTTTTAGGGGAGATGATTTCAGAAAAGACTACTCCAGATTGGCAATGTTGTGTGCCACTTTCCCTTCTGTTCCTGTTGTTGCCCTCACTGCAACCGCAAGTAACAAAGATGTGGTGGCAATTAAGGAGTCTCTTAATTTAAAGAATCCTCTGGAGGTCATAGCAAATCCAAACAGGCCGAACATTTTGTACGAAAAAGTCTTTCGCAAAGGTGATGACGTAGACTTCTTTGAAGAGCTCCTGAAGCCCATTGCAAATGAGTTGAAAGAAAGTACAGTAACATACCCATTAACTATATTGTATCTACCCCTGAAATGGTGTGGGTTCGCGTTCAAATATTTTGAAAGAGAGTTGGGTAATGAACAATACTATCCTTCAAATGCTGAAGCTTTACCTGAAAATAGACTATTTGCACAATTCCATGCCCCACAGACAAATGCGATGAAAGACCAAATACTTAAGGAACTAGCCTCACCTTCATCAAAAGTGCGGGTTATTTTTGCAACTGTTGCCATGGGAATGGGTGTTGATATTCCATCAATACGACATGTCATCCACGTAGGACCACCACGAACCATCAGAGAGTATTTTCAAGAAACCGGACGGGCTGGTCGTGATGGAAAACCTTCAACTGCTGTCCTTTATTACAACAATCGTGACATTGCAAAGAATCGGGAAGGAATGAATGAGGACATTAGGACTTTCTGCCGGCTGGAGAATGCCTGCCTCAGGAAATTTCTGTTAAAGTGCCTTGACGCAAGGGAAGTAGATAGCATAGGTCACTTTTGTTGTTCATACTGTAAATTGATCTGTGATTGTCTGGACTGTATTAAAGACATGCAGTGAAATGTAATTATTTTATTTGTTATTTGTTCATTTTCCAAACTGAGAGGATATGTTGATGAGACACCCATTTTTACAGTCAAAACAGCTTCAGTGCTAAAAGGAATGTCTAGATTAGGATAACATTCATCTTAAAATTGGTCTAAGAGGCAGTCTATCTTACATTGTAATTCATAGGGGAAGACAAAGATAATTGTTTGGTTATAATTTTAATGAAAGGACGCTAAATTGCTAAAAAAACACCTTCATATACTGAGGGTTATTAAAAAAGTATTGTATTTCCAATGTTGAAAAATATGATAATTATTTAATTGCTATATACATATCTTAGTACGCTTGAATGCATCCTAGAATTCTGTCATTGTCCTCGTCTTAGATGGTTGCTAATTTACCGGTATATTTGATGCAAACAACAACAACAACAACAACAATATTGTTTTATAAAAGTCAAACATGTAGAACAATAGACCAATTTCGATATGTTAATATTCTAACTTGGCTCCGAGGCTTAGGGGAATAAAACAAAAGAAATCGACAATAAATCACATCGAGGTTGAGGGATGAATAAATAATTTATTTTGTCTTATTCCCCTAAGCCTCGGAGCCAAGTTAGAATATTAATACATCGAAATTGGTCTATTCTTCTTGTTTTTTTCTTAAAGTTTATGCAAACACTCTACTCCAGAGAGTTTAATAATAATTATTATGTCTTCAAGGTAATGGTATTTGTTTCCTAATAAGCAGTGTTGGCTTTCTAGTAACAAATGCTAACAGGTTAATTGACTGTAAATTGTACAACCTTTTAAATAGCTAACTACTGTACATGTCTGCACTGTTCAGGGGTTTCATTAAGGGCTGACAACCGGGAAAATTGACCGGCTGTCAACTTATAAACCAAGTTTTTTCTTACAAAGAAGTTGAAATATCAAAATTTCAGCCCACCAGTGAAGACCAATTAACCTCCTGCTCAAAATTTTAATGGAACCCCTGAATGTTGATTGTTCCCGATAAGTTTTAAGGGCTTGGAAGTCATTGTAAGGGGTTTATTACGTGTAGTTAAGGATCTCTTCAAGTCTTGAGAAGTTTATTTACATTTAATGTTTTCGGTTTTTGATTTGAGATCACTTTCTTGTCTGAATTACTGCAATAATAAAAATTACTAATTATTTTTGAGTCCAGTACTGGCTAAAAAAATTAATACATTTTTAAATGTAAAAAGACCTCAGTTTATAAATAAATGAATAATTGTTTTTTCCTTTTTCTCTTTCAGAAAAATAGGAGTTACTTTTTATTGCTGTGCCTTTCAATAACATGCCAACTCTGAAGTTCAAAACTTAACTAATGATTTACGATTTTTACAGCTGTCAATCATAATTACGGCAACAACCAACAGCCAAATCCACCAATCACGGCGTACATTTACGAAAATGTTACCCCGTAGAGCTAAATCTCTGTTTTCTAAGAGGTCTACTGCAGTTATTGATGGGAGTAAAAAATGTAATGGTTGGTTGAGTCTTGAACTCCAGAGTTTACATGTTATTGAAGGTGAAGTAAAAGATATCGTGTTGTAATAACTTTTTAACAACTGAATGAGCACTGCCTAAAGGGAGTGTTTCATAGTTTGGTGCATGTTCAGGCTTATCAATTTTATCCGTTTAAAAAAACCCAGTAACATGAACTTCTCGATACTTCAGTAATCACATACTATTAGTCTAAGAAAAACAATTAATGACCAAAACTCACAAAAAATTTCAATGGATTCTACCTTGAATGTAGACATTGAATAGCAGAATAAACCAGAATAAAACCTTTGGGCCAACACTTTATTCTGGTAATTTATTCTGATATTCAATGCCTCGGTGTAATACGTTGAATTTTTTGTGAATTTTGGTCATTCATCATTTTTCTTGGACTAATGATAGTATATGATTACTGAAGTATCGAGAAGTGCATGTTAGTGCAGTTTTTTCTAACGGATAATGTTGATAAACCAGCACATGAGCCGGACCGTGAAACTCTCCCTTTAACATAAGCGGCACATTGAAAAGTCACAAGTATATGTGGTATACATCAATCCTATTTGGGCATCCATGTATGAAATCACTAACAAAGTAAATTACTGTATAGTGTCATTTTACTCCTCTTCTTCTTCATCTTGTGCTAGTGGAGCATCGAGAAGAAGATTTCTCTTATGTCTTGCCAACCACTTGCTGAATTCTTCTTGATCGAGAGACACTAAGGGATTAGCCATTATGTCAGGGAAAGAGTCAAACCTTCTGTTCGGCTCGCATGTGAATGGTTTCACTTCACGGAGGTCTGCCAAGATTTTTCCTTCGTCTACAGATGAAGACCTGTGCGTGTGTGATGAGTAGTTCACAGCTTTCCTGACCTGATTGTCAAAATTTTCGATAATCTTTCTTTCACCGCCAATATATCTGCTTGAGCGATCAATGGCCTTGTCCGTTTTATTTGCACCCATGCCCCTGATCTCTTTTTTTAAATCTCTGTTTCTGTTTTCTTGCAAAAGGTCAATTTCAATGTTTTTGCCGATGCCACCTTTCCAATTAACGGTGGCAGCCCAAATGCACTGATGTGCCTCTGCCTCAGAGAGTAAAACCTCATTTTGAATGATGCTTATCAGCATTTCGATTGAATAAGCATTAAAGCCTGGTGCTGATTTGAAATGAGGCAACAGCTGCTTATGTAGTGTAGCCAGCCTTTCTCCATTGCCCTCTTTGACAGCATCCTTGAAATCAATTAAGATAAAAAAGTACTGGAGTAGACACAAAGAATAGTTTCTGACAAAATCTTGCTCACCAGAGCTGTCAGGCTCATCTTCAATTTGCGGGGACAGTAGAGGGTGTTGGCATGATCAGATATTCATCGATAAATTTATCTAACACAGAATTGTAGTAGATCTTCTTGTTGTCACCAACATCCAAGATGTAGTATGGGGGCCTGTTCCTTGTTGGACGACCATCCTTACTTTCCATGTTAAAAAACGTAACCAATGCTTCAACAGCAAAACACTTGCCTGTACTCAGAAACAACTGTTCGCAGCTTTCAAAATGTTTGACATCCATTGTCACATTCTTTCTTTGCAGCTTTTCTCTGAAGAACCTTAGAGTGCCTTTCTCACGACCAGAATTTTTATAGAGCTTCTTGAAAATTAACTGCAAAATACAAGGAATAATGAAACTTGTTTTGAAAGGGATCACTCTCTCTGGGATTGATGTTCAGTTTAAAGGTGATTCCCTTCAATTGCATTGCGCATCCGATACTGCGCATAATGTATCGCGTCATCAGCGCATGTCACGCGTCATAAGCACGAGTGCGTGCACAACATTAAGGGATTTATTTCAGGCTAAGCTCGGATAGGAAATAAATGGTCGTTTTCTCCTAAACGAGCACGGTGACCCCATTTTTTATTTCATAATTTAATAAGAACAGTACGTATCTACATTACACAAGAAAAAAATGGGCAGAAATCTATGATCAGTTTTTTGGCAATTTAACTAAAAGGGTGGCTTTAATATTATTAATTAATATTATTTGAAGCACCCCTGTTTTGTAAAATATTAGTATTTTTAATAAACTGCCCCCCCCCCCCCCCCCTCCCCCTCCTAGGATATTGAGAATATTAGTGCATACAATCAACTCAATATGGTCCATGATTTAAAAAAGCTTAAAAGGGGGATAGGCCCTGGGGGGAACTCCCATATAAAAGGGGTTGGGGGTGATCATCGGAAATTTTGAAAAGAACCCCTAAAAGGTACCAGAATCTCTTTTTGTGGGCGTGGCTCCAATTCATTTTCACCCTTAAGAGGTACCAATTCTAAGACAAAACTAGTTAATTTTTTCCCGCTTAATACCCTAAAAGGTACCGGAATAACTCTCAAAGTATTCATTTTAGATTTTAACACCCCTAAGCAGTACCAAACCACAAATTTTAAACCCTAAAAGGTACGACAATCACCCCCGCCACTTTTATATCAAATCCCCCCCTCCCCCCTGGAGGAAAGGAAGGGAGGTGAATTTCCAGGAGAAAGTGAGATTTCTTCGCAAAATCAATGTTCTCACTAACAGATAACTAACTTGTATCTCTAAGTTACATGTACCTTTAGGAAGCTCCTCTTTGAATGCCAATCCACAATTCGAAAAGGATAAATGTGGTCCAGTCTGTCTGTAGCGGTGTGGCTCCCAGCTCTAAGGTCTTTTGCTCCTGCCAGTCTCACTCTTGTCAGCTGATCACCAAAGCAGGGAATTTTTACACTAGCTAAATGATCTTCAGCTTGTGGCACAGGTGGCATGTGTGATGCCGGCTGGTCAGGTCTGGATGGGGCAGCTATCGGTGGAGCAGGTGGGATGGCATGGTCTTGATCTGCTGGTGGAACACAAAGACCAGCCTTTACATACATTTCTCTGACCCAATCCTCCAGTTGATCCAGAACATCAACAACATCACTGTACTTTTTTTCATCTTTCATGAGGACTGGCAGTGGCACTACAACTGACTGATGTTTCATCTCTTCCTGGTAATGGTTGCAAGGTGAATGTTCAGGTACAACTTCCTTCAGAAAATGAAATGCAGGAAACAGCTCACACAAAATTTTACTCAGAAAATATTTGTAACGCTCTCTTGTGACTCTTGTGTCCTCAGGACTTAAACTAGTCAACTGTCTTAAATCACAAGTGGCAAGATTTTCTGCTGCCCATTATCAGGAAGGTGATCAGAAGTTACACGATCAAATACAATGCTGGTGGCAACAGCATGTACACTTCTGTTCTGGTTGTCTGAGCGAACATCGTGCACCTTTACATCCCAATCGATGTTGTCTAGAACAAAGACAAATCGCTTTCCTTGTTTTACCAGCTCCACTGCATGGTCCAGGAAATGTGACCCAATTTCCTCTTGGATAGTATATTTCATAGATTTGTCAAGGCAAAAACCATACTTGTTCAGCCTCTCTATAAGCTAAATAAAAGTGATACACATAATTCACTGTTATGCACTTGAATTAAGCCTAATTTCATAAAATATACATAAAAACCCACTCTTAAAAAAATATTTGATTAGTCGACTTCCAAAAACATTATTATAATGTCACAAACTCTCAAGTCTAACAACTTCGTAAAAAAATATCTCCCAAAATAAATTTACATAAACTAGAAATAAGCAGAACGAAGGAATAAGCAGATTTTGGAAAGGTAAAAATCAACTTATTCAGGGTTTCATGATTTGATTATTTCATTCAAATGACCTGCTGAAGGAAGTTTTTCTTCATGAGCTCAGACTTAAAAGCAAATTTCAAGACTTTAGTTTTCAAGATCAGGAAACAAATTATTGATTTTTGTGACTTTGAAAAATTGCATAAGCTTATAAGCTTTAAATACACCGAATTTAATAAAATTGTAAATTATATTTCGAAGCGTTATTAAACTATATGCCGATCGGGATTGTTTTGATCACGGTATCAGTAGCTTGAATTAATTTTTGTGATATCTGGAAGACATGAAACACGGTACTGAATGCATGAAGCTTACCTCTTGACTAGCATTTCCTTCTGCAAGCAACACTGTGTTCACTCTTTGAAACTGGCTCAACTCGTGGCATCGTTTGAACATTATGATACTGTAGATGAGTGCCAAAGCAGCTGCCTTCTTGTCTTCGTTGCAATCAAACTGAATCATGGCAGACAAGATGACGAAAACTGTAGGACACAGAGACTTCATTTCTTCGATAATTTTCTCAAAATCCAAAGAACGTAAGCCAGTGTAATCTCTTTCTCTAAGAAGCGATTTTGTACTTCTTCGGGCCACCTCGAGCAATTCTTTTTCAATTTCAAAACGTATTTTGGCCATGTTTTCTGTACAGGAATTGCTCTGTAAACAAAAATAAAGAAACGCAGAACATGAGCTCGCTTTAGATCAAAAGATAACTCGTGCATTTCGAAGAATATTTCCAGTAAGCTCACCTGAATTTCAGCTGCAGCATTTGGAAGAATTGGGCTGATTTCTAACCGTTGTGGAAAGTCATTCTGCAAAAACAAAACGATGGAAATAGCATGTAAGCTCAAGTACGCAAAACACTTCGACTGAAGACAGCAACTAGCGTAATTCGATTAGTAAATACAAGCCTTCAAAAATAATTGGAGGAATACAAGAACGGGAAAGAAAATGAACAGATAGCTTACAGTCTAGGACTAACCTGTGTTCCTGTTGATGGCGTAGAAGTGAAATTTAGACCGCGACGACTGCGACTTTCACCAGGAACATTCCCACTCATGTTTGACTCCGTGGATTTCAAACTCTTGAGCGTGTGCGGCGCAGAGGGAGACTCTTCGATGCACCGCTTAACCTTTAATTCAAATGAAGCCTGACTTTCTGCGATGGTGGTCTTGAATACTTGAAAATTATTCAGCCTTCGCTCGCATGGCCTACAAAGTAGATATGGCAATAATTCATCGCATGGAAGCGCTTTGCCGTACAGCTCCTCCGCTGTTGCCAGAAGTTGCCGATTTCCTTTGCTAAATAGATTTCTGCAATGACGGCTATCTCCGATTTCTTTGCAAAGTCGACAGCAGCTTGAATTTACAGTTTCGCTCGATTTGTACACTTTTTTGGGAGTTTCCGGATCATTTCCACTCGACATGACCTCGGTGAACCGACACGAAAACGCGGGAATCACAAGTTTATCTTGATCGAGATAAGTTCCCTTCCCCGGTACGCTTAGTAAAGACCAATTTCACACTTAGCCGCCCCTCCCTTCTGTCGTATATTTGTAATCACCCAGAATCTGGGAGCCACGTGACCAGCCCCGACCAGGGTCTCTCCTCCTCGCTCTTTGGGGGCGGTGGACGAGAGACCCTGGGAACGAGGTTGGAGTGGTCTAACCAACCAAAATTTCATATTGGATATTATTTTTTTTTTCGACGTAACTTTGGAGAATCTTTATCGTGGGAAAGTGGCCTAACCCTAAAAAGAAATAAGAGATTCCTAGCCCTTCCTGAAAGTTAGACCATTGTGGCTTTCATTGCGGCTATTAGGGGAAGAATGGGCTAACCCATGAACTTCTGACCGTTTTTCAAAATGGCGGACAGAAGCGAGCATTCATCGAGCAACAATTCGCGTAAAAGAAAACGGAATTCTGAGGATTGGAAGAAAAACAAACGAAAGGCTCTTCGAAACAGAGGTAAGGAATATGAAACAGTTTCCATCTCGGGCGAGAAACGTAAAGTTGCATCGAAAAAAGATTTTTATAAGAAAAAAATAGTCAATTTTGTTTTTCCAACACTTAAAATTGAAAGTGTTTTTTTTTTCTAAAAATACTAAAAGTGGGTTGAACTTGATAAAAAGCTTTATAAAAAGAGATGGCTAGTGTAATTATCAAGGCCTCTGTTTGTGTTATCCGGCTCTGTCTTCGATAGTTCCGCTCGCTAATCACACTTAGCCTCATGCTGTAGTTGCTAATTGCCGCCGCCTTTTGTGCCAGTAGGCACGAAGAGGATAAGTGAGTTAGACTGTAGGTGCTAATTATTTGATGGGAAATAAGTATCTGTCATTTGGACTACCTGTAAATTCAGTCCCGTGAAATGAAATTCGATTTTGTCTTAAAAAAATTTAGGCTGTTAATAGTTTCTGCGACACTAATTTCTACTAGTTTGACCGTACACAAAATTTTGTCCCTATGTAATTAACAGCTATGCCAAAATTTAAGAACGGCTTTCTCTGTTTGGCATATTTTAATGAATCTTAGAATCGATATTCGATCAAGTTCCTCTTCGCTGTCAGAGTTCTCACTGTGCATGACCTTCGTATATATCATATCGATCGTTTTACTTTTGTTTTCGTTTTCTGTTCATGATCAGTTCTTATCAGTTCTGTTCTGTTCTTTTTATCTGTTGTCATCACAAAAAGTAAATTGTTATTATTATTATTATAATTATATATTGCTTTTATAATTATTAAAAGTGTTTTCTTTGCGTGATTAGTGTTAATGACCTTCATTAGGAAAATGTGACTTCCTCATTTTTGCGATATTAGTCAAGCAGAATGATTTCAGTCTCTTAATTTCGAGATTGCTTTTCTTATCAAATAATCTGCAGGTATTCTACCTTATGGTACCTCTGAAAGCTTTTTAAACTAGAAATATTGCATCTGAGCAATTAATTAATTTGATCTGTTTGATGATATAAAAGACATAACGTAAATTAAAGGGTATTTAAGGAACGATATAAGTTCAGTACACGAAGCTTCAGTGATCAGAATGATCGAGATTGCTTTTCGTATCAAATAATCTACAGTCATTCTACCTTATGGTACCTCTAAAAGCTTTTTAAATGGAAATATTGCATCTGGATAATTAATTAATTTGATCTGTTTGATGATATAAAAGACATCACGTAAATTAAAGCGCATTGAAGGAATGATATAAGTTCCGTGCACGAAGCTTCAGTGATCAGAGTGATTAAACTTAGAGTTCTGATTTATCTTCGTTAAAACTGCAAAATACCCATTTTGTAGAAAAATGACGAAAACAAATCTGACTGATGGAGCAGAGAATCCTTTATTTGAAACGTATTGTACGGCAGATTTAACCGGTGGAATACACTACCAATTAACCTGCCTTGTAGTGATAAACATTATTCTGTCCATTACTGCAATTCTGGGGAATTCTCTGATATTGATTGCTCTTCACAAGGAGTCTTCCCTTCATCCTCCGTCGAAGCTCTTCCTTGGTTGTCTGGCTACAACTGATCTGTGTGTTGGTCTTATTGCAGAGCCTCTTGCTGTTATCCGTTGGATATCTGCCGTTAACCAACGCTGGAATATTTGTCTCTACGCAAACATCTCAAATTATATTACAAGTTACTTACTGTGTTCGGTATCTTTGTTGACACTGGCTGCAATAAGCGTAGACAGACTTCTCGCGCTGCAGTTATATCTAAGATACAGACAAGTCGTAACTTTGAAGAGAACATATGTGATTATTATCGTCTTCTGGGTTGTTACGGCTTTCGCTATCGCAATGTCCGCGTGGAGTCACCTCGTAACCTCATGGTATGGCCATATTGGTATATCACTGTGTTTAGTAACCTCAACTTTCTGTTACACAAAGATTTTCCTGAGACTCCGTAATCATCACACTAATGTACAAGACCATCTTAGTCAAGAACAACCGAGTCAAACAGTTCCACTGAACATAGCAAAATACAAGAAGGCAGTGTACAGTGCACTGTGGTTGCAGTTAACGTTAGTGGCTTGCTATACGCCATTTGGTGTAACGGATGCTTTGTTAACTCAAAATAAACTATCTACTTCTTTTTTTCTCGCTAATCAATGTACAGTCACTTTGGTTTATTTAAACTCATCATTAAGCCCGATTATTTACTGTTGGAAGCTAAAGGAAGTGCGACAAGCTGTGAAGGTCACAATCAGACAACTTTGTTGTTCATAGAATATAAAGGTGTTAAATTGTCAGAGCTGACACCTAACAAGGAAATATAAACAAACTGAGAATGTCGGAATGTCGTTTTTCTGCATATTTTCTTTGACAGGGATATTCGTTTATTTAACATTCTTGCAACTGGCATGGTAAACAATCATGGAACAAAATTAAAATCTGTAGTTATAATAAATTCCTTCATGTAATAATTAAAATTACTAAAATTACCAGAACACCTCAGAATCTGGGATCTATGTAAATTAGCTAAAATCGAAAATGAAGAACATTTTCTTTTTTCGTGTACCTTCTACTCTGACATTAGAAAAAAATCACAACGAAATACAGAATAGATATCACTTCTTTTCTTAATTTGAAATTACAAACAAAATAAAATAAGTTTATTTATCGTATATTCTAAGTATACATTTATATTATTTTCTCGATTATTTTAACTTCATTTGTATTTGTATTTTATCTTATTTTTCTTTTTTTTAATGGTAATACCATGTATAAATATCGGGATACCTAATAAAGTTGTTGTTGTTGTTGTTGTTGTTACTTTTCTGTCAAAGAACCTTCTGGGGAATACTCTGATCCTAGTTGCCCTTCAAAAGGAGTCTTCACTTCATCCGCCAACTAAACTCTTTCTTCGTTGTCTGGCTACAACTGATCTGTGTGTTGGTCTTATTTCAGAGCCTCTTGATGTTACCTATTGGATGTCTGTGGTGTACCAGCGATGGAATATTTGTCGCTTTGCAAGAATCTTAATTTATATCACAGGCTACCTACTGTGTTCGGTACCTAGTGCCTCTGCTTAAGGTAAAAAGTAGTCAATTAAACTGAGACTACCTCGTATTTCGGTAAAGGTAAAAATTTTCACATATTCTCCATTTTCTCACCTAATTTTATATTTATGGGAATTTTCGAAAGCGACATTAACCTGAATATCAGGCCTTATACTCAGGTTAGAAAGGAAACCCGTGCCGCAGGTGAGGGCTTACAGAAGTACTTCTCCCAAACTTGTTCGAGGATTTGCTTCAGGCTAAGTAAAAAATAATGGTCAGTACTGGTTATGGTAATGCATCGATAATTGAAAATTGACTTTGGATAGTTATTAAGTAATAGTTTCTGAAATCCAAGTAATTATACGTTCTACGATGAACAATGGAAAAAACAAAAATTACGAGACCATAGACATTATTATATCTATCTATAAGTAATAATATTTCATACTCGGCATGAAACTTTCACGCACGTTTGCTACATATCAGTGAATATACAAGAACCCAAACAGCTTAGTTCGTTTAAATAAGTCGTTTAATTGTATTTTTAACTTATTTGTATTTCTAATCACTGCATGTGTGTTTTTTTCTTCTTGAAATGTGAATAAGAAAGTATTAAAAAAAAAGAACCCAAACGGCTTCCGTCAGCTGGAACGTTCCGAAACCAAATCAGTGAATCCAAAGCTTACGTCTATCCCGTAAAAGCCCCCCCCCCCACGGGGGGGGGGGGGGGGGGTACTCCCTATAATGGACTATACGGGGAGGCTCCGTCCGAAAGGGGTACCTTTTCAGACTGGAGGTATATAAAAGGGTAGGGATTTCACGAGTTGGAGTATAGAAAAGGGTAGGAATTTCACGAGTTGGAGTATAGAAAAGGATAGGGAAAACTGTCATTTAGGTATGAGGTGGACTGCAGGTTTGAAGTTCTTAGCCATCATAAGACAGCTTCCTTCCACTTCCTTATGGGGATATATATTGTTCATTAAGTTCATTCAAAGGGTATAGAAAAGGGATGCAGTGTTTTTACTGTAGGTATATGAAAGGGGTACCATTTTCCATGGAAGGTATATGAAAGGGGTACCTTTTCTGTCAAAAATAGTATATAAAAGGGTAAGGGGTTGGACCTCTGGGCGGAGCCTCCCCGTATAAAACTTTTTTGAGTACCCCCCCCCCCCCCGGGAAGGGGGGGGGGGGGGGGTAAAGGCCTTACATGTACAGGTTCTATGTCCGAAAGTAAACATTCCCACATTAATATATTTTGGTAATAAAAATATTTCACGTCAGTTAGGTTATTTATATTATGAAGTGGTTTGTTCGTGTGGTCTTTTGCGCTGTCAAAATTTCGAAGCTAATATAAATAGACTTTCTTTTGAACACAAGAAAAGACAATGTTTATCTAGCTAAAATGTTAACGTAATGTCCGTAAGTAAGTGCATTAACCGCCATAATAGTACTTTTTAAAATGTGGAACGTCAACTTAGTTGACTTTTCACATTAAAAAATTGCTATTACAGCGGTTAATGCATTTAGCTCAAGGCTAGTTTACAGGCTATTTTTCTAAGGATATATACATAACTTAAATTCAGTTTCAGTTGTGAGTGTTGTTTGCGCTGTCAAAATTTGCAAAGCTTACGTAAATAGACTTTGTCAAAAGCACGTACAAGAAAATACAATGAATCAGGGAGCCGGATGGTTTAACTCAAATGTAAGCGTATGGAAAAATATGGGAAAAGGTGCCTGTATTGGGCTGTTACAGGGAGTCGGAAATTAATCGCTGTGGATGAGACAAAAATTTACTGCGCATGTCAATAACATACGAACTCTGCTCAGTTTTTCCTGCTGTCAATCATCTAAGCGGACGTCTCAGGAAACATAAGTTTATTTGTCACATCCGTGGGTTGTGATTGGTGAATTTCGATCCATTTTGTTTGTTGGTTGGCGTCGTAATTACTGATTGATGACAGTGAAAATTCGCAATGGTCAGTTGGGTTTTGAATTTCAGTTATTGGAAGGTGCAGTAAAAGGGAAAATATTTTAGGGAACGATAACACTTTGATAGATAATCTTCGCTTCTGTGCTACTCTTAGGGAACTTCTACGGTGTTACAATCTGCTTAAACGACGTTAGGAAAGAGCCTGAGAACAGCTTTTTTAAGCAGCTGTTCAAAGTCAGTACAGGACGCCTGAGTAAATAGCTAAACTACAGGCCTTAGCAAAATGGCCACGACAAACTATACAGCTGGAGGGGCAGATCGACAGTCTTGCTCGGCAGAGTTAACCGGTGGACTGCACTACCAACTGACATGTCTTTCGGTGTTAAACATTTGTCCATTACTGCAATTCTGGGGAATACTCTGATCCTAGTTGCCCTTCACAAGGAATCTTCCCTTCATCCGCCGTCCAAACTCTTGCTTCGTTGTCTGGCTACAACCGATCTCTGTGTTGGTCTTATTACAGAGCCTCTTTTTGTTACCCATTGGATGTCTGCGGTGAACCAACAATGGAATAGTTGTCACTACGCAAGAATCTTAAGTTCTTTTGCCGCTTACCTACTGTGTTCGGTGTCTTTGTACACAATGACTGCAATGAGCGTTGACAGACTTCTTGCGCTGCAGTTATATGTAAGATACAAACAAGTTGTAACTTTGAAAAGAACATACATGATTTTAATCATCATTTGGGTTCAATCCATTGTCGTTGCAGCTATGTCTTTATGGAATTACATGTACCTCGCACAATCATGGAGTGGCTATATTGGTATATCGCTGTGTCTAGTAACATCAACTTTCTGTTACACAAACATTTTCCTGAGACTCCGTAATCATCAAACTCAGGTACAAGACCTTGTTCATCAGGAACCGTCGAGCGAAACAATTCCACTGAACATAGCGCGATACAAGAAGGCAGTGTCCAGTGCACTGTTGCTGAAGTTGACATTAGTTGCTTGCTATCTACCATACAGTATAGCGGAAGCTTTGACGACTCAAATTCAACTATCTTCGTCTGTTTTTATCGCTAGTCAATGTACAATCACTTTAGTTTTCCTTAACTCATCATTAAACCCGCTTCTTTACTGCTGGACGATAAAAGAAGTGAGACAAGCAGTGAATGAGACAATAAGAAAGGTTTTCTGTTCGTCCAGTTAGTTTTCATTGAGTCACATTGTGCATTACGAAGAAAATCTAAAACAAAAACCTTGGCAGCTGGAATTTCTTTGTGATTCATTCGTTGTTGCGGAAGTTTTCCCATACGATCACGAATTTTTAATTTTTTGCACGGTGGTTTCCCTTGCTACAAGAAAGTAACCTTGGAAATTAGCAAGATTTCTAACTGTAGAAATCGCTATCTTTAAAGAGATGTTTTCCACTCCTATTGTATTCAACATCTGGAAGTATATCAGCTCTTTAAATTTTAACAATATGGACTTGTACGAATGATATATTAATAAGGAACCTTGCAGAGCTTTTTTTGTTTACATCGCTGATTGCATCGATGTGATACATTTACAATCTCAACGTCACATTAAAGAATAAACTGCTGTTGGACCCAAATTCTGTCTTCTCCGATCCTCGGAGACCCAGGGGCAGATAATCGGGGCGGGAGGAAGATAAAACGGGCGAAATCGGTGCGTGCGAGAGTTTACTTAACGGGTGGGACAGCCCCGCCGCCCGTCAAGAAATAGTGGCGAGTTTCTATTCCCGCAAGCCAAGTGATGCTTTTCTAGAGTGCATCATTTGTGAATATTTGTTCGTCCGCTAGAGCTAGCGACATGAAGTGACCCGATCGCCATATGCTGTGGAAATATATAGTTGCTAGTCATTTGGGGGATGAATATCTCGTGTGAAATTATCATATGATGAAAAGAGAAAGCTGTAGGATTTGAGTTAATCGGAAAGGATGCAACAATCATTTTTATTCGACTAGTATAAATGCGTCTGCGATTAAAAAAACGCCTTGACTTTGAACAATTTATTATAAAGAAGTATGAGTTTCGCGTAAAATAATTCGTTCAGGCTTTTTATTCTTTTTATAAACTGCAACTGCCAATAACCAAGTAATCGAACATCACGCAACTCGGCCCCATTAAAAACTGGAAACATATTTATTTCCCTTTTTAATACATTCCAGAATAATTCTGAACATTCACAGACCGAAAAAAATATAATATTTAAGAAATGGCGCGCGTGTTCAGGCTATGTAAACAATAATGATCAACAGTGGTTATGGTAATGCATTCATAATCAAAACTTGTTCTCCGATTAACATTTAGAAAATTTCCTAAGGCGATGAAACCAAAGCCGACATCTGCTAAAAGACAAGAAGAGCAAAGATTAAAATAGAAACTTCATTATTCCTCAAAACAGTTCCCTCCTTTATACGAGTGCCGATAATTAAAATGAGTCTCGGTTACACTGAGGCGCTACTGTTGATCTCAATTCTAATCCAACTTAGTACGGTATGGCTGAAGGCTTTCCAAACGTGTGCCAGTAAAGAGCTGCAAATTAGGGTTTGTCTTATCAAACACCGGGAATCTAACTTCAGGAAACGAATATCAACTAATCAAATTTAAGATTTTACCCACGTAAAAGCAATACCAAAATTTTAATAAGAACAGCTTTCTCTGTTTGGCATATCTCAGTCATCACGGATCAAGTTCCTCTTTGCTGTCAGAGTTCCCATTGTATACCTTCATATATATCGAGTGTTCTGGGTTTTTTTCATTTTTTGTTCACGATTAGTTCTTATCAGTTCTATTTTTTTCCTGTCGTCATCACAAAAAGTGTTTTCCTTGTGTTATTGGTGTTAACGTCCTTCGTCAGGAAAATATGACTGTCTCATTTTTATGAGTTTGAACGATTTTTCTCTTAATTTCGAAATTGCCTTTCAAAAAATATTCAGTCATTCTACCCTATATGGTACCTCTGAAAGCTTTTTAAAATGGAAATATTGTATCTGAACAATTAATTAATTTGATTTGTTTGATGATATAAGAGACATCACGTACATTAAAGGGTATTGATGTCAGGCGATATAAATTCAGTCTACAAGAAGCTTCAGTGACCAGAATGACTAAACTTAAAGTTATGATTTATCCCTCGTTAAAACTGCAAAAAACGCATATTGATGATGAAAACAAATTTGACAGATGGAGCCAAGAAACAATTATTTGAGCGGTTTTGTACGGCAGATTTAACAGCTGGATTACACTATCAATTAACCTGCCTTGTAGTGACGAACATTATTCTGTCCATTACTGCAATTCTGGGGAATACTCTGATCCTAGTTGCTCTTCACAAGGAGTCTTCCCTTCATCCCCCGTCCAAACTCTTGCTTCGTTGTCTGGCTACAACTGATCTGTGTGTTGGTCTTATTGCAGAGCCTCTCGCTGTTATCCATTGGATATCTTCCTTGAAACAACGTTGGGATATTTGTCTCTACGCAAAAATCTCAAGTTTTATTACAGGTTACGTACTGTGTTCAGTGTCTTTATTGACACTGACTGCGATAAGCGTGGACAGATTTCTCGCGCTGCAGTTATATCTAAGATACAAACAAGTTGTAACTTTGAAGAAAACGTTTGTGATTCTTATCATCTTCTGGGTTGTGTCTGCTGTTGCTGCAGCAATGTCCGTGTGGAATGACCTCGTAACCTCATGGTATGGCTATATTGGTATATCACTGTGTTTATTAACCTCAACTTTCTGTTACACAAAGATTTTCCTGGGTCTTCGTCATCATCAAACTCAGGCACGAGACCTTCATGAAGAACAACCGAGCCAAACAGTTCCACTGAACATAGCACGATACAAGAAGGCAGTGTTCAGTGCACTGTGGTTGCAGTTGACATTAGTTGCTTGTTATCTGCCATATGGTATAACTGAAGCTTTGTCGACTCAAAGTGAACTATCTTCATCTGTTGTTCTCGCTGGCCAATGTACAGGCACTTTAGTTTACTTAAACTCAACATTAAACCCGATTCTTTACTGCTGGAAGATCAGAGAAGTGAGACAAGTGGCGAAGGACACAATCAGACAACTTTGTTGTTCATCGAATCAAGCTGTTATCAGGGCCACCTAACAAGGAAATGTACGTAAACAAACTGAGAGATTTTCTGTTTTCCCGTATCATTCAAGGCCTTGGTAAGGTAAGGGATATATATAGTTATAAGCAAGATATTAATGTTAATAAATTATTGCATGTATTATATTATAATTCTGTTAAAGAGCCTTAGAGATAATACCGAAACAATTTAAATAAAGAGTCGACCTCGTATTAAGCAAATATTTTGATATAGTCCAGCCATTAAATGTAAATAGGAGAACTACTTAGATTTCTGGAACTATTTTACACTGAACATGATATGAAAAACAATGTCGTCTGCGAGAAGAAATAAATATTTTATTGATGTTTCTGTTAATTTCAAAATAATTTCTTTATATCCTAACATATATAAATGTATTATTTAAGAATTTGTGTATTAAAGGTGACAAACATAGGGGTTGTTTACTAATATGGGGCATTACGACTTCATCGAGCTTTATGTTGATATAATTTTAATTTCAATACGTCTGATACTTAGGCCCGGGTCGCACTTGCGGACAAGTTTTGAAATGTCCCAACATTTTCAAAAAAAATTGTTGGGACATGTTGTCCGAGACATCTTGAGAGTAACAAAAGGTTTAGTTACTAGCACAATAGCTTTGCACGTGCTATAAACCTCTTGGGACATTCCTCAGCTGTCCTCTGCAACTAGACAACGACGTGAAATGACCAAATTCTGGGCTTTGGGGAGAACAGCTTTGTCCTTCACAACATTATTAAAATCATGAAGTTGGTTCGACCTGTAACGATTACCACAGAAAATTAATAGAAACAAACGAAAAAAACAATGCATTGTTATTCACATATTTTAAATCCAGTTTTTGTGGCGTAAACCATAGTATACTTGCACACAGTCCTGGAGGCCGCGGTAAATTTGAATCAAATATATGGCAACACGTGCTGCAAAATGTAAATTTGTTATTCTCAGAGAAAAACACAATGGTTAATCAAGAAAGCATTGTTATCAGGAGTCACACGGTACGTGGGAAAGTGGCTTGTCTAGCTCCAGGGCAGGACTACGGCGCCTTTGAAGTTTTGTCCGTTTTGACAAAATTTGTCCGACTCGCAACAAGTAGGTCGCACTTGTTTTGCGATTATTGTATCAAACAAATTTCAAAACGTGCACACGTGCGACGCGGGCCAATCATAGGACTGCGGCTTCTTTGTTATTTTATCTTTTTGACACAAGTTGTTCGTCCTGAAAACGTAGGTCGCACTCGTCTTTGCTATAATTGACGTTTAAATTGAAGAAATCCACTAAAGTTACCACACTTGTCCGCAAGTGCGACCCGGGCCTTACTCTTTGGCGTTGTCTATTTCATTAATTTGTGTGGCATTCAATGTTAATTCAGCATGTTCTTCATTTGAATATGTGTTGAAGCTTCGTGTATGCATTGATTTTATTAGTGCTTCCACAACCTTGTGCTGTATAGATATAGTCTCGAGACCTGTTAGTTTTGTTTTTAGAGGAATAGTAATTACGTCTTTGTAGATTGATCACTTCTCGATTTAAAACGTACTCGCATGGAATGTTAAAAGTATTGACCCTTTCTGGCAGGGTCATTGTTAAATGGGATAATTTTTGTCAACTCAGTGACCGAAAATTCCCAGCGTTATAATTTACACTCTTTTTCTGCTTTTTAAAAAGTAAGCCATTAACTAATTTTTCTAATTTTGTCGGAAACCAAGGTGGTATTGAAGTAAATCTCTCAGAAAGGCATTCAACTGGTTCATGGAATATATCTAAACACGAGAGACAGTGTTTCATCTGATTTCCAAACACCGAGAAGAGAGTTGAAAATACGACGCGCAGCGGAATATTTTTTACGAAATCCGAGGTGCTTGGAAATCGGATGAAATACTGTAGTGTTTGATATGTCTTCTCAATCGAAACACAAACTAAGGAATAAACGGAGAAATAAAATCGTAAAAAATATATGCTAATTAAGAACAGATATCGAATGTTCTTGTTTAACCCGGGATTTATGACAGAGGCAAGCATCAAGTGATAAATTGATTGTGGATCCATACATGTCATCCTTTTAAACATGAAATAGAGAGTGAAGTAGACCCAGCCCAGCTGAGTGCGGCTGCAACGACTGAGAAAACTCCCGAAGCACTGATAAGTGCGTAAGTACTCCCGGGGGGGGGGGGGGGGGGGTAACCTTTTCAGACTGGAGGTATATAAAAGGGTAGGGAATTCACGAGTTGGAGTATAGAAAAGGGTAGGGATTTCACGAGTTGGAGTATAGAAAAGGGTAGGGAAAACTGTCATCATGAGGTATGAGGTGGACTGCAGGTTTGAAGTTCTTAGCCATTGTAAGACAGCTTCCTTCCACTTCCTTCTGGGGATATATATTGTTAATTAAGTTCATTCCAAGGGTATAGAAAAGGGATGCAGTGTTTCTACTGTAGGTATGTGAATGGGCTACCATTTTCATAATTGCTATGGAAGGTATATGAAAGGGGTACCATTTTCCATGGTAGGTATATAAAAGCGGTACCTTTTCTGTCAAAAATGGTATATAAAAGGGTAAGGGGTTGGACCTCTGGGCGGAGCCTCCCCGTATAAAACGTTTTTGAGTACCCCCCCCCTCGGGTATGTACTCGTAACTTATGATCTCCTTACGATTTACACTGAAGTGTCAGCACTTATTGAGTGCGAACCTAAGTGTACTTAAGCTACGGAATACCCGGTTGTCCTTCAAAAAGACCCCCAAAGAGATTAAAATCTTGGATTCCTCTTTCATGGCAAAGCATTTTTCTCTGTCATCGTCAAGCCATAAACCCAAGTGCAACTGAGACATGTTCTCTCAGAAAGACCTGCTGTCGCTACACGCTGATACTAAAAAAAAAATCATTTTAAGATTAATTAAAACTGAAGCAAATTAACGGAAAAAACATTTTAAATCAGTCTTTTCGTATAATATATATTCCCTCAGTAAAATACCCAGGGTTTAAATTTACCCGGGAAAGAGAAGAGATACATTGAAAGAAATATTTATTTTTGTTATAACGTTTGATTGCGCATCGTTTGAGTAGCTTTCAAGCCTTTTCCTTTCAAACCTGGCACAATAACCACATTTTGCATGCTCCTTATAGTTATGAAATCTGATTCTTAATCGGGTGAATTTCTAAATACCTGATGCAAACAATGACGTCATCAAAGAGTACTTCCTTTGCTAGAATCCTCTTTATTTTTATGAAGTGACGTAACACTACACCACTTTACTATGGTGGACAAATGGCGCACTATCGGAGAAAAATATTGAGAACAAACGTAGTAATATACTGCAAAATTCTCGCTTTAACTGTTTAGAGTCGAGTAAACTAGTAATACGTGACTCGCATGGGTCCTCAAGTGTTTGCATCAGGCTATGTAAACAAGAAGCGGTCGTTTTCTATTTCCTAATAAGTAAATCAACAAATTCATGCCTCATAAATTTTTTGGGATGATTAAATTAGCCTTTTTAAGGCAATGTATTAGTCAGCAAAACCATATGCTTGTTCAAACGGAACTCATCTGAATAATTTAGTTAATTTTATCTGTTCAAACACATTACGTGCATTGGCCTTTATTATATACGAAGCAGCGATATAAATTTAGTGCACGTAGCTTCTGAGTGATACTTAACTACAGACACCCATTTGGTAGACAAATGGCGGCGTCAAACTACACTACAGGAGAAGAGTGGCTAGTTGAATTTTTTTGCTCAGCAAACTCAACAGGAGAAATACACTCCTATTTCACATTTCTTTCGGTGTTAAACATGTTTCTGTCTATTACTGCAATTCTGGGGAATATTCTGATCCTAGTTGCTCTTCACACTGTAAAAGCTGACCAGTTACAATAACCCCCCAAAAATGGTTAAAGTTTGAATCTGAGGTAACTATATTTTTTGGGGTTATAATAACCCAAAATTATTGTTCAGCTTAACCATTTTTTATTCCAGTTGAAATGACCTTTCTTTGTAGGTTGCATTAACCATTCAAAATGGTTGTTTCTAACCTCATCCATACCGGCCTTTTCAACCTTTAAACAATAGGTTGTTATGACCTTTACTTTTAGGTCAATATGACTTTAAATTTTTGGTCATATTAACTAAAAAGAAACAGTCAACATTTTTCAATCCATTTGTATTGGTTAAAATAACCATTGTTTATGGTTATGTTAACCCTGTTTTTTTGGTTCTGGCAATGAATCTGTGGTAACTAATTTAAATTAGTTAACAGGTGGTAGATATAACCATTCCTTATGGGTTATAAAAAATGGGTTGTTTTAACTAATAATAATGGATTACAATAACTACAAAATAATAGTTCTTATAAATGATTTTAATGGTTATTTTAACAATTCTCTTCACCAATAAAAGTGGATTGCAATAACTACACAATAAACGTTAATACAAACGCGGCAACATGGTACATGTATTTTCTTTCATCCTACAAGCTATCCAGCGGAAGAGTTGCACTTGACTATTCATTAGCATAAATGATATAACATAAAAAATGACATTTTTGTTCCCACCATGTACTCTTTGGGAACTTCATAAAAACTACCCAAAAGGTGCTGAAACCTGCCCACTACCACGCCTTCCGAGGCCAGACAAAGTTTATCGATATTATATTCTTGATTCCATCCCAGTGCTTGTTAACCTCGGTACGGTGATGTTGTAGTCTCTACAAGCTTATCAAAGACACCAATTCCTCGGCTTCACCCTGTAATGCATACAAAAAAATACGAATTAGTATTCTATAGCATGCAATATGATCACAGATTCAGGAGTACAGTGTTCGAACTTGTTGTTAGGGGCTGATGTAGAAGTCCAGAGGCCCATTTGCCTCTCATTCATTTATTGGGCACGGTACATATCGAGAGGTTAACGTGTTCTTTGAGAAACGCTATTTTGGGGCAGAAAAAGAAGCCCAGTAATTAACAGTCCAGATATGTTAACGGACTTTTGAGCAACAACCTCCGTCCCGAAAGTATACACACTTCCCTAAAAATATAATTACTACTAGTTGTCAACTAGCTAACTTGTGATCCCTGTTTTTTGCACAAAATATATTCACAATGCATGTTTCTGCTTGTTGGAAGCAGGAAGATTAGGCTTCCGTTCTCCTTTATAAAATGTAACAGGTATTATCAATTGTGTTTAATAAGTACCTTTGTTTTTATCCAAAATGGCTTAGCAAGAAGCTGTGTCCCTTTTCTTTTTTCCACAAAGTAAAAATGGCAGTCCAGCCATTCAGCAGCTTTGAACTTCTAAAATTGGAGAAATTAAAAGTACATTGTAGCACGTGTAAAAATCGCCAGAAACAACCATAAAGATCGAGTGTCTATAGACTGTGTATACCGTATTATATAAGTCTTAGTTGTTCATGCTATTTTTCTTGCAATGATTTTCAGTGGCATTTCAAAACAACATGATGGCATGAAAATATAATCAATGTCGCATGATTCTTAGACCTGGTAAAAAAACAAAGTTTATAATAATATTCTACATTAAAAAGTCTAAATATAGAATATTCAAAAGCAAAACTGTAACTCTGTAAGTTGTTGAAAATCACGGTCGCTTTCAGTTTTCACCAGGCGCTCTCATCCCAGTCTCCCATCAACTATTTTCTCATCAACGCTACGTAGGTATACGAAGACCGTTGATATTGGCGCCAATTCAAGTGAGTGATTACTGGCAAATTCTTGCACATTTAAAAAAGCAAGAGAACATTATGAGGGCATATTAATTTAGAACTATCTGATATATTGAACTGCCGACTATTTCAAAAGATACTGAGACAAATAACTATCTTTATTAAATATATCCCGATTGATGCGCCTTGATTTCTTCAATCCTAAACATGCATTGTAACAGGAAGCATGCTGGCCATTTAATCTCGGCGCTACTTTTATAATAAAGCGCAAATTACCCAGCTTGTTGCTCAGTGAATTTCAGTTAATATACATGTACTAGAAATGAGCCAAAATACTCACCATTCCTGTCATTTCCGTCCACGCGAGCCTTAGCTGTTTCCGAAGCTTCAATCTGGGGTCAAAGCAGCCATGATCATTGAATGTCCAACAGATCCAAGCCGATGAAACTCTCGCCATCAATTTCGAAAAATTACATAAGAGAGTAAAACAATATGATGTTAGGCTTATGTAAGCCACAATTTAATAAGCATCTTAGTCGTCAGATTCTATAAAACAACTTCATTTCGTACAACATTCAAAGCAAACTGAAAACTAGCAATAGTCGGTTACCTTCTAACTTTTCTTTGATTTCCAGCCCTTTTTCTTCGAGAAATTCCACAACCTCCTTTACTGTTGAGCTGGACGTAATTTCCGCATTCAATATTGCCGATGTTTCTCCATGAAAGCGAACTAAAAGTGACTTTTCCTTGAAGGGACTCGAAACGGACTGTTGCTCGCATAAATAACCGTATCAACGGAAATATGTTGGTTTTGAATCGAAATTCCACTACTTCTCATTGGCTTAAACTTTTGACGTTGAGGTGTTAAGTAACATACCACAGATGGCCATCAATCAACTTCAATCTTTTTAGGTCAGTCGGCTTCCGTTTATCGAAAAGAAAAGACGCCAGGCACTTCGATCATTTTGAGTTGTTCAGTTTGGCAACAGATCTCAGTTTCATTGGATGCTGGCTGATTAAAACTATTTTACATTTTTTTTTTTTTAATGGTAAAAGGAGTACTAAAGGTTTGTTTGTGTTTGGTGGCCGGTTTAAAATTTCGTGTCATTAGCGGCCAAACAAACCGCAACCTAATCAAAAGAAACTACCGCGTGGCTATTAGTTGATAAGAAAATAATTCCTGAAATGTTTTAATTTTGGAACGGAAGTGGTTCTGTTTAAATATGATTGCACGTTTCCCGGTTAGATCAACCATTTTTTTTAAATTTACCAAGTAACCTTTCATCAAAGGTTGTATTAACCAATAAAACAATTTATGGCTATTTCTAACATAACTCCATCAACGATTTCAAGGATGAAGCGCATCGTTCTTAGATCAACCATTACTCATTCAGTCCGTCTCTAGCTAATCCCGAGCTAATCATTGGATCTGCTGTGTTCAATGCGAAATAATTATTTGTTAAATCGACCATTTGTTTGCCAGTTAAGGTAACCTTAAATTAAACGCTGTATAATATGTTTCAGGTTTGATAGTCTCATCGGTCCAAAAGCCTCACTTGTGACAAACCAAAATAGTGTATATTTCGTAATTACTAAAGCTTGTAATTATAGTGAGCTAAAGTGCCAATGGTTTATTTCGACTACCCAAAAATGGTTATTTCGGCTATTTATTGTCACAACCTATTTTTAAGGTCAAAATAACTATTGGTATTGACTGGTTAATCTAACCAATACCAAATAGGTTATATGATTTTAAGTTAACACAACCTATTTGAATTGGTTATAACCTTTTAGAATGGTTATTAAAGCTTGTAATTATGGTGAGCTAACAGTTTCAATGGTTATTTCGACTACCAAAAATGGTTATTTTGACTGTTTATTGTCACAGCCTATTTTTAAGGTCAAAATAACTATTGATCATTGGTTAATCTAACCAATACCGAATAGGTTATTAATTTTAACCAATTGATTTTAAGTTAAAACAACCTATTTGAATTGGTTATAACCTTTTAGAATGATTACCTTAACTGGTCAGTTTTTACAGTGCACAAGGAGTCTTCACTTCATCCTCCGTCGAAGCTCTTCTTTCGTTGTCTGGCTACAAGTGATCTCTGTGTTGGTCTTATTTCAGAGCCTCTCTCTATTACCTATTGGATGTCTGTGGTGAGCCAACGTTGGAATATTTGTCGATACGCAAGAATCGCAAGTTATATTGCAGGTCACCTGTTGTGTTCGGTGTCTCTGTTTACACTGACTGCAATGAGCGTGGACAGACTTCTTGCGCTGTTGTTGCTTTTGAAATACAGACAAGTTGTAACATTGAAGAGAACATTTGTTATTGTTATTATCCTCTGGATTGTGTCCACTGTCGCTGCAACTATGACCTTGTGGAATCCAGTTATAACCTCGTGGTATGGTTACATAGGTATACCTCTGTGTTTAGTGCCCTCGACTTGCTGTTACACAACGATCTTCTTGAGACTCCGTAATCAGCAAGCTCAAGTACAAGGCCGTGTGAACGATGAACAGCCGGGCATACAAGACGGTATTCAACAAGTTGAACGACGCCAAAAAATTCCACTGAACATAGCGCGATACAAGAAGGCAGTGTCCAGTGCACTGTGGTTGCTGTTGACATTAGTTGCTTGTTATCTACCATATGGTATAATAGGTGCTATTCTTAACCAACCTAAGCCATCTCCATCCTTCATTCTCGCTGAACAGTTTACAGCGACTTTAATTTACCTTAATTCGTCATTAAACCCGATTATTTACTGTTGGAAGATAAGTGATATAAGACAAGCTGTAAAGGACACAATAAGAAAGTTATGCCGTTTATCGGGTTAGTTTTTGTCGATATAGAAATGCACGCTGAAGAGAATGACTTAATCACAAGTAAAGTACTCAGTCGTCCTAACTCATATTTGGGTAAGTGAAAATATTAAACATTTATTCGTAAAATATTTAACATTTTCGCCAGTTTCTCACTAACTTAATGTTTACAGCCATTTTCTAAATGCTAATCGAGGAATAGCTTGCCACAGAATTTCGCTCATAAAACACGAAATCAATTATATAAACACGAGAGGAAACCGAACCTCCTCTTTGGAGATACAAATGAAAATAAGTGGTTTTCTTGCAGTTGGGAATGATTGTAATAAAATACAAAATAAAAAAAAATAAAAAAAATAAAAATGATTAAATTGTTGAAATAGTGAAACGTAAGTTGCAATAAAAGTCTTTTAAATGAGGTGCAAATATTTTATTTTCTTGATGTTTAATTTTCATAAATCAACAGAAATATATATATTTTTATATCGAAACATCCATATATAAAGCGGCGTCCAAGGGTGATATGGGTGATTCCTAGTCAAATTCACATAAATTGTGCGTTAGGGATGTTGAGGTACGTGCGCACAGCCTAAGGCAGATTAATTTATATTTAAACAACACGTTTGGACTGTCTATACAATGTATTCAGTTTCCGAGTGTAGTTTGAGCTGTCAAAATTTCGAAGGGTTGCGTAAATAGACTTTCTCAAAAGCACGTACTGGAAAATACAATGTTTCTATCCAAGAGATCGGATGGTTCAACTCAAATGTCAGCGTACGTATGGAAAAGTATGGACCAAGACAGATCAGGGGCACCCAAAGGATCGTTTCGGTGGAATATAATCGCCTCAGATATTCGAGGGTTATGTCATCTCAAACATTCTAAATATGGAAAAATTAATGCCTTTTGTTTTCGGAGAGATACAAATGTCGTTTTGGGTACAAAAACAGATAGCTAGGATTTTCGAATCCGAACAGATACATTTTTCTTAGCGTTTAAAAATAAGCAATTAAACTGCACAAAAAGGAAAATTATAACGTGAAAACAATGTTCCGACACCTACAGCAAAATTTTGTCGTTGGGTGCCCCTGCGAGATGCCTGTTTTGGATGTACTGTTGCAGGAAGTTGGAAGTAGCTATGGATGAAACGTCAATTTACTACACCTTTCAGGTAGCACTCTGCTCAGTTTTTCGCTGCTGTTAATCACCTTAGTGGACGTATCAGGATACAGAAATTCACTTCAACTGTTTCAAACGTCACATCCGTGGGTTGAGATTGGTTGGAACGTTTTCGTTTTAGATAACAAAACTGGCCTTTGCAATGCAAAACCATCTGCTTGTTAAAAAAGACTGCTATTTCGTCTGAATAATTCAGTTAATTGGATCTGTTTAAAAACATAACATCATTCTTAGTCCTAATAAGAAGCAACAATACAAATTCAGTGCACGAAGCTTCTGGAGTGAACATTGCTGACCTTTTAACTGACAAATGTATTGATTGTTCACTGTGTGCGAATTAGTGGACGGTCAATGTATTGTCGGTTGGGGGATCGGCGATCTTCACTTTGCTAATTAATTCAATTTTTTATTATCATAATCATTAGTATTATATGAACATTTCTAACTAGTCTTAAATAGTATTACTTGTAAATTTCAACATAAATTATAGGGTTTCCTTTTTATATTAGTAACATTAGTATTATGTGTAAAGTTTTAACTAGAACGTCTTACAAAATGTAAATAGTATTACCTAATTAATTTTTAATTAGTTCTAAAATAGTGTCCCCAATTAGTGGATTTCATTCTGCTATGTGTTAAATTGACACTATAATAACGTTTATTCATTCATAAAGTTCATTCATTCATTGGGGTTTGCGTTATTGTGGTTTCGCACTATTTTTCATACGTTATTTCGGTAATTACATTCTTAAAGTGCGGCACAGTGCGGTTTCATTCAGTCGTCCGGTATGCGGTTTTTTTTAGTATTTTGGTCGACGGAACTCGGTAGAAACTGAAATGTTCTTCAGTTTATTTTGGTTTCTTGTAGTGTCTCTATAATCGTTTCAGTGAGATGATAATCTCGGTAATACATTTTTAAAAATATTTACATGATAGAAAGAGAATAATTATCCTTTATCCTCCTCTCTTGATGATAGTAAATGATTGTTTCCAGTTAATCTACGAGAAATGTTCTATCATCCAATTAAAAACCGTTTTTTATTTCTTTGAAGTAATTATTCAACATTTAGACCATCAGGAAGCTGCAAACACCCATGGCTGAGGTCGATGTAGAAACTGAAACATGCTGTTTTTTATTTCGACACGGTATTGCCGTATTTGTCGATTTTTTTCGCGGTATTGCTTTTAAGGTTTCGGGGATCCCTCAATGTCTCCCTCCTTCTGAGTGATACTGAACTACAGACACCCATATTACAGAAAAATGGCGACATCAAACTATACTAGAGTAGCAGGGGAAAATCTGTTTGAATTTTCGTGCTCGGCAGACTTCGTAGGCGGAATACTCTACCAGTTCACATCTTTTTCGGTCTTAAACATATTTATGTCCATTACTGCAATTCTGGGGAATACTCTGATCCTAGTTGCTCTTCAAAAGGATTCTTCCCTTCATCCGCCGTCCAAACTCTTGCTTCGTTGTCTGGCTACAACTGATCTGTGTGTTGGTCTTATTGCAGAGCCTCTTACTGTTATCCATTGGATATCTGCCGTGAAACATCGTTGGAATATTTGTCTCTACGCAAAAATCTCAAGTTTTATTACAGGTTACTTACTGTGTTCGGTGTCTTTGTTGACACTGACTGCAATAAGCGTGGACAGACTTCTCGCGCTGCAGTTATATCTAAGATACAAACAAGTTGTAACTTTGAAGAGAACATATGTGATTCTTATCATCTTCTGGGTTGTGTCCACTGTCGCTGCAACTATGTCCTTGTGGAATTATCTCGCAACATCATGGTATGGCTATATTGGTATATCGCTGTGCTTGGTGACCTCAACTTTCTGTTACACAAAGATTTTCCTGGGTCTCCGTCATCGTCAAACTCAAGCACAAGAGCAACCGAGCCAAACAGTTCCACTGAACATAACACGATACAGGAGGGCAGTGTCCAGTGCACTGTGGTTACAGTTGACATTAGTTGCTTGCTATCTACCATATTGTATAACAGATGCTTTGTCAACTCAAAGTCAACTATCTACTTCCTTTTTCTCTCTAACCAATGTACAGTCACTTTAGTTTATTTAAACTCATTATTAAACCCGATTCTTTATTGCTGGAAGATAAAGGAAGCGAGACAAGCAGTGAAGGACACAATCAGACAACTTTGTTGTTCATCGAATCGAGCTGTTGTCAGCGGCACCTAACGAGGAAATGTAAAGAAACTCTGTTATCCCTTACAAAGGCCTTGAATAATCTGGGGAATTCGTGTATTAAAATTATTGCAAACCATCATGGTAAACTATCTGCAGCAAAATTCAAATATTTAGTTATAAGCAGATATTGAGCCTCGGAGGTAATACCGAAACAATTCAGATAAAGAGCTGACTTGTAGCAAATATTTGGATATAGTCCAACCATTACAGTGAAGATGACGCTACCGTTGCCACTCGACAAAGTTTTTGATTAATTTTTGACATCTTTTTGACAACTTTGATGGTTTCCGTTTTGTGGTGCCACATTTGAACTAGACTCGAAACTAAAACCATTCAAATTTCACGACTCGGCCTCCAACACTCCTTGGATTTTGATTGGTCAAGTCAAACGGAATCCATCCGAAAGTCGTCAAAAAGTTGTCAAAAAGATGTCAAAAATTAATCAAAAACTTTGTCGAGTGGCAATGATAGCGCCATTTTATCATTTCATTCATGAATGAAAATCGGAGAAGTACATTTCAGGAACTTAATATACTTTACGCTCAATATGATATGAAAAACAATATCAGCCGCGAGAAGAAATACATATTTTCTTGATTTTCTGTTAACTTCCAAATAATTTATTTATATTTTTATCTCTTATTTTTATATTTGAATAAAGTATTATTGATTGATTTATATTCTAACATATATATAAAGTCATTATTTAAGAATTTGTGTCTTAAAGATGAGAAACGTAGGAGTTGTTTACTAATATGTAGGACATCACTGCTTTTAATTATGTTGATACATAAGAATTTTGAAAAACGTCGTTGTCTAGTTCATTCGTTTCTGTGAAATTCAGTGTTAATTCTGTATGTTTTTCAAATTAATATGCCTTGTAGCTTCGAATTTGTGTATACATTTATTTATTAGTGCTTCCACAAGTGCTGTATCTAGTATATGTCGAGACCTGTTAGTTTTGCTTTTAATAGGTAATTACGTCTTTGATCAGTTCTCGATATAAAACGTACTCGTATGGAATATTAAAATATTGAACTTTTCTGAAAGGGCTACGATTGTAACATGGGATTATTTTGTTAACTGACCGAAAATTTCCAGCGTTATAATTGACACTCTTTTTCTGCTTTTTAAACAGTAAGCCATATAAGAACGTGTCTATTTGGGGCTGAGGCTGAATGTTCTATAGTTTAACGATTTGAGCTTCAAAATGTTCTAATTTTCTAATTTTGACGGAAACCAAGCTGGTATTGAAGTAAATCTCTCTGAAAGGCATTCAAATGGTTCATGTAATATTCTCAAACACAAGAGACAGTGTTTCATCTGATTTCCAAACACCGAGTTTACAGCGACTATAGTTGACCTTAATTTGTCATAGAACCCGATTATTTACTGTTGGAAGATAAGAGATGTAAGACAAACTGTAAAGGACACAATAAGAACTGAACTAATGCGGTTTATCGAGATAGAAACGAACGCTGAAGAAAATAACTTAGCAGTCAAGTAAAGTACTCAGTTATCCTTAAAATGTTATAGTACCAGGTGTTAGTGCGTCTTCTTAAGGTAAAAAATGTCAATAAAACTGAGGCTAAGTTATATAATATTATGGCAATTTTCTAAATGCTAACCAGGGAATAGCTTTCCACCAACACATCCCCATGCCCCATTTTAATTTATTTTTTTTCAATCTATTTTATATTTAATCTTCGCGCCACGCTGTGAAAGTTATTTTAGTTCTCGTCCCCATGGTCGCGCGGCCAATGATCAGAGGATCAGATGTCATTGCGAAGATTTTTCTCGCCGTCGTGTTGACGTCCATCTACTGAAATCGTAACTCGAAATTTAAATGTAAAAAAACCCGGAAGGAAACCGAACCTCCTCCTGGCGATACAAATGGAAATAAATGGTTCTCGCGGTTTTTGAATGATTGAATTGTTGAAAAACATAAATTAACAGAAATATTTTCTTGTATCGAAAAATCCATATATAAACCGGCGTTTAAGGTGGTTCCTACGTGGGCTAGCGTAAGGCATGCGCAGATTATTGTTTAAACAACACGTTTGGACTTATTCATTCCACCTAAATATATTTTGGTAATAAAAATATTTCACCTACGATCTAAGCCTGGTTTCCATATGATCGCAACGATCGCAACGATCGCAGTTACAACGATCGCAACGATCGCAAGAGTGGTTTCCATATGATCGTAACGATCGCAACGATCATATGGAAACCAGGCTTAAGGCTGACGCGTTCCCAGTCCTCTCTTATGACAAAAATGTTAGACGCGGGGGATGATGGGAAGGACTCATCATTCTCCGCCTCTAACACGTTTCTTATACGAGACGACTGGGGACGAGTCAGCGTCTTTAGTCCTTTATCTACTCAGTAATCTGCAGGATTAATGATTAAGGATTAGTGATTGGCTTTCATATGTTGATTTTCTATTCGTGTAGACTTTTGGGCTGTCGAAATTTCGAATAAAATATAAAAATACTTTCTTTTAAACACAAGAAAAGAGAATATATCTACAGTAGATAAAATTTGAGCGTAATGTCCGTAAGTCGACGTAAATCGTTTATATAAATATAAGAGCAATATATAATTATAATAATATCCTTTTTCTAAGGGTATACATAACTTAAATTAAATTTCAAGCATATGTCTATATATTCTTTGTGAGTGTTGTTTGCGTTGTAAAAATTTCGAAGGCTTAGGTAAATATACTTTCTCAAAAGCACGTACAAGAAAATACAATGTATCTATCCAGTTGAACTCAAATGTCAACGTATGGAAAAATCTGAAAACCAAAAATGCCTAGCTGTATTGCACTGTTGCAAGAAGTCGCATTCATGTCTGTCTCGATTCCATTTATTTCAGGGAAGACATCAATTTACTGCGTCTTTCAGACCTTTCAATAACTTAGCGAAATTTTTTCAGATTTTCGCTGCTGTCAATCACCCTAGCAGACGTCTCATGCAGGGAACAGAAGTTTACTTAACCTGTTTCAAAGGTCACATCCGTGGGTTGAGATTGGTTGAAACATCAGTCTTTGCAGTGCAATAACAGTCTGCAAAACCATCTGCTTGTTAAAAAACAAACTGGTATTCATCTGAATAATAATTCAGTTAAATTGATCTGTTTTTAAACATAACATCATTCTTATTCCTATTATGAAGCAACGATACAAATTCAGTGTACGACGCTGCTAGTCCTTCTGAGTGATACTGAACTACAGACACCCATATAATAGGAAAATGGCGACGTTAAACTACACTACAAGAGCAGAGGAAAATCTCAGATTTGAATTGTCGTGCTCGGCAGACTTTACAGGAGGAATACACTACCAGTTCACATTTCTTTCGGTGTTAAACATCCTTCTGTCCATCACTGCAATTCTGGGGAATTATCTGATCCTAGTTGCTCTTCACAAGGAGACTTCCCTTCATCCCCCGTCTAAACTCTTGCTTCGTTGTCTGGCTACAAGTGATCTATGTGTTGGTCTTATTTCAGAGCCTCTCTCTATTATCTATTGGATGTCTGTGGTGAACCAACGTTGGAATATTTGTCGATACTCAAGAATCGCAAGTTTTATTGCAGGTTACCTGTTGTGTTCGGTGTCTCTGTTTACAATGACTGCAATAAGCGTGGACAGACTTCTTGCGCTGTTGTTGCTTTTAAATTACAGACAAGTTGTAACATTGAAGAGAACATTTGCTATTGTTATTATCCTCTGGATTGTGTCCACTGTCGGTGCAACTATGACCTTGTGGAATCCAGTTATAACCTCATGGTATGGCTATATAGGTATACCTCTCTGTTTAGTGACCTCGACTTGCTGTTACACAAAGATTTTCTTGAGACTCGGTAATCATCAAACTCAAGTACAAGGCCGTGTGAACGATGAACAGCCGAGCGTACAAGACGGTATTCAACAAGTTGAACGAGGCCGAACAATTCCGCTGAACATAGCGCGATACAAGAAAGCAGTGTACAGTGCACTGTGGTTGCAGTTGACATTAGTTGCTTGCTACCTACCATATGGTATAACGGATGCTTTTTCTAACCAACGCAGGCTATCTCGATCTGCTTTTCTCGCTGGCCACTTTACATCGACTTTAGTTTTTCTTAACTCATCACTTAACCCAATTATTTACTGTTGGAAGATGAGAGATGTAAGACTAGCTGTAAAGGACACAATAAGAACGTTTTTCGGTTTATCGGGTTAATTGTTGAGGTAAAAACGAACGCTGAAGAGAATGATGTGATAGGCAAGTAAAGTACTCAGACATCCTTATGATGTGCTAGTACCTGGTGTTATTGCCTCTGCTAAGGTAAAAATAAGTCAATTAAACTGATAATACATGTATACCTTGTGTTTGGGTAAAGGAAAAATGTTTAACATTTTCGCTCATTTTCTCATCATAGCTTGCCAAACGAAATTTCTTTGTAAAAAATTGTGCCCTCTCGATGAGCAACTGATGCTCTTAGAGCAAAAGTCGAGAAGAAATATTTCGCCCATGAAACACGAGAGGAGAAATAAATGGTTTTCTCTCAGTTTGGAAATGATTTAACTTTGTTTAAAAAGTGAAACGTAAGTTGCAATAAACGTCTGACCGTCTTTTAAATGAGATTAAAAAATTATACTGTTTTTGTGCTGTGTTTAGGAATAATAAACAGAAATATTTCTATATCGAAAATATATATAAAACTTTCAAGTGTGATACGGGTGGTTCTTGTTTATTGGATTAATCCGCAAAAGTGTGCGTTAAAGATGACGATGACGATATGAAGGTGTGCACAGAATAAAGTCAGCTATATGTTTAAACAATACTGTATTTGGACCGATTTATTCTGCGACAGTGTTTGAACTAATTAAAATGTCAAGACTGAATTGTCATCTATATGCATGCTACCAAGCTTTTGTGCAATCTTCCCTTGCTTCATTTTTATCGCAATTAATCCCAAAAAGGCATCAGTAGACAGGGATAGAAAAATATATAGATGTGTCACACGAGATGGAGTTCAACAAACGTGTTCAACTTTTGAGAATATTCATTCGTTTAAAATCCGCAAAACGGGTTTTTTTCAATAGACCTACATACAGTTAATAATAAGAAGTGTCGGGAATGATATTATTTATTTTGCCATATAAACAGAGAATATTCAACTGGATTTGCTGAAATATCGCAGCGATTATATAAAGTGGCCAGCTCACCACATTTTATGGAAAAAATATTTCTAATTGCCCGTCGTTTAGACGATTATCTCGTGTAGAAAAGAGACATGAGCCAATAAAAAGGCTAGAAAATGGCTAGAGAATGCAATAACCAGTAGTTTCTAATCAATAATTTATTTTATTTTGTTTAGATATAACAGCTAATTAAGCAGCACGCGTTCTATGAAACATTAACAAATATGCCAAAAATTGTTATTATTGCAAAGTAAACATACAAGATTGGACCACAACCTGGCTTGTGTGCCTCATTCCGGGATTGCTCGTCTTATACAATAATCTCATCTTCCGCAGCTCTACGGTTTTACTTTATTGTAAATTTTGAGAATGAAAACATTTGGAAAAAAGGTTTTGTCGAAATATTATCTGCCTGTTAGAGTATTCATCTTATGGTTTGACATGTTTGAATACATAAAAGGTGTATCTGAATACGGTAGATTATTCTTTTCATCAAAAGAGATTTGCTAAAGCAAAGACATGCAAAAATTAAGGAAAGATTTATTGCTCGACGTTTCGGTGTCGTCATGACGCCATTATCAAGAGTAAGAAAAATATAACAAAGCGGATATTAAATTTAATATTCGCTTTGTTATACTTTTATGTTATACTTCTATGGACAGTGTATATTTGTAAAACAAATATTAGTCGTAACGTTATTTGCATGATTACGATCACCTCTACTTCAAATATTGGTCCTTTCAGAGGTGAATTAAGTGCATAAATTATGACAACGCATGTTTCGGCCTTAACATCAATCCAGTGTTTGGGAGGGTGGGGGATGTTGTGAGAGCATTTTTTGGATTTGATTTAAGAGAGAGAATGTATGGGAAGTAGCTATCCCCCCATGCAGCAATCATTTCCCAACGTATAGGCGATTCGAAAATTAACGACAACCTTCTCTGTTGGGGATGTTTTAATTTTAAAATGGATTTCTTTATGATAATATTTCAAGTTTCTCGTTGTGTAATGTCAGTGCTTTCTGATACCTCGCATATCGAGCAATCCGTCTCTTTTCTTTACTTCAAGCTACTTCACACAAAATATTTTATTTCTTTGTTCCAATCGCGTTTAATTTATTTAATTTAATACGATTTTGTCCTTCTATTCAAGTTCATTTAAGTCACATTAACGTAAAATATGTTAATAGACAGGGCTCGTGTGGAGTTCGACATTTAGCTTAAGCCTGTTAGGCTTTTCATCTAATCAATTCAGTTACATTGACCTGAGTTTAGGGACAGGTGTTTCGGAAGTCGAAAGCAAACAAACAAGAAAAAAAAACAGCAAAATAAATTCTGAGCCGACGAAGCTTCAGGATTATTCTTCATACGTCTGTGAGAAAAACTGCTGATACTCATATTGAAGGAAAAATTATGAACTTAAACTTTACTGAAGATGGCAAGGAGAAACTGTTTCTGTTATGTTCGCCAGTTTCAGGAATAACGTACCACTTGATAGGTCTTACGGTGATAAACATTTTTCTGTCCATCACCGCAATTCTGGGGAATACTCTGATCCTAGCTGCTCTTCACAAGGAGTCTTACATTCATCCGCCGTCCAAACTCTTGCTTCGAAGCTTAGCAACAACTGATCTCTGTGTTGGTGTTATTTCAGAACCTCTCCATATTATCTATGAGATGGCTCTGGTAAACGGACGTTGGAATATCTGCCGATACTCATTTGTCTCAAGTTTCATAGCAGGCTACATTTTGGGCGCTGTTTCATTGTTGATATTAACTGCAATAAGCGTGGACAGACTTCTCGCGCTGTTGTTGGGGCTGGGATATAGACAAGTTGTAACTTTGAAGCGAACATATGTGATTGTAATAGCTTTTTGGGTTTTCTCCACCGTAGCTACAACATTGTTTTTATTGAATTACCTTATAACCTTATGGTGCAGCTACATAGTCATCTCACTGTGTTTAGTAACCTCTACCTTTTCTTACTCTAAGATTTTCCATTCTCTCCGTCAGCATCAAAATCAAGTACAAGACCTTGTTCACCAAGAACGATTGAGCCAAACAAGTCCACTGAACAAAGCGCGATACAGAAAAGCAGTGAACAGTGCACTGTGGTTGCAGCTGGCATTACTTGTTTGTTATCTGCCGCATGGTGTAGTGACAGCCTTGTGGACAAATACTAATCAATTATCTTCATCTGTTTTCTTTGCTAACCAATGTACAAAGACGTTAGCTTTCTTGAACTCATCATTAAACCCGATTCTTTACTGTTGGAAGATGGTGGATGTGAGACAAGCAGTGAAGGACACAATCAGACAACTTTTCCGTCCATTGTTTTAAAGTTGGTAGCATCGTTTCATTGAACACTACATCTTGTGATCGACTGGTATTGACATCAGTCCTATTTAACAATAGGGAATTTAAGAAAACCAAAACGTCAACGGCAAGAGAACGTCGCTAAACAAAAGGTTTCAGTTAGGCCCTATATATTTACATGGAAGGAGGATGATCCTAGTTCTAGGATCATCCTAGCAGGCGGATCGTCCTAGCGCGACATGTTTTCTGCTTTCAGTTTACATGCGAAGGGTTGCATTTGGCCCTAGCACTAGGATGATCCCAGCGCTAGGATGATCCTATCTGAGCTGAGGGATGATCCTAGCGCCAGGGTTATGTTTTGCCCTTGTAAACGCTTTGCTAGGGACAACTCGCCTACCCAGGACAACTTTATTTTGACTCCAAGAAGCAAAATATGTTCAAAATCCCAACAAAATGAATTATTTTTGACCAAAAAACATCGTATTTATTCAGAATTTGTTTTACGTTTGCTTTGTAAGTAAATAATTTTTGAATAACGGCTTTTTGCGACGAAATTTTCGATATAATGTTTGTCGCTACTGTCGCTAAAATACTCGATAGCAGAATTATTTATAGTTTTGCCGTCAAACGCGTTCCAAACTTCAGAAAAATTACGTCTTGGATTTTTATACTGAGCTTAGAAATTGACTATGATTTTATTGGAACTGATAAGCTACGTAATTAAAGCGACAAATCGGTTTTGGCGCTAAATTTATTATCCGTTGCGTGTTTTATTAACAAGCGTGACGCCTGACTTGTCTCGGGCAGTAGGGTGATCCTACCTGTGAAATTTTGCTTGTAAACCCGGGCTATCTCTGACCCACTTACTAGGATGATCCTAGCACTAGGATCATCCTCTTTCCATGTAAATGGGGCCTAAATTAGCAGTACAATTTACATTGCCAATCAAATTGATGATGTTCCAGTTCCGATCGAAACGAAACACCCAGCGGCGCCTGACTCGTCCCCAGTCGTCTCTCTTGTCTCCTGTTAATATTAACGAGAGGAGATAAGAGAGACGACTGGGGACGAGTCAGCAGCGGCGCGATGTTCATTTCAGTAAGTTCAAGCCTGGTTCTTATATGTTGGGAAAATCCCAGACCATCGGGGATTTTGTTATTTCCCGACCGTCCAGACCCGGGTCCCAGACATTCCCGACTTATGAAGACACGACGAGGCAGATATCTCCCATGCATTGTCTCCCTGAGTCGGGAATGTCTGGGACGGTCGGGATATAGTATAATAAATCTTTAAGATAATAACGATTTTTAGTTATAAGAAGATCTATCTCAATGTACATTACTACATTATATCTGATACTCATGTTTAAGGCTGCCTTATTTTTTCAGCTTTCTTTGCAATTTCTTAAGTTGCTGTAAAACTGGGAAGGTCTTCGTTCTCAAATTTAAAAAAAATCAGTCTAATTAAGCAAAATGTTCAAATTCAAAAATAAACGTTGTAATATTAACATAATTATAATAATATTATTCTAACAAGGAAATAAATGTCAATTAGATAAGAGATCCCGCACTAAATGACTTTTAAGTGCTTAAAAGGATGTCAAGGATACAGATTATAAAATATTAAAGAATATTGCTTCCGCAAAATAATTGTCTAATGCTATGCCACTTAGTATTTTTCCCTTAAGCCCAGTAAGATTCACAAGATTTAGATCAAGGTTGGAAATATACAATTCATTATTCCCTCGCTACGAAATGTTTGTATGCAAATTATCCTTACTTACTTGGTTACGCCCTTAGCTCCAGGGTGGAGCATGGTCCATTGACAAATTCCCTCCACCTAACACGGTTTGGTGCCATCTTCTCCAGTGCCTGCCAGTTGTAATGCATCTGTTCCATCTCAATTTCAACGTTTCGTCTCCATGTGCTCCTGCAAATCTTCCGCTCATGTTTAATTTGGTTCTCGCATGACTGTAGCGAAATTATGTTGCAGTATATTAGCCTCAGGCTTCGGCGTCGGCTTTAACACACACTTTAGCATTGGTAATTAATGTTATCATGCTCAGCGTCATCCAACACTGCTAATTATTTGATGGGGATCGAATTAGTTAATCTAGGATTAAGCTCAAAGCTGCGTCAATTTGGACAGTAACTTGTCTTTTTGTTTCTCGTTCCGAGTTTTTTTTTGTGTGTAAAATAATAACCAAGGTTCTCTACCTTATGGAAAGAATTAAAGCATATCCAAAACAATAATCATCAGTATAATTATCTGCTTGTTAGAACAGGTTTCATCTAAATAATGGAAGTGGTTAATATTGGCCTTTGGAAGCAGAGATATAATTAATGCAGTACACGAAGCTTTAGTCATTTCTGAGTTAATATTCCAGATACCTATAAGATAATCCTATATTGTAGAATGATGGCGATAAACTATACTGGAGGAGAAGCCGACACCAAACGATTTGAATTAACGTCGTGCACAGCAAATTTCACCAGTGAGATACGCTTACAGTTGACCTGCGTTGCAGCGATAAACATTTTTCTGTCCATTACTGCAATCCTGGGGAATACTCTGATCCTAGTTGCTCTTCACAAGGAGACTTCCCTTTTTCCGCCGTCCAAACTCTTGCTTCGATGTCTGGCTACAACTGATCTCTGTGTTGGTCTTATTGCCGAGCCTCTGGATGTTATCCATTGGATGGCTGTGGTGAACCAACATTGGAATATTTGTCACTACGCAAGAATGACACGTTTTGTTACAGGTTACTTACTGTGTTCAGTGTCTTTGTTGACAATGACTGCAATAAGCGTGGACAGACTTCTTGCGCTAAAGTTATATCTAAGATACAAACAAGTCGTAACTTTGAACAGAACATATGTGATTCTTATCACTTTCTGGGTTACGTCCGCTGTCGCTGCAACTATGTCCTTGTGGAACAGTTACATCGCAGTTGTGTCGTATAGCTATATTGGTATATTGCTGTGCTTACTTATTTCAACTTTCTGTTACACAAATATTTTCCTGGGTCTCCGTCGTCATCAAAATCAGACACAAGATCTTTTTAATCAAGAACAACCGAGCCAAACAGTTCCAACACTGAACATAACGCGATACAAGGAGGCAGTGTCCAGTACACTGTGGTTGCACTTGGCATTAGTGGCTTGCTATCTACCTCGCATGATAACGGATGCTCTGGCGACTCGACGTCATATATATATATATCGTCTTCATTTTTATCCCTGGCCAATGTACAGCCACTTTAGTTTACTTTAACTCATCGTTAAACCCGTTTCTTTACTGCTGGAAGATAAGGGAAGTCAAACAAGCGGCGAAGGACACATTGAGAAAGTTTTACTGTTCGTCTTGTTAGCTTTTGTCACATGTTTTGTCTAAGCTGATCATGAAGAAAACAAGAAATATATTCATGTATTCACCCTGATATAGTTTTTAGTTTTGGTCGGGACGGAAACCAACTCATAAGGAGTTAAGATGGGGGACACTAAGGGGACACTAGCTAAGAGTTGTGAGTCCCGGCAACACAACACTCTAGGACACTACCATGATTTGTAAACGTCAGGAAAGGGAACTTCCCATAAGGGCACTCCTATTTTATACGGTTTGACTGTAACTTTAGCGTCGTGCATTCTATTGTGATAATTTATTTTCCATTCTTCCGATAATATTAGCTGGCAAAAAGTATAGGCAATTATGATGAACATTTATTGCTAACCTTATATTTGCTTTTATCTCGCTTAATTAAAATATTTATCAATATTATCCATGCTCTAATTTGTGTCCCCAAATTAGTATGGGATTTTCCCAGGCTATAAGGCATTGACACATTAATAAAGTTTTCTATCTATCTATCTATCTTCTAAATCTTCATCGGAGAACTACTTAGATTTCAGTAACTATATATTTATCACTCAATGTTGCCCATACATGCATATATAGGATAGAAGAAGTAATATCTCAAACAGCAGAAGAAACCATTATGTTTCTTTAAAAATGGAAACTCAAAAGGAAAATTGATGGTTTTCTCGTAGTTTGAAAATGATTAAATTACAGAAAAAGGTGAAAAAGCGACATTTTGTAACATAATGCATTATAATAAGTTTCAAAAATCATTCACATCTATCACATGTTTTCTTTGACGAATGGTTCCATATAAACTTTTAATTTCCGAGTATGCAAAAATAAGCGAATCAGGGGATGCAGGTGGTTGTTACTCCAAGTGAGTTAATTTGAGCAATGCTAGCCTGTTCCAGGCGTTCGGATATTGGGGGAGCGACGCGAAAAGACGCGCAAAGCGCGAAGAGCGGCGAGGAAAAAAAGGCGAAGCGTCTTTTCGCATCGCTCCCCCACTATCCGAACGCCTGGAACAGGCAAGAGCAATGTTGATAAAGGTTTTGGTTACTAAGTCCCACAAAATTCTATGTTACATGTTTTTGTTTGCTTTTTTGGCCTTGAACGTGCACAAAACACTCAACTTTTTTCAATCATCCGAGACCGCTGTGGCATTCGTTTTCGATATACCTACAGTTTACGAAAAGTGTCCATAATATTATTGATATATTCAACCTGGTGTTATAAAGAGCTGCACATTTACGGAAGTAGAGGCAATTTGGTCGTCGGCGTTTAAAAGACGATTTAAGTGATAAGGAGAAAGAACCTGTAAGGTCTGAGCCAATCAAAAGGTTAGAAATGCAACAACCGATTGTTTCTATTCAATAATTTATTATTATTAAAATAGCCTTGGCATTACGAATATTTACAAAAATAACAAACTAAAAAAATATATTCTTCCTCATTCTGGGATTGCTCGTCTTATTTTAAAATAATCTGCAGCTTCTTTTACCTTACCTTAAGGACGGTGCCTCCTAATACCAAAGTATTTTTGCGCGGTTTATGACTATGCGGGAAAAGCAGATCTTAGCAAGGGCTATTGGATTCCAAAAAGAAAATTGGGGGTAACTACGCATTTTTAGAGATAATCAAGCTTCAATCTGGAAAAAAATGCTAAAATAGCATTTTCTCGGAAAAAAAGAAAAACATGTTTTTTCGCAGATTCCCATTGAATTTGCCTTGACATACACGAAAGCAACAATAAATATAAAAAAGCTTTAAAATACTTAACAAGTGGTAATATAACAACTACTGTTTATGTGTTTTTTAATTAAAAATCATCGCAACATAGCCATTATCAACCCTGACAGCTCTCCTCTGGTATACCAAAAATACAGTCTAAATAACTTTTGCACACAACAAAAAATTAATCATATGTTTAATAGGCTTAAAGAGATTTTGCAATGTTCTGTATGTGCGCGAGCTCGAGCGCGCGCTAATGACGCGAGAAATTATGCGCAGAACGTATGCGCAGTAACAATAGGAGGCACCGTCCTTAATAGCATAATAATAATATTATTCCAACAAGGAAATAAATGTCAAGATAAGAGATCCCACACAAAAGAAGTTTTAAGTGCTTAAAAGGATGTCAACGATACAGAATATAAAATATTAAAGAACATTGCTTCCGCAGCATTATTTTCTAGGTTATGCCACTTTTATTTTTCGCTTAAGTATGTGTTTAAGCCCAGTAAGATAGTGGTTACGAAAGAGGATTTCGATCAAAGGTTGGAAATATACAATTCATTATTCCCTCGCTACGAAATGTTTGTATGCAAATCATCCTTACTTACTTGGTTACGCCCTTAGCTCCAGGGTGGAGCATGGGCCATTGACAAATTCCCCCCACCTAACCCGGTTTGGTGCCATCCTCTCCAGTGCCTTCCAGTTGTAATTCAACTGTTCCATCTCAATTTCAACATTTTCTCTCCGTGTGTTCATACAAATCTTCCTCTCCTGTTTAATTTGGTTCTCGCATGACTGTAGCGATATTCTGTTGCACTTTATTAGCCTCAGGCTTCGGCGTCGGCTTTAACACACACTTTAGCATTGGTAATTAATGTTATCGTGCTCAGCGTCATCCAACACTGCTAATTATTTGATGCATGGGGAATTAGTTAATCTAGGATTAAGCTCAAAGCTGCGTCAATTTGGACAGTAACTTGTCATTTTGCTTCTCGTTCCGAGTTTTTTTTGTATAACATAATAACCAAGGTTCCCTTACCTTATGGCAGGAATTAAAGCATATTCAAAACAACATTCATCAGTATAATTATCTGCTTGTTAGAACAGGTTTCATCTAAATAATTCATTTCAAGAGACTTCACGCGGGAAGTGGTTAATATTGGCCTTTGGAAGCAGGGATATAAATGCAGTACACGAAGCTTTAGTCATTTCTGAGTTAATATTCCAGATACCTATAAGATAATCCTATATTTTAGAATGATGGCGATAAACTATACTGGAGGTGAAGCCGACACCAAACGATTTGACTGGTGGTGCTCAGCAAATTTCACTAGTGGGATACACTTGCAGTTGACATACGTTGTAGCGATAAATATATTTTTGTCGATTACTGCAATTCTGGGGAATACTCTGATCCTAGTTGCTCTTCACAAGGAGTCTTCCCTTTTTGCGCCTTCCAAACTCTTGCTTCGTTGTCTGGCTACAACTGATCTCTGTGTTGGTCTTATTGCCGAGCCTCTGGATGTTATCCATTGGATGGCTGTGGTGAACCAACATTGGCCATGGAATATTTGTCACTACGCAAGAATCACACGTTTTGTTACAGGTTACTTACTGTGTTCAGTGTCTTTGTTGACAATGACTGCAATAAGCGTGGACAGACTTCTTGCGCTAAAGTTATATTTAAGATACAAACAAGTTGTAACTTTGAACAGAACATATGTGATTCTTATCACTTTCTGGGTTATGTCCACTTTCGCTGCAACTATGTCCTTGTAAAACAGTTACATCGCACTTGTGTGGTATGGCTATATTGGTATATTGCTATGCATTCTTATTTCAACTTTCTGTTACACAAATATTTTCCTGGGTCTCCGTGGTCATCAAAATCAGACACAAGATCCTGTTCATCAAGAACAACCCAGCCAAACAGTTCCAACACTGAATATAGCACGATACAAGAAGGCATTGTCCAGTACACTGTGGTTGCACTTGGCATTAGTGGCTTGCTATCTACCCCGTATGATAACGGATGCTTTGGCGAGTCGAGGTCATGTATCATCTTCTCTTTTTCTCGCTGGCCAATGTACAGCCACTTTAGTTTACTTTAACTCATCGTTAAACCCGTTTCTTTACTGCTGGAAGATAAGAGAAGTCAAACAAGCGGCGAAGGACACATTAAGAAAGTTTTGCTGTTCGTCTTGTTAGCTTTTGTCACATGTTTTGTCTAAGCTGATCATGAAGAAAACAAGAAATATATTTATGTATTCACCCTAATATAGTTTTTAGTTTTGGTCGGGACGGATATCAAACCAACCCATAAGGAGTTAAGGTGGGGAACACTAAGGGAACACTATAGCTAAGAGGTGTGAGTCCCGGCTTCACAACACTCCAGAACACTACCATGATTTGTAAACGTCAGTAAAGGGAACTTCCCATCAGGGCACTCCTCTTTTATACGGTTTGATTGTAACGTTAGCGTGGTGCATTCTATTGCGATAATTGATTTTACCATTCTTACGATATTAGCTGGCATAAAGTATAGGCAATTATGATGAAAATTTATTGCTAACCTTATATTTGCTTTTATCTTGCTTAATTAAAATATTTATCAATATTTTCCATGCATGTTCTAAATCTTCATCGGAGAACTACTACATCGTTCGAGACAGCGGACTCTCATCCTGTTCGAGTTAGCCGATAGTAAATGACTGAAAAACAAGGGCAAAAGGAATGGGTTTGAGTTCGAGATAGCGGGGTGTTCGAGTTAACCGAGTTCGAGTTAGCGGGGTTCTACTGTTTCTCAAACAGCAGAAGAAACAACATGTTCTTTAAAAATGGAAACTCGAAAGGAAAATAGATGGTTTTCTCGTACTTTATAATGATTCAATTACTGAAAAAGGTGAAAAGCGACATGTTGTAACAGAAAGCATTATAATAAGTTTCAATCATCATCCATATATCACATGTTTTCTTTGACGAATGGTTCCATATAAACTTTTACTTGCCGAGTATGCAGAAAATAATTATAAACTTTTAAGAAAATAAGCGAATCAGGGCACGCAGGTGGTTTTTACTCAAAGTGAGTTAATTTGAGCATAGTTGATAAAGGTTTTGGTTATTAAGTCCCACACAATTCTATGTTACATGTTTTTGTTTGCATTTTTGGCCTTGAACGTGCACAAAACACTCAATTTATTTCAATCACCCGAGACCGCTGTGTCATTCGTTTTCAATATACCTACAGTTTACGAAAAGTGTCCATAACATTATTGATATATTCAACCTGGTGTTATAAAGAGCTGCGCATTTATGGAAGTGAGGCAATTTGGTCGTCGCCGTTTAAAAGACGATTTAAGTGATAAGGAGAAAGAACCTGTAAGGTCTGAGCCAATCAAAAGGTTAGAAACGCAACAACCGATTGTTTCTATTCAATAATCTATTATAATGTATTATTATTATTATTAAAATAGCCTTGACATTACGAATATTTACAAAAATAACAAACTAAAAAAATGTTCTGCCTCATTTTGGGATTGCTCGTCTTATTTTACCTTATTGTAAAACTTGAAAATGAAAACCATTGAAAAACAAGTTTTTGTTGTAAAATTATCTGTTTGTTAGAAAAGTTATTCATCTAATACATTTAGTTACCTTGATATGTCTTCACATATTCCAGAACAATCTCCTTTATATATCATACATATATCTCATTGTACGAGAGTTTTCTTCAACTCTCATCGTCAGTATCTTGTGCCAAGAGAAAACTCTTGACAACTCTCATGAAAATTTAAACAAGTTTAAACTTAAGGTAATTCCATCGAAATAGAAGTTACACTGGGAAGTTTCTGAAACTTTCCCTATTTGAACAATACGATGTAATATTTCAAAATATTGAATAAAAAGAATAGGTCACCAGCCCCGCGAAAGAGATATAATCGACTAAAAATACCTCCTAATTCCTTACAAAATCAACCAAAAACACGTATTTTTTCACGTTTTCAGTGATTATTAATTTTTCTGCACTGAGAATTGGTCTATACTCCTTGTATAGAAAGAAGATGATTACTAGACTTAAATTTGCGAAAAAAAATGATAGGTCCCCACGCTCGTTTACGAGAAAACGATCATTTACCTCTCTGGCGAGCATTGCCACAAAGAAAAAGCCGCCATGTTTTTAGTGTGCGCGCGCTAATTACGCGCGAAATTATGCGCAGAATGGATGCGCAGTGCAATACTAAGGAATGACCTTAAACTTAACTTTACACTGAAGAGCGTAAGAGAGTGGTTGGGAGCTCGCGCATGAGAGTTGGCGACTTAAATTCTCATTTCATTAACATGTCACCAAAACAATCTGCTTTCATCGTCATATGACAGGGGCACCCAACGGATCGTTTCGGTGTAATTTCTGTTCGGAAGGCCTATAATCGCCCAGGATATTCGGTTAGGGAAATGTCATCTCGAACTTTCTTAATATGGGAAAATTAATGCCTTTTGTTTTCGGAGAGATAAAAATGTCGTTTTGGGTACAAAAATAGATCAGCTAGGATTTTCGGAAAGGCAAATTCAGCTCATAAATTCGGGTAATAAGAGTTCAATCCCTAAAATTTTCTGAAGTTTGAAAGTTCAGCTAACGTATCCGAACAGATCTACATTTTTCTTAGCGATTAAAAATAAGCCATGATTAAACTGCACAAAAAGCATAGTTATAACGTAAAAACGACGTTCCGACACCAACAGGAAAATTTTGTCGTTGGGTGCCCCTGATATGAGCGGTATCGGCTGACTAGACAGGCCTAGAAAATGTAAATATTAATATGAAACACAGTAATTACATTTTCCATTTATTTCGCCATCTCCTTCCTAACAACGTTCTGCAAAACCTTATACTAATACTTAGAACGTAGTCTAGTAGTTAAGAGCAAAAATTTAGGGGAATTGTGCGTTTTTTGATAAAAGCATGAAACTTCCCACAAATGTCGGCCAATAGGTACTTAACAATTATGGATATAGAGGCATCGCTGAAAAGTCCTCTAACAGGAATAAACAAGATTTAATATATAACGGAAGTTATACTGAAGTGACGATGACTCATCTAAATAAGTAATGTTAATTTGACATGTTTGAGGACGTAAATGGCACCACGGAAAGTGCTCGTCGTGATGATTATGCAAATTTCAGCCATATGAGGGTCGTGCTAAGCAAACACTGATGAAGAAGTCCGCCAGTTATTAAAACAATAGAGATTCAGTACTGCTGCTGAAAAGATGACGATTCTGGCAAATGTTACTGGAGATGGAAAGCCAGAAACATACGAAAGCCTAATTTGCTCGCCAGGTTTAACCGCTGAAATGCACGGCCTGTTGACATTTCTTTCAGTGTTTCATGTTTTTCTAGCCATTGCCACATCTCTGGGGAATACTCTGATCCTAGTTGCTCTTCACAAGGAGTCTTCCCTTCATCCGCCGTCCAAACTCTTGCTTCGTTGTCTGGCAACAAGTGATCTCTTCGTTGGTACCATCTCAGAGCCTCTCGCTATTACTTATTGGATGTCAGCGGTGAACGAACGTTGGAATATTTGTTACTACGGGATATTCTTAAGTTTTATAGCAAGTTATCTTTTGTGTGGAATGTCTCTGTTGACACTGACAGCAATAAGCGTGGACAGACTTCTCGCCCTGTTGTTGGAGCTGAGATACAGACAAGTGGTTACTCTGAAGAGGACATGTGTGATTGTAATCGCCTTTTGGATTGTGTCCGCTGTATGTGCAACATTGTACGCGAGGAATTACCGTATAACTATATGGTATAGCCATATAGTTATAACTGTGAGTCTAGTAACCTCAGTATTCTCTTACACAAAGATTTTCCGCACACTCCGTAACCATGAAAATAGGCAAGTCCACCAAGAACAACCGAGCCAAACAGGAACACTGAACATACCGCGATACAGAAAGGCAGTGTACAGTGCACTGTGGTTGCAGTTGACATTAGTTGTTTGTTATTTACCACATGGTATAATCACAGCTTTGTCGACTTATAGTGGACAATCTTCATCTGTTATTATACTCAGACAATTCACAATGACCTTAGTTTACCTAAATTCAACATTAAACCCGATTCTTTATTGCTGGAAGATCAGAGAAGTGAGACAAGCAGTGAAGGACATAATCAGACATCTTTGCTGTTCATTGAGTTAGTCCTTGTCGAATAAAATGTATTTATACTGAAGAAACAGCCAAGAAAAGAAGTTAGAAAGAGCGTTAGTAGAGCGTTAGTAGCTTAGGATAGTACCCTATTCTTATTAAGAGTTGTTTTAAGGTATGAGTTATCTGTACACTATATGTATATTTTAGTGTTTTAGTGAGCAAGCTAAAGTGCTATAAAAATTGAACAGGCCGGCTTGTGAATTTGACATTTATTTGTTGTGTTTCACTGTTAGCAAATGTTAGTATGGATGAGTAAACCAAAGGAAACTCGAATCAAATCTGTCATGCTATTTAGTTTAGAGTGAAGGTTTTAAGTCTGCGAGTAAAGATAATGTTTGAAGGTCAATAAAAAAATGGATATCCCTAACTTGTAACAATTTATGTAGAACATTTATTTTAAAAAATTGCATTCAACCATCTTGACTTGCAGGCATGACAACACTGAAAAATGCTTTCGAAACAACATTATTCTGATGAAAATTATGTGACATTATTATCTAAGATGATATGAATAATGTTATGATGCAGTTGTTCCAACGGTAAGAAAATATGTCCAGCTAGAAGAGGAAATTATCCGGCGAAACATCCTGTTATTCTTTTCGTCTGCTGTTTTGAGCTGTCTTATTTCCAATTTCCACTTTATTTTAAACACAATGACAGAAAATATACCGGTAGCTCAAATGTCAACATAGGAACAAATAACGACCTAACAATGCCAAGTTCTGCATCCGGGCAAGCTACACACAATTTCATATTTTTGCCATAATACACATAAGAACCTTCTTCTTAGAGTTTTCTCCACCGTTAGAGATTAGACAGTGAGTTCTGAATTCGAAATAGTTTGTGGATTGCAATTAATGAAAATCATCAACAGTTTTCATAAAAAAATGTTTTATCCGAAAATCACCTGCTCGGGAACATATTTTTTCTTTTTTTCTGTTTGACGTTTAAAAAGACAAAGCATATCGTCATTTTAAAGACGAGGGTATACTCGCGAATCCAATTGCAAGATTACAGACCGAATTTGACGAAAATACAATTAATCATAAAAAACATTTATGAAAATGTTTTGCACTTTAAGTTGGGTTCCTTCTTGAGATGATGTCAAGGATACAGATTATAAAATATTAAAGAATGTTGCTTCCACAACTTAAACAATTTTCCAAGTTATGCCACTCTTATTTTTCGCTTAATATTGTGTTTAAGCCCAGTAAGATAATGGCTACGATTCAAGAGGATTTAGATCAACGTTTGAATTCCTTATTCCTTATTCCCTCGCTACGAAATGTTTGTTGCAAATCATCCACTCCTGTTTAATTTGGCTCTTGCATGACTGCAGCTAGCAAAATTAAGGCTGCTGCGGTTTATTAGCCTCAGGCTTCGGCGTCGGCTTTAGCACACATTTTAGCATTGGTAATTCTTATTATCATGCTCAGCGTCATCCAACACTGCTAATTATTTGATGGAATAAGTTAATCTATGATTAAGCTCAAAGCTGCGTCACAAAACTTATTAAATGTCAATTTGGACAATAACTTCATTTTGCTCCTCGTTCCGATTTCATTTTGTTTTCGTATAAAATAATAACCAACAAAGTTCTATACGTTATGGGAATAATTGATGCATTTGCTGAACAATAACTATAATCGGTCTAATTATCTGCTTGTTAGAACAGGTCTCATCTAAATAATTCATTTCAAGAGACTTCACGCGGGAATTGGTTAATATTGAGCTTTATCATTGGAAGCACGGATATAAATTCAGTACACGAAGCTTCAGTGCAAACTACAGATACCTATCACATACCTATATTGTAGAGTGATGGCGATAAACTATACTAGAGGGGAAGCTGAGACCAAATTACTATTTGAACTGTCGTGCTCTGCAAATTTAACCAGTGGAATACACTTTCAGTTGACATGTGTTTTAGCGATAAATATTTTCCTGTCCATCACCGCAATTCTGGGGAATACTCTAGTCCTAGTTGCCCTTCGCAAGGAGTCTTCACTTCATCCGCCATGCAAACTGTTCCTTCGTTTTCTGGCCACTACTGATCTGTGTGTTGGTCTTATTTCAGAGCCTCTCGCTGTTATCTATTCCATATCTGTGGTGAACCAACGTTGGAACATTTGTCGATACACAAAAATCTTAAAGTTTATCACAGGTTACCTTCTGTGTTCGGTGTCTCTGTTAACACTGACTGCAATAAGCGTCGACAGGCTTCTCGCGCTGTTGTTAAGGCTGAGGTACAGGCAAGTTGTAACTTTGAAAAGAACATATGCGATCCTAATGATCATCTGTATTGTGTCCACTGTCGCTGCAACTATGTCCTTGTGGAATCCATTTATAACCTCATGGTATGGCAATATAGCAGCACCACTGTGTTTAATAACCTCAACTTTCTGTTACACAAAGATTTTTCTGAGACTCCGTAATCATCAAACTCAAGTACAAGTCCATGTTCATCACGCACAACCGAGTCAAACAGTTCCACTGAACATAGCACGATACAAGAAGGTATTGTACACTGCGCTGTGGTTGCAGTTGACATTAGTTGCTTGCTATGTACCATATATAATAGTGGATTCTTTTTCGACTGAAAGTGAACCAACTTCATCTCTTTTTCTCGCTAATGAATGCATAGACGTTTTAGTTTACTTGAACTCGACATTAAACCCGATTCTTTACTGCTGGAAGATAAGGGAAGTCAAACAAGCGGTAAAGGACACAGTAAGAAAGTTTTGCTGTTCGTCGGGTTAGTTGAACCTGAAGAAAATACGACGTTCGTCAAGAGCACTAGTCGGGGCGGAAACCATCTCATAAGGAGATAAGTTGGGGGACATAAGAGGATACTCCCTAAGAGTCGCGAGTCCGATCCCAGCAAGCAACACAACAACACTACCATGAATTTGTACACGTCAGTAAAGGGAACTTCTAATTAAGATGATGATGATGATGATGATGATGATGATGGTGGTGGTGGTGGTGGTGGTTATTTATCAAACACGATCGAGTGACAGTGTTTCATCCGTTAAAATACAGGCTGTAAAATTTCTGAACGGAGATTGGTTCGAACGAGCTGTATTTATCTCAAATACTGAAATACTTACATGTAGAAATTACAGTTTCCAAATGTGGCAAGTGTAACAATTGACTCTAAGAAGAAAAAAACAAGATGGCGGACATTTATATTGTTTAGTGTGTGGACTAAAGTGGGCATTTCAACGAGATTATCTGTCAAAGTGTCCAAAAACCTACGAATATTGAAAGCAAAACACTTTTGTGTGGTATAACTAAGCTAAACAAAGCATTCCATTGCTTAAACGTTTCAAAACGAAGCTGAAGCGGCTCGTGATATTTTGGACAATTTTGAAGTATTACTCGCGGTATTATTTCCAAATACTACTACAACTCATGCTATTACCTATACATATCCAAACACCGAGAAGAAAATTGAAAATACGACGCGCAGCGAAGTATTTTTGACGAAATTCGAGGTATTTGGACATCGGATGAAGCACTGTCTCGAGTGTTTGATATATCTTCTCAATCGAAACAAAAACTAAGGAGTAAAATCGTAAAAATCTAGGTTAATTTAGACCAGGTATCCAAACCTCTGTCACGATTATGATTTCCTTTGTTATAACTTGGTGACTTATTAATGGCTTTAGTAGGTAAGCGGAAGAAAATGACGTGTTAGTCAAGAAAGGAACTCAGTGATACTAAAAAATTTAAAGTTTCCAGCTTAGTTTTTCCTCTGCCCTGGGCGAACATCCATCGAAAAAGGGCAGCCGTCATCCTGAGGGGAAAATTAAATTGGCATTTTAGTTAGATGCAAGAGCGATCTAAATGTACATTATTGTGAAGATAATATTTTTGGTCAAGTTATTTTGGGCCATTTTCTAAATGTTAATCGTGGAACTACTTGCCAATCAATGACGCCATAATAATATTTTTCGTATCTTTACGGATGCACAAATGAAAATAGACAGACTAGTTTTGTCGCATTTTGAGAATGATTCAATTGTTGTAAAAGTGAATTGTTAGTTGTAATAAAACTCTTTAAAATAAGGTTCAAACATCATATTTTCCGTTGATGTTTTCAGGTCTTAAGTTAACAGAAAGATAAAATTATTCTAAACTTTCACCGGCCAGGATACCGGCCTATTTGATACGGGTGGTCGCTATTAAATATTGGGTTAACTGATGATTCGAATTGGTGCATTATAGAGATGATGAGGTGTACCTGAAGGTACGTGCGCACATTATAAGAACGTTGGGACCGATTATTGTGGCAATCTTTGCCGGTAATAAGTTTCAAGATTTGACAGGGTCCATATGCTACCAAGCCACCGTTTTCAATCGTAATCCCGAAAAGCACCAGTTGACCTGGCAGGGATATAAAATATATAGATGAACACTAGATGAACTGGAATTACCGTGTTCAAGGTGCTCAACTTCGTTGAAAACCCCTGGAACGAGATTCCTTTCAATAGACCTACTGTTTATACAAGAAGTGATATTATTTATTTTGCTATCATATGTAATAATCCAGACGATTTAACAACTGGAGTGCTGAAGAAGTGAACATGCATAGCCACATTTACAAAGATTTAGTCGTTTAGGAATCGGATAATTTCGTGCAAAATTATAATTTATGTGATAAAGAGAGATAACCTGTTGCGTCTGAGCCAATCAAAAGGGCAGAAATGCAACAACCGGTAGCTTTTATTCAATAATGTATTTTATGAAAATAAGCTTGGCATTTTCCAAATTTACGAATATTAACAAAAATAATAAACTAGAAACTAAATTTTCTCTTCCTCATTCCGGGATTGCTCGTCTTATAAAATTAATTATCTGCAGCTCCTTTTACTTTATAGCTAGTATAATTTGAGAATGAAAAACTTTTAAATACTGTAGAAGTTAGAAAGGCTATTCATCTAATAAATTCAGTTACCTTGACATGTTTGAGTGTATAACAGGTGTTGCGGAAACTTTTTGTTTACTACAAAGCAGCAAAATAAATTCTGAGCACGAAGCTTCAGTGCATGTTTTATGTGGATATCGATGATGCGTCAGTGTGACTAAAGCTACTAACATCCTTATTGAAGGGGAAATGACGAGATCCAACTTTAGCGAAGATAGAACGCAGCAAATCTTCCAGGAACTGTTTTGTTCGCCAGGTTTAGCTGAAGCGTATCAGTTTATATGTCTTACAGTGGTAAACATTTTTCTGTCCATCACTGCAATTCTGGGGAATACTCTGATACTAGTTGCTCTTCACAAGGAATCTTCCATTCATCCGCCGTCGAAACTATTGCTTCGTAGCCTAGCAACAACCGATCTCTGTGTCGGCCTTATTTCAGAGCCCCTCCATATCATCTATGAAATGACTTTGGTGAACGAACATTGGAATATTTGTCGGTGTGCGGTAGTCTCAAGTTTCATTGTTGGTTATATTTTGGGCTCAGTGTCTTTGTTGACACTGGCTGCAATAAGCGTGGACAGACTTCTCGCCCTATTGTTGGGGGTGAGATACAGACAAGTTGTAACTTTGAAGCGAACATATGTGATTGTAACTGCGTTTTGGATTTTCTCTATTGCTGCTACAACAGTGTACTTTTGGAATTACTTTATCACCTTATGGTTTAGCCGTATCGTTATAGCGATGTGTTTAATAACTTCGATCGTCTCGTACACAACAATTTTCGTTGCTCTTCGCCATCATCGAACCCAAGTACAAGGCGATATGCATCAAGAAGAGCCGAGTCAACCAGTTTCACTGAACATAGCGCGATACAGGAAGGCAGTGTCCAGTGCAGTGTTGTTACAATTGACATTAGTTTTTTGTTATCTACCACATGGCATAGTGAACGTTTTGTGGGATAAAAGTAAGCTGTCATCATCTGTGTTTCTCGCTAGGCAATGCACAGTTACATTAGTCTATTTAAATTCGACATTAAACCCGATTCTTTACTGCTGGAAAATCAGCGAAGTGAGACAAGCTGTAAAGGACACAATCAGACAACTTCGTTGTTCATCGAATTAGTTTTTGTCGAAAACCGGGATTATTACTGAAGCAGAAGCTAAGAAAGGTAGTCAGTAAAGAGAGACTGTTTCTTTACATTAATCAAAAATTATTTAGTAGCTTCCAGCTTAACGCTGCCTAAAGCGTTCTTATCTAATATAACTCGGTATTGTATAATGCATCCGTAATATAAAGCATTGCTGTACCGTTCAGCAATACGGTAATAGAAAACATGTATACATTTTATTGTTCCTAAAATTAATTGAAACTACTTCCTTCGCTTTCAGACTTCAGTGGAATACACTCTTTTAAATCATATTTTAGTCCCCATCTTGATCAATATATAATATCTCCCTTCCCACTCAGCCAACATCTTTTTTAGATTATAATTAAAAATAACTTTTGAACACTGAAGAAATGTTAAAGTATATCATTATTAGGAGGTAAGGTATACGCTATCAGTCCACCATATGTATATTTTAGTGTTTTCTTTGGGAAGTGTTAGTATAAACATTAAACGGTAAATAAACCTCAAGCGTCTGTTTTTGACTTAATAGTAATAATATAATAATACATTAATATTTGTAATGCGCAGCTTCCATACCTAAATGCTTACCTGCGCATAACAGAACTACAAATTTCTACAAATTACATAGACTTCAGTCTATGAAACCCCCCCTCTTCCCGCCTGAACCAAATCGACCCGTTTTAAGTTCATCACCGAGACGACTGGACTGAGTTCTGGCACCAAAATAATTAAGTTTCGTTTTAAAATAATTTCCAGTGGTGAATATCCACTCGCTATTTTTTGCGCCACTCTCCATTAACCAAACGCCATGGAACATTTTCGCTGGCGTATAACATGAAATGCTGCCATTCACGTCTAACGCCATTTTCGAATGCAACTTGGGATAATTTCAGGGTCAGGATGATGGAAAACTAGATTTGGTAGCTATGTACTCAGAAACTACGAATACAATTAAATTTTTTTGCGCCCTAATTTGCATCACCATAAATACATGAATTGTTGATAAGCTTGCAAATTTGTCTGTGTCAGTAGATGTTAGTATCAGAGAGTAAACGAAATGAAATTTGATTCCGATCTGTCGTGTTATTTAGTTTAGCGTTCTGTGTTTCAAAATGAAAAATAAACATAACATTTGAAGGCTACTAATAAGCACAATAAACACACTTGCCGGTGGGATAACAAATTGTGTCCTGGCTTAGCAAACACAGCCAGGTTGAAATGTTATAATCAGCGCTTGCAAGGTAGTCTGAAATTTAACTTAATTGGCAAAGGAAGTCCGTATGAAATACAGCAGGCCGGCTTCCGGTGTTCACATATCTTAGTGCCTTATGTTTGTAAAAGGGATGTCAAATAATCTATGTGTAAAAGGGATCCTATCAGGGTTTTCACTCTTCCATCGTCAAACAACCGTTAAACGTCCTTGGACACTTACATTTAGGTTGTTACATGTTCCGACTACAATTACTCCAGTAATCATCCTAAATGCTATCAACAAAGGATCCCCCCCCCCCCCCCCCCGAACAATGTTGAGTATAGTAGTCATACAACCAGGCACTGAAGACCGACAATCAAGTGTACCAAGACTTTTTGTCTTGAATTGTATCCGACCCTATCTCTCGGGGAGAGACACTGTAACTGCCTGTCAAAAGCAATTATGGAACATTTTCATAAAGGCTGAAATTAAGGTGACAGGCCTAACGTAAATGTGTCACTCAGTGAAAACAATATGTTCTGTTTTTATTAAAGAGTCTTGTGATCCAGTCAGGCTTTCACTTTTTTATTTGTCAAACAAACTGAGAGAACGCGCCAATAACCATTTTGAGACAACATCATGTACTTCTTTCGTCTCTTCCTGCATCCGTTCGATATTGTCGTTCGCATATAAAAAGGAAAAGATCATTCTCAGTGTAAAACAAGATTATGAATGAAAACCAACCGCTTCTCGCAATTGATTTTACTCCAAATAATTAAGTTATTTTAACATCTTTGAAAATAATAACGCCGGGCAAGATGTCAAGTGCATATGTTACGTGTACTCTCTGACATGATATATCTACCTATCATAAATCTCTGTATAAAACTATAGATGCTCATGCTATGAAGAAATGGTGATAACAAACGTTACTGATGATGGAAAGCAGAGAACATTAGAGGAACTGGTTTGTTCGGTAGATTTAACTAAGGGGATACACTACCAGTTAACATGTTTATCTATCGTGTTAAACATTGTTCTGTCCATTACTGCAATTCTGGGGAATACTCTGATCCTAGTTGCGCTTCACAAGGAATCTTCACTTCATCCTCCGTCCAAGCTCTTGCTTCGTAGCCTAACAGCAAGTGATCTCTGTGTTGGTCTTATTTCAGAGCCTCTCTCTGTTACCTATTGGATGTCTGTAGTGAATGAACATTTGAATATTTGTCGCTATGTATCAGTCGCAAGTTTCATAGCAGGCTACGTTTTGTGTGGAGTGTCTTTGTTGACATTGACTGCAATAAGCGTGGATAGACTTCTCGCCCTGTTGTTGGGGCTGAGATACAGACAAGTTGTTACATTGAAGCGAACATTTGGGATTGTAATTTCACTTTGGACTGGGTCCACTATCTCTACAGCAATATACTTTTGGAATTACCTTGCAACCTTATTCTGTAGCTATATAGCTATGTCCATGTGTCTTGTAACCTCAATCCTTTCTTACACAAAGATTTTCCTCACACTTCGTCATCAGCAAAGCCAAGTACAAGACCTTGTTCATCAAGAACAACCGAGCGAAACAACTCCACTAAACATAGCGCGATACAAGAAGGCAGTGTCCAGTGCACTGTGGTTGCAGTTGACATTAGTCGTTTGTTATCTACCATATGGCATAGTGGAAGCTTTGCTCAGTCACGGTGGATTTTCTTCAGATGCTGTTCTTGCTAGACAATTTGCAGCGACTTTTGTTTTCTTGAATTCATCATTAAACCCGATCCTTTACTGCTGGAAGATCAAAGAAGTGAGACAAGCGGTGAAGGACACATTAAAGAAACTTTATCGTTCATCGAGCTAGTTTTCTTGTCGAAAAAGTAAACGTATTATAATAGCTCGAATAATAATAGTTTATTCCATTAATTCAGGTTTCTTAATTGTCGTGACTGGCAAGGCTGCGTCATTTTACTGTATAAAGACAAGAGACCTCGGAGGATAAGCTTTATAAAGCATCTCCAAAGGTCCTTAAAAAATACGGGGTAGAGGAATGAGGACTTATTTTAAATCATAAATCAGCTATCGCACATCAATAGATGTGGGAGACTGTTTGTTTTTATTTCTGTTCATAAAATATTTCTACAAAATAGTAACTATAAACGTAAATGTGGAGGGTGTCTTTATCAAGAAACATATAGTTACCTCAAAATAATTGTTTTTTTGGTTCATCGGTAAATTGTCTTTGGGAAAAGGGGGTTTATTAGGGAGATGGCTTAAAAGGGGAGAGGGACTTAATAGTAGTTTTTAATATATGTTGTGGCTTTTCTTTTGATCCGCTTCCTGAAAATTGTTCACACTAACTAAAAATCTTTTTAATTTTCTGAATGTGTAGGTTGTTGCATCACATTAACCCTATTTAGGGGGGATTCCGTGTTCCCTCCGTAACTCCAAGAGTATTAAAGCTATGACAATGTAACTTGGAAAGTATATAGAAAATCTAGAAATATTTCCTCTGAGTTACGCGACATGAGATGAGAATGAAGGGAACATTACGTCATGATTTCTGAACAGCCGCCATCTTGGATCCGCTATATTGGATTTCTTGACTTTCCATGACTTCAGATAACCACCAAAAATACTCAAAAGTAATCAAAACCAATGAAATAATGCTAAAATGATATAAATTGTAAAAGTCGTTGCAAGAAATTTAATATTGTCATTAAAAAACAGGAACATTCCAAATTTGGAAAGCATGCCTGTCAAAATAAGGTTACCATGGTTACAAAGAGTTCCGTAAACAATGAAACGTCATATCAAATTGTTGCCAGATAAATTTGAGGCAAAGTAGAAATGTTTGGCGGCTTTAGCTTCAATATTAAAAAAGATAATTAACGGTTAACGTCCGTGCGTGCAGATTCCGGCCGCCTGCACCGCCGGCCTGAATAGGGTTAAAGGAGAATAGAAGCTTATTAGAAACATTTTGTTAATTTTCACCATGGCAGCGATGACATCACTTGTAAACTAATTTACAATTAGATTATTCGCTCTCAATTTCTATGATGTGATAGTCGATGAGGCCACAGGCTGAATCAACTATCACATCATAGAAATTGAGAGCGAATAATCTAATTGTTTTAGTAAAGATCATAACAATTGTCTAGTAATAACTCGAAATCCTCCTCCAAAACTTCGCAGAAACGAGAAGAAAATGGAATTTTGTAGACGACCTCCAGTCACTGCACACTAATGGCTGATAGTATACGAGTAGCTCAGCCAATCAGATATGTAGTCCCATTGTAAGAAAAGTATATTTCATTCTATTAAAATTTTGAAATGTCATCATTTGGAAAATGGTATAGGTGGTATATCGTACACATGTTTCTGTAGCTGTATTGGTCAATTATATAAGAAATATCTGGTTGGTCGAGCTGTACACGTGCCTTTGAGACTGAAATACCTTTAGTATGCTACTATTCCGTTAAATATAGGATAATGCCTGTGCTCCGAGGCCTTCTTAAAAATAATGACCTTTCCATTGTTTTAGAACAAGCAAAGCAATTCATGAGTCACTGCAAAGTTTGGCTAAACTTCTTGTATTCCCGTTAGGATTTTACAGCTTTCATATGTTAAATATAAGTATATTCTCAAGGGTTTGGGGGTTTCCAGTCTTACTTGTTTAGTGATATAAACATATTGCTAGCTAGACAAGTGTAGACATGTATTCTCCAACTCTACCAACTGCTGTATCTTGCCTTTCTCTGTGTTTTTTATTTTTTTTATTTTTTTATTTATTCCATAAGATAGTTTCACATAATCCAAAAAGTTTTCTCTCGAAAGCTCTGCTACTTTGGCCTCTGCACACTTCTATTCCACGAAAGACGCCCTTTATTTATTTATTTATTTATTTATTTATTTTATTAATTCCTTATGTACATTGTTACTGTAATCTTGAAAAAAGTGTGAATAAAACAAAATTGAAATTGAAAACATTTTCATCCGACTTCGCTTCCCGTTCCAGTAGTAGCACTACTGACCGTATCCGAAAGACTCTCGCTGTAGCAAGTAAATGCAGCTCAGACAGATTTTTCGCCTGTTGTTTCACGCTGCCGAGACGGCGCGTGAAAGATCAGGCCAAACATCCGCCAGCGCTGTGTTTGCAGGCTACACCGTACAGCTCTACGCTGCGAGCTTGAAAACGTTTCCCGTATTAGAAAACAATCAAGTTTTGGTTGACGTCATTCTTAGCAACGGCTTGATTGGCACACGATTCGCACTGTTGGTCTGTTGCCCGGCACCGCTATGTCCTCAAAGAAAAATGCCGGCTTTCTATCCCCCCATATGCCATTCTTCAATGAACTTGACTATAAAGTTTTGATCTAGTCGAACAAAGATTTTTCTCCGCGAGTATAAGACGAATACGCGACTGACCGCAACAAGTAATATCATGGCGAGTAATATCGACCTAGGCGGTGAATATATGATTTCAAGGCTTGGCTGCTAAGCTAAGCCACATTTCTTGGCGATTCGTTTTTGAATGAAATTTTCGTTTATTATAAAGACATCACACCAAGTTCGTGTTGTTCAAAGCATTGGGAATTTAGGTGAATGACTACCAAGACGTTTGGACGGAAAACCTTTTGAAGAAATGATTTTAACGCATTTAAAACTCGTAAAAGGGGTGTTTGTGTGGCCAACCAGGGCGGCCTGTGGTTTGTGTCGGATGGATTGACAGAAATTTGCTTCTCTTCAGCGGACCTAAAGCTACTTATTTCAGGACGATAACTACAGCTGCTCATGAAATCAGCAACGATTAAACAAAGGTACCTGATGAATGTCTTCTTCGTAGTGTTCTTTTGTGTATTTTACTGCTTAATTTGATATGTAAACGAGTAACTACGGAGCTACGGTAATATGGCGAGCACTTGCGTGTGTTGTTTTTCATGTTTTAGCTCGTAATTTGTAGTTCCTTATATTGTTGAAAGGACTTTTTGTCGGGGATTAGCTGTCCTTTAACAAAGTGTTTTGTTCAAGTTAATTGACGACTCAGCTCACCTGTAGCGTGTTCCTCTGGCTTTTTAATATCACACTTTTACAATCATGGTCTTCTCTAACTCTAACTATTTGTTTCGTTTACAATTATTTTTGTATCACAGTTTAACGGAAGTTAGCTAACCAATTACATCAGTTCTAGATTAAGCTAATTTTACAATTCTAAGTGTGACTTTCCAGGCAGTTAACCAATGAGAGATACTGGTCGTTACCTCAGCAAAACTTCAGTAATAATTGAAGGGGTTTTATCTTGCTGGATTGGCTATTAGCTTGAAAAACCAATTAGCTTGGAGAGAAGGTCGACAAGGATTAGGGTAATAAGTGTTGAGGTAATTGCGTTGTTACCGAGATGTAGGGGGTAGGCAAAAACAACAGGTGGGAAACTTTTACCGACAGATGACATTCACGCAAGAGTGAAAACTGGTAAACTCAGGGCCTATTTACATGTAGAGAAGTTGTCCCTGGTAGGAGGATTACCCTCACCCACAACAACAAAGGGATGCAAACACAGCACAGGTGGTGAATTGCGTTATCAAAAGTTTTTTGTGTCAGAAAGATCGACCATATGCTGGTTTAACTTTACAAACCAAACGGAATATCAAACCGTTTGGCCAGAACCCTCATCCGTGAGTATATAACATCCCAGTCCATGAAAAAACCTTGAAGAAAACGCTTTGATGCCTGTGTGATTTTGAAAGGGGATCTTCCGTGCAACACGCGGTTGTTATTGAATATTACCGCATCACCGGGTATCATTTTATGCTCTATTTGATTGGCAGGGTCTCTCAGCATTCTACCAATGGTAAGGTAAGCTTCGTACACTTCAATGGTTTTCTCCGGGGAAAACCACGTGGCGGAATCACGCAAGGAATCGTTCAAACATAATCGGGTAATATGACCATCCTCATCCAACCTGTCAAAATGATAATGACAAAGAATATGACAAAACAGTACGAGCAAACGGGAAAAAAGTGGCTTATCAGGCGGGCGCTTAACTCTAGTTTCCATAGCATGAAGCGACTAGAAGTATCGCTGCTCACCTGGATGAGATATTAGTCCATCGCAGAGTATCGCAGCTAACCCCCAGCATTTTTGTCAGGTTGCCCTGACAATTTGACGGTACCCATTTATACTCCTGGGTGGAGAGGGGCACTGTGAGAGTAAAGTGTCTAACCATTAAGCCGCCGCGCCTACCACGAGCAAACGGAAAACCCAATCAAATCAAAATCAATCGAATCCTTTAACATTATTGAAATATAATTTCCTTTCCGAGGGAGCAAGAGGCGATCGAGCGAAAACTAAAATCGAGTTCCTCCACTAATCTTTTTTCTTTCCCGCGCCTCTCGCGATCTCGAAAAGGAACTGGACTGCGCGCTACGCCTGCTATAGGATAATACCCTGGTCCCAGAATTCTCTTTCTTCAATTGAGAAAGACAAGAAAGAAAACCTCTGGGCCCAGGGTAGGCTGATAATAGACATGAACGTCGTTTGAGTCATAGATAAAATGTATGCACTCAAGTTGTACTCAACTGACTCACTCGATTGTGGGATGAGAGAATTTCTTGTGAAATTCGCCAAATACATCCTTCCCAATGTCAAAGAACGGAATTTGAGTGGTTGACAACAGCTTAAATTTTTCTGGGTCGTTTTCTTTCAGCTGTTGCGCCACGTAAAATCCATCCGAAAACTGGTTGGCACCTCCCTCGCTGGACGCTTGCTCGATACAGTGAAGAAGTGTAGCCTAAACAAAGAAATGGCAATGTACTTAGCATGGATGACCCCTGGTTTCCGACCCCAGCTGAGTTATAGGTTGTCATAGCACAAACTTGTTCCCGGGTGTCTCTTCTTTCCGCCCCCTAGAAGAGAGATCCTGGAACGAGGTTAGCCATAACGGAGAATGATGTTGGTGAAGACCCGGGGGGTGGGGGGGGGGGGAGGTTACTCCCGTTAATTTAGGATAGGTGTGTGACGCCAAGGTTTTTAAACCCTGACCCTATTTAAGGGTAGAAAACCGAAAATTGATATCCTTTTCAAGACCCAAAACCGAAAAATTACACCATTTTTAAGGGGAAAACGATAACTCCAAAATTGTGTGAACAGGTCGTTTTTATTTCTTTTCTGTTTTAAAATCGCTTCGTTAATACTTTAACGGGTAGTTCAGTTTTAACAGACCATATATTTTAACTTTAGCTGGGTATTTAGGTAGTAAAATTTAGTTAATACAATTTAAAGGAACCCTCAGTCTAAAGATCACAATACCAAAAGTACCAAAAAGGATACCCTATTTAAGGACCAGCAGCACCTCAAAAACCATACCCTATCGGGTGGCACATACCTATATAGCGTATATAAGGGAGTATAGTATAAGCCAGTATACCTGGCCTAGGGTAGGGTTTGACAGTCGACATGTATAATTGCCTCTCATTACTGGTGAATCCAAATAAAAAAATAAACCCACACTCGTCAGATTTTTAAACTGTGTAAACATGACGAATGACACACGTCTCGTAAGAAAGAAAGAAAAAATATGTTGTCCCGAGCAGGAATCGAGCCCTACGTCTCCTCGCGGGTTACTACTCGGGCGTGATGACCAGGACATCATCAAGGCAACTTCGCCGGCAACGTGGCCACTTAACGTAGTGAGTGGTATCATACGTAAGTCACTCGCCGGAACATTAGAATCCGTTATAACATTACCAGTAATAACTGAAGATACTGTGCGCGCTCTGATCGGTCAGCTATTGTCGGACTATTGCACCAGTAAACCAGATGAACATTTTAAAGTGCATGGTTTATTGAGCCGATAAACCCGAGAAATAGCAATATCTCGCGATAATTAAGGAAGGTGCGGAAACCAGGAGTGTAATGTACGGGAAACGGGAAGTTCAGCACCCACCTGTTCCCCCACAGTGTAAACCGGTGGGGGCTGGGGGGGGGGGGGGGGGGTGATACTCAGGCTACGCCGGAACTCACTCTGGTGTTTGCATCCAGATTTTCTAATTAATTCGACTTGCATTTCCTTTCATGGAATTTTAATTTCGAAATTAAACTTACCCCGGGTACATAATCGAAGTAGGGCAAATCGCTATGTAACGGTAGAACATCTGAGGTGAAAGCGAGGTTATTGGCATCAAACTTGGCGTGTATATCAAAATGATGACTGGAAATAAAACAAAAGCGTCATTCGTGAGCAACTAGTCTAAGCAATGTTCAATATATTAAACTATAACTGGCCTGACTGCTGAAGTTTAATAACTGGACAAACTTCTAGACTTGGCCTGGTTTTAATTAAGTTTCTCATGACCGGGAATTGAGAGATAAAGGAAAGATGCGTGATTCTGATGGAATTTCTGATTCAGTGCCATACTTGGATTCATGACTTCTTATCACTGATTTCAATGCTACGCGACATTCCAAATCAAAATTCCCTTCGCAATAGACTTCCGTCAATCATGCGTACCTTTTTGGCTTTTCTCCTGCCGTGCGACAAAATCACGCACCCACGATTGTAATGTACTGAGACAGGGCTGAATAACGTCTGCGCATGTGCGGGATTTCATGACAGCAACAGCAAATTGTTGGCGCGAACGTGTTGTTGTGTGGTTTTGAAACACGACGGTAAGGAGAGATAAATGTCTTTTATTTCCGCTCCAAAACGGGAATATTTCCTTTTCCTACTTTCGCAAATAATAATTTGAACATTTCAAAGTTTACATCGAAGATTTTTCGCCATGAAATGCCGTGGAATACAAGAAAACTTGAGTATATCATTACTGCTTCGTACTGGCTCTGACATCGTGGGGCTCTTCGTGGCTATTTTTCAGCGAGTGTTCAGAAAAAGAACCCTGGTGTTCAAAAGATATGTTTTCACTCAGTAACAGGCGGATCCACTGCAAGATTTTAAAGCTTAAGTTTACAGGCAAACTCTTATTCTTTGCGAAAACCTTTGTAGTGTTTCGTATTTTTGAAAATCCCGCCATTTTACCTATGTTGTTGCTATGGTTTCCTGGCAAGCGCTTGGGGCATGCGCAGACGATATTCAGCCCTGTCATGTACAGAAAGGCCAGGGGGGATAGAGACAGTGCATGGGACCGAGAACCATGCTCTCACAACTTGCAAAGCGATCAATTTCGTTTTGGTCAGCGGTGTTTTCTTAAGGCTTCTTTTCGCGCGCAAAATTCCTTAAAAAATTAATTAACGTTCCTATAAACTATTTCGAGATTATTCCAACACGTTCAATTTGTCCAATGTGGCCGAACTTTCCAGGAGCTGAATTCGTGAGTTCAAGTCCAGGACAGAAAAAGGAAAATTAACCTTCGCCTGTTGACGTTCTCCCGGGCGTTCTCCATAATACCGTCAATTTGGACATTTGATTTTTTTTGTTTTGCCGTACGAAGGCAAAGAAATGTAAATGAAAAACGCACGTGCGTTTTGTTTTGCATGGGACGGCAAAGAAATATGCAAAACACACGTGCAGAATATTGTATTACTAATTAAACTTATTGTTTTGTGACGTCTTGTTGTCGTCGCGGTCGTGGTTGCGTCTTAAAAACTATAAACTTGAGGAAGAATTTTATCTGGTTTAAACACAGGCTTCCCAAGTTCGTGATAATTTTTTTTTATGAATAACTTACTCTTGTTTATGTAAGCGCTCAGAGTGGAACTGTGACTCTCTGAATTAAGCGGTGTTGTGTTACAATGTCCGCCGTTGGGAATTTGAGCGCTCTATAAGACGTTGTATGGCGTTCGATATGGTAAATTTTTGTCGTATTTTTTTATAAAAAGAAGTAAATGAACTCACCTTGTCTGGTTTCTGTGTAGCTTTTGGGCTATTTAGGCGTTTTTTGGCGTTTTTGGGCGATTTTGTCATTCCTGTCCCCCCCCCCCCCTCCCCCCCCCCCCCCCCCCCCCCCCCACTCCTGGCTTCCTACTTTTACACCTCGCTACCGCCATTCGCAAAGGAAACAACGTTTCTGGATCCGTTGTCGTCGTCTACAAACAGAGAAACGTCTGAAAACAGCACTGACTACGATTGCGTTATACACGAGACAAAATTGCATAATAACGTCTGGACATGTCTAGTCATATCAGTTACGCATGATTAACGGCCAGGCGAGAGAGACGGGACAGGACGAAAGTGCTAAGATCAACGAGACTACTGGGGTGTATGAAAATCCCGGAACACAGCCAATGGTGTCAATAAGTAACCCGCGGGATCGGCATGCAAGGACCTGCAAGTAAACCCAATACAAAGCTCCAATAGATCAGAGCTGCAATTTCAGAATTTTTTTTTTTTCGAATTACCAATTTAAACTAGGAAAACGAATACAAAATAAAACATTATTTACGTACCCGTAATGCATCGTTTTTGCATATCCAACTCTTTCACACAATTTGTAGCCTTCGTCTGCTTGGGGAGGAGTGTTTTTTACCAGTGCAATTCCAACGCTACGAAGCGAGTGCAGCCATTCGTACAGTTTGAAGTCGTCTTCCATTAATTCGTGAAAGTCATGGCGTGGAATCTTCCCCTGAAGCTGCTCAGCGTTCCAGAATATTACTCCGTCCTTGTTCAGCGTTGATGTTCCCTTCGAAATATCTTGTTCTTCCATAAGGTGTATGGCGTGAAGCCACTCCGAGTTAAACACGCTGACATGTTTGTCTGGCCAAGTGACCGATATTTCTTCACCATTTTGCAAAACATCGACTCGTTCTGGTTGAATATCCATCTTCAAGTGGCCCACCGTATCGAAAGATCTTTGGAGTGAAGATTCGTGGAAGCATTCCGAACACTGGCAGTTGTCGCGAAGGTAGACAAACGGATAGCGATTTATTGTGTCGTTGTTCCATGTTACATGAAGCATTCGACTGATGTCCGTTTTCTGGATGCTCTGCACAGTTAGTTTGTTTGTCGATTGAGCTGTGGCGGCGTAGTTCACTTTAAAGAGTTTAGAAGATATGTTCGGCAATCGTTGAGATACAAAGCGAAATTTACAGACATGCTTCAGTTGAGAAAGCATCGCTGTTTAGAAAGGGACTACTGAATACGTTCTCTCTCTTCTTTTAGAAGATTGTATTGAAGAGCTTTCAACAATATTGCATTGTCCCTTGTCCCAGAGGATTGCGTTTCTTTCCGTCTGAACTCGGTCGAAGCGATCGAAAGACGAAGGGATAGACCGTATTCATACATGGCTGCCGATTTATTATTCTTGTATTCTACCATGCAGTATATACCCATTTATGATTTTATGAATACGGTCTGGACTAGTTGTAGTTGTAGGTCTTTGTACAGTTTCCTATCAGAGATTAATATTTACAATGGCGCCTCGGTCACAACAATTCTTAAGCTTTTCGATTATCTTGTAAATCCAATCCTTTTGTACAAATATGAAATTTGGGACTGTTTTTTGAAATCGTTTGGGAGTAACTATGATAAATAAAGGAATCCCTATCGGCTTCTCTCAAAACGCTTGATGATTTTAGTGAGGTTTCCGGCCTCAGATTGAATAACAAGAAAACAGAAGCCCTTTGGATCGGGGCGAATAGCGAGAAAGACGAAAAATACTTCCCAGAAAGAAGTCTTAAATGGCCAAAAAATAAAGTCAAATCTCTTGGTGTGTGGTTTTCAATAGATCCTGAATTAACTGTAGCCTTAAATTATACGGAAAAACTAGAAAAAGTTCGAAATGTTTTAAGTTGCTGGAAACATCGCAGACTAAGCCTTATTGGAAAAATCACAGTGCTAAAAAGTCTAGCTGCCTCTCAACTTGTTTATGTGTTGTCGCCTTTGCGCACTTGTGTGAATGTTATAAAAGAGGTAAACAGAATATTTTATAAGTTTCTATGGAGCGGAAAAGGAGATAAGATCAAGCGAGATATAATGATAAACGACCTCTCGGATGGGGGCCTGAAAATGATCGACATTCAGTCATTTACTAAATCGTTAAAGATGACATGGATTAAAAAATATTTGGACAAGGGAAACCATGGAAAATGGAAACTTTTTTTTGATCTAAAACTAGATACTTTTGGCGGCAAATTGGCCTTCACGAGCAATCTTAGTAAGAAAGACACAGGCGAAAATTATCAAGGTGTCGGACAGTTTTATAGAGGAAATTCTCTCAGACTGGTCAGAAGTTAATTTTGAAGAATGCATAACCTCCGAGAATCAGTTTCTAGAGCTAAGTTTATGGCACAACTCACTTATCAGAATTAATGACCGCCCGATCTTCTATAAAGAATGGTATAAGAAAGGTATCACAAAGGTAAAGGACTTAAAAGATGACGATGACAATTTCCTCACTTGGGCTGTACTTCAGAATAAATACAACCTTAAACTTCGTCCTTTAGAATACTGTGGAATAGTATCTGCACTAAAAACTCTCTGGAAAGTATGTAATTGTAAATACGACACAAACAACAGTACTGAATACGAAAGCTTCTCAACGAAATTAGCAAACTCTTCAAAAGCAAACAAGCTGGTGTATAACAAGCTTGTTGCCATGAAAAGTTCCGCCCCGATAAAAAGTCAGCAAAAATGGCTTGAAGACTGCGATGTTAAAAACGATGGAAATTACCCGTGGAGCCCTGCGTACCAATTAGCCTCTAAATGCACAAAAAGTATAAGACTCATAGAGTTCCAATTCAAACTTCTGCACAGGCGAATACCAACAAATAATTTCCTGACTAAAATAGGAATTAAAAACGACCCTCAATGTTCTTTCTGCAAAGAAGAACCAGAGAAACTCCTTCACCTTTTCTGGACCTGTTCAAAGGTGCTCTCTTTCTGGAAAAACATAACAACAAGGTTAAAACTCTGTAAAATTGTCTCTGACAACGACTCCATAACAAGTACTGTTGCGTTAGGTTTAAAGCCGGATTCATCTAAACACCATTGCCAAATTGACTTCTGTTTCCTCCTGGCTAGACATTATATCTGGCTTTGCAAAACAAAAGAAATTATACCAAGATTGGAAGGTTTTTTGCGATACCTAAAATATATCTTTAAAATAGAAGTTAAAACAGGCAGTATCCTACCAAAGAAATGGGAACTTCTGTCTGCCTTTTCAGGGTAAATTTCAAAATGCACTATCTCTCAGACCCTGATATGCACCTTTGTTTTATTTTTCTCACATGCCTTGAGTATGTACATTAGTTACTGCTGGTTTTATGCCCGTGTCATTCTTTGGTATATACAACACCTACCTTTTCTCCCCCCCCCCCCCCCCCCCTTATTTTTTTGGCTCTCGCTTAGCTTTTTAAAAAGCTAAGCAAAAGTGTTTGCTGTTGTAAGTAGTGCTGGTGTAAGTTGTAAATTAGTATTATTTTGTATTCTGTGTACTACTACTAAGTTAGAGTATTGTAAGTAAAAGTAATTTAAGTAAAAGTATTGTAAGTAGGAATATTGTAAGTAAGAGTATTGAAAGTAAGAGTAATATAAGTACGTAGTTTATAGTTTATAATTTAATATCTTTGTGTAAGTAGTGTTGTGAGATGTCAATTAAAAAAAAAAAAAAAAAAAATATTGCATTGTCCCTTGTCCCAGAGGATTGCGTTTCTTTCCGTCTGAACTCGGTCGAAGCGATCGAAAGACGAAGGGATAGACCGTATTCATACATGGCTGCCGATTTATTATTCTTGTATTCTACCATGCAGTATATACCCATTTATGATTTTATGAATACGGTCTAGACTAGTTGTAGTTGTAGGTCTTTGTACAGTTTCCTATCAGAGATTAATATTTACAATGGCGCCTCGGTCACAACAATTCTTAAGCTTTTCGATTATCTTGTAAATCCAATCCTTTTGTACAAATATGAAATTTGGGGCTGTTTTGTGAAATCGTTTGGGAGTAACTATGATACATTTCAAAGTAATTCGAAGATAGCGCAACACGCGAATCAGTTTGTCCATAATATAGATTTCGATCATGCCACCATTGTCGACTGAGCGAGGGACCTGGTGAGGGTAAAAGGAGGAATGAGTTTGCGCCGGAATGGCACGTGGCATGACTTGCGGAATGGCATAATTATACGGAACATGATATATGCGGAATGACTTAAAGAAATAAATTAACTGTAAATAACCGCTTTACGTAATGCTGCGGGCTCAAACTATACGATCTTGTTACGTTTACAAGATGGCGGCCGTTCTGTGACAAGAAGCGGCGCCAGAAGCGTATAGGTTAACCTATTTACAACGCCACTTTTGTGTTCGTCGTAGCCATATTATTCGGTCAACACAAAAAAAATTATCCTTTAGTGATATTCTGTATTCTGGAGGTAAATTAGTTTAGTTCTCAGGTTGTATTTTTATGAAGAAATCGATCACTTTTGTGAGTTTTTATATTAAGCTTATATTACTGCAAAGTTTACATGGGAAATGGCGTTTGTGTATGAAACTGCGAAGTGGAATTCGCCGAAAATTCGCCGAAGTGGAATTCGTCGAAAATGCTGCTCTTCGAATGTGTATGAATCCACCAGATAGAAGGCGCCTCTAAGCGCGACTCAGTATTTTCTTGGCGAATTTTAACTGACATGTTGTGCTCAAAGTCCTCAAATTTTTGTGAAGTGTCACGTGTGAGCAGAAATGTTGTGCAAGTTTGTGTCACACAGTCTAATCATAAAATCCAATGTTATTGATATCTTCCGAGAGCTGCTGTTTTCCAAGAAATCATACATGTAGCACCCATATATTAAACTGGAAAATATAACCCATGGATCTGTCATGGATTTATGCTTATCTTGACTTAATCTCTTTCACCCCGGGTGGGGCATAGGTCTTTCAAGACTCCCCTCCATCCTGCTCTATGTTGCGCTTGTCTCTCCATCTGCTGCCAGTTGAAACCCGCCTCTCTCATCTCTCCTTCAACCGCCCGTCGCCAGCTATTCCCGGGCCGCCCTCTCTTGCGCTTCCTTGCGGGTTCCATCTCAAGGCTTGCTTGGTGATGTTGGTGTTCGGTTTGCGCAGAGTGTTTCCTATCCATCCCAGGGTCTTCTCTTGATCTTGATCTGCATCTCCATTTTCTCTTGTGCTGTTGTTCTCACACAGACCCAAGAGTGCCAGCTTGTATGCTCGCATTTCAGTTGCAATCTGGGCGGCCTTCCAGCTCTCGTACATTGTCCTCGCGTTCCATGTCCCGAACGTGGTATTTGCTTTGGTCGTGAGAAGGGGGATCAGCGATGTAGCTTCCTTTCGGGTTTGTCTACAGCGCGTCATAGACGTACACCTTCTCCTTCCTAAAACACTGTAGCACATAAAACTACACATTTTTATTTATTTATTTAGTACCATTCAAACCGAATATGATCTATATTTGAATTCAGCACAAGAACAGTTTTTTTCACTCCTCCAGGATTGATCGGGGAAAAAATCACAAAAAAATTGCGTTACTTCCTCTTGCCACCAAATTTGGCAAACAGGAAGTGTATACGTTTAGCCAAGTTTTACGCCATATATGGTAGTCGTCTCCATTTTGTATTTGTGAGAGTAATGGCCGACAAAGGCTAGAAATTCCCGGACCAACACGTTCGATGTTGAGGATGTTTTACGTATGCTAGATGAAGAAATGAATGATGGAGAATGTATGTCAAGTGACGAGGAAAGTGTTTTGGATAAGGAACTGTACGATATGGACCGAGAATTGAGGTTAGCGATAAGTAAACTTTCAAACATCTCACTTCGAAATCGCCATGTTGAAACACGTTTTTCAAAATGTAATTATATGCTATGTAGATCGGCCTTTTATGTTCGAAACCTTGTCTTTTACATGAAATAGTTGTCCAACTTTATCTCCAACTTGATCTTCATGTTTCTAAAGCTCGATTTTTGGCCGTAAATCAACTTTGTACTTCACACGCGGAAACACGAAAGTAGCGTGGTTGCGTGGAGATGCCACGAGGGGACGCCGACTTGGGGACTAGGGGACGTGCTACGAGGGGACGTGTTTGTTTCCTTTCAGGCAGATTTTGGTGGATATTTTGCCAACAAAACAAGGAACAAATGTGTTTTAAACTTTTTCCTGTAACTACACATCAGCTTTGAAATTTTTTATTTTTGTTTACATTTTTTGCATAAATTATGAAAATTTTGGTATTGTAATTATAATTTTTTTTAACTGTAATTAATTTCTAGAGAGGAAAATGTGCTTTTTTGAAAGCTTATTTATACCTCTTTCAAATGAGGTATATCTTTGCACACTGTTGTAAATACCTGTAGAGATATTAAATAAATAAGGACATTCGTCAATTTTGCCTGTTTTTTTTGGCTGGGAGATAAAGAGTTAATAATCTCTCCCCATTATTAACCCCTTACAAGCAATTTTATATGTAAATTATTAAAAACCTCCCGGCCTTGCGAACCTTTCCAAAAATGTGGACCAGCCGCATTTCGTTTTCCTCATCAAATCAAAGCTACCTAAGACTGTGATATCCCGGATGGAAGATAGAATAAAAGGACATGGAAGAGAAATGTACAGTGGAAAGCATCTGAAAGGCTTTTATTTAAGCTGTATATTTTGAGTTCAAGGGGCTGGAGGACGTCAAGCTGAACTGACTCAGAGCATTGAAGCTCAAGAAACCATAATGAAGTCCCCAAAGCAGGAATGCTACCACTGAAGGTCCAACGACGGGCGGCTTTTACTGTCAAACAAAGGATTACTGGAGTGACCAATGCAAAATCTATCCAACTCTTCAGTCAAGAAAGACAAAAATCAAGGGAAACTGCTTTATCTGCATGAAGCCAAATCATCTATACGCGTATTTCATTACGCGTATATACGCGATGTAAATGGCCGTATATATGGGATAAAAGCCCATACATAATGGCTTTGAACGAGTCTACGCGGAAAAAAATACCCACGTATATCATGTCATAATTTTGAAACGGATGGCCAACCATACTTTTCTTCTTCATATAGCGCTAGCCACTCTTCGTCTGCCAACGGCTCTTCAGTGTAGGCCTCTCCTGCTTCGTCTTGATCAGAGTCTTGATCGCTTGAGTTTGGTGAACCCTCAACTTCCAACTCGTACTCTCATGCTATCTCCGAGTGTTCTGAATTCGAACTAACATCGCTCCATGCCATTCTTCAATGAACTTGACTATAAAGTTTGATCTAGTTGAATAAAGATTTTTCTCCGCGAGTATAAGACGAATACGCGACTGACCGCAACAAGTAATATCAGGGCGAGTAATATCGACCTAGGCGGTGAATATATGATTTCAAGGCTTGGCTGTTAAGCTAAGCAGCATTTCTTGTGCTAGCAAGTAAAGATAGCTACTCGTTTTAGAATGAAATTTTCGTTTATTCTAAAGACATCATTCCCTGCTAGCAGAGTCTCCTTTTACGTTACTTTTACTTTACGTTACCTTTTACTTGTCTCTGATAGGAGACTCTGCTCTGACTCGAAACGATTCCTGTTGAGCACTCGTTAGCGTTACTAAGCGACCAAACAACTTTCGCACGTGATCGCACGTGATCATATGTCGCATGTCACATGTTACAGCCCTTCGCGCTGTATAAAAATATTCACAAGTACTCGACATAAATGCTCTACCAGTGCTGTAACAACACAATGAGATTCATCAACAACTATTCCAATCAACCTTTCGTCAATCTTTCCCAGAAGTTGCTTTGTTTGTAGTTGCTCGAGGCATTCCGGGCTGCAGAACAGCACAACATCGTCGATAGTTTCGAAATCTTGCGATTGTAGCATAGCAAGTTCCACCTTCGATGCCTTGAGGCCCTATTTATGGTTTTTCATGTTTTAGCTCGTAATTTGTAGTTCTTTATATTGTTGAAAGGATTAGCTGTCCTTTAACAAAGTGTTTTGTTCAAGTACAGTTAAGTGACGACTCATCTCACCTGTACCGTGTTCCTCTGGCTTTTTAATATCACAGCTTCGCTCTGCTTTTACAATCACGGTCTTCTCTAACTCTAACTATTTTTTTCGTTTACAATTCTTTTTGTATCACAGTTTAACGGAAGTTAGCTAACCAATTACATCAGTTCTAGATTAAGCTGATTTTACAATTCTAAGTGTGACTTTCCAGGCAGTTAACCAATGAGAGATACTGGTCGTTACCTCAGCAAAACTTCAGTAATAATTGAAGGGGTTTTATCTTGCAGGATTGGCTATTAGCTTGAATAACCAATTAGCTTGGAGAGAAGATCGAGTTCTGGGCGAAACCAGATCTAGCGAAGCGTACAAGGTTTAGGGTAATAAGTGTTGAGGTAATCGCGTTGTTACCGAGACGTAAGGGTAGGCGACCAAAACAACAGGTGGGAAACTTTTACCGACTGCAGGTGACATTCACACAAGAGTGAAAACTGGTAAACTGAGGGCCTATTGACATGGAGAGAAGTTGTCCCTGGTAGGAGTGTTACCCTCACCCCCCCCCCCCCCCCCCCCCACCCCCACCCCTTTTACCGAGCGTTTAGTTGAAAAAAGGTTGTCCCTGTTTCCCGAGCCAAAACTTGGCCCTCTTGGGTTCGCGCATATTCTATATGTCCTGACTTGTCCCTGGTAGGTGAAACAACAATAACCAACGTGCATATATGGAACAAAGTTGGCCCGCACTAAAGGGTCACCCTACCTTCAAAGCGAGTAACCCTCCACCCAGGGTTACCCTGTCCCCCGAGCCAACTTTGCGATTTCTCATGTAAACGGTTCGCTGTTATTTATAAAGAAATGTATGAAAAGTTATCCCGCCCGGGGTGGCTCGGTATGGAGGGTGACCCTCTTACCAGAGACAGCTTTTCTCCATATAAACAGGCCCTCTGAGGCAAGGTAAAACATATCTCATGGGATCTAAAATATATTTTAACTGAAAACAATATCTGAAATGTGTTTTTTACTCAAGAAATGTTAACTTCGTAGTCTTATGGCTTCACTCCGAAACAAGGTAAACGAAATAGAAATATAGAAATACCGGCTTAAATTTATTATTAAGACATGGTCAAGGATATGGCAACAGCAATGGATTTTTCCAGGTAGCCTAGACAAAATGCAATTGTAGTCGAAAGTACAATCTAGACAGGCTCGATAACAGAAAACAAATGTCGCCGTTATAATATCAATAATCTATTTAACCTGTTCCGACGCGAAGCCAAGACTATCCGAGTAATACTACAGTTATTTATTCATAGCACAGTCGCCAGAAGGAACATAAACGGATATAACATAAACGGAAATAACAGAATTAACGGAAACGCTCCTTAACATACATATAGAGCTTATACAATACGTTTCCAACACCAAGCAAAATAATCAAGATAATTATACATAGTCATTAAATGTATGCCTACAGCTGTATAAATGAAATTCGCCGATAAACAGCGAGTAATACAACTGGAGGAAAGGTGCATCGTGCATGCTGAAAACCTATACCCTTTATATAGTTTATATATATTTCAACCAACACCATACATGTACAAGCGAAATCTGTTATACAATGGTATACGTATTAAATTATCCTACGCGCACTCTGATTGGATAAAAATTATTAGCATTCAGCAGGATCCAAAAGCAATCTCCTCAATCAGGTCCTCGGTTTATAGGCGGACGTGTTCAGTTATGGCCCCCTGACGCCCGTAAAGCGAATTCAGCCTTATATTCACTTCTAGAATAATCCAATTTTCAGCAAGGACTTAACTGAAATTCCCCCAATTAATCATCATTAGTTAATCAAACGGGCAAACCCACAGCAACAAAGGGATACAAACACAGCACAGGTGGTGAATTGTGTTATTAAAAGTTTTTTCTGTGTCAGAAAGATCGGCAATATGCTGGTTTAACTTTACAAACCAAACGGAATATCAAACCGTTTGGCCAGAACCCTCATCCGTGAGTATATAACATCCCAGTCCATGAAAAAACCTTGAAGAAAACGCTTTGATGCCTGTGTGATTTTGAAAGAGGATCTTCCGTGCAACACGCGGTTGTTATTGATTATTACCGCATCACCGGGTACCATTTTATTCTCTATTTGATTGGCAGGGTCTCTCAGCATTCTACCAATGGTGAGGTAAGCTTCGTACACTTCAATGGTTTTCTTCGGGGAAAACTTCGTGGCGGAATCACGTACGGCATCGTTCAAACAAAATCGGGTAATATGACCATCCTCATCCAATCTGTCAAAACGATAATGACAAAGAATATGACAAAACAGTACGAGCAAACGGGAAAAAAGTGGCTTATCAGGCAGGCGCTTAACTCTAGTTTCCATAACATGAAGCGACTAGGAGTATCGCTGCTCACCTAGATGAGATATTAGTCCATCGCAGGTAACTCCCAGCAGGTTGCCCTGACAATTCGCCGGTACCCATTTATACTCCTGGGTGGAGAGAGGCAATGTGAGAGTAAAGAGGGTCTGGATGGGGTTTACTGACAACTGACAAATGGCTAAAATTTTAATCCTATTCTGCCTGAGCTTTTTTTTTCGTTCGTGAGCCTGGGTGGGTGGGGGCAGATAGTGACCCCCCCCCCCCCCCCCCCCTCCCCCCCTATGTATCTCGAAAAAGTATTGACGCTATGAAAATGAAACTTAGATGATGTGTAAAGCATCCGAAAATCTTTATTTAATGGCAGTCACGTATCAATTATGACGTCATACACGCCATAATGACGTCATACATTAAAAAAATCCGCCATCTTGGATCCTAAATCTTGGATTTCTAAATTGTTCAGAAATGTCAGAAAATCTCCAAATTTGTTTTGTAAAGATCAAGAAAAATATAAAGATACTAAAACGGCAAAGATTTTGGAAGGATTTCATCGCAAAAAGCAAAAATTATATGAAAACTGAAAATTAAGCTAAAAAAAACAACAAATTTGGGTAAAACGATCTGTATCTCGAAAAGTATTTGTGCTATAAAAATGAAATATACTGTAGAAGCAGAGACCGATACAACGTAGATTTTTAAGTTTTTTAAGTACTATATTTCGGCTGGCCAAACCAGTCTTCTCAGGTACAATGAGGAAATTTTACATTGATATACGTGTTATATAGTAGCTACTAACAGTTTTTGCGTAATAACGGAAATACGTCAGAGAGATAACATAGATTGACAGTAAAACAATAGAATAAAATAATGTAGGGAAACTAAATATCTAATATCTTTCTTCGCGGATGTTAAGGCCATGGGGTTCAAGTGTTCTAGCTTTTGAGATTAAAAAAGCTTCCCTGGCCTTACGTATTGAGTCTCTGTTAGAAAATATTTTTTCAATGGGGATTAATTGCCATGTCGTTAGCAGTGCGATTAGGAGAGGAGAGAAAGTGTTCAGCGACTGTAGTAGGTTTAGATTTGGCCTTAAAATCCGCGAAGAAAGATATTAGATATTTAGTTTCCCTACATTATTTTATTCTATTGTTTTACTGTCAATCTATGTTATCTCTGTGACGTATTTCCGTTATTATGCAAAAACTGTTAGTAGCTACTATATAACACGTATATCAATGTAAAATTTCCTCATTGTACCTGAAGAAGACTGGTTTGGCCAGTCGAAATATAGTACTTAAAAAACTTAAAAATCTACGTTGTATCGGTCTCTGCTTCTACAGTATATTTTCACTTGTTTTAGCCGATTAGATCACTTGCTGATCCAACGTACACCAGCAGGATTGTCGTCCACGGTTGCTTGCTTGAAAATTTTGTCTTATAAAAATGAAACTTATGTGGTGTATAAAGCATTCAAACATGTGTATTTTAGTGACAAAAACGAATCAATTATATATCATATCACGCCAAAATAAAGTCATACTTTTAACATGTCCGCCATCTTGGATTTTTAAATGTTCAGAAATGTCAGAAAATCACCAAATTGGATTCGAGAAAATCGAAAACAATATAAGGATGCAAAAATTGCAAAGATTTGGAAGAAACTCTTCGTAAGTCACGTGATCAAAAAATTGTCACGTGATCAAAAAATTGACACAACCGAAATGTTCCCAGATAATTTTTAGGAAAAGTCATAAAGTTTGGCTATGATTGCTTGAATGCTCTTTAAGTACGATAATTTGAAGTCAGCGCGGGCACTTTCTGCCCTAACCCCAGGCAGGATAGGGGTAACTGACAACTGACAACTGACAAATAGCCTAATAAAATTTAACCGACAACTGACATTTGGAACAAGGTTAACTGACAACTGACAACAGGCCTGGAAGATCCTAATATTCTTTAAACCCTTTAAAAATAATATTTTTCGGTTATTATTTACCGTAAAAGCTCTATTAAGCCCCCGGGGGCTTATTTAATTTCAGGCCTCAAGAAGGGGGGCTTATTAGAGAGAGGGGCTTAATAGAGAGGGGGGGCTTATTACAAAATGTGACTTCCAAAGGGGGGGGCTTATTAGATAGGGGGGCTAAATAGAGCTTTTACGGTATGTGTTTTACGACACCGAATCAGCGAGGAAGGACTCGAATTTCCTATGTCGTTAATAAGTATTAAAATGAATAATTTGCAATTTGAACATGACAACATGACACATCTGTTACATGATCCTCAATTTATGGTGGCCACGCGGTAGCCTGAGATCAGGCTTCTGAAGAAAATTTGCGATTTCGTTCTCGCCCCAGGCAGCGACTCGGCTCGCTTTGCTCACAAATTTTCTTCAGGAGCCTGATCTCAGGCTACCACGCGGTCGAAGGAAAGATGTCTGCTCGCGGCGTTAGTATTGAAAGCAATCGTGGGATTTTATCGTCTCGATTCCGCTACGGCTTTCGATCGGCACCGAAGCCGCATTCCATTAATGATGATTTACGGACGGTGGAGTCTCTGAAGAAACATTAGATATAATGTTTAGGCCGGAATGTTCAAGGAACCAAGAGGAAAAACTGGACATTTCGCCATCACAACAGATGCACAGTGGCAACTAGAGCTGCCAAGTCTGCTCGTTGACGAAAAAGCCAGCGAATTAAACGGTATGGTTGGTTTTTAATTTCGCATTTTTATATTTGTACCCGGGGGAGGAGAGTACTCCCTGACATTTTTGGTGGGGTGTGCGGCTGCTTCTTGAAACCCTTACCCTATTTCAGACCAAAATGTGTGATTTTCCATACCCTAGTTCAGACCTGACCCAAAAATCAATACCTGTTTCAAAACCTAATACATGGCTTCACCTCCCAGGAGTGGGTTCTGTTTGCGTAAATATTTGAGAAGGGCTTCACTTAAATTCTCTCGATGTTAATGGCAAAAATTAGTTTGGTCTAAAAGCAAAACCAAATTCCATACCCTATTTCAGACCAAAATTGCCTATATAAGGGAGTACCACCCCCGGGCTAAAATACAAATTTTGTAGGGAGAGGATAATATGACTCCCCTAAAAACGACTGTGTAGGAGGCTCGAGGCCATTATTTTCGCCCCTTTTTCTCAATTCAAATCGGCATAACTTAACCAAAGATCCCAGCATCTTTGTGGTTGTGTAGGTGCAAAATAGCCTGTAGTAAGGGAGTTTGGGCGTTTTTCGACAAGCGCGAAGCGCAACAGCGAGCGCGGAGCGTGACACGAAAGAAAACCCGCCTGTAGGCACACACGTTTATGCTAAACACGTTTTCACCCAAGGAGCTAAAATAAGCTCATGAAACGGGAATGCAACATTATAGAAATATAATTTCCTTTCCGAGGGTGCAAGAGGCGGTCGAGCGAAAACTAAAATCGACTAGTTACTCCACTCGTCTTTTTTCTTTCCCGCGCCTCTCGCGATCTCGAAAAGGAACTGGACTGCACGCTACGCCTGCTATAGGATAATACCCTGGTCCCAGAATTTTCTTTCTTCGATTGAGAAAGACATGAAGAAAACCTCTGGGCCAGGGTAGACTGATAATAGGGACGTCGTTTAAGTCAGAGACAACATTTATGCACTCAATTTGTAATCAACTGACTCACTCGATTGTGGGATGAGAGCATTCTTGTGAAATTCGCCAATAAATACATCCTTCCCAATGTCAACGAACGGAATTTGAGTGGTTGACAACAGCTTAAATTTTTCTGGGTCGTTTTCTTTCAGCTGTTGCGCCACGTGAAATCCATCCGAAAACTGGTTGGCACCTCCCTCGGTGGACACTTGCTCGATACAGTGAAGAAGTGTAGTCTAAACAAAGAAATGGCAATATACTTAGCATGGATGACCCCTGTTTTCCGACCCCAGCTGAGTTATAGGTTGTCATAGCACAAACTTGTTCCAAGGTGGGTGGGGGGAAAGGGGGGGGGGGGGGGGGGGGGGGGGGGGGGGGGGGGTTACTCCCGTTAATTTAGGATAGGTGTGTGCCGCCAAGGTTTTAAACTCTGACCCTATTTAACCCTATTCTGCCTTGGGGGAAGGGGGCAGATAGTGCCTCCCACCCCCTATGTATCTCGAAAAGTAGTCACCCTATGAAAATGAAACTTACATGGTGTGTAAAGCATCCGAAAATCTTTATTTTAGTGGCAGTCACGTGTCAATGATGACGTCATACACGCCATAATGACGTCATACATTTAAAAAATCCTAAATCTTGGATTTCTAAATTGTCAGAAAAGTCAGCAAATCTCCAAAATTTTTATGAAAACTGAAAATTAAGCTTAAAAAACAACAAATTTGGGTAAAACGATCTGTATCTCGAAAATATTTGTGCTATAAAAATGAAACTTATTTGGTGTATAAAGCATTCAAACATGTTTATTTAGTGACAATCACGAATCAATTAGGATATCATATCACGCCAAAATAACGTCATTTTTTAAAAATGTCCGCCATCTTGGATCCGCCATCTTGGATTTTTAAATTGTTCAGTCAGAAAATCACCAAATTTGATTTGAAAACATCGAAAACAATATAAGGATGCAAAAATTTGCAGAGATTTTGGAGGAATCTATTCGTAGAAAGCGTAAATCTCATAAAACTGAAAATGAAGCTGAAAATACCAAATTTGGCTAAAACGGCCTGTCAAAACTTGGTTGCCATGGAAATATAAAGTCACGTGATCAAAAAATTGACACACCAAAATGTTCCCAGATAAGTTTTAGGAAAAGTTATAAAGTTTGGCTATGATTGCTTGAATGCTCTTTAAATAAATTTGAAATCAGCGCGGGCACTTTCTATTGTCAGCTATTGTCGGACTATTGCACAGTAAACCAGATGAAAAGTTTAAGGATGTTGAATTGTTCTTCCAACATCCTGCGTGTATGGTTTATTGAGCCGATAAACCCGAATAGAAACGGAGCGATCGAATCCCTATTGTTTAACAATCCAAGATATCCAGGACGGATCGTGTAGTGTATCGTGTAGTGGTGTGTGCGAGGGGGAGGGGGGGGGGGGGGGGGGGGGGTGATACTCAGGCCACGCCGGAACTCATTCTGGTGTTTGCATCCATATTTTCTAATTAATTCGACCTGCATTTCCTTTCATGGAAATTAAACTTACCCCGGGTACACAATCGTAGTAGGGAAAATCGACATGCAATGGTTAGAACACCTGAGGTGAAACCGAGGTTATTAGCATCAAACTTGCCGTGTATATCAACATGATGGCTGGAAATAAACCAAAAGCGTTATTTGTGAGCAACTAATCATGTTCAATATATTAAACTATAACTGGCCTGACTACTGAAGTTTAATAACTGGACAAACTTCTAGACTTGGCCTGGTATTCATTTTGTTTCTCATGGCCGGGAATTAGAGAGATAAAGGAAAGATGCGTGATTCTGATGGAATTTCTGATTCAGTGCCATACTTGGATTCACGACTCCTTAATTTCTCTTCGTTCTATTTTTCTGGGAATTTCCTTCGATTTGAAGGAAATTTATTATTATTAAGTACATTGCGCTGAAATCTCCTCCTGTCGATTTATTTCGCTTCTCGCTCGACGGACTAAGGTCACTAAAGCCTGGTTTCCATATGATCGCAACGATCGTAAGTCGCTGCGATCGTTGCGATTACATGTATATGGAAACCAAGGGTATGGAAACTTAAGGCCTAGTTTAGAGGGACTGCTAGCTCGTAGTCTAGCCTCAGGAGTAACTAGCAACGTTACAAAGAAAATATTACATTCGAAACAATTATATTCACTAGATGCTCCTAGTTAGGCCCAGTTCAGACGCCGTACTTCACATGAGCCGAATCGAATTCGAATTTAGGCCGACCCAAATTAATTTAGACCGGCTGAATTGATTCAGACGCCGAGCTTAATTCAGCCGAACTTATATTAATAGGGGGAAATTGCTGCTATACTGAAAAATACATTATAATAATTCATGCATTTGTTTCGGCTCATGTGAAGTTCGGCGTCTGAATCAAAGCCGTGTCCACAGCCGTTATTCTCGGCTGAGCCAGGCGGGAAGAACGACTGAGCCGAGTCCGAATTCATTCAGCTGTTCTGAATTGATTCAGACGCCGTACCTCACATGAACTTAATTCACCGAATTCGATTCGGCTCATGTGAAGTACGGCGTCTGAACTGGGCCTTAGATCCTTGGCGCGAGCAGAAATGTAAAAGTATGCATGATCATGCTCGCCCTCCGCTCGATCCATGGCCTGGCCGCTAAGCTTCTTTCTTCTCATACACCCATGCCTTAATTTATCTGACCACAGAAAAATTAGAAAAAGAAAGAAATTGCTGGGTCTTGACAAAGTGTGAGCCATTCCGGTTTGCCTAACTAGCACTCCGGTTAGCGTAAGTTAGCTTTATAGCGATGTTTCTCGTTAATTACGTCACCTATTGTTATTAATGTGCCAACCAGAGAACTATTGGCTGTTGAAACAAAGAGTTATTTTGTTTAATGGTTGGCAAATTTGAATAACAAAACACATTTGACGTAATGTTGATCAACAGTGAACACTCCTATAGGTAGCTTGCGTTTAGCCTTTATATTAGGGTGAGCCATTTCGGCTCATCATGGCTCATCTAATGGGTCGCATGGCTGTTTGCATGGTTCACTGGCTCGCACATTGTACACACTCGAAACTGCTCTCAATAATTAACTTGGACGTAATTATAAGTGGAGATATGCAAATTTTAATTGCAGCCATTGATTCGGTTTAGCATGAAATCTCTTGCATTTGCGACGACGCGAGGGTAAGTTTGGTTTTGGGTTAGGGTTAGGGTTAGGGACAAATATATACAAAAGCTAAATATTTCAAGTTCTGTTTTACTTCTTGTATACTCTTTTGGATCCTAAACTTGTCAAACCACAGGCTTACCATCCTCTGTTTATGTGGTCACAGGTATCTACGATATTCAAATTTCATAGTACAATATAATTGCTATTGTGAACATTAATCTTCCTAAAATCGGTATTTAGGACTGTCTATATTTAATAAAATAAAGTCAAAATGCTTGGACGTTGTTTAACTTTTCTTTTATGCGGTTTTTTTTACGGCGATTTGGAGCGTGCGAGAGCAGGTTAGGACTTCATTTTTGATTCGCTTCTAGATTTCTTATTCTGTAACAAGCCATGCAAGTCACGCAACTTCGAGCAGTTTTGGACCAACAAATTCCGTACCACCTCTCGAATTTTGCCCTATTTAAAAAAAGCATTTCTTCGATTCGATTTCCTAACAGCTCCCGGATCTCGAAAGACAAGTCCTCGAACTACAATCTGGCCTAATTTGAGAACGAAAGGTTCGCGGATTAATCTGGAAAAACCAGCTGGAATATCGAATGAGTTTTCAAAATTCGCTGTTTTGATATGACATGTACCACCAGTTGGGACAAAGGGAGTGTTTCACGGTTCGGCGCATGTGCCGGCTTATCAACTTTATCCGTTAAAAAAATCCCTCTCACATGTGCTTCTCGATACCTCAGTAAACATAGTCCAAAACTAGCGGCCCCTTAGGCCATATTGGGTAACGATTATCGCACTTTGAAGATATAAACGGATAACTGTAATATACCTCACCCAAACCTAATTCGGCAAGAAATCCCCCTCCAACTAAAGAACAGAGGTTCCACTTAGCACTACCTACATGTACAGATCCCCTCTTATCACGTGTGCCAGCGCATGTCACACACCACTATAGAAAATGCTTTTAGTCGATAGTGTTACATAATTCGTAATCCATTTGTTTTAAGTGTTTCCTAATCCGTTGTGAATGTCCGTTCCATGTCACCCGGCATAGATTACAAAAAATAATCACTGTAATATAATTTCATATATTTTTTTATAGATATCCAATACCTATATTCCATTTACTCCCTTCTTCGTTTTCCTTCTTTTTTTTTTTTTTTTTCTTCTTCTCTCTTTTCTACTTTACCTATATTTTACTATTTTCTTTATTGTAATATTAGTCATTTTGCTAAAAATAGAATATTATTACTATTACCGGTATTATGTACTATTATCGCTTCAAAATATTTCTATCAGTATATATATATATGTAATAATTATACAACCTGTCGCCAATTAACCTCTATTCACTGTGCACATATTCTGTAACAATTTTGATTTTATTTTATTTTTCTTTATGTATTTTGATTGTACTGTATTTCTGTATTTTCTCTTTTTGACAAACAGTGTATAATAATAAAAAACTGAAACTGAAACTGTCATTACCACATAAGACAGTTCACAATTTCGCGTAGGACAATTTAGCACTAATAAGCTTGCAACTACTGTAATAGTAGCCCGATATCCAGCCTCTAAAACCAACCCGACACGATAAGATAAATACAATGCACATAGTTTTGGGAATTCACCAATCAGGCTTATTTTCACCTTCTGACATCACATATTAAATTATATTTTGTGTGTTGATATGATGAGTATGTGTAATCACTATTGAGTTTGAAAATAAATTGTTTAAGGTTTGAATTTCCATCATCTTAACTTAAATAATTTCCTTCCTTTTCCCAGAGATGAAGACCGTCGAAGTTCATTGTGTTTTTAGACAACCGCGAGTAGACAAGACACTCATGTGGCTAGCAGATGTGTCATGTTGGCGCATAAATTTCACTCTTGCCAGTTTTTTATTTTAGTCATAACAGTTTGTTTCGGAAATTTCAACAATAAGTTATAGAGATTGTCCTTCTCCCTAAAATGTCCTGATTTGGGGCCAAATCACGCCAGCGACTTGTAGGAAATCAGGTCAATAAATAGAGCTTCTGGTGATTATATTCCGGATTTGGGCGCTACACGCATGCGTCTTTTGCACAAGTAGCTTGTAGTGTACTATAAGGGAAACCGCGACACAAAAAGAAAAAATATATACCTTGCGCCATTGCAGTAGTATTTGAAGCGTTGCCAGAAGCAAAATCTTGTAATTTAATTTTCCAAACGTTTCTTTAAAATTTCCAAAAGTCAACATCTTAGGAGAAACTGATCGGGTGTGCCATGACAAAAACTACCCACACCATGATATTGTGTCACGCAATATATATTGCGTTACCCAATATAAAAAACGACGAATGACCAAAATTCACGAACAATAGCCCTTTTCACGGTTAAACAGAAATATTTGCATAACAATACAGTTAAACATAGAATCGAGGCAATTTCGGGCACAAGCTGTAAAACATCGTGATTTTCTTGAGCTCCTTGAATTATGTTAGTATAAAAAACGTTTTAAAAACGGAGAAGAAATAAATATGCAACTATTTTTGTTAAAGTTTGCCGTAAAGATCGTAACCCGATGTCCCCGTTACTTATGCGAATTTGCTCTTTATTTATAGAGAAAAGTCGTTTTACAATTTTTTCTAAAAACAAAGTAAACTAAAATAATTTTAGTTCTTCTAAATTTTAAACACTGTCTTTATACTAAAAGAGTTGAAGGAGCTCAAGTAAAACACGGATGTTTTGCAGCTTGTGCCCGAAATTGCCTCGCTTCCATTTTCAAGCGTATTGTTATGCAAATGTCACAAGTTAACCGTGAAAAGGGCTATTTCAACAGATTACACCGAGAATGTCGACTTGAATACCAGAATAAATTATCAGAATAAAGTGTTGGCCCGAAGGATTTATTCTGGTAATTTATTCTGGTATTCAAATCTCGTAATTCTCGGTGTAATCTGTTGAATTTTTTTGTGAATTGTGGTCATTCAAACGGAATAAATCTGTATAATAATTGCTCATATAAATTAATTTATCATTCCACGTTGTCTGAAGCGTGGCCGTCGTGATTGCCTAAGTTAAATGTCGCGATATTTTAAAGTCATTTTTGCGAGTGCAAAATCACATTCAATTGAAGAAAGCCTCAAAATGTTTTAATTTTTTATTTTTTTTTATTTTTAGAATGCCTCAAAATAATAGTTTACTAAGGCAGAAAAGCACCAAAGACGTAATAATAAACAAAACTGGAACAAGGATGGTTGAGACGGATTGCGAATGACGAACTTGAAAAGATTGGCCATTTTTTTCAAGATGCGCCATCCGTGACGTAGCTTCTTTAAGATCAACGAGACTACTGTATACCCAACTGGGTACCCAAGAGATATGTTTGTCGGGTATGCGTTTCTCGCTGTGGGGAAGACTTATATAGGTAGTAATTTCGACGCCGTATTCATTTTTTTCTAATATGAATACAATGCAATTGTCCCAGCTGGTGGTACAGATTAAATTCGAGGCGTGGCAGATGCATTTTTTAAATATTAAAATATATTAAAGTACTCATTGTTTTTCTTAAACCCCTCGATCACGCAATTTCCTCACATTGCTCTACCCTCGGCATGCAAGGACCTGCAAGTAAACCCAATACAAAGCTTGCAGTGCTTATAGATCAGAGCTCATAGATCAGAGCTGCAATTTCAGAAATTTTTTTTTCGAATTACCAATTAAACCAGAAGAATACAAAATAAAACATGATTTACATACCCGTAATGTATCGTTTTTGCATATCCAACTCTTTCGCACAATTTATAGCCTTCGCCTGTTTGGAGAGGAGTGTCTGTTACCAGTGCAATTCCAACGCTATGAAGCGAGTACAGCCATTCGTACAGTTTGAAGTCGTCTTCCATTATTTCGTGAAAATCATGGCGTGGAATCTTTCCCTGAAGCTGCTCAGCGTTCCAGAATATTACTCCTTCCTTGTTCAGCGTTGATGTTCCCTTCGAAATATCTTGTTCTTCTGTAAGGCGTCTGGAGTGAAGCCACTCCGAGTTAAACGCGCTGACATGTTTGTCTGGCCAAGTGACCGATATTTCTTCACCATTTTGCAAAACATCGACTCGTTCTGGTTGAATGTCTATCTTCAAGTGGCCCACCGTATCGAAAGATCTTTGGAGTGAAGATTCGTGGAAGCATTCCGAACACTGGCAGTTGTCACGAAGGTAGACAAACGGATAGCGATTTATTGTGTCGTTGTTCCATGTTACATGAAGCATTCGACTGATGTCCGCTTTCTGGATGCTCTTCACACTTTGTTTGTTTGTCGATTGAGCTGTGGCAGCGTAGTTAAAGAGTTTAGAAGATATGTTCGGCAATCGCTGAGATACAAAGCGAAATTTACAGACATGCTTCAATTGAGAAAGCATCGCTGTTTAGAAAGGGACTACTGAATACGTTTCTCTCTCTTCTTTTAGAAGATTGTATGAAAGAGCTTTCAACGATATTGCATTGCCCCCTTGTCCAGAGATTTTGCGTTTCTTTCCGTCTGAACTCGGTCGAAGCGATCGAAAGACAAAGGAATAGACCGTATTCATAAATGGCTGGCGATTTATTATGGCAACTGCGCTTGCGCAAGTAGCCATTATTGCCGTCGTCGAAGCATTCTTTGTAACATTTCCTGTGTAAGACTTTTTTTGTAACAATTCTTAAAATTCCTGTGTATTCATTACTGAACATGATATGGCATTGTTCGATTGTTCCGCGGCTTCATAGACGGTGGTGACTCAAGTGCAAAAAAATGTTTAAAAAGAAGATATATTTAGTTGAGGCGTCTGGATGGGGGGTCCAAATGTCAGTTGTCAGTTAAAAATTAGGCCATTTCTCAGTTGTCAGTTAACTTTTGGGTCATTTGTCAGTTGTCTGTTAAACGGCTATTAATAATTAACTAAGAACCTTAATAATCGTTTTTGGCCCATTTTAGACCCCCTCAGTTAAGTTTGAACGTAACGGAGGTAATTATTTATTGAATCGGGGAGGCTTTCCTTATGAATAAATAAAAATTAAGCCAGAAATTTACACTTTCTTCTTTTTTATTAATTGATTTATTAATTTATTAATTTTATTCAAAACGAAGACCCCATCAATTTCGTGTTTCTCGGCTGGGCGTCTTACAAAGCCTTTAAGCGACGGTCTTCGGTTTCAGGTCTTAGGTCTTAGCTCTTCGTTAAAGCATCGCAAATTAAGGAGGTGCCCCACTGTACAGGGCGAAAGCCTGACACGCCGAGAACCAAACTTGACCTCTTAAATTGGAACACAATCGAATGAAGACACAGTCGAAGGCTCCATTCTACTTGAAAATCCTCCTCATAATACAACATATTGCCCGTTAGAAACATACTTGAAGAAGAATAGGTCAGAACTAAGACCGAATTTAATAGAGAACGGCAAAATGTACCAATGTCACGAACCGTAGGAGTCGCGTTTGGTCTGTCAACACTCCACATATGACATCACGTGGTCTAAAGTAACCAATTGGAAACACGGTTCGTCTGGTAAACGGCTGGAAGTAGGGCTAGCCACAAGTTGCTCGGCAACTTTTCCTTTTTTCGGCAACTTTTTTGTTTTGGAGGAACTTTTTGTCAACTTTTTGTCGGCTTCGGTGCCGCTCGAAAGCCGTATCGGAATCGAGACGATAAATCCCACGATTGCTTTTAATACTAATGCCGCGAGCAGGCATCTTTCCTTCGACCGCGTGGCCACCATAAATTGAGGATCATGTAACAGATATGTCATGTTGTCATGCTCAAATTGCAAATGATCTGAATGATTCATTTAATACTTATTAACGACATTGGAAATTCGAGTCTGCTGTTAGTCTCCTTCCTTGCTGATTCGGTGTCGTAAAACACATAAATGATAACCGAAAAATATTATCTTTAAAGGGTTTAAAGAATATTAGGATCTTCCAAGCCTGTTGTCAGTTGTCAGTTAACCTTGTTCCAAATGTCAGTTAAATTTTTGGCTATTTGTCAGTTGTCAGTTAAAATTTTAGCCATTTGCCAGTTGTCAGTGAACCCCATTCAGACCCTTTAGTTAGCTCTGTGGAGAGAAATTACGTTGCAAAATAAATATGAAAGACAAGTTTATTTTTAAAAGCTTTTATTTTTGGTAGGAGGTGTATTTCTCTTGACAACTACTAGCAGGGTTCGCGTTTGATTGAGCCACATTCTTGAAGCTTTTGTCGAGAAGCCGCTGGTCTTTTAGAGTTCTTCCGTGAAAATTCATTTGTTTGAATTTGTACTATCGTTATCAAGTTTCCTGAAATAAAGATAATAAATATTATAAGTTGTTAAAAACGGGAATAGGTTAAATTAAGATATTTAATAAGAATGACGGAGGATTTTTTCTAGTGTTAGTAATGTTTATGTGGGAGCTGAATTTGTTTTGCTAGGCTTCAAGGCACCTCTGGCTTCAAGGAGACCTACGTTTAAGCGTTGCACGCGAAGGTTGAAGCCGCGAAAAGAAGACGGCATTGCCTGATTTCATACCGTGAAGGACTGGGTACGAGTCTGTAAATTATGGGATTAGCAACTATTGGTCCACACAGTCTGAAAGAGCACACCGAGATTCACAAAATCCCCAAGTTTGGTGTGAATAGACCCAATAGTAAGCAAGATACAGCCATTTGAAATGTCAAATTTTACAAAGAAATGTATGGCCTGCCGGACGCTGCCGGACAGCTGTCCGGCAGGCCATACATTTCTTTGTAAAATTTTGACATTTTCAAATGGCTGTATCTTGCTTACTATTGGGTCTATTCACACCAAACTTGGGGATTTTGTGAATCTCGGTGTGCTCTTTCAGACTGTGTGGACCAATAGTTGCTAATCCCATAATTTACAGACTCGTACCCAGTCCTTCACGGTATGAAATCAGGCAATGCTACTTAACTATAGCAGAGTATTGCTGAATGACCTAATGATTTTTTTTATGTTAACGTGAATCGTGGTGTGTACTTTAATTACCTTTTGAAAATAGTCACAGCTTCAGCTGTTAATTAAAGGGTGATGAAACAGTATCATTACAATTAGTTTTACAAAACGAGCAATTGATAAAAGATAAATGAAATTTCTACAGGTAACAGGCTATCGTGTGACCCGATATTCGTTAAGCTTTGAGTGATCAACGTATTTATGGCTTGTTAGAGTTCCAAATGGATGAAATAACCGTGGAGAATACTGTCGATAAACAGGTCATTGAGAATCTGAAAAACAACGAACTGATATTCTGTGTTTGGATTTTCAAGGCACGAACCATTTAACAATTATTCCACGAAATCGAGTCGTACATTAACTCATAGCCAACGAGGCGTAGCCGAGTTGGCTATGACTTCATGTACGACGAGATTGAGTGGAATAATTGTTTTATAATATACTCACCACAGGATATCGCAATTAAAAATTACTGGGGAAAGAACGGAAGGAAAAAAACAGAGGAAAAATGGGATATTTATCGTAATTAGCGGGATTCCCAAATAAGGTAGTAATGGTACATTGCCTCATATGCCTTGAGTAGGGAACCAATCAGACCGGTCAAAAATTACGATATCCTGTGGTGAGTATATTATAACTGCTAATATTTCGTTAAAGCGATTTCGTCTCGTCAAACAATCTCCAGCCAAAACTTGAAGCTGCTGCAAACCGAGTTTAAACAGACCGTGGTCGTCAATCATTGGTCAAGTTTGAGAACTGCACCGCCGTTAGAAGAAATCATCCTGTGAAATTATCTTGTTATTTCTATCCTGTGTAGATTGCGCTGTCAAATTTATTTTGAACACAAGGAAAGACAATAAATCTAGCAAAATGCCAGCGTACATTGAACACAAGGAAAGACAATAAATCTAGCAAAATGCCAGCGTACATGGAAAAAACAACCTGCTCGTACTAGACTGTTCCAGGAAGTCTTAATTCACCCTGTCACAATTTCCCTGATGTATGTTTGGATATCGTTATGTCAGGTGAAACTGAAGGGAAAGTCGCCAAGAATTAAACATTTCCTAATTGAAAAAGTTAAGTTAGAGAACGTAGACCTTTTGTTAATCTTACTTCGTATTATCAGCTCAAATTATTAAAAGACAAACTTTTTTGATGTCAGGGCTAATAAAACCGGGGTCTTCAGTCCGGCCATATTTTCAGAATGATAAATAAGTAAATGCCCTAAAATATTTGAACTGTGGTTATTGATAATGTAACAGTTTTCATAAAGGCCGAAATACGTTAGCAGGTAAAATGCGTCACTATGTAAACAAATAGTGCACTTTATTTCAGCGAGGCTGGTTAGGCCTCTAGCAGTATATCGTGCTAATTTGCCGAGAAAAATAATACAAACAATATCGAAAGACAAAATAATCCTTAAAATCTAGCTTATTACATGGCAGTGTTTATGAGAATGATAAATGTCTGACCGCGTCCTTAAAGGACATTAAGGAAGTCATTGCCACACATCTGGCAGTGAGTTCCTGCAAACCTTAGTTGGAACCAATTCAATGAACGTGCAGTGAACCAGTGGGCCATGTTTGGTTTTAATTAAAAAAAATTGTGATCCAGTCAGGCTTTTCACTCTTGTCAATCTTCCTTAGAATACACAAATAACCATTTTGAATGACATCACGTACCTTACTGATGAAAAACACTGTTACTTCTTGTTTTCATCCGTTCAACATTGCCTTTCAATATGAAATAAATCTTCTGGAAAATAACAATTGCAAAACACGATTTCAACTGATTAAAACCAAACGCTTATCATAATTTCATATGTTTGAGAGCAGAACTGGAAGGTTTTCAAGTAATTATAATAATAATAATAATAATGTATATATTACCATCTGACATGATATCAGGTATATATATATATATATATCTTAAACATTTGGTTAAAATGTAGACTACATACTCATACTCTTGAGAAATGGCGATAACAAACTTCACTGATGATGGAGAAGAGAACACATTTGAACAACTGGTTTGTTCGGTCGAATTAACTGGTGGAATACATAGCCATTTGACATTTTTATCTATCTTGGTAAAAATTGTTCTGTCTATTACTGCAATAGTCCATTTTACAGTTGTGTGCTTAGAATCCAGGCCTTTGAACAGAAGTGAGGCTGTAGGTGACTTTGTTGTGATACAAACCTTCCTTCTTTTCAAATGTAAATTATTCTGTTATTATGTAAACTAGTTTCTGATCTCTATCATCTCATGGTCACCCCTAACCTCGCTTTCATACAGAGGCTTGGTTACATTTCACAGAACTGTGAAATGGTCTATTCTGGGGAATACTCTGACTTTAGTTGCCCTTCAGAAGGAGTCTTCGCTTCATCCTTCGTCCAAACTCTTGTTTCGTAGCCTAGCAGTAAGTGATCTCTGTGTTGGTCTTATTTCAGGACCACTTTCTGTTACCTATTGGATGTCCGTAGTGCGACATGAACACTGGAATATCTGTCACTATGTATCAGTCGCAAGTTTTATAACAAGTTACATTTTGTGTGGAGTGTCTCTGTTGACATTGACTGCAATAAGCGTGGACAGACGCCCTGTTGTTGGGTATGAAATACAGACAAGTTGTCACATTGAAGCGAACAATTGTGATTGTAATTTTCTGTTGGGTTGCGAGCACTTTTGCTGCAACAATGTACTTATGGAATTACCTTATAACCTTATGGTGTGGCCGTATAGCTGTGACGTTGTGTTTAGTAACCTCAATTGTCTCTTACACAAATATTTTCTTCACCCTACGACGTCGGCAAACCCAAGTGCAAGTTATTCAGCAAGACGAGCCGAGCCAATCAAGTCCAATGAACATACCGCGATAGTGCATTGTGGATGCAGCCAGTATTAGTCATTTGTTATCTACCACAAGGTATAGTGCAAGCCCTTTCGACTCCAACTGAATTATCCATATCATTACTGCTCGCTAGGCAGTATACAGCTACTTTACTTTACTTAAACTCATCATTGAATCCGATTCTTTATTACTGGAAGGTAAAAGAAGTGAAACAAGCTGCGAAGAACACAATGAGACAAATTTTATGTTCTTGCAGTTAGATTTTTTCGAGTATTATGTATGCCTTATGAAGTATATCCATCCTTGCTGCATATCTCTAACTCAAATTAATATGATTGTTCGTGTTACAAAATAACACTGACAAGTAGAGTCAACTAGATGGTAAGTAGTTTTAATAGCTGCTTCAAGTATTAATAAATAAATCGCTATCCAGTGGATAAGTGTCAACAAAACATACTACGCTATCCACTAGATAACGATTTATCCGGTGGATAGCGTTATCCACCCTTTGAACAACTGGACCCTGAGCTCTTGGGGACAGAATTATAAACCCCTCTACGCGAGGCCGAACGAGGAATTGGACTTGATTTTCCAACCTGAGAAATAAAGAAAAGTTACATGGATATTAAAATCAGCCTTGGTCTCTAATCAACCAAATATGCACCTTGGAAATTCAGTTTCAATTCCAGATTTGCTAAAACTGAAAGAAAAAAATAACTAATTCACTCAATATGAATACTATGATATGGGCTACTTAGAATATAATAGCCCAATTTTGGTAATTTAAAATTTCAGTAAGAGTGTTAAATATAAACAATGGCCATCACTACAAGGTTCAGCTAAAGCAATAGAAAAATGATGTAGGCTCGATTACCAGCCGCTGTTTAGGAAAATGAGCACGAAGACCGGACTCGAGAGAGCGGCGGAAATCGAGCCTAGAAATTATGAAAATCTTAGCTTTTTCCTGAACTTGACGTGGTGATTTCTATTATTATTTCCTCTAAGAATAGTAGAATATAAGAATGGAAAAAAAAGTACAATTTCTATTCAGGACTATTTGGAGTTTAATCTTGGGCTGATATATATATAAGGGTTTGTGTGGGAATCCTGCAGAACAAAAACTCGCTAAAAATCTCCCATAAATAAGCCCAGTGACCACAAAAAGCAGCATGCACAATACAACATGAAAGCAATGTTAGAAACTTGCTGCAACCTTTTCATGTTTGTTGGTCCTAAAGCATATTTGGAGGAATCTCATTCCCGGAGCCGGAGTACTCCCATATATAGCCTATATGGGATGTGTCGTCCAATAGGGTATGGGTTTTCGACCTAGATTCATAAACAGGTATGGGATTTTAACTCAACGTAGTAGTCATAGCCAGATTACGTATATATACATGGGTGCCCTTCAGTTACCAGGAAATATTTCCCCGACATTTAATTTTCTGCAGCCGCAGCTGCCGTCCAACGATATTAATGTCGACAACAGATCGATCACTGTCAGGAATCAAATGCTGAAATAAACACCTACCAAGTAAAATCATGCCATAAACAGGATAGTGCAAAGATTTTCTCTTAAACAGAGGGCAGGGTTTGACAGCCTTGGCGGTACACTCCTTTCCACCCCCCCCCCACCCCCCCCCCCCCCCCCCCAACCTTCGTCATCAGTCCAGCGCATTTCTTCATTTGGAAATGCGCTAAACAATAGCGTGACGTCACAACATGGCGGCTTTGAAATCTTCCCGTGTGGACTCCACTTGAGTTTGAAATTTTCATTTTATCGAGTCTTCCCAGCTTGCTTTGCCTGCCGATTTGTAACACAACAACAAAGAAAGCATTGAAGATTGCGTTGTGCTTGAGATTGTGGACAATGGCGGCGAAATGTGTGCGAAGGTGAGTTTTTACTTTCGATACATGTGTCAATTTTGCTTGTTTACTGGACCGATTGATCGTCTTCAGTTCACTATATATCTCGTGAAAAATTTTTATGGGCCTTGAAAAAATTCAGGGACATTCTATAGGTATTCTAGATGTTTTGTACGAAATCTGAGCGATGGGCCGCAATTTGCGTGGATGGGCCGCGATTTTTGCGGGAAGCAATCCTCTGCGGCAAAATGATACTGCTAGTAACTAATCGTTTGGGGCGTCTTTTCCTTTCGTTTCAGGTCGGTGATGTGATGGATACATATCGGAGTTATATGTACGATCGCTGCTGATTATGTGCTGAACGGATATGTACAAAAGTGACACAAGAGGATGTGAGGTTTCTTTGTTTGAGGCAGAGTGCAAGGCTTTATGCATGTTTATGGACGTTGAAATCGGGGAAGGATCGGCCGAAATCCACTCAGTCTGGATTTGCCACAAGTGAAAGAAAACACTTCTCGATTTCGAGCTTCACAAAATCAGGAAAAAGAAAGTAAGAAACCCTTTGAATGGCTGCCACCTTTGAATTGTATTTGTGCTGATTGCCTGTGTGATTTTGTGACATTTGTGAGCGGCTGACCTGACCTTTGAAAGCTTCTGCGGTTAGTGACACAGCTGAAACTGCAACATAACATGACAATGAAGACCATATCTCTCGTATTTTTGAAAGAGATCGATCAGGCGTTTCTACATCCGCCAAGTGAGCGCTACAACTGGCAACAGAACTAGGATATCAACATCGTTTTCCTTGTTGTTGTATTAAAAAGTGACAGGACATTTGCTGCTCTATATTAAATTATGTCTTCTGACCTACTCAGTTGCTTCAGGTGTGTTTTATTTTTATTTTAACGCAGTAAACGAGCATGTTGTATTATGTGGAGGATTTTCACGTAGAATAGAGCCTTCGAGTGTTCACTCTTGCAAATTTTAAGAGGTCACATATAGGATATGCGTGTCAGGGGCACCCAACGACAACAGTTTCCTGTAGGTGTCAGAACGTCGTTTTTACGTTATAACTGTGCTTTTTGTGCAGTTTAATGGCTTATTTTTAAACGCTAAGAAAAATGTATCTGTTCGGATACGTTAGCTGAACTTTCAAACTTCAGAAAATTTTAGGATTGAAATCTTATTACCCGAATTTATGAGGTGAATTTTCCTTTCCGAAAATCCTAGCTGACCGTTTTTTGTACCCAAAACGACATTTTTATCTCTCCGAAAACAAAAGGCATTAATTTTCCCATATTACGAAAGTTCGAGATGACATTTCCCTAACCGAATATCCGAGGCGATTATAGGCCTTTCGAACAGATATTTCACCGAAATGATCCGTTGGGTGCCCCTGGCGTGTATTGTTGCAGCGTTCGATTTTGATACAACAGCCGATTATAACCTAACCAATAGCTCTGTTTTGAACATAGCGCGCGACCAGAAGAGAAATACAAAAGCTAGTCGCAACTCATTCCTGGGCTAAAGGATATCGAAGCCATGTTTCGCTTTCTGCAAGCAGTTAAATATATCCCGGACAGTATACGTGTAAGCGTAAATAGATTATTTCTGAACCAAGACGGCTCGATCTGTTTTGAACATAGAGCGCGACGAGAAAGGCAAGTGCTCCTCCCAATATTCCTAGGAGGTCATGTTAGGCTTGGGATGCAAAATAACTCGATCGATGCGTGATTGTTGCGACTGTTGCAGCACGCCAGTTGTTCGCTGTTACTGTAACCTAAACCAATACTGTTTTAGCTTGTTTTGAACATAGCGCGCGACCAGAATATAAATACAAGAACTAGTCGCAACTCATTGCTGGCTAAGGATATCGAAGCCATGTTTCTCTTTGTGCAAGCAGTTGATCCCGGCCAGTAATACATGAAAGCGTATAGCTGCGGATTGTCGAAGGACGAAGCGCGATCTCCGATCTGAGCACGACAAGAGCTCGATCTAGAGCGCGACAAGAAAGGCAAGCGCTCGTCACAACTTATTCCAGGCTAAAATATATCAAAGCCATGTTTCTCGTCCAGCAAGCAGCTAATCCCGGCCAGAAATAAACGTAAATAGATTGTTGGATTGTTTCATTCAAAGCATTCGCGTTAGATCGACTCAGAGCTTTCAACTCGCGCGCGATCGCAATCGTGAATTTCGCACCACGTGACTCCAAATTCGCGCTCTGATTGGATAATTGTTTGTTTTGGTCGGCGGATGAAAACATTTCCAAAAGAAGAAATGCGCCTGGACTGGTCATGGCTTCGAGTTCGAAAGTCAGCTGTCGAAGTGCAGGGATCGGGAGCGATCAATTATTGTACTTTCAAGATGGCTTCAAGATCTGAACTTCGCCTCAAAAACTTCCTCGAGAAACTCTTCGGACTGCTTCCGTTTATTGGAAAGCTTGCTATAGCTTTGACCGCAATTCCAGGACTTCTTTTGACTGCCTATCCAGCCGAAATTCCGTGTTTATAATATATTTTGATGCCACTGGACGTTTTCGCTCGACGGCACATCTTCGCAAAACTTCAGACTTACCCGTCCAGTATGAGTAGAAAATTTCTCCGAAACAATTTTAGCATCGGAAGTCGTTAAACTGTCAGAACGCTTTCGACAGAGTAATTGTTAATATCAATGTCTAAATTCCACTTGGGAAAGCCATACTGGAAAGCCATTACTCACACTCTATTGACTTAGCAGAACCGGAAGTACGTACGCTTCCGTGAACGTTCGCATATTTTTAAAATAACTTTAGTGAAATTCACATATCTCAGCCAACGCCCCTAGTCTCCCTCTCTGTCCCTTATTTTCTCTTGCTTTCATATGTTAAGATGAGGAAAATCTTAAATTGAGATGATCTCTGATCTTAAATCAATTTTAAGATGATTTTGAAATTGATAAGATATTTCAAACTTAACTAAGTTGCACTGCATCTGCCTTAGACTGTTCACAGTCCCTCTATTTTTGCGCTGAAATCGTTGCGCTGTCACGATCGATCGTGGAGCCGCCATCTTGGATTATTTGGCGAGCGAAATCTGGGGAGAGGACAATAACCCCCCCCCCAAAAAAAAATTATTATTTCTTAGTTGAATGCCGAAACAATTTTTCTTTTTGGTTGAAACCGCGATTTTCTATGGGCCGCCAAAGTCTCGGCTATTTTCCACACGACCGTTGATACAAAGTCAAATTCGTATCAAATTCAATCGAATTTGATACGATACGAATACTAGTCACGCGATCGCAGTATAGACCGTATTCATAAATCATAAATGGGTATATATTCTGCATTGGTAGAATACCAGAATAATAAATCGCGAGCCAATTATGAATACGGTATAGCACAGGCAGCCCAGGCTCTGTATGCGAATATTAAATATTCAATGTTGATGTTCATGGCGGCGATTTGAATATTTATAGCAAATGTATGAGAAACTCACGAAATACATTCTAAATGCTATATTTTCGAAGGAAACTAACTAAAACTGACTTACATTGTGCAAGTGTTTTGTTATTTTGATGTTTGGGTGTTCCTGGTGCCAGTTTAAAGCCATTTAGACGAGTTTTGCTTTTTCAGTTGACCGTCCATTATGAATAATTTAAAGGCCGGCGACAATTATGTGAGAACGGATCCAATGGTCCGCACTCGAAGCTCAATAAATTCCACAAAAATGCTCCAGTCCCCTCAAAATTACCTTCATTGCAGACGTCCATGCTCTTAGCTTCTGTTCGCTACCCCCAGGGTTCCAAGGTTGACGTTAATTGCTCGAGAAACGCTCGTGTTCGAGCTGTTGTCTTTAATATTTTCTTTCGCGTTGTGCGTGTCCCCGACATCTGAGACACCTCAATTAAAATTCAGCCTCATCGTGACCAAATTTACCTCGACCGTGGAGAGGCATGGTGCAATTGTTTACTTGCAAAAAAAGACACCATGGGATGGTCCCTTCGGTCGATTTGACCGGAAACGGAACGAAAACAATCGGATACAACGTCGATTAAAAATTCTTTTTTTTTACTTTAGAATCTCGCGCTGACTCTCTAGTTTCATTCAGGGTTTTTTTCGGTGTCAGAACTATCCTCAGTCAGGAGCTCCTGCCTCAGTTGAACAATTTAAAGGCAGCGTTTAAATACAAAGTGAAACTTCAAAAATTCCTCGTTGCGGTTAGATTGTGCCCACTTTTAGCAAAACTCAAGACTGATTTCAGCTTGTTTTGGAGTAAGCGGGTTTATGCTCGTGATTATAAACCCTACATAAAATCTCTTTCAACACGTTTTTACAACGTAAGTTGTAAATTAATAACCGCTATAAACATAGACGACGCTTTAATCGGTCGATTTCAAATGGCATAAAAAAAAAGCACGCCGTTTAATAGCTCCGCACGTGCAGTTTTATGCAAAACAACTGACGTGAAACATCCAGACCAAACTCTGGGGTTTTCGGAGAATGTGAACCGCAACGAGGAATTTTTGAAGTTTAACTGTGTATTTGAACGCTGCCTTTAAATTGTTCAACTGAAGATAGTTCTGACACCGAAAAAAAAAAATGAAACTAGAGAGTCGCGAGATTCTAAAGTAAAAAAAAACGACCGAAGGGACCATCCCATGGTGTCTTTTTTTGCAAGTAAACAATTGCACCATGCCTCTCCACGGCCGAGGTAAATTTGGTCACGATGACGCTGAATTTTAATTGAGGTGTCTCAGATGTCGGGGACACGCACAACGCGAAAGAAAATATTAAAGACAACAGCTCGAACACGAGCGTTTCTCGAGCAATTAACGTCAACCTTGGAACCCTGGGGGTAGCGAACAGAAGCTAAGAGCATGGACGTCTGCAATGAAGGTAATTTTGAGGAGACTGGAGCATTTTTGTGGAATTTATTGAGCTTCGAGTGCGGACCATTGGATCCGTTCTCACATAATTGTCGCCGGCCTTTAAATTATTCATAATGGACGGTCAACTGAAAAAGCAAAACTCGTCTAAATGGCTTTAAACTGGCACCAGGAACACCCAAACATCAAAATAACAAAACACTTGCACAATGTAAGTCAGTTTTAGTTAGTTTCCTTCGAAAATATAGCATTTAGAATGTATTTCGTGAGTTTCTCATACATTTGCTATAAATATTCAAATCGCCGCCATGAACATCAACATTGAATATTTAATATTCGCATACAGAGCCTGGGCTGCCTGTGGGTATAGCTATCCCTTTGTCTTTCGATCGCTTCGACCGAGTTCAGACGGAAAGAAACGCAAACCTCTGGGACAAGGGGGCAATGCAATATTGTTGAAAGCTCTTCAATACAATCTTCTAAAAGAAGAGAGTGAACGTATTCAGTAGTCCCTTTCTAAACAGCGATGTTTTCTCAATTGAGGCATGTCTGTAAATTTCGCTTTGTATCTCAGCGATTGCCGAACATATCTTCTAAACTCTTTAAAGTTAACTACGCTGCCACAGCTCAATCGACAAACAAACTAACTGTGCAGAGCATCCAGAAAGCGGACATCAGTCGAATGCTTCATGTAACATGGAACAACGACACAATAAATCGCTATCCGTTTGTCTACCTTCGCGACAACTGCCAGTGTTCGGAATGCTTCCACGAATCTTCACTCCAAAGATCTTTCGATACGGTGGGCCACTTGAAGATGGACATTCAACCAGAACGAGTCGATGTTTTGCAAAATGGTGAAGAAATATCGGTCACTTGGCCAGACAAACATGTCAGCGTGTTTAACTCGGAGTGGCTTCACTCCAGACGCCTTACGGAAGAACAAGATATTTCAAAGGGAACATCAACGCTGAACAAGGAAGGAGAAATATTCTGGAACGCTGAGCAGCTTCAGGGGAAGATTCCACGCCATGACTTTCACGAAATAATGGAAGATGACTTCAAACTGTACGAATGGCTGTACTCGCTTCATAGCGTTGGAATTGCACTGTTAACAAACACTCCTCTCCAAACAGGCGAAGGATATAAATTGTGCGAAAGAGTTGGATATGCAAAAACGATACATTACGGGTATGTAAATAATGTTTTATTTTGTATTCGTTTTCCTGGTTTAAATTGGTAATTAAAAAAAAACATTCTGAAATTGAAGCTCTGATCTATTGGAGCTTTGTATTGGGTTTACTTGCAGGTCCTTGCATGCCGAGGCCCGGTAGAGAAATGTGAGGAAATTGCGTGATCGAGGGATAAAGAAAAACAATGAGTACTTTAATATATTTTAATATTTTAAAAATGCATCTGGCCACGCTTCGAATTTGATCTGTACCACCAGCTGGGACAATTACATTGTATTCATATTAGAAAAAAATGAATACGGCGTCGAAATTACTACCTATATATGTCTTCCCCACAGCGAGAAACGCATACCCCGACAAACATATCTCTTGGGTACCCAGTTGAAATACAGTAGTCTCGTTGATCTTAAAGAAGCTACGTCACGGATGGCGCATCTTGAAAAAAATGGCCAATTTTTTCAAGTTCGCCATTCGCAATCCGTCTCAACCATCCTTGTTCCTGTTTTGTTTATTATTACGTCTTTGGTGCTTTTCTGCCTTAGTAAACTATTATTTTGAGGCTTTCTTCAATTTGAAGGTGATTTTGCACTCGCAAAAATGACTTTAAAATATCGCGACACAGCTCCTTTAACTTAGGCAATCACGACGGCCACGCTTCAGACAACGTGGAATGAGAAATTAATTTATATGAGCAATTATACAGATTTATTCCGTTTGAATGGCCAAAATTCACAAAATAATTCAACAGATTACACCGAGAATTACGAGATTTGAATACCAGAATAAATTACCAGAATAAATCCTTCGGGCCAACACTTTATTCTGATAATTTATTCTGGTATTCAAGTCGACATTCTCGGTGTAATCTGTTGAAATAGCCCTTTTCACGGTTAACTTGTGACATTTGCATAACAATACGCTTGAACATAGAAGCGAGGCAATTTCGGGCACAAGCTGCAAAACATCCGTGTTTTACTTGAGCTCCTTCAACTCTTTTAGTATAAAGACAGTGTTAAAATTTAGAAGAACTAAAATTATTTTAGTTTACTTTGTTTTGAGAAAAAATTGTAAAACGACTTTTCTCTATTAATAAAGAGTAGATTCGCATAAGCAACAGGGAGATCGGGTTACGATCTTTACGGCAAACTTAACTAAAATAGTTGCATATTTAGTTCTTCTCCGTTTTAAAACTTTTTTATACTAACATAGTTCAAGGAGCTCAAGAAAATCACGATGTTTTACAGCTTGTGCCCGAAATTGCCTCGATTCTATGTTTAACTGTATTGTTATGCAAATATTTCTGGTTAGCCGTGAAAAGGGCTATTGTTCGTGAATTTTGGTCATTCGTCGTTTTTTATATTGGGTAACGCAATATATATTGCGTGACACAATATCATGGTGTGGGTAGTTTTTGTCATGGCACACTCGATCACTTTCTCCTAAGATGTTGACTTTTGGAAATTTTAAAGAAACGTATGGAAAATTAAATTACAAGATTTTGCTTCTGACAACGCTTCAAATACTACTGCAACGGCGCAAGGTATATATTTTTTCTTTTGTTTCGCGGTTTCCCTTATGGTACACTACAAGCTACTTATGCAAAAGATGTATGCGTGTAGCGCCCAAATTCGTAATATAATCACCAGAAGCTCTATTTATTGACCTGACTTCCTACAAGTCGCTGGCGTGATTTGCCCCAAGGCAAATCAGGACATTTTAGGGAAAAGGACAATCTCTATAACTTATTGTTGAAATTTCCGAAACAAAATGTTATGACTAAAATTAAAAACTGGCAAGAGTGAAATTTATGCGCCAACATGACACATCTGCTAGCCACATGAGTGTCTTGTCTACTCGCGGTTGTCTAAAAACACAATGAACTTCGACGGTTTAAATTCAAACCTTAAACAATTTATTTTCAAACTCAATAGTGATTACACATACTCATCATATCAACACACAAAATATAATTTAATATGTGATGTCAAAAGGTAAAAATAAACAAGATTGAGTTCTGACTATTTCAAATTGTTTGAATACCCAAAACTGTGTGCATTGTATTTATCTTATCGTGTCGGGTTGGTTTTAGGCTGGATATCGGGCTACTATTACAGTAGTTGCAAGCTCAGTTATTAGCGTTTGGCATTCAGGTTGCCAACCATTAACAAAATAACTCTTTGTTTCAACAGCCAATAGTTCTCTGGTTGGCACATTAATAACAATAGGTGACATAATTAACGAGAAACATCGCTATAAAGCTAACTTACGCTAACCGGAGTGCTAGTTAGGCTAACCGGGATGGCTCACACTTTGTCAAGACCCAGCAATTTCTTTCTTTTTCTAATTTTTCTGTGTTCAAATAAATTAAGGCATGGGTGTATGAGAACAATGTGAAGTTTAGCGGCCAAGCCATGGATCGAGCGGGGGGCGAGCATGATCTTGCATACTTTTACATTTCTGCTCGCGCCAAGGATCTAACTAGGAGCATCTAGTGAATATAATTGTTTCGAATGTAATTTTTTCTTTGTAACGTTGCTAGTTACTCCTCAGGCTAGACTACGAGCAGTCCCTCTAAACTAGGCCTTAAGTTTCCATACCCTTGGTTTCCATATACATGTAATCGCAACGATCGCAGCGACTTACGATCGTTGCGATCATATGGAAACCAGGCTTTAGTGACCTTAGTCCGTCGAGCGAGAAGCGAAATAAATCGACAGGAGGATATTTCAGCGCAATATACTTCAAGTAATAATAATAAATTCCCTTCAAATCGAAGGAAATTCCAAGAAAAATAGAACGAAGAGAAATTAAGGAGTCATGAATCCTCCAGGTATGGCACTGAATCAGAAATTCCATCAGAATCACGCATCTTTCCTTTATCTCTTAATTCCCGACTAATGAAAACCACGCCAAGTCTAGAAGTTTGTCCAGTTATTAAACTTCAGCAGTCAGGCCACTTATAGTTTAATATATTGAACATTACTAGTTGCTCACCAATGACGCTTTTGGTTTTTTTCCAGTCATCATGTTGATTTACACGCCAAGTTTGATGCCAATAACCTCGGTTTCACCTCAGATGTTCTACCGTTACATGTCGATTTGCCCTACTACGATTATGTACCCGGGGTAAGTTTCATTTCCATGAAAGGAAATGCAGGTCGAATTAATTAGAAAATCTGGATGCAGACACCAGAGTGAGTAAAATATTGTCACACGAACTCGAGATTTCGATTGACCCAAAGTCAAAATGATACTTTTTACTTTTCTCCACTCTACAGATTTAACTGAATTACAAATATAAGTACTTCTTGTAGGATTTGTGGGTGCAATTGTAAAATTCAGTTGAAGCTTTAGCGAAAGTTCAGAAAGTTTGAGCCATTGTTTACCTTTCCAGTTTTGTCTTTACTTTCAATTGTCTTTGATTTGTGGTCTTCGTTTTTTCCTTGCAAATAAGGCTTTCAAGTAAATGTTGAATAAAAATATTTTCTTCTAGATTTATATATTACAACAGTTCGGAGCATGAAAAAGTTCGTTGGCTTGTCTAGAACTTTCAACCTCTCAGGGTTCTCTTCAGGACATGATAATGAAAATATCTTCCTATTGATTTATTGATATCAGCACCTGAGGCAGTGAAAGTTAGACAATCCTTCGTCCTCCCGCGGAGTGCAACCATTTTGTCAGTTGCTCTCGTTATCTATGCGTTTACCGGTACAATAGTCCACAGGTTTTCGACCAATCAGAGAGCGCGTAGTATGTCAGTTATTTTATAAACAGGTATGTGCCAACCGATAGGGTATGGTTTTTGAGGTGCCCAGTCCTTACCAAAGTCCTTTTTGGTACTTTTGGTATTGTGATCCTTAGATAGGGTTCCTTTAAATTGTATTAACTAAATTGCATTACCACCCAGCTAAACGAAAAAGATATGGTCTGTTAAAACTGAACTACCCGTTAAAGTATTAACGAAGCGATTTTAAAACAGAAAAGAAATAAAAACGACCCATTCACACAACTTTCAGTTATCGTTTTTCCCTTAACCCTATTCTGCCTGGGCTTTTTTTTCGTTCCTGAGCCTGGGGGGGGGGGGCAGATAGTGCCCCCCCCCCCTATGTATCTCGAAAAGTATTGACGCTATGAAAATGAAACTTACATGGTGTGTAAAGCATCCGAAAATCTTTATTTTAGTGGCAGTCACGTGTCAATTATGACGTCATACACGCCATAATGACGTCATACGTTAAAAAAATCCGCCATCTTGTATCCAAAATCTTGGATTTCTAAATTGTTCAGAAATGTCAGAAAATCTCCAAATTTGCTTTGAAAAAATCAAGAAAAATATAAAGATGCTAAAACGGCAAAGATTTTGGAAGGATTTCGTCGTAAAAAGCAAAACTTTTATGAAAACTGAAAATTAAGCTAAAAAATCAACAAATTTGGGTAAAACGATCTGTATCTCGAAAATTACTTGTGCTATAAAAATGAAACTTATGTGGTGAATAAAGCATTCAAACTGGTTTATTTTAGTGGCAATTACGAATCAATTATGATATCATATCACGCCAAAATAACGTCATACTTTAAACCTGTCCGCCATCTTGGATCCGCCATCTCGGATTTTTCAATTGTTCAGAAATGTCAGAAAATCACCAAATTTGATTTGAAAAATCGAAAACAATATAAGGATGCAAAAATTGCAAAGATTTTGGAAGAAACTCTTCGTAAAAAGCGAAAATCTCATGAAAACGGACATTTAAACTGAAAATACCAAATTTGGCTAAAACGGCCTGTCAAAACTTGGTTGCCATGGAAACATCAAGTCACATGATCAAAAAATTGGCACACCAAAATGTTCTGAGATAATTTTTAGGAAAAGTCATAAAGTGTGGCTATGATTGCTTGAATGCTCTTTAAGTACGATAAATTTGAAGTCAGCGCGGGCACTTTCTGCCCCCCCCCCCCCCCCCCGGGTCTTCACCGACATCATTCTCCGCTATGGCTAACCTCGTTCCAGGATTTCTCTTCTAGGGGGCGGAAAGAAGAGACACCCTGGAACAAGTTTGTGCTATGACAACCTATAACTCAGCTGGGGTCGGAAAACAGGGATCATCCATGCTAAGTACATTGCCATTTCTTTGTTTAGGTTACACTTCTTCACTGTATCGAGCAAGTGTCCACCGAGGGAGGTGCCAACCAGTTTTCTGATGGATTTCACGTGGCGCAACAGCTGAAAGAAACGACCCAGAAAAATTTAAGCTGTTGTCAACCACTCAAATTCCGTTCTTTGACATTGGGAAGGATGTATTTGGCGAATTTCACAAGAAATTCTCTCATCCCACAATCGAGTGAGTCAGTTGAGTACAAATTTAGTGCATAAATGTTGTCGATCTGACTCAAACGACGTCTCTATTATCAGTCTACCCTGGGCACAGAGGTTTTCTTTCTTGCCTTTCTCAATCGAAGAAAGATAATTCTGGGACCAGGGTATTATCCTATAGCAGGCGTAGCGTGCAGTCCAGTTCCTTTTCGAGATCGCGAGAGGCGCGGGAAAGAAAAATGATGAGTGGAGGAACTCGATTTTAGTTTTCGCTCGATCGCCTCTCGCTCCCTCGGAAAATAAATTATATTTCTATAATGTTACGTTTCCGTTTCACGAGCTTATTTTATTGATTGATTTACTTAATTCGCCAATGGCGGGTAAATAGATAGTAGGACATTGCGTCCCTTGCTAGGCCTATCTACCCTAGCTCTTGGGTGAGACGTGGGTAAATAAAGGATTTGATTGATTTTGATTTGATTGGGTTTTCCGTTTGCTCGTGGCTTAATGGTTAGACACTTTACTCTCACATTGCCTCTCTCCACCCAGGAGTATAAATGGGTACAGGCGAATTGTCAGGGCAACCTGACAAAAATGCTGGGGGCTACCTGCGATGGACTAATATCTCATCCATGTGAGCAGCGATAATCCTAGTCGCTTCATGCTATGGAAACTAGAGTTAAGCGCCTGCCTGATTAAAGCCACTTTTGTCCCGTTTGCTCGTACTTTTTTGTCATATTCTTTGTCATTATCATTTTGACAGGTTGGATGAGGATGGTCATATTACCCGATTTTGTTTGAACGATGCCGTGCGTGATTCCGCCACGAAGTTTTCCCCGGGGAAAACCATTGAAGTATACGAAGCTTACCTTACCATTGGTAGAATGCTGAGAGACCCTGTCAATCAAATAGAGTATAAAATGGTACCCGGTGATGCCGTAATATTCAATAACAAGCGCGTGATGCACGGAAGATCCCCTTTTAAAATCACACAGGCATCAAAGCGTTTTCTTCAAGGTTTTTTCATGGACTGGGATGTTATATACTCACGGATGAGGGTTCTGGCCAAACGGTTTGATATTCCGTTTGGTTTGTAAAGTTAAACTGTATGGCCGATCTTTCTGACACAAAAAAACTTTTAATAACACAATTCACCACCTCTTCTGTGTTTGTATCCCTTTGTTGTTGTGGGTTTGCCTGTTTGATTAACTAATGATGATTAATTGGGGGAATTTCAGTTACAGTGCGGCTACTGTAACCGGGGCCACCTAGGCAATGAAAACTAATCACATATTGTAGAGCGGAATAGAGAAATTCAACTTAATTCCACGTTGAAAGGTTGTATTGAACTGAAAACTTATTAGCTCAAACAACTGAAGTTGAAATTCTTCGTTACCATTCTGTAAGATGGTTTGGTTTTCTTTGTCTAAGTGGCCCCGGTTATAATAGTCGCACTGTAAGTCCTTGCTGAAAATTGGATTATTCTAGAAGTGAATATAAGGCTGAATTCGCTTTACGGACACCAGGGGGCCATAACTGAACACGTCCGCCTAATTGAGGACCTGATTGAGGAGATTGCTTTTTGACCCGGCTGAATGCTAATATTTTTTATCCAATCAGAGTGCGCGTAGGATAATTTAATGCGTATACTATTGTATAACAGATTTCGCTTGTACATGTATGGTGTTGGTTAAATGATATATAAACTATATAAAGGGTATAGGTTTTCAGCATGCACGATCATCTTGCCTCCAATTGTATTACTCGCTGTTTATCGGCGAATTTCATTAATACAGCTGTAGGCATACATTTAATGACTATGTTATTTCCGTTAATTCTGTTATTTCCGTTTATGTTATATCCGTTTATGTTCCTTCTGGCGACTGTGCTATGAATAAATAACTGTAGTATTACTGATAGTCTTCAGTTGGCTTCGCGTCGGAACAGGTTAAATAGATTATTGATATTATAACGGCGACATTTCTAGATTAATTGTTGTCTGTTGTCGAGCCTGTCTAGATTGTACTTCCGACTACAATTGTATTTTTTCTAGGCTACCTGGAAAAACCTATTGCTGTTGTCATATCCTTGACCATGGCTTAATAATAAATTTAAGCCGGTATTTCTATATTTCTATGTCGTTTACCTTGTTCCGGAGTGAAGCCATACCAAGACTACGAAGTTAAAATTTCTTGAGTAACAAACACATTTCAGATATTGTTTTCAGTTAAAATATATTTTTAGTTAGAACCCATGACAGATGTTTTTCCTTGCCTCGGTTTACCAGTGTTCACTCTTGCGTGAATGTCACTCACCTGTCGGTAAAAGTTTCCCACTTAATGTTTATTATAATAACTCATGCATTTGTTTCGGTTCATGTGAAGTTCGGCGTCTGAAAGGTTGGTTAACTGGTTGATTAACTGGTTGGTTAACGGGTTGGTTAACTGGTTGGTTAACTGTTTGGTTAACGGGTTGGTTAACTGGTTCGTTAACTGGTTCGTTAACTGGTTGGTTAACGGCTTGGTTAACTGGTTGGTTAAATGGTTGGTTAACTGCTTGGTTAACGGGTTGGTTAACGGGTTGATTAACGGGTTGGTTAACGGGTTGCATTGGTTAAGGGGTTGGTTAAGTGGTTGATTAACTGGTTGGTTAACGGGTTGGCTGACCGATTGGTTAATTGGTTGGTTAACTAGTTGGTTAACTGGTTGGTTAAATGGTTGGTTAACTGGTTGGTTAACGGGTTTGTTAACGGGTTGGTTAACTGGTTGGTTAACGGGTTGGTTAACTGGTTGGTTAACGGGTTGGTTAACGGGTTGGTTAACGGGTTGGATAAATGGTTTGTTAACGGGTTGGTAGACTGATTGGTTAACTGGTTGCATTGGTTAACTAGTTGGTTAACTGGTTGGTTAAATGGTTGGTTAACTAGTTGGTTAACTGGTTGGTTAATGGGTTGGTTAACGGGTTGGTTTACTGGTTGGTTAAATGGTTGGTTAACAGGTTGGTTAACGGGTTGGTAAAAGGGTTGGTTAAAGGTTGGTTAACTGGTTGGTTAACGGGTTGGTTAACGGGTTGGTTAACGGGTTGATTAACGGGTTGGTTAACGGGTTGGTTAACTGGTTGGTTAAATGGTTGGTTAACTGGTTGGTTAACGGGTTGGTTGACTGATTGGTTAACTGGTTGTTTAACTAGTTGGTAACTGGTTGCAATGGTTAAATGGTTGGTTAACGGGTTTGTTAACGGGTTGGTTAACTAGTTGGTTAACTGGTTGGTTAAATAGTTGGTTAACGGGTTTGTTAACGGGTTGGTTAACTGGTTGGTTAACGGGTTGGTTAAAGGGTTGGTTAACGGGTTCGTTAACTGGTTGGTTAACTGGTTCGTTAACGGGTTGGTTAACGGGTTGGTTAACGGGTTGGTTAACGGGTTGATTAACGGGTTGGTTAACGGGTTGGTTAACGGGTTGCATTGGTTAAGGGGTGGGTTAAGTGGTTGGTTAACTGGTTGGTTAACGGGTTGGTTAACGGGTTGGTTATATAACGGGTTGATTAACGGGTTGGTTAACTGGTTGGTTAACGGGTTTGTTAATTGGCTGGTTAAGTGGTTCGTTAACTAGTTGGTTAACTGGTTGGTTAAAGGGTTGGCTAACGAGTTGGTTATCTGGTTGGTTAACTGGTTGGTTAACGGGTTGGTTAACTGGTTGGTAACGGGTTGGTTAACGGGTTGCATTGGTTAAGGGGTTGGTTATGGGGTTGGTTAACTGGTACATGGTTAACGGGTTGGTTGACTGATTGGTTAACTGGTTGGTTAACTGGTTGGTTAACTTGTTGGTTAACTGGTTGGTTAACGGGTTTGTTAACGGGTTGGTTAACTAGTTGGTTAACTGGTTGGTTAAATGGTTGGTTAACTGGTTGGTTAACGGGTTGGTTAGCTGGTTGGTTAACTGGTTGGTTAACGGTTTGGTTAACGGGTTGGTTAACGGGTTGGTTAACGGGTTGGTTAACGGGTTTGTTAACGGGTTTGTTAATTGGCTGGTTAACTGGTTCGTTAACTAGTTGGTTAACTGGTTGGTTAAAGGGTTGGCTAACGGGTTGGTTATCTGGTTGGTTAACTGGTCGGTTAACGGGTTGGTTAACTGGTTGGTTAACGGGTTGGTTAACTGGTTGGTTAACGGGTTGGTTAACTGGTTGGTTAACGGGTTGCATTGGTTAAGGGGTTGGTTACGGGGTTGGTTAACTGGTTGGTTAACGGGTTGGTTGACTGATTGGTTAACTGGTTGGTTAACTGGTTGGTTAACTTGTTGGTTAACTGGTTGGTTAAATGGTCGATTAACTGGTTGGTTAACGGGTTTGTTAACGGGTTGGTTAACTAGTTGGTTAACTGGTTGCCGTTAAATGGTTGGTTAACTGGTTGGTTAACGGGTTGGTTAACTGGTTGGTTAACGGTTTGGTTAACGGGTTGGTTAACGGGTTTGTTAACGGGTTTGTTAATTGGCTGGTTAACTGGTTCGTTAACTAGTTGGTTAACTGGTTGGTTAAAGGGTTGGCTAACGGGTTGGTTATCTGGTTGGTTAACTGGTTAGTTAACGGGTTGCCGTGTTAACTGGTTGGTTAACGGGTTGGTTAACGGGTTGGTTAAGGGGTTGGTTACGGGTTGGTTAACTGGTTGGTTAACGGGTTGGTTGACTGATTGGTTAACTGGTTGGTTAACTGGTTGGTTAACTTGTTGGTTAACTGGTTGGTTAACGGGTTGGTTAACTGGTTGGTTAACGGGTTTGTTAACGGTTGGTTAACTAGTTGGTTAACTGGTTGGATAACGGGTTGGTTAACGGTTTGGTTAACGGGTTGGTTAACGGGTTGGTTAACGGGTTTGTTAACGGTTTGTTAATTGGCTGGTTAACTGGTTCGTTAACTAGTTGGTTAACTGGTTGGTTAAAGGGTTGGCTAACGGGTTGGTTATCTGGTTGGTTAACCGGTTGGTTAACGGGTTGGTTAACTGGTTGGTTAACGGTTGGTTAACGGGTTGGTTAAGGGTTGGTTACGGGGTTGGTTAACTGGTTGGTTAACGGGTTGGTTGACTGATTGGTTAACTGGTTGGTTAACTGGTTGGTTAACTTGTTGGTTAACTGGTTGGTTAAATGGTTGGTTAACTGGTTGGTTAACGGGTTTGTTAACGGGTTGGTTAACTAGTTGGTTAACTGGTTGGTTAAATGGTTGGTTAACTGGTTGGTTAACGGGTTGGTTAACTGGTTGGTTAACGGGTTGGTTAACGGGTTGGTTAACGGGTTGATTAACGGGTTGGTTAACGGGTTGGTTAACTGGTTGGTTAAATGGTTGGTTAACTGGTTGGTTAACGGGTTGGTTAGCTGGTTGGTTAACGGGTTGGTTAACGGTTTGGTTAACGGGTTGGTTAACGGGTTGGTTAACGGGTTGGTTAACGGGTTTGTTAACGGGTTTGTTAATTGGCTGGTTAACTGGTTCGTTAACTAGTTGGTTAACTGGTTGGTTAAAGGGTTGGCTAACGGGTTGGTTATCTGGTTGGTTAACTGGTCGGTTAACGGGTTGGTTAACTGGTTGGTTAACGGGTTGGTTAACTGGTTGGTTAACGGGTTGGTTAACGGGTTGGTTAACGGTTGGTTAAGGGGTTGGGTACGGAGTTGGTTAACTGGTTGGTTAACGGGTTGGTTGACTGATTGGTTAACTGGTTGGTTAACTGGTTGGTTAACTTGTTGGTTAACTGGTTGGTTAAATGGTCGATTAACTGGTTGGTTAACGGTTTGTTAACGGGTTGGTTAACTAGTTGGTTAACTGGTTGCCGTTAAATGGTTGGTTAACTGGTTGGTTAACGGGTTGGTTAACTGGCTGGTTAACGGTTTGGTTAACGGGTTGGTTAACGGGTTTGTTAACGGGTTTGTTAATTGGCTGGTTAACTGGTTCGTTAACTAGTTGGTTAACTGGTTGGTTAAAGGGTTGGCTAACGGGTTGGTTATCTGGTTGGTTAACTGGTTAGTTAACGGTTGGTTAACGGGTTGGTTAACTGGTTGGTTAACGGGTTGGTTAACGGGTTGGTTAACGGGTTGGTTAACTGGTTGGTTAACTGGTTGGTTACGGGTTGGTTAACTGGTTGGTTAACGGGTTGGTTAACTGGTTGGTTAACTGGTTGGTTAACTGGTTGGTTAACGGGTTGGTTAACTGGTTGGTTAACGGGTTGGTTAACTGGTTGGTTAACGGTTGGTTAACGGTTGGTTAACGGGTTGGTTAACTGGTTGGTTAACGGGTTGGTTAAATGGTTGGTTAACGGGTTGGTTAACTGGTTGGTTAACTGGTTGGTTAACGGGTTGGTTAACGGTTTGGTTAACGGGTTGGTTAACGGGTTGGTTAACTGGTTGGTTAACGGGTTGGTTAACGGTTGGTTAACTGGTTGGTTAACTGGTTGGTTAACTGGTTGGTTAAAGGGTTGGTTAACGGGTTGGTTATCTGGTTGGTTAACCGGTTGGTTAACGGGTTGGTTAACTGGTTGGTTAACGGGTTGGTTAACGGGTTGGTTAAGGGGTTGCTTACGGGTTGGTTAACTGGTTGGTTAACGGGTTGGTTAACTGATTGGTTAACTGGTTGGTTAACTGGTTGGTTAACTTGTTGGTTAACTGGTTGGTTAAATGGTTGGTTAACTGGTTGGTTAACGGGTTGTTAACGGGTTGGTTAACTAGTTGGTTAACTGGTTGGTTAAATGGTTGGTTAACTGGTTGGTTAACGGGTTGGTTAACTGGTTGGTTAACGGGTTGGTTAACGGGTTGGTTAACGGGTTGATTAACGGGTTGGTTAACGGGTTGGTTAACTGGTTGGTTAACGGGTTGGTTAACTGGTTGGTTAACGGGTTGGTTAACGGGTTGGTTAACGGGTTGATTAACGCGTTGGTTAACGGGTTGGCTGGTTGGTTAACGGGTTGGTTAAGGGGTTGGTTAACTGGTTGGTTAATGGGTTGGTTGACTGATTGGTTAACTGGTTGTTTAACTAGTTGGTTAACTGGTTGGTTAAATGGTTGGTTAACGGATTTGTTAACGGGTTGGTTAACTAGTTGGTTAACGGGTTGGTTAAATGGTTGGTTAACTGGTTGGTTAACGGGTTGGTTAACTGGTTGGTTAACGGGTTGGTTAACTGGTTGGTTAACGGGTTGGTTAACGGGTTGGTTAACGGGTTGGTTAACGGGTTGGTTAACGGACTTGGTTAACGGGTTGGTTAATGGCTGGTTAACTGGTTGGTTAACGGGTTGGTTAACTGGTTGGTTAAAGGGTTGGTTAACGGTTGGTTATCTGGTTGGTTAACTGGTTGGTTACGGTTGGTTAACTGGTTGGTTAACTGGTTGGTTAACTGGTTGGTTAACGGGTTGGTTAACGGTTAACTGGTTGGTTAACGGGTTGGTTAACGGGTTGGTTAACTGGTTGGTTAACTGGTTGGTTAACTGGTTGGTTAACTGGTTGGTTAACTGGTTGGTTAACGGGTTGGTTAACGGTTGGTTGGTTAACGGGTTGGTTAACGGTTGGTTAACTGGTTGGTTAACGGGTTGGTTAACTGGTTGGTTAACTGGTTGGTTAACGGGTTGGTTAACGGGTTGGTTAACTGGTTGGTTAACGGGTTGGTTAACGGTTGGTTAACTGGTTGGTTAACGAGTTGGTTAACGGGTTGGTTAACGGATTGGTTAACGGTTGGTTAACGGATTGGTTAACTGGTTGGTTAACGGGTTGGTTAACGGGTTGGTTAACTGGTTGGTTAACGGGTTGGTTAACGGGTTGGTTAACGGATTGGTTAACGGCTTGGTTAACTGGTTGGTTAACGGATTGGTTAACGGGTTGGTTAACGGGTTGGTTAACTGGTTGGTTAACGGATTGGTTAACGGGTTGGTTGACTGGTTGGTTAACGGTTGGTTAACGGTTAGTTAACGGGTTGGTTAACTGCTTGGTTAACGGCTGGTTAACGGTTGATTAACGGTTGGTTAACGGTTGTTAACGGTTGGTTAACGGGTTGGTTAACGGTTGGTTAGGTTGTTAACGGTTGGTTAACGGGTTGGTTAACGGTTGGTTAACGGGTTGGTTAACGGTTGGTTAACGGTTGGTTAACGGTTGGTTAACGGGTTGGTTAACGGTTGGTTAACGGTTGGTTAACGGGTTGGTTAACGGGTTGGTTAACGGGTTTGGTTAACGGTTGGTTAACGGTTGGTTAACGGGTTGGTTAACTGGTTGGTTAACGGGTTGGTTAACGGGTTGGTTAACGGTTGGTTAACGGTTGGTTAACGGTTGGTTAACGGTTGTTAACGGTTGGTTAACGGTTGGTTAACGGTTGGTTAACGGTTGGTTAACGGTTGGTTAACGGGTTGGTTAACGGGTTGGTTAACGGTTGGTTAACGGTTGGTTAACGGTTGGTTAACTGGTTGGTTAACGGTTGGTTAACTGGTTGGTTAACGGGTTGGTTAACGGATTGGTTAACGGGTTGGTTAACGGGTTGGTTAACGGGTTGGTTAACTGGTTGGTTAACGGGTTGGTTAACGGGTTGGTTAACGGCTTGGTTACGGGTTGGTTAACGGGTTGGTTAACTGGTTGGTTAACTGGTTGGTTAACGGGTTGGTTAACGGGTTGGTTAACGGGTTGGTTAACGGGTTGGTTAACTGGTTGGTTAACGGGTTAGTTAACTGGTTGGTTAACGGGTTGGTTGACTGGTTGGTTAACGAGTTGGTTAACTGGTTGGTTAACGGGTTGGTTAACGGGTTGGTTAACGGGTTGGTTAACGGGTTGGTTAACGGGTTGGTTAACTGGTTGGTTAACGGGTTGGTTAACGGGTTGGTTAACGGGTTGGTTAACTGGTTGGTTAACTGGTTGGTTGACGGGTTGGTTAACTGGTTGGTTAACGGGTTGGTTGACTGGTTGGTTAACGGGTTGGTTAACTGGTTGATTAACTGGTTGGTTGACGGGTTGGTTAACTGGTTGGTTAACGGGTTGGTTAACGGGTTGGTTAACTAGTTGGTTAACTGGTTGGTTAACGGGTTGGTTAACGGGTTAGTTAACTGGTTGGTTAACGGGTTGGTTGACTGGTTGGTTAAAGGGTTGGTTAACTGGTTGATTAACTGGTTGGTTGACGGGTTGGTTAACTGGTTGGTTAACGGGTTGGTTGACTGGTTGGTTAACGGGTTGGTTAACTGGTTGTTTAACGGGTTGGTTAACGGGTTGGTTAACTGGTTGGTTAACGGGTTGGTTAACGGGTTGGTTAACGGATTGGTTAACGGGTTGGTTAACTTGTTGGTTAACGGGTTGGTGAACTGGTTGGTTAACGGGTTGGTTGACTGGTTGGTTAACGGATTGGTTAACTGGTTGGTTAATGGGTTGGTTATCTGGTTGGTTAACGGGTTGGTTACTGGTTAGTTAACGGGTTGGTTAACGGGTTGGTTAACTGGTTGGTTAACTGGTTGGTTAACGGGTTGGTTAACGGGTGGTTAACGGATTGGTTAACGGCTTGGTTAACGGGTTGGTTAACGCATCGGTTAACTGGTTAGTTGACGGGTTGGTTAACGGGTTGGTTAACTGGTTGGTTAAGGGATTTGTTAACGGGTTGGTTAACGGATATCGATTGGTTAACGGCTTGGTTAACGGGTTGGTTAACTTGTTAGTAAACGGGTTGGTTAACGGGTTGGTTAACTGGTTGGTTAACGAGTTGGTTAACGGGTTGGTTAACGGATCGGTTAACGGCTTGGTTAACGGGTTGGTTAACGGATTGGTTAACTGGTTAGTTAACGGGTTGGTTAACGGATTGGTTAACGGTTGGTTAACGGGTTGGTTAACGAGTTGGTTAACTGGTTGGTTAACGAGTTGGTTAACGGGTTGGTTAACGGATTGGTTAACGGTTTGGTTAACGGATTGGTTAACGGCTTGGTTAACGGGTTGGTTAACGGGTTGGTTAACTGGTTGGTTAACGGGTTGGTTAACGGGTTGGTTAACGGATTGGTTAACGGCTTGGTTAACTGGTTGGTTAACGGATTGGTTAACGGGTTGGTTAACGGGTTGGTTAACTGGTTGGTTAACGGATTGGTTAACGGGTTGGTTGACTGGTTGGTTAACGGGTTGGTTAACGGGTTAGTTAACGGGTTGGTTAACTGCTTGGTTAACGGGCTGGTTAACCGGTTGATTAACGGGTTGGTTAACGGGTTGCTTAACGGATTGGTTAACGGGTTGGTTAACGGCTTGGTTAACGGGTTGCTTAACGGATTGGTTAACGGGTTGGTTAACGGGTTGGTTAACGGGTTGGTTAACGGGTTGGTTAACAGATTGGTTAACGGGTTGGTTAACTGGTTGGTTAACGAGTTGGTTAACTGGTTGGTTAACGGGTTGGTTAACGGGTTGGTTAACGGGTTGGTTAACGGGTTGGTTAACTAGTTGGTTAACTGGTTGGTTAACGGGTTGGTTAACGGGTTGGTTAACTGGTTGGTTAAGGTATTGGTTAACGGGTTGGTTAACGGATATCGATTGGTTAACGGCTTGGTTAACGGGTTGGTTAACTTGTTAGTAAACGGGTTGGTTAACGGGTTGGTTAACTGGTTGGTTAACGGGTTGGTTAACGGGTTGGTTAACGGATCGGTTAACGGCTGGGTTAACGGGTTGGTTAACGGATTGGTTAACGGGTTGGTTAACGGGTTGGTTAACTGGTTGGTTAACGAGTTGGTTAACTGGTTGGTTAACGGGTTGGTTAACGGGTTGGTTAACGGGTTGGTTAACGGGTTGGTTAACTAGTTGGTTAACTGGTTGGTTAACGGTTGGTTAACGGGTTGGTTAACGGGTTGGTTTACGGGTTGGTTAACGGGTTGGTTAACGGGTTGGTTAACTGGTTGGTTAACTGGTTGGTTAACGGGTTGGTTAACTGGTTGGTTAACGGGTTGGTTAACTGGTTGGTTAACGGGTTGGTTAACTGGTTGGTTAACTGGTTGGTTAACGGGTTGGTTAACTGGTTGGTTAACGGGTTGGTTAACTGGTTGGTTAACGGGTTGGTTAACTGGTTGGTTAACGGGTTGGTTAACGGGTTGGTTAACTGGTTGGTTAACGGGTTGGTTAACGGGTTGGTTAACGGGTTGGTTAACGGGTTGGTTAACTGGTTGGTTAACGGGTTGGTTAACTGATTGGTTAACGGGTTGGTTAACTGGTTGGTTAACGGATTGGTTAACTGGTTGGTTAACGGGTTGGTTAACTGGTTGGTTAACGGGTTGGTTAACTGGTTGGTTAACGGGTTGGTTAACGGATTGGTTAACTGGTTGGTTAACGGGTTGGTTAACGGGTTGGTTAACGGGTTGGTTAACGGGTTGGTTAACGGGTTGGTTAACGGGTTGGTTAACGGGTTGGTTAACTGGTTGGTTAACGGGTTGGTTAACGGGTTGGTTAACTGGTTGGTTAAGGGATTGGTTAACGGGTTGGTTAACGGGTTGGTTAACGGGTTGGTTAACGGGTTGGTTAACGGGTTGGTTAACTGGTTGGTTAACGGGTTGGTTAACTGGTTAGTTAACGGGTTGGTTAACGGGTTGTTAACTGGTTGGTTAACGGGTTGGTTAACGGGTTGGTTAACGGGTTGGTTAACGGGTTGGTTAACGGGTTGGTTAATTAACTGGTTGGTTAACGGGTTGGTTAACGGGTTGGTTAACGGGTTGGTTAACTGGTTGGTTAACGGATTGGTTAACGGGTTGGTTAACGGGTTGGTTAACTGGTTGGTTAACGGGTTGGTTAACTGGTTGGTTAACGGGTTGGTTAACTGGTTGGTTAACGGGTTGGTTAACGGGTTGGTTAACTGGTTGGTTAACGGGTTGGTTAACGGGTTGGTTAACGGGTTGGTTAACTGGTTAGTTAACGGGTTGGTTAACGGGTTGGTTAACTGGTTGGTTAACGGGTTGGTTAACGGATTGGTTAACGGGTTGGTTAACTGGTTGGTTAACGGGTTGGTTAACTGGTTGGTTAACGGGTTGGTTAACGGGTTGGTTAACTGGTTGGTTCCGAACAGTTTTTGGTTAAGGTGTCTTCGTTGATATTATAAGGCTTTGAGCCGTTGAAATCTTGCGGTTTACGGCAGTATATTGGTTGAAGCTGTTAGTTAACGGGTCCAGCGCGTTGACTGGGGTTCACTGAAAGGCTTGGTAGCTTAGCTTGTTTTTTTAAGTCACGATTGAGTGTAAACCTTTATTTAACGGGTTGGTCTGCTGGTAAAATGGTTGGTTAAAGCGAGCTTAAGTACTCTTGAATATGGTGACTTTCGTTTCACATTGGATTTTTGTCGATTGGTTGCGTGACAACAACTTGGTTGGTTAACGCGTAACTGGTGTGTACGCGTTGGGCAGTGGTTAATTTGGTTGGTTAACGGGTTGGTTAACGGGTTGGTTAACGGGTTGGTTAACGGGTTGGTTAACTGGTTGGTTAACGGTTGGTTAACGGGTTGGTTAACGGGTTGGTTAACTGGTTGGTTAACGGGTTGGTTAACGGGTTGGTTAACTGGTTGGTTAACGGGTTGGTTAACGGGTTGGTTAACGGGTTGGTTAACGGGTTGGTTAACTGGTTGGTTAACGGGTTGGTTAACGGGTTGGTTAACTGGTTGGTTAACGGGTTGGTTAACTGGTTGGTTAACGGGTTGGTTAACGGGTTGGTTAACGGGTTGGTTAACGGATTGGTTAACGGGTTGGTTAACTGGTTGGTTAACGGATTGGTTAACGGGTTGGTTAACGGGTTGGTTAACTGGTTGGTTAACTGGTTGGTTAACGGGTTGGTTAACTGGTTGGTTAACGGGTTGGTTAACGGGTTGGTTAACGGGTTGGTTAACTGGTTGGTTAACGGGTTGGTTAACTGGTTGGTTAACGGGTTGGTTAACGGGTTGGTTAACGGATTGGTTAACGGGTTGGTTAACGGGTGGTTAACGGGTTGGTTAACGGGTTGGTTAACGGGTTGGTTAACTGGTTGGTTAACGGGTTGGTTAACGGGTTGGTTAACGGGTTGGTTAACTGGTTAGTTAACGGGTTGGTTAACGGGTTGGTTAACTGGTTGGTTAACGGGTTGGTTAACGGGTTGGTTAACGGGTTGGTTAACGGGTTGGTTAACTGGTTGGTTAACGGGTTGGTTAACGGGTTGGTTAACGGGTTGGTTAACGGGTTGGTTAACTGGTTGGTTAACGGGTTGGTTGACTGGTTGGTTAACTGGTTGGTTAACGGGTTGGTTAACGGGTTGGTTAACTGGTTGGTTAACGGGTTGGTTAACTGGTTGGTTAACGGGTTGGTTAACGGGTTGGTTAACGGTTGGTTAACGGGTTGGTTAACGGCGTGGTTAACGGGTTGGTTAACGGGTTGGTTAACGGGTTGGTTAACTGGTTGGTTAACGGGTTGGTTAACGGGTTGGTTAACGGGTTGGTTAACGGGTTGGTTAACGGGTTGGTTAACGGGTTGGTTAACGGGTTGGTTAACGGGTTGGTTAACTGGTTGGTTAACTGGTTGGTTAACGGGTTGGTTAACGGGTTGGTTAACGGGTTGGTTAACGGGTTGGTTAACGGGTTGGTTAACTGGTTGGTTAACGGGTTGGTTAACTGGTTGGTTAACGGGTTGGTTAACGGGTTGGTTAACTGGTTGGTTAACGGGTTGGTTAACGGGTTGGTTAACTGGTTGGTTAACGGGTTGGTTAACGGGTTGGTTAACTGGTTGGTTAACGGGTTGGTTAACGGGTTGGTTAACTGGTTGGTTAACGGGTTGGTTAACTGGTTGGTTAACGGGTTGGTTAACGGGTTGGTTAACGGGTTGGTTAACGGGTTGGTTAACTGGTTGATTAACGGGTTGGTTAACGGGTTGGTTAACGGATTGGTTAACGGGTTGGTTAACGGGTTGGTTAACGGGTTGGTTAACGGGTTGGTTAACGGGTTGGTTAACGGGTTGGTTAACGGGTTGGTTAACGGGTTGGTTAACGGGTTGGTTAACGGGTTGGTTAACGGGTTGGTTAACGTATTGGTTAACGGGTTGGTTAACGGGTTGGTTAACGGGTTGGTTAACGGGTTGGTTAACAGATTGGTTAACGGGTTGGTTAACTGGTTGGTTAACGGGTTGGTTAACTGGTTGGTTAACGGGTTGGTTAACGGGTTGGTTAACGGGTTGGTTAACGGGTTGGTTAACTAGTTGGTTAACTGGTTGGTTAACAGGTTGGTTAACTGGTTGGTTAACGGGTTGGTTAACTGGTTGGTTAACTGGTTGGTTAACGGGTTGGTTAACTGGTTGGTTAACGGGTTGGTTAACTGGTTGGTTAACGGGTTGGTTAACGGGTTGGTTAACAGATTGGTTAACGGGTTGGTTAACTGGTTGCTAACGAGTTGGTTAACTGGTTGGTTAACGGGTTGGTTAACGGGTTAGTTAACGGGTTGGTTAACGGGTTGGTTAACTAGTTGGTTAACTGGTTGGTTAACGGGTTGGTTAACTGGTTGGTTAACGGGTTGGTTGACTGGTTGGTTAACTGGTTGGTTAACGGGTTGGTTAACTGGTTGGTTAACGGGTTGGTTAACTGGTTGGATAACGGGTTGGTTAACAAGTTGGTTAACGGGTTGGTTAACGGGTTGGTTAACTGTTTGGTTAACGGGTTGGTTAACTGGTTGGTTAACGGGTTGGTTAACGGGTTGGTTAACTGGTTGGTTAACGGGTTGGTTAACTGGTTGGTTAACGGGTTGGTTAACGGATATCGATTGGTTAACGGCTTGGTTAACGGGTTGGTTAACGGGTTGGTTAACTGGTTGGTTAACGAGTTGGTTAACTGGTTGGTTAACGGGTTGGTTAACGGGTTGGTTAACGGGTTGGTTAACGGGTTGGTTAACTAGTTGGTTAACTGGTTGGTTAACGGGTTGGTTAACGGTTGGTTAACGGCTTAGTTTACGGGTTGGTTAACGGATTGGTTAACGGGTTGGTTAACTGTTTGGTTAACGGCTTGGTTAACGGGTTAGATAACTGGTTGGTTAACGGGTTGGTTGACTGGTTGGTTAACGGGTTGGTTAACTGGTTGATTAACTGGTTGGTTGACGGGTTGGTTAACTTGTTGGTTAACGGGTTGGTTGACTGGTTGGTTTACGGGTTGGTTAACTGGTTGTTTAACGGGTTGGTTAACTGGTTGGTTAACTGGTTGGTTAACGGGTTGGTTAACGGGTTGGTTAACGGATTGGTTAACGGGTTGGGTAACTGGTTGGTTAACGGGTTGGCTAACTGATTGGTTAACGGGTTGGTTGACTGGTTGGTTAACGGATTGGTTAACTGGTTGGTTAACGGGTTGGTTATCTGGTTGGTTAACGGGTTGGTTAACTGGTTAGTTAACGGCTTGGTTAACGGATTGGATAACTGGTTGGTTAACGGGTTGGTTAACGGGTTGGTTAACGGGTTGGTTAACGGGTTGATTAACGGATTGGTTAACGGGTTGGTTACGCATTGGTTAACTGGTTAGTTGACGGGTTGGTTAACGGGTTGGTTAACTGGTTGGTTAAGGGATTGGTTAACGGGTTGGTTAACGGATATCGATTGGTTAACGGCTTGGTTAACGGGTTGGTTAACGGATTTGTTAACTGGTTGGTTAACGGGTTGGTTAACTGGTTAGTTAACGGGTTGGTTAACGGGTTGTTAACTGGTTGGTTAACGGGTTGGTTAACGGGTTGGTTAACGGATTGGTTAACGGGTGGTTAACGGGCTGTTTAATTAACTGGTTGGTTAACGGGTTGGTTAACGGGTTGGTTAACGGGTTGGTTAACTGGTTTGATAACGGATTGGTTAACGGGTTGGTTAACGGGTTGGTTAACTGGTTGGTTAACGGCTTGGTTAACTGGTTGGTTAACGGGTTGGTTAACTGGTTAGTTAACGGGTTGGTTAACGGGTTGGTTAACTGGTTGGTTAACGGGTTGGTTAACGGGTTGGTTAACGGATTGGTTAACTGGTTAGTTAACGGGTTGGTTAACGGGTTGGTTAACTGGTTGGTTAACGGGTTGGTTAACGGATTGGTTAACGGGTTGGTTAACTGGTTGGTTAACGGGTTGGTTAACTGGTTAATTAACGGGTTGGTTAACGGGTTGGTTAACTGGTTCATAGCCAGAAATTCCGAACCCCCAGACAGTTTTTGAAGTTCGAAGGTGTCTTCGTATTTCCATGATATTATAAGGCTTTGTAGCCGTTGAAATCTTGCGGTTTACGGCAGTATATGTCGAGGAAAAATTGAAGCTAAAGGACGCCATTATTGAACGAAATCGGTTTGCTCCAGCGCGTCTCATAGCAAAAAGACCAAAACAAAATCAACATACGAAAACAGCCGCCATTTTCCAAAACATGAATGAAAAGGAGAAGAGACTGGGGTTCACTGAAAGGCTTGGTAGCTTAGCTTGTTTTGTCATTTAATTCATGCAAAGGCAGTCGAAGGCAGTCACGATTGAGTCACGAAATAAAAACCTTTGCTCAATTTAACAGAATAAAGCATGTCTGCTGGTAAAATTGATCGTGAAAGCGAGCTTAAGTACTCTTGAATATGGTGACTTTCGTTTCACATTGGATTTTTGTCGATTGCTTTCTTTTGTGGACCACAGAAAGCAAGAATATGCCTCTCATCAAGAATCCCGCGTGACAACAACTTGATCTGGAAACGTGGCGCGACGTAACTGACCAATCGTGTGTCTTCCACGCGTGACTGGGCACGGAGTAACGCAAGCTTAATTTGGTTCGAAATTAACGGGTTGGTTAACGGGTTGGTTAACGGATTGGTTAACGGGTTGGTTAACTGGTTGGTTAACGGTTGGTTAACGGGTTGGTTAACGGATTGGTTAACTGGTTAGTTAACGGGTTGGTTAACGGGTTGGTTAACTGGTTGGTTAACGAGTTGGTTAACGAGTTGGTTAACGGGTTGGTTAACGGATTGGTTAACGGATTGGTTAACTGGTTAGTTAACGGGTTGGTTAACGGGTTGGTTAACTGGTTGGTTAACGGGTTGGTTAACTGGTTGGTTAACGGGTTGGTTAACGGGTTGGTTAACGGGTTGGTTAACGGATTGGTTAACGGCTTGGTTAACTGGTTGGTTAACGGATTGGTTAACGGGCTGGTTAACGGGTTGGTTAACTGGTTGGTTAACGGATTGGTTAACGGGTTGGTTGACTGGTTGGTTAACGGCTTGGTTAACGGCTTGGTTAACGGGTTGGTTAACTGGTTGGTTAACGGGCTGGTTAACTGGTTGATTAACGCGTTGGTTAACGGGTTGGTTAACGGATTGGTTAACGGGTTGGTTAACGGCGTGGTTAACGGGTTGGTTAACGGATTGGTTAACGGGTTGGTTAACTGGTTGGTTAACGGGTTGGTTAACGGATTAGTTAACGGATTGGTTAACTGGTTAGTTAACGGGTTGGTTAACGGGTTGGTTAACTGGTTGGTTAACGGGTTGGTTAACGGGTTGGTTAACGGGTTGGTTAACGGATTGGTTAACGGCTTGGTTAACTGGTTGGTTAACGGATTGGTTAACGGGCTGGTTAACGGGTTGGTTAACTGGTTGGTTAACGGATTGGTTAACGGGTTGGTTGACTGGTTGGTTAACGGCTTGGTTAACGGCTTGGTTAACGGGTTGGTTAACTGGTTGGTTAACGGCTGGTTAACTGGTTGATTAACGCGTTGGTTAACGGGTTGGTTAACGGATTGGTTAACGGGTTGGTTAACGGCGTGGTTAACGGGTTGGTTAACGGATTGGTTAACGGGTTGGTTAACTGGTTGGTTAACGGGTTGGTTAACGGATTAGTTAACGGATTGGTTAACTGGTTAGTTAACGGGTTGGTTAACGGGTTGGTTAACTGGTTGGTTAACGGGTTGGTTAACGGGTTGGTTAACGGGTTGGTTAACGGATTGGTTAACGGCTTGGTTAACTGGTTGGTTAACGGATTGGTTAACGGGCTGGTTAACGGGTTGGTTAACTGGTTGGTTAACGGATTGGTTAACGGGTTGGTTGACTGGTTGGTTAACGGCTTGGTTAACGGCTTGGTTAACGGGTTGGTTAACTGGTTGGTTAACGGGCTGGTTAAATGGTTGATTAACGCGTTGGTTAACGGGTTGGTTAACGGACTGGTTAACGGGTTGGTTAACGGCGTGGTTAACGGGTTGGTTAACGGATTGGTTAACGGGTTGGTTAACTGGTTGGTTAACGGTTGGTTAACGGATCGGTTAACGGCTTGGTTAACGGGTTGGTTAACGGATTGGTTAACTGGTTAGTTAACGGGTTGGTTAACGGGTTGGTTAACTGGTTGGTTAACTGGTTGGTTAACGAGTTGGTTAACGGGTTGGTTAACGGATTGCTTAACGGGTTGGTTAACGGATTGGTTAACTGGTTAGTTAACGGGTTGGTTAACTGGTTGGTTAACGGGTTGGTTAACGGGTTGGTTAACGGATTGGTTAACGGGTTGGTTAACGGATTGGTTAACTGGTTAGTTAACGGGTTGGTTAACGGGTTGGTTAACTGGTTGGTTAACGGGTTGGTTAACGGGTTGGTTAACTGGTTGGTTAACGGGTTGATTAACGGGTTGGTTAACGGGTTGATTAACGGGTTGGTTAACGGGTTGGTTAACGGGTCGGTTAACTGGTTGATTAACGGGTTGGTTAACGGGTTGGTTAACGGATTGGTTAACGGGTTGGTTAACGGGTTGGTTAACGGGTTGGTTAACGGGTTGATTAACGGTTGGTTAACGGCTTGGTTAACGGGTTGGTTAACGGGTTGGTTAACGGGTTGGTTAACGGGTTGGTTAACGGGTTGGTTAACGTATTGGTTAACGGGTTGATTAACGGGTTGGATAACGGGTTGGTTAACGGGTTGGTTAACAGATTGGTTAACGGGTTGGTTAACTGGTTGGTTAACGAGTTGGTTAACTGGTTGGTTAACGGGTTGGTTAACGGGTTAGTTAACGGGTTGGTTAACGGGTTGGTTAACTAGTTGGTTAACTGGTTGGTTAACAGGTTAGTTAACTGGTTGGTTAACGGGTTGGTTGACTGGTTGATTAACTGGTTGGTTGACGGGTTGGTTAACTGGTTGGTTAACGGGTTGGTTGACTGGTTGGATAACGGGTTGGTTAACGGGTTGGTTAACAGATTGGTTAACGGGTTGGTTAACTGGTTGCTAACGAGTTGGTTAACTGGTTGGTTAACGGGTTGGTTAACGGGTTAGTTGACGGGTTGGTTAACGGGTTGGTTAACTAGTTGGTTAACTGGTTGGTTAACGGGTTAGTTAACTGGTTGGTTAACGGGTTGGTTGACTGGTTGATTAACTGGTTGGTTGACGGGTTGGTTAACTGGTTGGTTAACGGGTTGGTTGACTGGTTGGATAACGGGTTGGTTAACAAGTTGGTTAACAGATTGGTTAACGGGTTGGTTAACTGTTTGGTTAACGAGTTGGTTAACTGGTTGGTTAACGGCTTGGTTAACGGGTTGGTTAACTGGTTGGTTAACTGGTTGGTTGACTGGTTGGTTAACGGGTTGGTTAACGGGTTGGTTAACGGGTTGGTTAACTAGTTGGTTAACTGGTTGGTTAACGGGTTGGTTAACGGGTTGGTTAACGGCTTAGTTTACGGGTTGGTTAACGGATTGGTTAACGGGTTGGTTAACTGTTTGGTTAACGGCTTGGTTAACGGGTTAGATAACTGGTTGGTTAACGGGTTGGTTGACTGGTTGGTTAACGGGTTGGTTAACTGGTTGATTAACTGGTTGGTTGACGGGTTGGTTAACTTGTTGGTTAACGGGTTGGTTGACTGGTTGGTTTACGGGTTGGTTAACTGGTTGTTTAACGGGTTGGTTAACTGGTTGGTTAACTGGTTGGTTAACGGGTTGGTTAACGGGTTGGTTAACGGATTGGTTAACGGGTGGGTAACTGGTTGGTTAACGGGTTGGCTAACTGATTGGTTAACGGGTTGGTTGACTGGTTGGTTAACGGATTGGTTAACTGGTTGGTTAACGGGTTGGTTTATCTGGTTGGTTAACGGGTTGGTTAACTGGTTAGTTAACGGCTTGGTTAACGGATTGGATAACTGGTTGGTTAACGGGTTGGTTAACGGGTTGGTTAACGGGTTGGTTAACGGGTTGATTAACGGATTGGTTAACGGGTTGGTTACGCATTGGTTAACTGGTTAGTTGACGGGTTGGTTAACGGGTTGGTTAACTGGTTGGTTAAGGGATTGGTTAACGGGTTGGTTAACGGATATCGATTGGTTAACGGCTTGGTTAACGGGTTGGTTAACGGATTTGTTAACTGGTTGGTTAACGGGTTAGTTAACTGGTTAGTTAACGGGTTGGTTAACGGGTTGTTAACTGGTTGGTTAACGGGTTGGTTAACGGGTTGGTTAACGGATTGGTTAAACGGGGTGGTTAACGGGCTGTTTAATTAACTGGTTGGTTAACGGGTTGGTTAACGGGTTGGTTGGTTGGTAACGGGTTGGTTAACTGGTTTGATAACGGATTGGTTAACGGGTTGGTTAACGGGTTGGTTAACTGGTTGGTTAACGGCTTGGTTAACTGGTTGGTTAACGGGTTGGTTAACTGGTTAGTTAACGGGTTGGTTAACGGGTTGGTTAACTGGTTGGTTAACGGGTTGGTTAACGGGTTGGTTAACGGATTGGTTAACTGGTTAGTTAACGGGTTGGTTAACGGGTTGGTTAACTGGTTGGTTAACGGGTTGGTTAACGGATTGGTTAACGGGTTGGTTAACTGGTTGGTTAACGGGTTGGTTAACTGGTTAATTAACGGGTTGGTTAACGGGTTGGTTAACTGGTTCATAGCCAGAAATTCCGAACCCCCAGACAGTTTTTGAAGTTCGAAGGTGTCTTCGTATTTCCATGGATATTATAAGGCTTTGTAGCCGTTGAAATCTTGCGGTTTACGGCAGTATATGTCGAGGAAAAATTGAAGCTAAAGGACGCCATTATTGAACGAAATCGGTTTGCTCCAGCGCGTCTCATAGCAAAAAGACCAAAACAAAATCAACATACGAAAACAGCCGCCATTTTCCAAAACATGAATGAAAAGGAGAAGAGACTGGGGTTCACTGAAAGGCTTGGTAGCTTAGCTTGTTTTGTCATTTAATTCATGCAAAAGGCAGTCGAAGGCAGTCACGATTGAGTCACGAAGTAAAAACCTATGCTCAATTTAACAGAATAAAGCATGTCTGCTGGTAAAATTGATCGTGAAAGCGAGCTTAAGTACTCTTGAATATGGTGACTTTCGTTTCACATTGGATTTTTGTCGATTGCTTTCTTTTGTGGACCACAGAAAGCAAGAATATGCCTCTCATCAAGAATCCCGCGTGACAACAACTTGATCTGGAAAACGTGGCGCGACGTAACTGACCAATCGTGTGTCTTCCACGCGTGACTGGGCACGGAGTAACGCAAGCTTAATTTGGTTCGAAATTAACGGGTTGGTTAACGGGTTGGTTAACGGATTGGTTTAACGGGTTGGTTAACTGGTTGGTTAACGGTTGGTTAACGGGTTGGTTAACGGATTGGTTAACTGGTTAGTAACGGGTTGGTTAACGGGTTGGTTAACTGGTTGGTTAACGAGTTGGTTAACGGGTTGGTTAACGGATTGGTTAACTGGTTAGTTAACGGGTTGGTTAACGGGTTGGTTAACTGGTTGGTTAACGGGTTGGTTAACTGGTTGGTTAACGGGTTGGTTAACGGGTTGGTTAACGGGTTGGTTAACGGATTGGTTAACGGCTTGGTTAACTGGTTGGTTAACGGATTGGTTAACGGGCTGGTTAACGGGTTTGGTTAACTGGTGGTTAACGGATTGGTTAACGGGTTGGTTGACTGGTTGGTTAACGGCTTGGTTAACGGCTTGGTTAACGGGTTGGTTAAACTGGTTGGTTAACGGGCTGGTTAACTGGTTGATTAACGCGTTGGTTAACGGGTTGGTTAACGGATTGGTTAACGGGTTGGTTAACGGCGTGGTTAACGGGTTGGTTAACGGATTGGTTAACGGGTTGGTTAACTGGTTGGTTAACGGGTTGGTTAACGGATTAGTTAACGGATTGGTTAACTGGTTAGTTAACGGGTTGGTTAACGGGTTGGTTAACTGGTTGGTTAACGGGTTGGTTAACGGGTTGGTTAACGGGTTGGTTAACGGATTGGTTAACGGCTTGGTTAACTGGTTGGTTAACGGATTGGTTAACGGGCTGGTTAACGGGTTGGTTAACTGGTTGGTTAACGGATTGGTTAACGGGTTGGTTGACTGGTTGGTTAACGGCTTGGTTAACGGCTTGGTTAACGGGTTGGTTAACTGGTTGGTTAACGGGCTGGTTAAATGGTTGATTAACGCGTTGGTTAACGGGTTGGTTAACGGATTGGTTAACGGGTTGGTTAACGGCGTGGTTAACGGGTTGGTTAACGGATTGGTTAACGGGTTGGTTAACTGGTTGGTTAACGGGTTGGTTAACGGATCGGTTAACGGCTTGGTTAACAGGTTGGTTAACGGATTGGTTAACTGGTTAGTTAACGGGTTGGTTAACGGGTTGGTTAACTGGTTGGTTAACTGGTTGGTTAACGAGTTGGTTAACGGGTTGGTTAACGGATTGCTTAACGGGTTGGTTAACGGATTGGTTAACTGGTTAGTTAACGGGTTGGTTAACTGGTTGGTTAACGGGTTGGTTAACGGGTTGGTTAACTGGTTGGTTAACGGGTTGGTTAACGGGTTGGTTAACGGGTTGATTAACGGGTTGGTTAACGGGTTGGTTAACGGGTCGGTTAACTGGTTGATTAACGGGTTGGTTAACGGGTTGGTTAACGGATTGGTTAACGGGTTGGTTAACGGGTTGGTTAACGGGTTGGTTAACGGATTGGTTAACGGGTTGGTTAACGGGTTGGTTAACGTATTGGTTAACGGGTTGATTAACGGGTTGGTTAACGGCTTGGTTAACGGGTTGGTTAACGGGTTGGTTAACGGGTTGGTTAACGGGTTGGTTAACGGGTTGGTTAACGTATTGGTTAACGGGTTGATTAACGGGTTGGATAACGGGTTGGTTAACGGGTTGGTTAACAGATTGGTTAACGGGTTGGTTAACTGGTTGGTTAACGAGTTGGTTAACTGGTTGGTTAACGGGTTGGTTAACGGGTTAGTTAACGGGTTGGTTAACGGGTTGGTTAACTAGTTGGTTAACTGGTTGGTTAACGGGTTAGTTAACTGGTTGGTTAACGGGTTGGTTGACTGGTTGATTAACTGGTTGGTTGACGGGTTGGTTAACTGGTTGGTTAACGGGTTGGTTGACTGGTTGGATAACGGGTTGGTTAACGGGTTGGTTAACAGATTGGTTAACGGGTTGGTTAACTGGTTGCTAACGAGTTGGTTAACTGGTTGGTTAACGGGTTGGTTAACGGGTTAGTTGACGGGTTGGTTAACGGGTTGGTTAACTAGTTGGTTAACTGGTTGGTTAACGGGTTAGTTAACTGGTTGGTTAACGGGTTGGTTGACTGGTTGATTAACTGGTTGGTTGACGGGTTGGTTAACTGGTTGGTTAACGGGTTGGTTGACTGGTTGGATAACGGGTTGGTTAACAAGTTGGTTAACAGATTGGTTAACGGGTTGGTTAACTGTTTGGTTAACGAGTTGGTTAACTGGTTGGTTAACGGCTTGGTTAACGGGTTGGTTAACTGGTTGGTTAACGGGTTGGTTGACTGGTTGGTTAACGGGTTGGTTAACGGATATCGATTGGTTAACGGCTTGGTTAACGGGTTGGTTAACGGGTTGGTTAACTGGTTGGTTAACGGGTTGGTTAACGGGTTGGTTAACGGATTGGTTAACGGGTTGGTTAACTTGTTGGTTAACGGGTTGGTTAACTGGTTGGTTAACGGGTTGGTTGACTGGTTGGTTAACGGGTTGGTTAACAGATATCGATTGGTTAACGGTTGGTTAACGGGTTGGTTAACTGGTTAGTAAACGGGTTGGTTAACGGGTTGGTTAACTGGTTGGTTAACGAGTTGGTTAACGGGTTGGTTAACGGATCGGTTAACGGCTTGGTTAACGGGTTGGTTAACGGATTGGTTAACTGGTTAGTTAACGGGTTGGTTAACGGGTTGGTTAACTGGTTGGTTAACGGGTTGGTTAACGGGTTGGTTAACTGGTTGGTTAACGAGTTGGTTAACGGGTTGGTTAACGGATTGGTTAACGGGTTGGTTAACGGATTGGTTAACTGGTTAGTTAACGGGTTGGTTAACGGGTTGGTTAACTGGTTGGTTAACGGGTTGGTTAACTGGTTGGTTAACGGGTTGGTTAACGGATTGGTTAACGGATTGGTTAACTGGTTAGTTAACGGGTTGGTTAACGGGTTGGTTAACTGGTTGGTTAACGGGTTGGTTAACTGGTTGGTTAACGGGTTGGTTAACGGGTTGGTTAACGGGTTGGTTAACGGATTGGTTAACGGCTTGGTTAACTGGTTGGTTAACGGATTGGTTAACGGGCTGGTTAACGGGTTGGTTAACTGGTTGGTTAACGGATTGGTTAACGGTTGGTTGACTGGTTGGTTAACGGCTTGGTTAACGGCTTGGTTAACGGTTGGTTAACTGGTTGGTTAACGGGCTGGTTAACTGGTTGATTAACGCGTTGGTTAACGGGTTGGTTAACGGATTGGTTAACGGGTTGGTTAACGGCGTGGTTAACGGGTTGGTTAACGGATTGGTTAACGGGTTGGTTAACTGGTTGGTTAACGGGTTGGTTAACGGATTAGTTAACGGATTGGTTAACTGGTTAGTTAACGGGTTGGTTAACGGGTTGGTTAACTGGTTGGTTAACGGGTTGGTTAACGGGTTGGTTAACGGGTTGGTTAACGGATTGGTTAACGGCTTGGTTAACTGGTTGGTTAACGGATTGGTTAACGGGCTGGTTAACGGGTTGGTTAACTGGTTGGTTAACGGATTGGTTAACGGGTTGGTTGACTGGTTGGTTAACGGCTTGGTTAACGGCTTGGTTAACGGGTTTGGTTAACTGGTTGGTTAACGGGCTGGTTAAATGGTTGATTAACGCGTTGGTTAACGGGTTGGTTAACGGATTGGTTAACGGGTTGGTTAACGGCGTGGTTAACGGGTTGGTTAACGGATTGGTTAACGGGTTGGTTAACGGGTTGGTTAACGGATCGGTTAACGGCTTGGTTAACGGGTTGGTTAACGGATTGGTTAACTGGTTAGTTAACGGGTTGGTTAACGGGTTGGTTAACTGGTTGGTTAACTGGTTGGTTAACGAGTTGGTTAACGGGTTGGTTAACGGATTGCTTAACGGGTTGGTTAACGGATTGGTTAACTGGTTGGTTAACGGGTTGGTTAACTGGTTGGTTAACGGGTTGGTTAACGGGTTGGTTTAACTGGTTGGTTAACGGGTTGATTAACGGGTTGGTTAACGGGTTGATTAACGGGTTGGTTAACGGGTTGGTTAACGGGTCGGTTAACTGGTTGATTAACGGGTTGGTTAACGGGTTGGTTAACGGATTGGTTAACGGGTTGGTTAACGGGTTGGTTAACGGGTTGGTTAACGGATTGGTTAACGGGTTGGTTAACGGGTTGGTTAACGTATTGGTTAACGGGTTGATTAACGGGTTGGTTAACGGCTTGGTTAACGGCTTGGTTAACGGGTTGGTTAACGGGTTGGTTAACGGGTTGGTTAACGGGTTGGTTAACGTATTGGTTAACGGGTTGATTAACGGGTTGGATAACGGGTTGGTTAACGGGTTGGTTAACAGATTGGTTAACGGGTTGGTTAACTGGTTGGTTAACGAGTTGGTTAACTGGTTGGTTAACGGGTTGGTTAACGGGTTAGTTAACGGGTTGGTTAACGGGTTGGTTAACTAGTTGGTTAACTGGTTGGTTAACGGGTTAGTTAACTGGTTGGTTAACGGGTTGGTTGACTGGTTGATTAACTGGTTGGTTGACGGGTTGGTTAACTGGTTGGTTAACGGGTTGGTTGACTGGTTGGATAACGGGTTGGTTAACGGGTTGGTTAACAGATTGGTTAACGGGTTGGTTAACTGGTTGCTAACGAGTTGGTTAACTGGTTGGTTAACGGGTTGGTTAACGGGTTAGTTAACGGGTTGGTTAACGGGTTGGTTAACTAGTTGGTTAACTGGTTGGTTAACGGGTTAGTTAACTGGTTTGGTTAACGGGTTGGTTGACTGGTTGATTAACTGGTTGGTTGACGGGTTGGTTAACTGGTTGGTTAACGGGTTGGTTGACTGGTTGGTTAACGGGTTGGTTAACAAGTTGGTTAACAGATTGGTTAACGGTTGGTTAACTGTTTGGTTAACGGTTGGTTAACTGGTTGGTTAACGGCTTGGTTAACGGGTTGGTTAACTGGTTGGTTAACGGGTTGGTTGACTGGTTGGTTAACGGGTTGGTTAACTGGATATCGATTTGGTTAACGGCTTGGTTAACGGGTTGGTTAACGGGTTGGTTAACTGGTTGGTTAACGGGTTGGTTAACGGGTTGGTTAACGGATTGGTTAACGGGTTGGTTAACTTGTTGGTTAACGGGTTGGTTAACTGGTTGGTTAACGGGTTGGTTGACTGGTTGGTTAACGGTTGGTTAACAGATATCGATGGTTAACGGCTTGGTTAACGGTTGGTTAACTTGTTAGTAAACGGGTTGGTTAACGGGTTGGTTAACTGGTTGGTTAACGAGTTGGTTAACGGGTTGGTTAACGGATGGTTAACGGCTTGGTTAACGGGTTGGTTAACGGATTGGTTAACTGGTTAGTTAACGGGTTGGTTAACGGGTTGGTTAACTGGTTGGTTAACGGGTTGGTTAACGGGTTGGTTAACTGGTTGGTTAACGAGTTGGTTAACGGGTTGGTTAACGGATTGGTTAACGGGTTGGTTAACGGATTGGTTAACTGGTTAGTTAACGGGTTGGTTAACGGGTTGGTTAACTGGTTGGTTAACGGGTTGGTTAACGGTTGGTTAACGGGTTGGTTAACGGATTGGTTAACGGATTGGTTAACTGGTTAGTTAACGGGTTGGTTAACGGTTGGTTAACTGGTTGGTTAACGGGTTGGTTAACTGGTTGGTTAACGGTTGGTTAACGGGTTGGTTAACGGGTTGTTAACGGATTGGTTAACGGCTTGGTTAACTGGTTGGTTAACGGATTGGTTAACGGGCTGGTTAACGGGTTGGTTAACTGGTTGGTTAACGGGTTGGTTAACGGGTTGGTTGACTGGTTGGTTAACGGCTTGGTTAACGGCTTGGTTAACGGGTTGGTTAACTGGTTGGTTAACGGGCTGGTTAACGGTTGATTAACGCGTTGGTTAACGGGTTGGTTAACGGATTGGTTAACGGGTTGGTTAACGGCGTGGTTAACGGGTTGGTTAACGGATTGGTTAACGGGTTGGTTAACTGGTTGGTTAACGGGTTGGTTAACGGTTAGTTAACGGATTGGTTAACTGGTTAGTTAACGGGTTGGTTAACGGTTGGTTAACTGGTTGGTTAACGGGTTGGTTTAACGGGTTGGTTAACGGGTTGGTTAACGGATTGGTTAACGGCTTGGTTAACTGGTTGGTTAACGGATTGGTTAACGGCTGGTTAACGGGTTGGTTAACTGGTTGGTTAACGGATTGGTTAACGGGTTGGTTGACTGGTTGGTTAACGGCTTGGTTAACGGCTTGGTTAACGGGTTGGTTAACTGGTTGGTTAACGGGCTGGTTAAATGGTTGATTAACGCGTTGGTTTAACGGGTTGGTTAACGGATTGGTTAACGGGTTGGTTAACGGCGTGGTTAACGGGTTGGTTAACGGATTGGTTAACGGGTTGGTTAACTGGTTGGTTAACGGGTTGGTTAACGGATCGGTTAACGGCTTGGTTAACGGTTGGTTAACGGATTGGTTAACTGGTTAGTTAACGGGTTGGTTAACGGGTTGGTTAACTGGTTGGTTAACTGGTTGGTTAACGAGTTGGTTAACGGGTTGGTTTAACGGATTGCTTAACGGGTTGGTTAACGGATTGGTTAACTGGGTAGTTAACGGGTTGGTTAACTGGTTGGTTAACGGGTTGGTTAACGGGTTGGTTAACTGGTTGGTTAACGGGTTGATTAACGGGTTGGTTAACGGGTTGATTAACGGGTTGGTTAACGGGTTGGTTAACGGGTCGGTTAACTGGTTGATTAACGGGTTGGTTTAACGGGTTGGTTAACGGATTGGTTAACGGGTTGGTTAACGGTTGGTTAACGGGTTGGTTAACGGATTGGTTAACGGGTTGGTTAACGGGTTGGTTAACGTATTGGTTAACGGGTTGATTAACGGGTTGGTTAACGGCTTGGTTAACGGGTTGGTTAACGGGTTGGTTAACGGGTTGGTTAACGGGTTGGTTAACGGGTTGGTTAACGTATTGGTTAACGGGTTGATTAACGGGTTGGATAACGGGTTGGTTAACGGGTTGGTTAACAGATTGGTTTAACGGGTTGGTTAACTGGTTGGTTAACGAGTTGGTTAACTGGTTGGTTAACGGGTTGGTTAACGGGTTAGTTAACGGGTTGGTTAACGGGTTGGTTAACTAGTTGGTTAACTGGTTGGTTAACGGGTTAGTTAACTGGTTGGTGTAACGGGTTGGTTGACTGGTTGATTAACTGGTTGGTTAACGGGTTGGTTGACTGGTTGGATAACGGGTTGGTTAACGGGTTGGTTAACAGATTGGTTAACGGGTTGGTTAACTGGTTGCTAACGAGT